>CM045493.1:19527812-20727812 GCA_024704745.1 Rosa lucieae | reverse complement strand
TTATTAAAATGTTCACGGCTTCGGAGTTAGATCTTGGGCTATGGAGACTACTATTGAGGCAATACAACCTTGTGTATCTCAAGAGATGAATGATCAGCCGTGTTTACCATATTCAGGTGAGGAAATAAAATGTGTTCTTTTTCAGATGTACCCTTCAAAATCACCAGGACCAGATGGGATGCCTCCCTTATTTTCCAACATTATTGGGAAACAATTAGTGAAGAGATCATTGAGGCTGTTCAATCTTTTCTACACACGGGTCAGTTTTTAAAGCAAATTAATTTTACACATATTTGCCTAATTCCAAAGGTGAACAATCCGGAGAGGATGTCTGATCTCAGACCTATTGCTTTATGCAATGTTATCTATAAGCTGTGCTCGAAAGCCATTGCTAATAGATTGAAGAGTATTTTACCTTATGTGATATCACCTTTTCAGAGTGCATTTGTTCCAGGGAGATTGATCACTGATACTATTCTGGTAGCAAATGAGCTGGCTCATTTGTCTATAACAAAAGGGACGGTTCCGAGGGTTTTATGGCCTTGAAATTGGACCTTAGTAAGGCATATGATCGTATGGAGTGGTTGTTTCTTGGGAAGGCTATGGATCGGTTTGGTTTTGCACAGGGCTGGATCTATATGGTTATGCTTTGTGTTACTACAGTAAGATATTCTTTTCTGGTTCGTAGGAAACCTAGAGGTTATGTCATTCCCTCAAGGGGAATGAGACAAGGAGATCCCCTTTCTCCTTATTTTTTTCTCGTTGGGATTGAAGGATTTTCGGCATTGCTACAGCAAAAGCAAAGGGCGGGTCTACTCTTTGGGATTGAGTTATGCAACGGTGCACCTCCTGTTAATCACCTACTTTTGATGATGATAGCATGTTGTATGCTAATGCTAGCCTGGAGGATTGTTATCAGATACAGGAAGTGATTGAAACATATGGCAGGGCTTCAGGACAGGTGGTGAATTTTAGTAAAAGTTCAGTTGTATTTAGCAAGAATGTTCCTGAATATTGCAGGAGGGGATTTCTAGTCTCTTAGGGGTAGAGGTGGTGGAATCACAAGAGAAATATCTAGGCCTTCCGACTTATGTAGGCCGGAAAAAGACGGCAACATTCCAATTATAAAAGATAAGTTGGCCAAGAAGTTGGAGAATTGGCAAGGCAAGTTATTGAGTGGAGCTGGTAAAGACATCTTGATAAGGGTGGTGACTCAAGCTTTACCTACATATGCGATGAGTGTTTTTCAACTCACAAAAGGCTTTTACAAGGATTTGGAGCAGATGTGTGCAAGGTTCTGGTGGGGTAGTACCTTAGATAAACAGAAGATTCATTGGAAGTCTTGGGATGCTTTATGCAATCCAAAGGAAGAAGGTGGATTGGGGTTTCGGAGTCTAGCTGAGTTTAATTCGGCGATGTTAGCAAAACAGGCTTGGCGAATCATCACTAATCCGTCTTCATTGATTGCTCAAATCTACAAGGCAAAATACTTCCCTACAGGTACTTTTTGGACAGCGGACCCCATGCTTCTCCCTCCTTTTCATGGAGGAGAATTCTCTCGACAAGGGAGCTGATATCACAAGGTTGTTATTGGCAAATAGGGAATGGTAGACAGGTTAGGGTGTGGCTGGACCCATAGGTTCCAGGAATTCCAAATTACACCTCGGCTGCCCTTGTTCCTGTGGTAAATACCTATCTTCAGGTTAGTGCATTACTTCTTGATCACTCTACTTGGAATGAAGATAGAGTTAGAGAATTATTCTCTATTTCGGAGGCGGAGGCTATTCTAAGCATACCTTTAAGCACTAAGGAGGTGGTTGATAGGTGTGTGTGGAGGTTGGAAGGCGATGGGAGTTTTTCTGTTAAAACTGCTTATCGTCACTCTTTTGTGAATTCTCCTTCTATAAGGCCTAGTACTGTTGATGTTTCAAGTGATTTCTGGAAAAAGGTTTGGAAGGGAGTGGTGCCTAGTATTGCCAAGGTTTTTATTTGGCATATATGCAATAATATTCTACCTTCGAATGAAACTCTTGCTTCTAAACATGTGGTTTTGGACAATCAAGTTTGTGTATTGTGTGATGTTGAAGTAGAGTCTACACTTCATTTGTGTAGTCAATGTTCATTTACAAAACATGTGCTGCAATCTAATAGCAGGGTGCATGTGGTCACCTCGGATGTGCAAATTGTTGGCTTGGATACAGTAGGATGGTTGGCTTTTTGTGCTACACATTTACAGAAACAAGATTTTGAGGAGCTTATGTACTTGTTGTGGAGTGTGTGGAAAGAGAGAAACAACAGAGTATGGGAACAAAAACATTCTAATGCCTATATGTTGCTCTAAGTGCTACTTCGAGGTTAGTAGAATTTCGGTTTCATAATGGGAAGGTTGGGGGTACTGGTCAGAGTGGATAAATGGGTTTGTCCTCCTCTTGGGATGCTCAAAGTTAATATAGATGGTTCTTACCAAGCTGCAACACAAAATGGTGGTTTAGGTTTTGTTATTCATGACTTTGCAGGTACCATGTTAGTGGCATGAGCTACTCTACTTCAGAACCTGCTATCTGCTGAACATGCAGAAGCATTGGCGTGCCATGCTGCGTTGAAATTTGTCTTTCAACGCAACATGATGCCAGTGCTCCTTGAGACAGACTCTTTGTTGGTGCAAAGGCAAGTTTCTGGGCACACTACTTCGAATACTCTGTGTTGGGAAGATTGTATGATGATATTGGGGAGATGATGGACTTGTTTCCAAACGTCATGATTAACCATACAAGGAGGGGTACTAATTTGGTTGCTCACCTTAATGATAAGATCAATATGAAGTTATGAACAAAGGAAAGAGAAAAAAAAAAAACCAAGTAAGAAATTAAGCACATAGTTAGCAATGATTAGCTCGTAGACAAATTGAAAAAGCAAACTGAAGCAAAATGATTAAAAGGAATTGTTGACAGCCATGAAAACTTTTCAAGATAAAGAGAGAGAGAAATTGGTTAGGCGTACTCGTAGGCATGTATGTTCTGATTTGATTTCAAATCCACACCCACCACCAAAATTTGTGGGGACTCGGAACTTGTCGTGTTTATGTAATTTCTAAGAGGAGATAAGAAGCAGAGGACAATCTACAGTCTCACAAAATAATTAGATTGGCCATCATGCTAGTGTCTCTTTATTAAATAATTATTGGTTAGGTGAGGCTTCTGTGATTATCCAGGATGTACTCTATGATGATTCTTGTACACTAGTACAATTATCCTTCTTATATTAATAACTGAAAATACTTGGATGAAACATTTTTTTGGGTTTTGGGGATTGATAGACACGTTGCAATCCTTACTGGGCAGAAATCAAAAATTCACACAAAAGCACAATTTTGGTTACGCAGTAAAAACCACAATTTTGAGATTAAAAACACTACGGGACCCTTACTCTTGAGAATCCAAATAAAATCAATCAACTTATTGATGAAAGATATGGTTATTTACAAACATATATAGCTCTCTACGCGGCTACAATATCTAGACTCACTAGAGAGGTGCTTTGATGAACTTTGTAGGCTTCTTCAGTGCTTTGTGTATAGGGATGGCAACACATCAAGTGTCAACCTTATACCTACAATAACTAGTCTATATTACAAAAATTTTAGAGAAATTTTAAATACACATCCCTATTATTTTATATTTCAAATCAAATTTTATAGGTAGGTTAAATGACCAAAATAGACATCTATGTATTACAAGAAAAATAATAGTAATAATCGTATCTTCCTTATATTATTCTATAATTATAAACACAATGAATTTCTATACATGGTATCCTCATTTAAAACAAAAAAAAGTTAGAAACCATCTAATTTAAATTTTTCTTAAATAAATTGTAATTAAATGGGGTGAGAAACCATATAATTTGGAATTTCGAAATCAATGGCATTAAATGTTTTCAAAACATATCGTTTTACTCCCACTTTTTAGTTCTTTTTTCCTTCCTCTAAAAGTTATGATTAGTCAATTTATTATCTAATATAAAACATCACATGTATAAAACTTTGTAATTGTTAATTTGTTTAATAATCCAATGACAACTTCGTAGTTCCGCCATTATGGAGAAACTACTGATACCATTTTAGTTGAATGTTCGACTCAAAATTTTATACTTGATCAATAGGGTGTTTGGAGGATGAGATCTCAAATAATACAAAACCAATTTCTAAGCATCTTTTTGAACTTTGAAGGGAACAATAATGAATCTTTATGGATTTCCCAACAACGAACACAAGTAATTAATATGGTCAATTATATATACTAATCAAATTAAATAGTAGCCTTAATGTAGTTAAATAATAGTGTATTTCATGGTTTTTTAGTTTAAGGATATTTTAGGTAATTTGGGTTGTGTATTTAGTAAAATGTTAGAATGAGAAATTAAATGGTAGTGTATTGAGTAAGGAGTGTGTATTAAGTAATTAGGGGTGTGTATGTAAAACTTCTCAAAATTTTCATTTAAAAAAAGAAGAAGAAAAAATGTGGGTAGTTATTGCAAAAGAAATAGATTCACTAGTAGTTATTGCAGAGAGAAAATAGTGGGGATTGTGGAATCATTTTGTTTCAATTTTCTTAATAAAACTCTATTTTATAATTGTCCTATTTATCTTTGTGATTTAATTTATTATCAAAGTTTTTTAATCTTTCAGGGTTAAATTTTTCAAAATTTTTAGTTTTGGGCTTTTGGCTAACAAAATTTCTTCTCTTAATAATAGTATAGTCTATATTATAATTGTCCTATTTATCCTTGTTATTTAATTTATTCTCAATTTTTTTAATCTTTCAGGTTAAATAAAAAAAAATTTCAGTTTTAGCTAACAAAGCCTCTTCTCTTAATAATAGTATAGATAATAATGAAGAAGTACTTTATGATGATTTTTGTACTAGTACTCGAGGTGTAGATACTATGTCCCCCTCGCTGTACAATTAACCTTCTTATATTAATAATAATAACGAGGATGTACTTTATGATGATTCTTATACTATTATTTGAGGTGAAGGTAACATGTCCTCCTCGTTGTACAATCATCATTCTTATATTAATTATTAATAAATATTAAGAGAAGAGGGTTTAATAGCCAAAACAGAATTTTTTTTTACTGAAATAGCCCTCAAATATTAAAAAAGTTTAAGAAAGTTTAAATGTACAAGGATAAAGCTGTAATTACAAAAGGAAAAAAAAGAAAAGAAAAATATAAATATGTTCAAGTAAATCCAGAATATGTGTCTGGCCCAAACACGAGGTTACTTGCTCTAGTTGAAATAGGTTTATATTAGAGATATTCTCGGAGAATCTTAGGAGATATCCAATCAATGTACGATTATGTTTCCATGTACAACTCTATCTCTATGCTTGCAATCTTCTATATAAAGAGGCCCATATTAGCAATGAAAGCACGACTCTATTCTCTCCCAATTTCAGTTTGTCTAAAACATATTATCAGCACCAAGCCCTAACCCTGAAACAAATAGCCAAACCCTGATTCAAGAAGCTAAAACCTTAAATCCGAATACAAAACCTTGAACCATTTTCTGCCACCACTATAGAACTTGAAGCCCTCGACCCCAGGAATCCAGAACCGGCGACAGAACCACCAGAACCGGCCGACAACCTACCGAACCGGCCACCGAAAGCTCCATACAATTCACAACAAATATTCCACCGGTTCACCATCTTCCCGACTTCCAATTCACACCAATTTTTTTCAGCAAAAGTCCCTCAATCTGAAGTTTCAGGAACAGGAAGAAAAATCACAAAAACAGGTCTAAAAAGTATAGAATCGGCCAACTGATCA
Source organism: Rosa lucieae (assembly GCA_024704745.1). Taxonomy (NCBI): domain Eukaryota; kingdom Viridiplantae; phylum Streptophyta; class Magnoliopsida; order Rosales; family Rosaceae; genus Rosa; species Rosa lucieae. The sequence goes on along the minus strand of CM045493.1, from coordinate 20,721,979 downwards.
TAGTCCAGAAAAAACAGTAGAGAGGAGAAGAGAAAAAAAAAAGGGAAAAGAAGGAAGCACAGAAGCCAAGAGGCCCACTGACGGAGGCCCACTAACACGGCCCACTGCCACGTCAGCAGCAGACCCAGGTCAACGCCATTGACTTCGGGTCACTTTCAGCGACCTATTTCAATGCATTTTTTACTAAAAAGTTCCCCTTTTTTTTAGAGTTTTTTTTTTTTAAATTCAATTTCTCTTCTTTTTCGGGGACTTGCAACCTCCCTTCTTCTATCCCCCTTTCTTCATCATAAGGGAGACCCAATTAAGCCGAACTGTGGGGGTTTGTGCTCACTCCAAGCTTAGAGTTTGTTGAGATCTCTAAACTTAGAGTTTATAGAGAATTTATGATCGACTACTTAGTCATTGTTTCGATCTAATCCAATACCTCTTGGAATTGAATTTATTGGAAGCGATTACGATAAAAAATTCACAATTTCTTGGAAGCAACTATGCTCAGAAATTTTATATGTTTTCGTTGTAGCCTTTTTACGCTCCGAAACTAGCCCTAATTTCTTGTTCTCTTTAAGGATGAGTAACCTGAACAAATTAGACTTTACTCCATTGGGAACAACTGGCTCTGGATATCACAGGTGGGTTCGTGATGTCCGCCAGCATCTCAAGGTCGATGGGATCCCGAATACGATTCTCGAGCCTAGTTAGGACATGCTAACTGTTGAGCAAGCTTAAGCTTTGGAAGCAAATAGAGCAGCCTTAGAGCCAAATAAGGCAAAAGTCGTCATCCTAATGACTTTTCATATGGATGATTCGCTCCAGTACGAGTGTATGAATGAAGAAGACCCCAGAAAGCCGTCATCTAAATCCAATTATAGTCGCGCCCCAAAGAGATGGTGCCAAGAGCGAAACCCTAATCTTAGGGATACTTCTAGACGTTCTGGTTCATATAATCGCTCTACTTTGGAAGGTAACCGCTAAAATAGGCGAACGCGGAACCGAAGAGGTTAACGTGGAAAGAGAGAGGGAGGCAACGCCTCTGGCCATGTAAGTGGCGCCACCAACATTAAGAGCCATCTAAATGACTCTTTCAAAGCGCCTCAATCAATGAAGTCTAAGCAAAGAAATGTATGTTCTCAATGTGGAGTATCTAGTCATTGGGCACACATTTGTAGAGCTCGTGAAAAAATTGTCACCGCCTACAAAGCATGTTGTGAAGCAAGAGAAGCTCACGATGTGGAACAAGAAGATCATGAAGATGGTCTAGAGTGAAGGGTTGAAGACTACAAATATGTCTGGAATCAATAGATCGCCAATTCTGTTTAAGTCTTTATTTTTCCAAGAGTTATAATAGGCAATTGCCATATACTTTGTAGTAAATGCCAATTGTTTAGTCTTTCTTCAAAGTAGGCTCACCCAAAGTAAGTGTGATGTCTAGGAAGGTTCTGAGATTAGTGAAACTTAAGCGAGTCTTGCTCTACCGACATCTCTCTACTCACCTGGTCTCACATTTATTTTGGCATTACCGAAAGAAGTTAGATGACTATCATTATTTTGCATTAGCTAGCATTTTGGATTATTTTCTTTGGTCAAAGAGACAATAATGTAACTTCGTTGGCTTATGAATAAAATTTTGAGTTCTTTGTGATTACGATGGCTGAGCTATCAGTATTAATTCAAGGACATGGAATAGCCCAAGTTCCACTTGCCAAATGACACCTTGATTACTGTTAACGTTAGAGATATGAGGGGGTCTCTTGTTAGCTTTAGAGAGAGAGAGAGAGAGAGAGAGAGAGAGAGAGACGACACAAGCGAAGTATAGTGGTTCGTTTCCCGCCTTAGCGGGAAACTACGTCCACTTGAATATTGTACTATGTGTGTTTGGGATTACAAAGTATGTATTGGAGTGATGTTTAAGTGGGAGAAGGCATTCCTTTTATAGGTGAAGGAAGCCATCTCCTTTACATTTTCTTAGATGTGGGATGTAGAAATCACTATTCTAGTCTAGAAAGCCTAGTTGTGAGGGCATGTTGGCAAGGCCGGAAGGTGGCTTCCCGGCGATATATTTGCCACTTCTGGATACCGTAGCAGAGCTTGAACATAGGGCTACTGGATGCATGTCTCGGTTGGGCCTCACCATGGCTTGTGGGTGTCCCAAAGAGGGTGTTACTTATGCTTGGTGATGTAGCAAATCCTCCGTGCATAGTGAGAGGTATCTACAATTACTGTCACAGAAATTCTTACGCTCTTAGGGAAAATCATACCCTATGAATAGCCAACGAATTCCATGCGAAAACGCATGTAGAGAACGGAAATGACTTCCTTTGCAATACCTCCAATGATTGCGAACAAAGCGCATCTTAGAGAAGTTTATGTGTCTCTCTAGTGGACTCTATGTCACTGTTCGAGCTATTAAATCTAATGAAGTTACGAGCGAAGATCTCTTGGATTTAGACACATATTGGCTTTGTCACGACATGATAGGTCATCTTGGTCAGGATATGATGATCCGTCTACTAAAAACTTCACATGGACATCCTTTCACTCGAGCGAAATAAGCATGAATCAAAAGTTGATTCCTGGACTAAGTGTGATCGCCGCTGCTGCCTCTGGCACCGCCGTCATCCACCACCAGCCTAGGGCTGGCATAGTCCCTATCCATGACGCCATGGATGGCGTCCATCATGGCGATGACGCCCCAAGTGATGTTGCAATCACCAACTTTACTGCAAATAGCCTTTAAGACGCTTAGCCCCAACCAAAATCCTCATTGGTTGATTCTAAAACCTCTCGCTCGTTTTACAAAGCTTGTTCATTTGGGAAATTAGAACTGAGGCCGTCCTATACAAAGGATATGACAATACTAATTATGTTCTTAGATAGAATCCGTAGGAATTTTGTGGACTGATTCAACTAACTTGTGAACTTTTAAATATCTCATAATGTTGGTTGACACACAAACATGTTGGTCACGTGTTGTGCCATTGTCCACCTGTAAATGCTAATTATGCTACACTCCTAGCACATATCATACAACAACGGGCTCACTCCCCGAATCATCCTATTCAGTCAATTGGATTTGACTATGCTAGAGAGTTTACATCGAAGACTTTCGATGGGTATTGCATTGGGACTGATGTTAGACATCATATTCTCATGTACACACCCAAATGGTCTCGCAGAAATGACTATGATGGTAGTCCGGACATTGGTAATGCGTACCAATCTCCTTATGTCTGCTTGGGGTGATGCAATATTCCATGCAGCTATGCTCATTCGTCTACGACCCACAGCCATTCAATCTACCTCTGCATTACAGATAGTGATTGGGTACAAGTATCGTACTTATGCATATTTGAGTGTGCCATTTATGTGCCAATTGCGCTGCCACAACGCTTTATGATGGGTTCTTATAGACGAATGGGCAACTACGTTGGATTTGCGACTCCAACAATCATCCACCACTTAATGCCCTTGCAAGGCGATCTCCTTACTGCTAGATTTGCGGGTTGTCACTTTGATGAGACAGTCTTCCCGTAGTTAGGGGGAGATAAGAACACGGATGTTCAGCAAGAACGACAGGAATTGTCGTGGCCTGTCCCTACTATGTCTCATCTTGACCCCTGTTAAAGTGACGAGATCACACATCTGCTGTAAATATGCCTACAAGGAAGGACGTCCCTACGAGAGGACGCAGCGCCACCCTACACGGAGGTAGGCATGGCCCCAACGCCAAAGAGAGTGGCACTCTGGCGTTATAGGCCATGGCCCCAGCTATGATTCATGGGAGGCCCGTGGGTTCAAAGGATACTTTGGCACAACTCAATCCTTGGTTCATCGACACTCAAAATCTGCTTCATGAGAATCTTCCTGGTTATGGTTATCGTTGGGGGACGCCTCAACGTCAGAACCTATTCTTGAAAATATAGAGCTCTATGAAAATTACACTAGTGTACATGAGACGTGGGATAGAAACTCCATCATAATTGATGATGTAGTTGTGCATTTCATTGCGCATGAGTTTGTTGAGTCTGATGACATCGAACCACGCTCCGTTGATGAATGAATACCAACGTAGAGAAATTTGGGCTAAATGGAAAGATGCCATCCTGGTTAAGTTGGATTCTCTAACGTAGAGGAAGGTTTTTGAGCCAATGATGCCAACACCTCCTAACATAAAACCTATTGACTAATGGGTCTTCGTTAGAAAACGATGAGAAAAAGAGATAGTAATCTCGCCTTATGGCGCAAGGCTTCTCACAAAACGCCTTGGAATCGACTACGATGAGACATATTCTCTCGTAATGGAAGTCATTGCACTCCACTACCCTGTCAGTTTGGTAGTTTTTGAAAAACTGAAAATGCAGCTTACAATTGTGGTCACTACGTATCTCTATGGGGATCTAGATACAGAATATACATGAAGGTTCATGGTTAACTTCATTTACCCAAGTCAAGTGGCTCTAGACCATGGAGCGCGTTTACAATAAGGTTGAAACGCTCACTAAGATGACTACTTGATTGGGAAGGGATATGCCCACGCGTTTCGTGGTTCATGTTGGACATGATTTTCATTGGAAGCCCTTAAAGAGTTAAGGGAAATTGCTGAACACTTGAAATTCGAGTTTGAGATGAAGAATTTTGGGAGAACACGATTATGTCTCGGTTTGGAACTTGAGCATCTTGTTGAAGATGCTTAAGTATTTTGACAAGGTCAAGAGCTTAGGCATTTTGACAAGGTCAAGCGCTTAGGCATTTTGACAAGGTCAAGCCTTCAAGCACCCCCATGATCGTCCGTAGTCTTGATCCTGAAAAGTATCCTCTTCGTCCGAAGGATGATGGCGAAGATGTTCTAGAGGCGGAAGTGCCCTACATAAGTACAATAGGCGCATTATTGTACTTGCTCAATGCACAAGACTGGACATCTCATTTTCCATGAACTTGTTAGCTAGATATAGCTCTGCGCCAATGCGACACCATTGGATTGATGTAAAAGATATCTTTCAGTACTTGAGATGTACAATTGATATGGGCATGCTTTATCCCTACAGAGAGATGATGGATTTGGACCCATCACACACCAGTAACGCCGCCAACACTGGCCTGCGTCCACTATCCACATCCCAAAAGGACATGTGTTTTGGAAGGTTTTGCTGATATTGGGTATCTCTCTAACCCATGCAAAGGTCATTCCCAAACTGGTTAAGTGTTCACCATGGGTAAAGACCATGATATCTTAGAGGTCTACAAAATAGACCATAGTCGCTATATCTTCGAACAATGTAGAGATTATTGCTCTTCACGAAGTGGTTCGTGAATCTATATGGATTGGATCCATAATTACACATGTTCGAACAATTGTGGTTTGAAGTCTACCACAGATGAGTCTACGAGCATTTCGGATAATACTGCTAATTTTGAACAAATAAAGCAAGGCTACATCAAAAGCGACAACACTAAGAATAATAAGCAACAACAGACTCTCCTCAAGATCAAAGCGAACTAGGTTAGATTTGAGGACAGTATGGCAGACTTACTCACTAAGTCATTGCCTAAATTCCACTTTCGAGAAACATGTTGGTAACATCGTTTGCGGAAGTTATCCGAACTCCCATGACCGTAGTCATCAGGGGAGATGCAGACATCAGGGGAGATGTCTACATGTATAGTCTCGAAAGTGAAGGGTGTGTTGTGCTCTTTTTCCCCTTCGACCAAGGTTATTTTTGTCCCACTGGGTTTTTGTTACTCGGCAAGGTTTTTAATGAGGCAACGAAGGAGCACACGTTTGGGCGACACAAGGGGGAGTGTTCAAGTAAATCCAGAATATGTGTTGGCCCAAACACGAGGTTACTTGCTCTAGTTGAAATAGAGTTTATATTAGAGATATTTTCGGAGAATCTTAGGAGATATCTAATCAATGTACGATTATGTTTCCATGTACAACTCTATCTCTATGCATGTAATCCTCTATATAAAGAGGCCCCTATTATCAATGAAAGCACGACTCTATTCTCTCCCAATTTCAGTTTCTCTAAAACAAAATATAAGTATTATCCATTTGCTCCCAAAACTATCACCCACTAATTTCAACTGTTTCCCCTATTCAACTGCTAAAAATTGGTTTCATTATTTTAAAATGCTTTTTTTTTTTTCAAAACTAAATGCACACATAGTGTGTGTTTTCCTTCTAGTATTAATAATAACTAGCATTTCTCCACACATGCAGAGCATGTGCAAGTTATTAATTTTTTTTTTCAGAAAATAAATAAGAAAAGAGTTGGGCTTAGTTTGGGATTGATTTCTAAGGTGTTTTTGAGGCTGCTTATGCTTTTGGGCCAAGAACATGGTGTTTGGTAAAATCTCTAAAAGCTGATTTTGGGTGAAATTGCTTCTCCGTAAAGCTGAATTTGGGAAGCTACAATTTGTAGCTTTTGAATACATGCTTTGGGAAAACACGGAGCATGAACAGTAGAGTTTAATGAAAATTTGGAGAACTGCCAATTATGTCCTTCTCATTTTCTGAAAATTACATCGAAACAGCAAACCCATCGCGTCAGACATGCCGTCTCTGCTATTCCACATCTCCTTCTTCCTCTTCTTCGGTGTCTGGTTCTCCCTAGTCTTCTCTCAGATCGCCTTCTTCTTCTGCTCGTCGCTGGTGACCTCATTCAATTGGTGGATTGTCGCCGCCTTCTTCAGCTGGTCGTGGATTCTCGCTGCCTTCCTCTGCTTCTTCTTCTTCTGCTCGTCGGTGGTGACCTTCAATTCGTGGATTCTCGTCACTGAAAGGTTCAATCTTTCTCTCTTTGCCTTACTCTTTCAGATTCAATCTTTTTTTGATTCGTACTCATGTAATTGGTATTCATATGTGAGTTGGGTTTGTGCTTTTAAGCATTATTGAAGCTTGTTTGTTGCTTAATTTCGAATACGAAGCTGAAAGTTTTAATTTTTGAGTTAGTGCAATTGTCCTGCTTAAGATAGAGATTGGTTTAGCGATGAATTTGACTACCTGTGGTGCTTTGATTGTTGAAATTTGATGAAAGCCCCCTCGGCACTGGCCGTTCTTGATTGTTATTGTTTCATGTATTAGTGATTATTTGAAGAGGTAGTATCATTGCCTTAGAGTATTCACTGTGAAATTTCTGAATTAGATTGACCTGAACCAAAGGCAAGCTTACACTATGCCAATAATAGCTTCAGACGACAGATGATATCTGTCGTCTATCATCTGTCATCTGATATGCAAATTATCTGTTGTGTATCCAGCTGCCGTCTCTTACAGCATCAGACGACAGATATCCTCTATCGTCTGTCCTCATTCACACAACAGAAGTTTCGCAAGGATCTGTCATCTGAACAACCCAACTTTGAAGGATTTGGGACTTTCTATGGTTATTAATCACATACAACGACACATTAATGTTGTTCAAATCAATTACACACTATAGTTTTAATAAAACTGATGTTGTCTGAAATTAAATAAGAACACATTTATATGTAGTCTGAGGTTACCAAAATAAGGGCATGTTTAACAATCTGTTGTTTGAATGCATTTTCAAAGACATTTAATTGTTGATATAAGCTGAGAACAACATTACTATGAAATCGAATTCTGTTGTGTGATAGTTAAATGAACTTCACTTTTCTGTTGTTTGTTAGAAGAACTTCTGTTGTTTGATAATGAATTGAACTTCACTTTTATGTTGTTAGAAGTATGTAGGAACAACAGACAATTGTTCTTTTTGTTGTTACTATATTTGTGGTACAACATATCATCAACCTGCATGTGTTCAATTTGTACCGAATCAAACCTCATTCATTCTGAACAGTCATCAAAAGCATATTATAGGACCTGAAATTAGCAATTTTCTCATTGCATCAATTAACCCACCAAAATACAATCCCATCAGTTTCATGATACTAAACTAGCTAGCAGCTAGCTTTTACATTAGCTAATTTCAATTACGGCCATTGTTGTGATCAACATAATATCTTCAAAGCTACTGAAATTGTTTTCCTATATCACTAACTATAGAGTACAAATATATTAACGAGTGTCGATTTCACCAACTTCCTTCATACACTTTAAGTGTTCCATTTTAGAACCGCACTCAATATAAGCTCCTCCCTGCATACCAAACATAATAGCTTATTATACACAACTAAAAGGCATTATGGAAGCATATATAGTTCTGTAAGAACAATATAAACAAAATCAATATTTATAAATAAAGAAAGTATAACCTCTGAATTCCTCCTCGGTCACTTTGCTCCTTCGTAGAAGCTAATAAGTAGTGTTGATAACCTCATGAGTACCCTCTCCTTTCACTGCACTCGTGCAAAAAACTTGAATCCCGCGAGCTTGTAAGTTTTCCTTGAATGATGGCCACTGTTCTTTTGCATCTGGAAGGTCCATTTTGTTAAAAGCAACTATATAAGGCTTTTCAGCAATTTTAGGACTAAACAATTCCAATTCCAGACGAACTGCATCATACTCAAATTCTGGCTGCAGGCCTAAGCCATCAACATGTACCTGAGATTTTCATAAGGATGAGGGTGTCATCAATATTGAGCACCGTCAGTATAAAGAGAAATGATGTTGGTGCTGTTAGTATAAAAAGAAAGATGATAGATATATCACTTTTATATCTAAAAAAAGTAATCATAGGGTAGAATGCAGTATCCTATTTTTCCTTAACAGACAGTAAAGTACACAAAGAATTTAGTTTTCACAACTTTGAATCTAGTCTATATAAACCGAGGACCAGTTTATACCACAAGAAATTGCCAAAACAAATGTGACTAAAAGAAAAAAGACAATGTATCTGAGTTGAGGGATAATACATATTGTGTTTCTACAAGCTGAGATATAAAGACACGGTAATGGCATTAAGATGATAAAATCCATCTACCTACTTTTAACATAAACCATAACACACAATTCATAGAGCAGTTTTAAATCACTTGAAAGTTGATGGTATATAAGCCTATACCAAGACAGAACACCTCTCAGTGTGGCGCAGAAACTCATGGCCCGATCCGAAACCTCGGTGTGCACCTTCAAGTAAACCCGGTAGATCTGCTACAACCATCGTCGAGTCATAATCAAGAGAAACAACACCCATATTTGGAAGTAAAGTAGTGAAGGGGTAATTTGCTATTGTTGGCTTAGTAGCACTTATAACACTCAACAGTGTGCTTTTCCCTGCATTTGGGGCTCCCACAATTCCAACATCTGCAACTAGCTTTATCTCCAGATTCAACCACCTGATTCATAATAGAAAAGATACAAGCATTGCTGATTTAGAAGCATCACTAATTGGTTGGTAGCTAAGAGAGGCAAATGATTGTGAGGTATCACACTGCCAATTCCAAAAGTTAATGTAACTAATCTAATTTGAACCGCTTGATATCAACTACGAACTGCCTATTTACTCAAAGGGAAATATGAAAGTCAAAGATAGAGAAACAATAGATAGAGGCATCCTTTCATACCAAAATAAGATATACCCTTCATCCATGATGCATGGTTCTGTGAACTCACCCTCTCTAGAAAAATAAACCAACATTTGTGCCATAGAACGTTGTCCTACTCGAACTCATTAAACCATCAAAGAGAAATGCTAACCCTTCATCTTTACTTGCAATGCTGCTGTCTAGGTTAATTCCAAAATTCAAATTCTTAAACAAAAGGGGTCCACCAGGATAACCAAATTATGCATCGCTGCAAATAAATATAATCAACAACATAAGTACTCGGTCCATGGACTGAAGGTAGAAGTGGAATAATGAAAGGCAGAATAAACTTGAAAAAAAAGAAAACTTGAAGTACGCAAAGGATTTACTTGCAGAAAAGAAATGAAAGCAACAATTAAAGCGCTTTAATTGTTGCTTTCATTTCTTTTCTAAAGGTCCATCAACATAGACAAGCAAGAAACCAAACAAAATGAAACAAGCCGGCCACAGTAAAGGGAACATAGCTAAGGTGCCCACAAGGAGGTAATCAATCTCATTTAGTCCCAAATAAAATCCAACTCTTTCTTCCTACCTTCTATTCCTTTCTATCTAGACAACCTAGACAGAGGCCAGACCTCCATCTTTCATGGAAAGACCCAATCCAAGCTTCAGGTCTCTATGTGACTAATGAGCAAGCTTAGAGGATATGCTCGCCTGATTGGTTTACGCAATGATCACCAATGAGAACAAACCAGATGGATTCTCTTTTTAAGCATATCACAAGTACTAATTTTACAGAGAAACACCAAGAAAAAAAAAGATTAACATCTAGTAGCTCTTCTAGTCTTCCCAACTATGTCATTACGACCAAAAATCAGATCTCAACTATTTTGTTGAGAGCTATTTCAATGCTTCTGCTTAACACAATAATCATACTCTCTATCTTCATCGCTAAGCAAATTATGCAATAGACTTCAATCAAGCAAAGCATTCACACAACATCTACTATGAACTAGGTTATACAGCTGACCAAAGCAGAGTTCGAATAGCTGGATCAATCAGAGAGAAAAGAGAAGGTGGAGGAATGAACTGGGAGCTGACCTGGCCACCGACGGCAGCGATGAAGGGAAGCGAGTCCCAAAGAGTCGGTAATGCGCGGGTTTAGCCGTGGTCACCGAGAGCTGTGCAAGCTCTTTGGATTTTTTTGACCAGCGAGATCAGGTTGTCAATCCAAAACTCAGCGGTGACGGAGGGAGCTACTGGCGGGGTGGGAGTCAAATTGCGTGGATCTGAGAAAACGTTCACGATTCGGAAAAGGTAGATCTGCTATTGGGATTGTGACGATGATGAGTCGGCTAGACAGAAATAGAGAAAGGAGGTGTGGGGATGTTCGAGAGTATTTGAAAACTTAGACCTGAGCTGCTAAAAAACCAGAGAAAGTTATGAAAATCAAAAGCCCAAAAAGAGAATTGGAATAGCAATTTGGTATGCAGATGAGGGAGACATGATAGAGAAATTTACCCACTGCAAATGCTGGAGGATAGGCTATTGGTTCGACATCAACTGGTGTTTTTGGCCATGTGAGTAAGGATGAAGAAGGAAATTTCGCGAGAGAGACGGCAAGCTGTGAGTGTTGGGCGTCTGAGAGGAAACCTCTCTCTCGTTTTCGATGTGCACCTTTATTTCCTTTCAAAAAACAAAAGGAAACTTGAAAAGGGGGGAAGTTTAAGTTTGACAACAAAAATTGAGCGGGCAACCTACACAGTTTGGGTATACTTTTTCTCCATTTACTCAGACAACATATAAATGTCGTCCCAATTTTCAACATTTTAATGAGAAATCCTCAGTCTTTTAAGACGACAGTTATCTGTTGTCTTAATTTTCTAACTTACAAAAAAGATGAAAAAACCAAACTAGTATGGATTCTTATGCTATTCAGACAACAGAATTAATTTATATGTTGTCTGAAGAAGTTTAAAAAATTCAGACAACAGAAAACAACAATTCTGTCGTCTGAAATGTGTCGTCTGAAGGCATTATTGGCATAGTGTTAGTGTGACAGTGAAGAACTGATTTATATATCTTTAAAGCTTGATAAGCGGAATATGGACTACCTTGTTCTGCTGGTTGAATAAGCAGTGTATATGTTAAGAAGTTTTGATGGTTATTAACTTATTATGGTAAACCTTTGATTCTTAGCAGCTAAGAATGGTCTGAGCATTTTAAGCTCCAAGTGGGATGAACTTGCATGTTTATTCATTTATTTATATCTAGTTTTTGAAAGAAAAGTTTGCTCCCAAGTTGATGGTATCATTTGCTTTTATAATGTGTTAAACCTGGAATGTTCATGATTTAATTATTGTAATTTCTCAATGATTATTGGTTATAGACCAATTAGTTTGAGTACGAGTCTTTATAAGGCTAGAATGCAGGTATTATTCTTGGATTGATGGAGGAGTTGGCGAATATTGGGTGCAGGTTCTAGGGGAATTTGTTAAGGCTTGACAGTTTCTAGACGTGATTTATATTACAAATCAACTGCAAACTTTGGAGTGGTGATCAAGTATTTTTTTGAGTTTATGGTTGGTTTTCATTGTTTTTGTTAGATTAGAATTAGCCTACAAACTTTGTAAATTGGAGGACTATGTAATTAGTAATTGGCTTTGTAAATCAGATGTTTGCTTCATAAATTGGAGGTGTTTTTGGAAATTTATTAGTGGTCATTTAGTTCAGAAATTGGAGGTGTTTTTATAATTGGAAGATTGTATTTATAGTGATATACAGTGATTGATTTTTCTTATTTTTGTTTTTTCATGAATTGATCATTGATCATTGATTTTTGAATTTTGCATTTGTGTAGATACTTTTCACGAAGTGAAGAGCAAACGTGAAAGAAGAAAAGAAAACAAAGCTTTGACTATGGAATTGTTGGCTGTGGCATATTCGTCCCTTGCAGCCAAAATGGAGGAGATTATATATAGGTTGGTCTTGCTGGAATTTTCAGCCACACAGAAGTATTCTCTTGCATCTAATTCAATTTCCAATGTGGAAGAGGCTGGTGATCTGTAAGGCAGAAATGGAGGAATGTATAGATTTGATAATGGAAGAATTAGAGAGAGAAATATAACTAATGCATGCACCCTTATCAGGTACCCTTTGTTTTTCAGTTCAACTTTATTCTCATTTTAGTATCTTCTGATTTAGAACTATCAAGAAGTAAGGTCAGGATCCTCAAGTTTCAGACATTAGGAAACTGACCATGTTACATATGTGGATATCAAGCTAATGATGTTAATACTAATGTCTTTTCCAGTTTCATTGATTGATGTGCTTCTCTGCCAAATTGCAGTGAAGTTGATCCCATACTAGCATCCTTATCTGGAGGAGCAATTGGAGTGATCTTAGCACTGACGGTGGTTGAGAAGTGAGTTTATTATGTTTTGGGCAATTTGTTTTGACATTGACAAAGTATGATAAGGGAATTTCTGTTAAAAAGAAAAATGAGATTATAGAGGGATAAATACATGGCCTAATGCAAGTCCTTTGCAGGTATGAAGTGAGTTGATATCCGATATTGAATTTCTTTTTTCCAAAGGGCAACAAGGATGGTGAAGAGTATGGTGGAGGCTGAGACTTAAAAGATTTCGTGAATTTCATCAATGAGAAATGTGGTCCTAGCATAGATGCGAAAGGACAACTTACTTCCAAAGTTAGTACCATTTTAAACCAATGAACGTACCTCATCAGTTTCCTTACCAATTGTCTTCTCTTATGCATGTAGGCTGGAATAGTCTCAAGTTTGTTAGAGTTAGTGAAAAAGTTTGTGAATAAGCTTTTATGATATGTAAAACGATAGCATATTCGGCAAACATTCTAAGATTGTGATTATTACTCTTATCGCCTAAACCCGCAGCATCGCGCATGCGTACTTTCTAGTTTGTTTAAAAAGATGGATTGATGGTACAGTAGAGTCTAGTTAGTTGGCACCAAGGAGATCCTGTTGAATGCCATAAACAAGGCCTACTCAAACCCTATTGGTTGCAATAGTTGTTTAGTTTTATAGCTGTAAGATATTGACATGAATAGATTGGAATTTAACCTTTCTAATTCCATCAAGAATATCCAAAATATAAAGTTTAAAATGTGCAACTTTAGTGTTTTTCTTTGTGAGAATAAAACGCAAAAGAGTTGAGATGCTAACAGTTTATGCATATGCTCATGCAGTTTTTTATGTTGTTTTTTATTTAAATAGGGGCTCGCGAGATGCGTTAATGAAGTAGGCCTTGGTTTTATGATGGCACCAAAGTATCATCCAGCAATGAATGTCGTTCGTCCTGTAAGGAAAAAGCTAAAAGTAAAGACTGTATTCAACATTTTGGGACCTATGTTGAATCCAGCTAGAGTTCCTTTTGCTGTTGTTGGTGTATACAAGGAAGAATTAGTAAGTATTCCATAAAACAAGTGAAGATAGTTATTGCTACTATGACTCTTCATAACTACATAAGAAGATATGCTCAATGAGATATTGATTTTCATGAAAGTGGAAATTACACAAGTGAAGAGACTAGTGAAGATATGGAGGATAATGAACATGATGGAGATGGTCCGGGAAGACAAGAAATGGAGGTGTTAAGAAATGCAATTGCACAAAGTCTAATGAATGCATCTACTAGTTCCATTTAATTGCAAGTTTCAAGTGACTTTAATTTATTTTGTGTAATATTGGTTCCTGTTGAACTATGTTCGGGAAATTAATCCAAATATTCTATACTTAATTATTTTGTGTAATAGTAAAACATAATATGGTTTAATTTATTCGGTCCAACCAAGGGTAGAAGAATAATACATGAGAAATTTTTTCATTTGGTATGGTTACATAATCAAAAAACAAAATTATGTATTTTAGTAGCATATCTTACTATGTATGCCCATTTTGGTAATTATACACAGCCAAAACACTTTTGCCTTGCAACTTACCAAACACCTAGAAATTGCTTTTCGTTCTCACAACACTTTTCAAAACAGTTTACCAAACACCTCAGCTGCTTCTTCTCACAGCAAGTTCGGAAGTGCTTCCTCTCACAGCACAGCAATCCCAAATTAAGCCGTGGTTATTTAAGAGAAAAGAAAATGGGAGAGAGAAAAGTGGGTTGTGGGTGCTTTTTTTAATTTTTTTTTAATAAAAATATATTTTGTAAATGTCTTAATTATCCTTGTTATACAAGTTTTCAGTTCTTAATTTTGGTTTTTGATGAATTTGCATTAGCAGTAGGGGTTAGAGATATAGCAAATTTATATCAAATCATTAAAGAAGGCAGTAATGTGATGAGGATAAGAGAGTTTAAAAGAAGAAAAAAAATGAATGTTGCGAACAACTAAAAATGCTCTGGAGAAAGAATAACAATGATTATGACACCAGATTAGTCTGGGCTTCGGTGATACAGTCTGGGTTGGAGAATTTAAGAGCTAGCCTTCAGTGTGTTTCCAATGTCAATGACAAAACGGTATCTGACGTCTGCTTTGGCAAGGCGCTTCATGGCAGTGTTCAAGTAGTCAATTGGGATAACCTCGATGTCTGCTGTTATGTTGTGCTTGGCTGCAAAATCGATCATCTCTTGTGTCTCCTTCATACCTCCAACGCCGCTACCAGCTACCATCTTCCTTCCTGTTAAATCGAACATTAAGCTCCGTTAATAACCCTACAATGCAAAAGATAACAGGTAAAGCCAACTACTCGTAGTTACATGCTTACCCGTGAGTAAAGGAAAAACCGGAAGCTCAAGAGGCTTATCTGGTGCACCAAGCATAACAAGCTTTCCATGAGACTTCAACAAACCAACCAAAGGCAAGAGAGGATGTTGTGCAGAAACTGTGTCAATGATCCCATCCATGGTACCAATGGCAGCCTACAAATTAATCAATGAAACAGACATTAATTAACTTGTTCATTGAATAATCCACTTAAAAGACGTAAAAGGTGTAACTTGTTCAAATAATTACCTGCATTTGATCTTGGTCACGACTAACCAAAAACGAATCAGCTCCTAGGTGTTTAACTGCTTCCTCCTCCTTATTAGGGGACGTACTGATCACTGTAACCTTCACTCCCAGTGCCTTGGCAAACTTCACTGCGACGTGGCCTAAACCACCTAGGCCAACCACGCCCACATGCATGCCGGGCTTGTCAAGTCCAAAATATCTCAACGGGCTGTACGTTGTGATTCCGGCACATAGGAGAGGAGCAGCACCATCAAGGGGTAGGCTGTCCGGGATACGGACTACGAAGTGTTCATCGGCAACCATAATGTCAGAGTAACCGCCATAGTTTGTGGTTCCGTCATAGTACTTGCCACTGATCGTGAGTATTTGTTTGGGGCAGTAGTTCTCAAGATGGTCGGTACAACTATCACAAGATCGGCAACCTCCCACTATGGATCCGACACCGACTTTGTCTCCAACTTTGAATTTTTGTACATTGCTCCCTACTTCCGTCACTTCACCGACAATCTCATGCCTACATTGCCAAATTGTGTTCATATTAGATTACTGAAGAGGGTTCAAGCCTTTAGTCCAAAAAAAAAAGAAGAGGGTTCAAGCATTAATAAAATGGTGAACACCTTAACTAGTTATACTAGTAAAGACTAAAGAGTGTGCAAGAAAAGGTCGAATGTGTACCCGGGAACTAGAGGATAGGTAGAGAAGCCCCATTCATTCTTGACCATGTGAAGGTCTGAATGGCAAATCCCACAGTACAACACTTTGAATGTCACGTCTTTCTCTCCGGATTCCCTGCAATCAAATCGGTTGTACTTTAGAACTATAAAACAAACATGTACTATGGTTTAATCTGAAGAGGATGAACAGAGAAGTGTTGTACTAGTTGACAATCTACCTTCTGGAGAAACTGAAGGGAGAGAGAACACCAGATGAATCTCTTGCAGCCCATCCAAATGCCTTCCTGGGGCCTTCTTGCTCGTTAGACATCACTATTTTCTTTGTTGCAGATTCTTAACTGATGGTTTTGGTGTTGAAGCTTAGTGCAGTTCGAGTAGTAAAAGGTGACAGACAGACAGATATGGAAGTATGAGCTACCTCCAATGGAGTTAAATGCTATATATAGAGGGAGGAGATTTTTGGTCTGGGCTGGGGTGACGTACTGGGTGAGGAAAATAGAATGTCGACGAGATAATGACGTATTGGGTGAGCAAATAAAAAAATTCAAGAGATTCAACTGACATCGGCGGTCAACAGAATCGTAGTAGTGATGACTTCGTGGTCAGACTTTACTGCATGCGATTGAGAAGAAAAGTGATGAAACTTCTTTCGTACACAGTACCTACTGATCTAGTATCACTAGTTAGGTCACAATTTTCTGTGTTCATCTTTTGGATGTCTGTAGTATCATAATTGTCCAATCCCAATTTTGACGCCATACAACAGTTACCACAGGTCCTCGTTAAATTTGTTTTCTTTTTCTATTTACTTGATATATCATTTGTGTTTCATACTTTCATTGGGCATTATAGACTGGATATAATTCTAACCTTGTGAAATTTTGATCTTCGAGTCATAGCATCGAAACTAATAGTGGTTTGGGTTGGGTTTAAGCCCTTCTTTAGGGATGTGGTGCAGGCTTTTATGTATTAGACTCTCGATTATGGCAAGCATACAAATATTTGAGGTCAGGTCTTTACCATTATTTCTCCTCTGCAAATGGATTTTTCATTAGTAGAAGCATAATATTTTTTTCTCTTCTCTGCATTAATAGTAGTTTGATGCGGTGAGAAAGGAGCGCACCTTGGATATTGGTGAAGGTACTGAGGGAGATCTTTGGAATCATTGGTTGGTTGGTTGGTTATTGGGCTTTCTGCTCTTGTTCTTGTTCGTTTTGTGTGAAGTTTGAGTTTATCTTGGCCGACAATTTCACTTTCACAGCAAGAGAGAGACCCTCTCTATAAGAGAATTGAAAGCGGGTGTGGATTGATGGTAATCGTTGGAATTGAAGACGTGAAGGGGTGTGGATTGATGGTAGGATTGGAAGGGGGGAGAGAGCGATGGGTGCCCATGGTGGGTGAGTGAGAGAGAGAGAGAGAGAGAGATGGGTGCCCCTCAAATTATGACACTTGGCACATATAGTGGGTTCATATATTGGGTCGGAGTTGTAATTTGATGTACTAGAGTTTATATTTTGTAACTTCATGTATATAAATTGATAGTGACCTTAATTAATTTCAGATACTATTCATGAATTTTTCCTTTAATTATATGTAAATACTATAAAATGAATACGGTATGTTCGTTGTCAATGCAATAAATTTATTTTAGTTAAATTATAATTTTGATTTAATTAGATGCAAAATAAATATATGATAAACATCATACTACCATAATTATGTAAAGCCTGTATAAGAGACCGAGTCTAGTTGAGTGATTTGGAAGAGTTGTGTAAGCCTATATAAGAGGCTAAGTCTAGTTGAGTGATTTGGAAGAGTTGTGTAAGCCTGTGTAAGAGGATAAGTCTACTTAAAGATGCAGATCAATTTGGTGTTTAGGATGTTATTTTACCCCATGATACGATGCTTTCTTTACACCTAACAAAGACACTTTATTTCAACAAAAAAAAGAAGACCCAGGGATATGAGACAAAGATAAAAAGGACGGAGAAAGGTATTGACACAGACGTGGAAAAAATCACCATCAAGGGTGAGAAAGTGACAATTAAGAATGAGTTGGTTGAAATGTATATCTCTTGAATGATCCACCTTGTGTTATCCAGTTCCAGCTAGTTGGGAACCTTACTGCATTATTTGACATTAAACAACAGACGGAGATCGAAATTTGAGAGTACATATTTGTCTTGGCCACGAAAATGAGTATTACATGCCACCTTGCATGTCTACATAAGAGTCAACAAGCAACGGAAACTGAGACTAGGAAATCAAGCTCGATTTCCAAAATTCCATGCAAATTTAAGTGGTACACTTCAATGTGTTTCCAACGTCGACAACAAATCAATACCGCAAGTCTCCTCTTAAAAGGCGTTCCATGGCAGTGTTCAAATAGTCAATTGGGACAACTTCGGCGTCGGCTGTTATGTTGTGCAGCTTGAAGAGACACGTAAATAGTTCACACCCATGGACTCATGGCAGTATTAACTACGTCCACAAGTTATTAGGTGAGTTGCCTGAAAAGATAGTCTTTGATGGAGTGTACCTAATGATTTCAACGCTTTATATTTCCATTTGGATGGGCAACAATACCTTCTTAGCTTCATCTCAAGTTCTCAACCATGCATCTCTTTGATGGAGATGGTCCTAATATTGGAAATAACATATGGGTCGATGCCTGATGAGCAGTCATGTGGCCATAATGCTGCCCAGCTTGATCAGTTAGTTGATTAATACATAGAACTAATATCGATCGATGGAGGAAGCTAGTTGCTGGTCAAAAACAATAAGATCGAGGCATTTATGTGAAAAATGAATGGTCAGTGAAACTTCGCTCTGACTGTTAGTTTTCATTAAATTGTGAAAATTAATTATACATACATCTAAAGCCGAATCACTGTTCCTAGTACTGTTTATTTAATAGTAAAATGACTATTTTGCCCTTGCTCTTTTCCTTCAATTACAGTCTGCCATCCTTCTATAATCTTCTTCTCATTCAATTGCTGCCAGAACAATCCAAAGAGATTATGAACGATAGAGAGAGAGAGAGAGGGAGTGCGTGTGCTTCTTTGCTTTGCAGGAAGAGATAGAAAGAGATCATCATCTCAGCAAGAGGTCGGTTGCTCTTTGTCACGAGTGTGATCGGAGAGGTACACAAGGAAAGAAGTGGGAAAGGGATTTGGGTTTTGATTACAGGGTTCTTTTTTTTTTTTGTTTCTCTTTTGAACCTTGATTCTGTTGTTTCAATTTTAAATTGTTCTCTTATTCTGATGTGGGATATGTATTGGATTTGGATTTGCAGGTTTTTATTAGGTGGTTTGTATCAAATCTCTTCTCAGCTTTCATCACCAACTCTAAAAATTTGGGTTCGTCATCCGCAAGGTAATTAGTTGAGCGGATTCTAGGTGTTTTCTCATCTTTGGTTTTGGGTGACAAGCTATTTAGTTGTACCCCGGACACTCATAGAGACAGAGAGGAGGCAAAGTTAAGAGAAAAGAACAGGAGAAGAAGACGACGACGTTCATAGGCTATCAGTTCAGTTGTTTTTGTCCTTTCAACACATCGGCCTTTGGAATGTTCAGTTGTTCAATTTGATCTGTTAGTCCGCCTCTCTTGCTCCATTTACATTTACTGTTTCTGGGTTTTTGTTTGTGTTCATCAAAACTGATTATCATAATGGTTTAGCTTTGACTAATGTTCATTTCTTTGTTAAAGTTTGAATGTTTGATCAGATTGATTGATGTTTGATCAGGTGGTTGTGCAAGAGCTATTAATTTGAGAAAATGGGAGTGTGGGAAATGTGATAGTAATGAATTTTGGTTTCGCTTTAAACTACTTTTGTTTTTATTCTTTGATACCCACCACATCAAGGGGAATTATTTCAACCTCTCAACTACGCATGTTATGATGTTGTCTTAATAATTGAAGGAAACCATAGATGTTCTTCCCTATGTTTGTGTGTGCAATATTTCAT
Organism: Rosa lucieae; assembly: GCA_024704745.1. Lineage (NCBI taxonomy): Eukaryota > Viridiplantae > Streptophyta > Magnoliopsida > Rosales > Rosaceae > Rosa > Rosa lucieae. Next base: position 20,701,891 of record CM045493.1, on the reverse strand, counting down.
TGCAGATACATTTGCGCCTTTAGGTTAGTGGATCACTAAAAGTGGATTTCATATGTAATGATTAAACTGGTTGGAATGGCACATATATGGTATGATTCATTAGATGTCTTATTAACTAGCGAAAATGAAGATTTAAAGGTGTGATCAATTCTGTGGAGGTGTAAATGTCATTATTTAGAAAAGAAGAGAGATCAGGAAATATTTTGTAATAAGACTACTAACATCTGAAGTAAATCTCTGAACACTTCTGTATTGAAGTAGTATAGTCTATGTGAAGTGAATCTAACATGTAATCTACTAAAAGGTAGAAAAATGGAATACTTAATGTGCTGCTATACATATAAAAAGGACATAAATCTTACCATTTTATAAGAGGGAATATTCGCATCCATGTTTACTTCTTGGGGTGACATCAGTTTTTTTTTTTTTTCTCCTCATAATATTTTTGGTTTAGTTGGCTGTACCTTTCATTCTATCTGGTTATTTCTTTATTAAATATCATAGAGCTCTAGCTTTATTAAATCGTTAGTAAACTTATCTTACAGGAAAGACAGAGAGTTCAAGGTCTGCATCAAGTTGGCGAACAAACCTGACCTGTATCAACCAATTTAATTTGTAGACGCCGTATGTACGTTTTGGTTCATTTCAAATAATAACTTATACACATTGTCATGCTGATAGGCACTTTAAGGATAATTTTAGATATAGCTGTAGTTATATAAATGAGAATGTCTTGATTTGTTGCTGCATTTTTTGGCGGTGGCTATCTACAGAAGTATAATTCTATTTATAGCAGAGAACTAAACTGCAGTTGGAGCCTTAATACTTATAGTTTCGATCTGGTTATAATCCTGCATTTTTCAGTCCTGATATTTACGTTTTTTGAGTTCTTGGGTTGCTTTTTTTCAATCCCATTGTCAGGCCTACAAATGATACATTGTACTTTGTTGGATACATTAAAAGCTGAGGTTTACATAAGAAAATTAACCTGCCAATAATTTGCATTACAATACTTCTCTTCAATCATGTTAACGGTGTTGTTCGTTATCTACTTTCGTAGGTCAACTGTAGGAAATCAAATCGGCTAAGGAAAATTATTTTTGGAAGTTGAAGACTATCGTGGTGGTTAATAGTTGACAATCACTTAGATTTGTGTTTTTCAGTTTGATTTGTACTTTACAATTTTATGCATAGAAAGAAACAATAACAAGTTTTCTTATACTTTGCTAGGAAATTTTATGTTTCTCTACTTATGGCTGTAGTTGCTTACTTTTTAGGTTCATATACTTCTGAGATTCCTCTTATTTCTCATTGCACCTCTGTTTCTGCTAAATTTCGAGTCTCGCGGCAACACGCGGGGTGCTATTTCTAGTTATACTCTATATTAAAACTCATCCCGCAAGTCACTGTTCCTTACTATTCAATGAATAGTGATTAGACGATTTTGCCCCTATATGTTGCAAGATCTCTCTCTCTCTCTCTCTCTCTCTCCACCCGCAGTGCTGCAAGGGCTTAGCAACAAATTGTAAATAAAATGTAAAGAACTTATTAGAAACTCCAAAATACACGAGACTAATTGAATAGTTCGTAGTAAATTATATGAATATAGTTGCACATAATGCTACTTGTTTTGTTGTTGGGTAAGCGGAGAATATTTATTTTTTTAGATCTTGAATGTCTAATTGACTTATAAATTGTCTGACTTAGGATACATGCTAATTGTGTTAACATGCACGATAAACAACATGTCAACATGAATCTAATTTCTTATTTTTGCGCATCAAACAAACAATTAGTTCTCTCTGAACTCGGGCAAGGAGAAGTCGGAGGCAAGGCGGACTCCCGAGATCTTTTCCTCTCATCCAACGGCGGTTGACGACGGCGTTGGTGGTTTTGTCTCGTTGTTGTTGTATCGTTTTCCAGACGGGAATGGTTTTGGGCTAGTACCCTATTGGCTTAGGGATTTCTGGCCTAAGGTTTGACTATGGTGGCGGCGTAGTTTGGGATCTTTCTTCTCTGCGCCATGGAGGCCATGGACATCATCTCGAGGGAGGCGATTCACTGCGTGAGGTGGGTTTCGGCAAGGATGGCAACTTTGGGGGGAGCTGGTAGCGGCTTGAGACGGCGATCCAAGTTTGGCTGGCTTGCTCAGGCTTCATCGATGCTTTCTGGTGATCGTTTCAGGCGTTGTGGCTCTGGTGTGCTTGCGGCGGCGAATTTTGGTGTACAGTGGTGCTGCACAGGGAAGGGATGATTGGAATGGGCTGGGCCACATGTAGACCTTGGGTTAGGGTTTTCCTTTGGGCTTTAGGATTTTTTAAGGTTTTTTTTTCTTAGATTTCAATAACTCCCTAGTTTGTTTGGGGAAAGTAGTGGGTTTTGGCCCATGTTAGGCCTGCTTTATTAGTGGGCTTTAGTCTATATTGCTATGGTTTCTTCTTACACCAAGTTAATGAATCTCTTGGAGTACCACAATTGAGTGCATTGACGAAGGGAGATTCGAAATAGTTTTCTTAGTGTACGCTGAGATTTGTAGTTGTGTAGGCTAGTAAAATTCCAATGAGCACCATTGTACTAGTGGATGGTACCCGTCTTCCCTTACCTGCTTGACCACTGATTTATGGTACAAGCATATAGGGTTTATTTGTATGTGTCGTTCTGGCTTTGGGATTAAATGAAATCTTGTTTAAGGAAAAGAGATTCGAGAGAGAATTGTCAAATCATATTATTGAGAATATGAGCGCTATATATCGGGATTACAAAGTACATGTTCTAATGTTACTAGGAATACTAATCAGAGTAGGATTAGGAATTCTAGAACCTTCTCTCCTATTGCTACTCCTAGTTTGATAAGGCACACTAAGTCGATTTTCCTTCAACACTCCCCCTTGTGCCGCTCAAACTTGGTGGTGACGCTTCATCCGTTGCCTCGTTAAAAACCTTGCCAGGTAACAAAAACCCTATGGGACAAAAATAACCCTAGTCGAAGGACAAAAAGAGCACAACACGTCCTTCACTTTTCGAGATTGAACATGTAGACATCATAACTCCCCCTGATGTCGACATCTCCCCCTGATTGCTACAATCATGGGAGTTCGGATAACTTTCTCAATCCGATGCTCTTCACATGTTTCTCGAAGGTGGATTTAGGTAACGACTTAGTGAATAAGTCCGCTACATTATCCTCTGATCGGATTTGATTCACTTCAATCTTTAAAAGTGATTGTTGTTGCTGATTATAAAAGAATTTAGGCGATATGTGCTTGGTGTTGTCGCCCTTGATGAAACCTAACTTCATTTATTCAATACAAATTGCATTATCCTCATAAATGCATGTAGGTTCATCCATGGTAGACTTCAAACCACAACTTCCTTGAATATGTCTAATTATAGACCTTAGCCACATGCATTCACGCACAGCTTCATGTAGAGCAATAATCTCTGCATGATTTAAGGAAGTAGCAATAAGGGTCTGTTTTGTAGACATCCAAGATATCGCAGTGCTTCCCATGGTAAAGACATAACCCGTTTGGGAGCGACCTTTGTGAGGGTCAGAGAGATACCCTGCATCAGCAAAACCCATCAAAATGTGTCGTTTTGATGGAGGGGAGTACGGTGAGGTCGGCCACCCTTGGTGGTGGTGACGGCGTTAGCGGTCATATGGCTGGCCACTTTATCATGGTGGATGGTGGTTCTATGCCTAGTGGGGTCCGATCCCATTATTCCATCATTCCTCTTCTCTATGTAGGGATAAAATAGGCTCATATCAATCGTACCTCTTAGGTATCGAAAGATTTTCTTTACACCAATCCAATGGCGGCGTGTTGGCGCAGAGCTATGTCTAGCTAACAAGTTCACTGCGAATGAGATATCCGGTCTTGTGCATTGAGTTAAGTATAATAATGCGCCTATTGCACTTAAATAGGGCACTTCGGCCTCTAATGGTTCTTCGTCCTCATCCTTTGAACGAAACGGATCTTTTCTGGGCTCAAGACTACGACCAATCATGGGAGTACTCACAGGCTTTGCTTTATCTTCATTAAAGCGCCTTAGGATTTTCTGAGTGTATGCACTCTGATGGATCAAAATTCCATCACTACGGTGCTCGAGTTCTAAACCGAGACAAAACCATGTCTTCCCAAGATCTTTCATCTCAAATTCGGATTTCAAGTATTTAGCAGTTTCCTTTAAATCACCTAGAGTTCCAATTAGGTTCATGTTATCGACATAAACTGCTACGATTGCAAATCCGGAACTTGTTCTTTTAATGAACGCGCATGGGCATATTTTATTATTAATATATCCCTTCCCAATCAAGTAGTCACTTGGACGGTTATACCACATCCGTCCAGATTGTTTTAATCCATTTAGTGAGCATTTTAATCTTATTGAAAACGCGCTCCGTGGTTTAGAGCCACTTGATTTGAGTAATTGAAGTCCATCTGGAACCTTCATACATATCTCTGAATCTAGATCCCCATAGAGATATGTTGTAACCATATCCATAAGCTGCATGTCAAGTTTTTCAGAAACTACCAAACTACCTCATTTTTATAACATCCATTATGGGAGAATACGTCTCCTCGTAGTCGATTCCAGGGTGTTGTGAGAAACCTTGCGCCACAAGGCAGGCTTTATATCTTACCACCTCATTTTTCTCATTACGCTTTCTAACAAAGACCTATTTATGGCCAACAGGTTTTACATCTGGGGGTGTCTGCATTATAGGTCCAAAATACATGTCTCTTTGCTAGTGAATCCAATTCAACCTGGATCGCATCTTTCCATTTAGGCCAATCCGCTTTTCGTTGACATTCTTTGACAGAGCGAGGTTCGATATCATCATATTCTATGATTCCTTTTGCAACATGATATGCAAATGCATCATCAATTGCCATAGAATTTCTATCCATCATCTCATGTACACTAGTGTAATTCATGGAGATCTCTCTATTCTCTGGAACTGGTTCTGACATTGGAGCGTCCCCCAATGATGTCTCTTGGACATAACCATAATCCGGAATATTCTCATGAGATGGATTATTTACATCGATGATTAATGGATTATTTTGTGCCAAACTCGCTTTCTTTCTTGGGCGAGAATCCGTCCAACCTATAGGCCTCCCGTGCTTCCTGGAAGGAGCCATGGGCCTAGCCACAACGTCACCATCACTATGAGAGGGGACGTTGGCGCCATGCTCAGTTGGCCTTGAGATGGCGTCATGTCCTCTAATTTTAGGGACATCAATCCTTGCAGGCACGTTTGCAGCAGGTATGTGTGATCTCGTCACTTTAGCGATATTAAAAAACTCATCAGGCATCGATTCTGCTACGTTCTGAAGATCAATAATTCTCCGCACTTCAATTTCGGACTGTGCGGTTCGGGGATCAAGATGAGACAGAGTGGGGACAGATCACGACAATTCCTGTCGTTCCTGTTGAACATTGATGTTCTTATCTCCCCCTAACGACTGGAAGATTGTCTTATCGAAGTGACAATCCGCAAATCTAACGGTAAAGAGATCGCCTGTCAAGGGTTCTAAATAGCGGACAATCGTTGGAGAATCATATCCAACATAAATGCCTAATCGTCGTTGAGGACCCATTTTGGGTGCGCTGTGGCGGCGCAATAGGCACATAAACTGCACACCAAAATATGCGTAAGTGTGAGACATTAGGTTCATACCCAGTCACCATCTGGGACGCAGAAAAGGGTTGAGTGGCAGTGGGTCTCAGACGAATAAGCACAGCTGCATGCAATATTGCATAGCCCCAAGAAGAAATAGGGAGATTGGTGTGCATTACCAATGCCCTAGCGACCATTTGTAGTCGTTTAATGGTGGCTTTGCGAGACCATTTTGGGTGTGAACATGAGGAACTGGATGTTCAACTTCTATCCCAATGGACATGTAATAATCATCAAAAGTTTTTGATGTAAACTCCCCAGCATTGTCTAACCCTATAGACTTAATAGGATGATCAGGGTGGTGAGCCCTTAGCTTAATTATTTGGGCTAGGAGTTTAGCAAATGCAGCGTTCCTAGTGGACAATAGCATGACATGTGACCATAGTGTCGATGCATCAACCAACACCATAAAATATCGAAATGGTCCGCATGGTAGTTGAATAGGTCCACAAATATCACCTTGGATTCTTTGCAAGAATGGTATATTTTCTTTAGTATCCTTTGTATAGGATGGTCTCGATCCTAATTTTGCTAAAGAACAGGCTTTGCAGAACGAATGATGGGCTTTAGAAACAACCAATGAGGATTTTGGTTGAGCCACGAAGTCACAATTGACTGTAGAAGTAGAAATTGGAGTCAGGGGAGCAGAGGTGGCATCAAAGCCACCCTTGGGCCACATGGGGATGGCGGCGCCGGCTTGTGATGGCCAGACTTGAAGGGGAAAGGCGCCGTGAGGCGCAGGTGCTCCTCCTTGATCCAAATTTCGAGTTTTACTTCTTTTTGTTCTTAAAAATGGATGTCCGTGTGAAGTCTTTAATATACAGATCATCATATCACGACCTGGGTGTCCCAAACAGTCATGCCAAAGCCTATATGTGTGAGAATCTCATAAATCATCTCTCATGACATGGATGGATTCAATGACTCGAATAGTGGTTGCATACAACCCACTAGAGCGACACATAAGTTTCTCTAATACTCGTTTATGTCCGTAGTCATTAGAGGTGATGCAAAGAAACTCTTGTCCATTCTCACAATGTGTTTCCCACATGAAAACCATTGGCTCTTATATCTTTGAAGTAATAAAGTTCGAAAAATATGTCCAAGACATGAGATAAAATAAAGCGACACTTTATTAATGATAGCTAATGATTGCATCAAAGTTTCGTGACCATAATCTAATCCAATATAAAAATAAAATCGTAGACAAATCGTAGTCACTCTATCCGTTTGGTAACTTTAATCAAATATGACCAGGGAAGTAGAGAGAGATGTCGGTGGAGCAAGGCTCTCTTAAGTACCACTAATCTCAATTACTTTCCTAGACATCATACTTAATTCTATGCGCCACATAAGATAGAATTAATACAAAATGTCATTCATTGACTAATGCATATTGCCATTATATAATTCTTGGAAAATATAAAAGACTATTTTAAATAAAAATCTGCTGCATTTTGTCTTCATCGCCAGATTTAAAGTCTTTCATAGCTCGATATCTTGATCACTATTGATCAGGTACTCCTTAAAATACCATGAAAGGATGCTCTCTTTGATTGAGGTGTATTGGCACAATACATATGGTCCCTAGGACCAATGGCATTGGAATAGTGTTACCATGGCCAAAAGTGGCGCCATGGATTCCAATCCTTATACCCTAACGTCATGACCCCTATGGTCATGTTAGGGTTTTCTCAATCAATTGTTCTTTTGTGATTTTTCACAGTCATGCATCAATAATCAGATGCGGAGAGCTTCCGAACAATATTTCGTAACTCATTCAGAGTTTAGAGAAGCGGATATTATTCCATCATGCTTCTAAGTTAGAAAAATTGTGAATGTTACTAAAACGTTCACGAAGCGCAACCCAAAGGTTGTAAGTGTTATCCTCATTCATGTACTCAAACTGGAGGGCCATCTTCATGTGGCGCTTCATCAGGGTAAATGCCCTGGAATTATCTATCTCAATTTGAGGGCCTTGAGTGGTTCTTTGAGAACAAGACTCCTGGATTGTAGGCAATAAATCAAGGGCAATTAGGTGGAGCTCAATAACATGAGCCCACAGAAAAGTATCCGTGCCCGTAGAATCTAATGGAGTAAAATCGAGCTTGTTCAAGTCTGACATCCTGAAAAGGAAAGCAAGAACGTATTAGTTTCGGAGTCAATGCTTCCACGAAAACTAATATAAGATTTCTGAGCCTTAATGCTACCAAGAAATCGATTTCCAAGAATATTTGGATTAGACCGAAACAATGATGTTTGAATGGTCAAAATCAATGCTCATGACACTTTTAGTCCGTAGCTTACGAACGCTCTTAGTTCGTTAAATCGATGCTTACGGACGCTCTTAGTCCGAAGTCTTACGAACGCTCTTAATTCGTTAATTGCGTGAATCCCCACGATTCAGCTTTCTCAAAGAATCGAACCCACATTATAAGAAAGGTGGAATGTAGAAAAAGGGAGGTTGCAAGTCTCCAAAGAAAAAGAAGGAGAAATTAAAATTCGGAAAGCAGGAACTTTAATTTAAAAACTTACTTGTTGAAATTCGGAACAAATTCTCTTCTGAACAGCTTGCACTTTGATTGGTGTACAGGTCTCAAAACAACTCTGATAAGGCTGAAATTCGAAGGTCAGATGGAAGAGACAGAGACGAACAACTTTGATGAAGAAAGAATTTTGATCTGAGATTCCTAACTAGACGTTTCGGGGCTTGAAAGAAGACAGACGTGCAAAGGAAAGGAGAAGGATGCAGTTGGTGTGCGTTGGTGCTGCAGGGGCAGCAGGGATACGTGTGCAGGGGCGCGTAGGTGCTGCAGGGGCAGGCGCGCAGGTGAGGCTAGCGTTGGCTAGGAGCTGTGGTGATGAAGAAGATTTTTGGGTTTTTGGTTTTTGGTTTGTGGTTAAATCTCGTGTTGATAACGTATTTAAGGAAAAGAGATTCGAGAGAGAATTGTCAAATCATATTATTGAGAATAGGAGCCCTATATATAGGGATTACAAAGTACATGTTCTAATGTTACAAGGAATATAATCCGAGTAGGATTATGAATTCTATAACCTTCTCTCCTATTGCTACTCCTAGTTTGATAAGGCACACTAAGTCGATTTTCCTTCAACAAATCTTTATTACTCTGTCAAGAAAAAAAAAATTCTTATTTTTGCATAAAATTTGTAATCAATGATAAAATGCTGCTGTTATTTTCATTGTGAACTTGGGTAAAAAATTTAAAATTGAAGGCACTTGAGTTTCGTCCAAAGGCAAGCCATGGGAACAAAGCTATGTGAAGCTGCTTCTTAATTAGGCTTAGTGGTAGAGCTGATAGAGCTCATGGTTGACAATCGAGTTGGGAGTTTTGAACTCATTGTAGTTTCTTTATGCCTTTTGTAAAACATTTGATCATATCTTGGTGCAAAATTAAGAAGAAGAAAAGTTTTATTTCACAAAAAAAAAAAAAAAACTTACAAACGTGATAAAAACATAAGTGTTTTTCTTATTTACTTTTTGAGACAATTATTAAAAAAAAATTTCGTTGCAGATAATTTTTCGAATTCGAAGGCAAAGATGGAACAGAGGGAAGGAAGGTATGTTGATATTGCCAGTTTGGAAGTGTGCTTAAGACTCAAAATACTAGTGTTTTCTTCCATCAAATACGGGTATGGCCTTTGGTTTCCCCAAGCATTTCAATTTGCTTGCAACCTTGGAAATTATAACACCAACTCAAAACCAACTCAACCACCTCAAGTCCTTGACATCTCTTGCCCATAACACAAGCCACACAGAGGCCTCAAACTTTTACTCTTCTCTGATTCAACGAATTGCCTGAGAGACATGTAGTCATCTGGAATGCGATGATTTCTTCATACATTGGCCACAAGAAGAGTAAGGAGGCTATTGGGTTGTATGGGAAGATGGTCTTTGATGGAGTTTTGCCGGATGAGTACACGTTTGCGAGTGTTTTCAAGGCTTTTTCGGGTTTGGGTCTTGTATATGAAGCGCGGAGGGCTTATGGGTTGTTAGTGGTTTTGGGTCTGGAGGTGGCAAATGTGTTTGTTGGTAGTGCTCTTGTTGATATGTATGCAAAGTTTGGTAGAATGGGGGATGCAAGGTTGGTGTCGAATAACATTGGGGAGAAAGATGTTGTTTTGTTTACGGCACTGATTGTTGTTTATTCTCAGCATGGTGATGATGGAGAAGCTCTTGAGGTTTTTGGGGACATGATCAACCAAGGAGTTAAGGGTCAGTTTTTGATGCCTTGATTGAAATTGATTTGTTCTCCATGAATTCCATGATATATAGCTATGCGCAGAACGGATTTGGACATGAAGCACTTCAGTTTTGTACATACCTCTAACAATATGGACAATTTACTATCTCACCAAGCATAAGTAACACCCTCGTAGGGGGGCCAACAAGCCATGGTGGTGGTACCCAACCACGACATGCATCCCATAGCCCGATGTCTAAGCTACGCCACTGTAGTCAGAAGCGGCCAATACCTCTCCGGGAAGCCAACTTCCCGGCCTTGCCAACATGCCTCAACAACATGCTTTCTACATTAGCATAAGGACTCTTCGTCCCATATAGAAGAAAATGTAAAGGAGAAGGGTTCCCTTACCTATAAAAGGGACCCCTCCTCCCACTTAAACATCCATCCCATTACATCTCTTGTAATCCCTTTAGGCTGCAAGGCCCAAACACACTAGTTAAGTTTTCAAATGGACATAGTTTCCCGCTAAGGAGGGAGATGAACCACTATACTTCTTTTGCCTTGCTCTCTCTCTCTCTCTCTCTCTCTCTCTCTTTCTTTAACGTTAATTAGAGCCTTCGGTTTCTAACATTAACATTGGCGCCATCTGTGGGAATCGAACCCACGATCACACAATTCTAGCGCCGGTCACTTCCATCCGAGCAAAGGCCACCCACCTGCTTGATAACTCTTTGATCACAATTATCACCGGAACGTTCATCGAGCACCTGCTCATCTCCAGTCGTCATTCATCGATCACTCTACTTGAGATAAAACCAACAAGCTAAGTCTCTTGATTTATACTTTATACTCATCTGATCCTTATCTATAGGAGCACCACTAGCTTACTTGGGAGGATAGGCGCCACATATATCAATGCCTCATATATAACAATTGTCTACAACATGTTCACTTTAAACATAAGCTGCTAGCCTAGCTCTACATGTCGCGCTCTCCTTATTTCATGCTCTGTTATGCTCCAAATGTTGGCCACGTATCAATTACGTGATACATTTGCCTCCTTACACATTCAATTATCAATAACGCATCTGTTTGCTGACTTACTATGTCAATATATTGCTGCTGCATGTCCGTGACCAAACATATATAGTATATTCTCGTTACTTCCAAAAGCATCATATACATGTGTTGAAGATTGGTAGCTTATGATGCATTTTTTTTTTTTTTGGAATAATGGGGTTTGGAACCCAGTCAAGCTGGGAGGCTCAGCCCCACGCGCATATCATTATTATTACTATTTTGACACCCCAGGGGGAACGTAATACCTATACCCCAACCATGCCTAGTTGCGTTACACATATCCTCATAAAGTACATCCTGTAGGAAATCAGGAGCCTCAACTAAAGAAAGATCCACAACAAGATCTAAACTAGCAAAGTGAGCCAATCTATTTGCTACACTATTTGCTTCTCGATAAATGTGTCGAATTCGAACAAAAACAAAAGTTTGCATTTATTCTCTACTACAATTATCAAGAATCTGACTAATTTAGAGTTGTCCTCCACTTGTTGGTTAGGGGCAGTAACCAACTCTGAGCAATCGCTTTCAATCTCGATCTCCCGCCATCCCTGGTTCATTGCTAATAACAACGCCGCTCTACAGGCCTCAGCCTCACTGTGGTAAGCAGACCCCAGGTGTGATATCGATTTAGACCAGCCCCACGAAATAGCCCTTTGTCATCCCGCACCACTACTCCAATATCCCCCTTCTCATTGTTGGCCTTGAAGGCCCTATCTATATTTAATTTGAGCCTACCACCGGGGGGGGGGGGGGGGGGGGGGGGGGGGGGGGAACTCCCATTTAATGGTAGGCCTTTGCTTATTTCGTACTCCTTCTTTGACTGGCTGAAGTGATCTTTTGTATTCATTGAGCAAGTGCATAGCCCACGTAACTGCATGCATGGGATTAAAATCTCCACCATTCCGTACAAGATTATTCCTCTATAGTCCAAAGGAGCATGAAGAAGACACTCACCCGCTGCTTATTAAACACACCTAACAAGTCCAATATCCAATCTTTAATGGACGTTGTTGCATGGTTCCTGGCACGCAACCCCATTGGACTATATAACAAAAAACATGCAATAATATTGCACTCCTTAAAAACATGCAAACTAGTCTCAGTCTCACCTTGGCAAAAAGCACAAACCTAATCATCTATAGACACTCTTCTACACAATGCTGCCTTCGTAGGAATAATATTCCTCAGTAAATGCCAGATAAATCTCGTAACTTTTGGTTGCACATTTGCTCTCCAAATTGTTCGCCATAAAGCTTCATCTCCATTACCATCTGATGTTGAGCCTTGGTTAGCAAGAGATGCAGTACACCGGGCTAAATGATAACCACTCTTCACATTATAAATTTATTTCTTATCATAGTGCCAAATTAACCGGTCATCCAGATTGCGCATGCTTAGGGGTATCTTGCAAATTAAATCCACCTCATCAGGAAAAAAAAACTCCTGCAGCCAATCCTTCATCCAGTCGTTGGTGTCAGGATCAATTAAATCAGCGACCCTCAACTCCTCTAAACCATCGATCATTGGAGAATAAGTTTTGAAGGTATGGGGCCTAGGTAGCCATGGATCAAACCACACAGAGATATTGGACCCGAAACCCACTTGAAATCAAACACCCTTCTCTAAGAGCTCTTTGCCTTTCATTAAGCTTCTCCACGTATAGGAGTCCCCCGGTTTCACACATGCTTGTAGGAAATTACCATTGGGAAAATATTTAGCTTTCAAAGTCTTTGCCAATAAAGAATTAGGGTACCTTAATAGTTGCCACCCCTATTTTGCGAGGAGAGCTTGGTTGAAGTACTCCATGTTCTAAAAACCTAATCCACCTTCCTCCTTTGGCACACACATCTTATCCCATGCCACCCAATGGATCCTCCGTCCCTTCTCTGAGTCTCCCCACCAAAATTCAGCCATACACCGGTGCATCTCATGACACAGATGCTTTGGTAACTCAAAACAATTAATCACATATGTGGGCACCGATTGCACAGCGGACTTGATCATTACCTTTTTTCCAGCCATGTTGAGTGTCTTGTTCTTCCAACTTTTCATCTTCTTCCTAGTCTTCTCCATTATGAATTGAAAAGCCTCAGTCTTGGAGTAGGTAACCTTTGTTGGTAAACCAAGATACTTATCGTGCTTGTCCACTCTAGCCACCCCAAACACTGATGCTAGCTCTTCTTGCACTTCAAGTGGAACGCTTTTTGGAAAACGATATACAGCTCTTCACAAAACTCACTTGTTGGCCGGACGCCTCCTCATAATACCTCAGGATATTTTTCAACCGTTCACATTCCTCCTTTCCTGCCTTCATGAAGATGAAAGAATCATCAGCGAAAAAAAGATGATTGATTGAAGGTGCCGCACTAGCTACAGAGATGCCATGCAACTCATGCTGTTCCACCGCCCTCTTCAACATCCTAGATAAACCTTCCGTACAAAGTAAAAATAAATAGGGGAGATGGAGTCTCCCTACCTCAACCCCCTCGTCGGAATCAACCAGCCTCTTGGCTCTCCATTAAGAATAAAAGAGTAACTTACAGTTTTGACACAATCCATGACCCACTGTATCCAATGATGGTGGAAACCCATGCTTCGCATTACAGCTTCGATAAACTCCCATTCGACCCTATCATATGCCTTGCTCATATCCAACTTCAAGGTATCATAATCCTGCGCAGTACCGTAGGTCCTCTTGAGGGAGTGAGAAATTTCAAAGGCAAGCAGAGAGTTTTCGAGATTTGTCATCTGGGCACAAAAGCACTCTGATTTGGTGTAATGATATTATTCAAGAGAGGTTTTAGCCAGTTTGCAAGAACTTTTGAACCCAGTTTGTGCAAGACATTGCAGAGACTAATTAGACGAAGCTGGTACATGTGTTCTAAATCCTTGACCTTCGGGATCAAAGTGACATGGGTTCCATTGACCTCCCTAAGCAGATTTTCCGACCTCATAAAGCATCGCACCGCTACAGTAATGTCTCTCCCAACGACGGACCAATAGCATTAATAGAATAATGGGCAGAACCCATCTGGGCCAGGTGCTTTCAAGGGATGCATATGGTTAAGTGCCTTAAGGACTTCACTCTCCTCAAACTCCTTAATCAACTCCGCAATTCATTTCATGTGTAACCACCTGTGGAAAGAGATTAGTGAACAACTCCATATTTCTAGGGCTACTAGTTGCGAACAAATTACCGAAATATTGGAGCACGATCAGCTCCATCTCAGAGTCATCAGTACACCACCTTCCATCGTAATTGTACAAACCCTTAATCTCATTCCGTCGCTCTCTGTTACTGGCCTTCTGGTGAAAATACTTGGTGTTAAGATCACCGTCCTTAAGCCACATAACCCACGATCTTTGCTTCCAGTAGTTATGCTCATGCAACAACAAATCATTCAGCTTCCTTTCCAACTCAATTCTCTCTTCCTTAGGGCACGCAGACATGGATCTATCATAGTAAATAGCAAGCTTGGCCTGAGTGAGCTTATTTCTGCCTTGAGGTTACCAAACTTATGATTACTCCATTCCAACAATTCCCTTCAAGTTTGGGCAAGACGCCTGCACACCGTTTGGAAAGGGTCGCTGCCATCATCCCCCTCCCAACCTCGTCTAACCACCTCAGCACACTCTAATTCTTGTAACCAGTGTTCCTCAAATTGGAATCTTTTCTTCCGTACCTTTTTCTTAGGTATACATGTCTGTACTTCCAAGTTCCAATAACAAATGTAGATGGTCAGACTTAGACGGTTTTAGATGTAAAACTCTTGAGACCGGAAACCACTCCACCCATTTTTTAGTAGCCAGGAATCTGTCTAGACGCACCTTAATTTCTTCTCCGGCATGTTTTCCTCTCCAGGTGAAGCACGGGCCAACGAAATGGAGATCAATCAACCCACACTCATCAACACATCTACTAAACGATTCCATCTGTCTAGGACATCTTGGCAGGCCTCCCTCCTTCTCACAAGCATTGAGAATCTGGTTAAAATCACCGCCAATTAACCAGGGCCAGCAATTGTTAAGCCCTAGCCTCCTGATAAGCTCCCCAGTTAAGTGCCGAAGCTCCACCTTTGAGTATCCATACACACCAGTAAATCTCCACCTGTTAGGCCATCTCCAATCGTGAAGGTCTAAAATAGACCATGGTCTAAAATTTTAGACCATTGAAGGTACTATTCATCCAAATAGTAAGGTCTATAATTTTTCCAACTCCAATAATTCGAGGTCTAAATTATAAACTTTAATATATTTTATTATTTTTAATTAGTATACTTTAAAATTATAAGTGACCAAATCTCAATGGAGGAATACGTACATGCTTCATTATAGGATGATACGCTCACGTTACGCAAACAATGATTTGTAACAAGACCTTATCAAACATATTTGATCAAGACGAGGACAAAGTATTATTGTAACTGCTCATTTTGTATTATACTTCATAATTATATTTAGTTGATGTATTATACCACTAATAAATAATAATTATTATACTAAACTATGTCAAATTTATTTCATAAAATTAAATATTTCATAAAATCAAATTTATTCAAAAAAAAAAAATTTGGATTAATTATGCAATCATGCAACTTGAAGCTTGAAGTGGGCCAACTTTGGTGGTCTATATTTAGACCAAGAAATGGACTTTAGACCTCTATGGAGCATTTTTGTAATAGACCTAATCCATGATTGGAGATGGTTTTTGTTCAACCATGGTCTTAAATATGGACTTTGAACCTTCCATTGGAGATAGCCATACCATCCCCAGCACTCCCAATGAAGACATCAATGTGGTTGTCAGAGTATGTTCTAAGATTCACTTCTAACCCTTCCTTCTAGAGTAAACATAGACCACCCGCCCTAGAAATTTGCCCATTTGGTTTCCGACTAACCTTACAAGGTACTGTAAATGCATTCTGAAAACCTAGTTGAGTCTTCACCATTGTCATCTCGTGATCCAGACTTTTTGTTTCTGAAAGAAAAACCACATCAGGAAGATTGAGGGTTACCAACCCTTTAAGACCATTCACTGTCCAAGGGTTCCCGATCCCTTGGTAGTTCCAAGAAAACACATTCATGGCTCGTGATGGGTCGAATCCGAACCCATCATGGAAGGACGCTCAAGAGTACGTCCAGAACACTTTTTCGGAGACCTCGAGTCAACCACCACCTTACGCACCAAGTACCAATTCTTGGAGCATTGCCATGCCTTGCCATAGATTTCCCATTCCATTTTGGGCTGTTCTCTGGGCCCAGAGTGGGATCAGCCACATTAACTTTCTTGCGACCCGATCTTTTGGGCTGCTTTTCACCCAATAGTCCAGTTGCAGATCCCCTGCCTCTAGCTCAGATAAGCAGGCCTCACCCTTTTGTTTAGCCAAGCCCATCTCCCTACTCGACCCACTATGATCTTCAAGGACATTTAAATCAATATGGCAGGAATCTCGCTTTATTACAGTGGGCAAACAAGGCAATTGCACTGAATCCGGATTCAACTAAGATTCAGAAATCAAATTCGACACTACCTCCATTCTCTTATGATGCATCTCTATGCATACATATGTATATACGTTATAAGCTTATCATGTTAGTACACCATTAATTGATGTCTCTATGACAAATTCATATTCAATTGTACTCATGTTGGATATGTACATCATTAGCATGTCTATTGGTTATACAACTTTTTTCTTAATGAAAACATGGCTATCATGGACATGAGCATGCCTAGGTCTACGAGCATGTAGAGGACAATTGTTAAAGGATGATTACCTAAATATAGCCATTATGTCATGTACAGACTTTGCTGCACAAACCATATGTGTACTATATGGACCACATGCTTTTCACTCTTGTACCTAAATAGTTATGCTACATGTATCGTTGAAACCAACTATCAAAACCATGCATGTTTGTCCATATAATATGAAGACATGTTGGTGCTTGATTAAAAGCCCTTATCTCACAGATTATGTACATACTCAGCTTCAACTATCTGCTCCTAGCTATACATCTCTCGTGCATTAATGGCAACAGATTTTCGTCTAAACCCACTGTAACCATTCTAGACCAGTGTTCATCTATGCAAAATGGTTAGGTATACATAACTCTATGTATAGGATCCAGCATCTAGTATATACGTAGTGGCTTATTGAACATGCTTCTTTACACATTTCATTGCCAAATTGAAATGCATATTAGAGCACATAATCAAATATGTCATTTTGCCATCAACTACTACTTCGCTTATATACTTTGCTTAATATCTTATCAAAGTACATATGCAAAATATTAGTGTTGATTGTACATACTCATGTACTAATCACCTACTTTGTTTCAAGGGGACATAATCACCGATCACCTCTCCAATTAACGAAATCATCATCCTTCTACTAAGGAACTTTGCAGGAGCAATAGAGCATCATGCTTGGACAACTCCAACATGATTTGGGTACTTATATCAATTCCAACCCCAACTTGCTCCAAATCGGCATAAGATAAGTAACTATATCTTATCTTTTACGCTCTTGCAATTAGAGTCATTGTCATGTCTTTACATGCTTTTACTACTTTTAAAAGCATGCCTACAACATTTCTTAGATTTAGCAACACTTTCTAGGCCTTACATGCTAGATATACCATGCTTCAAATATCGATCTCAATGATCTCTAAGCATGTTTACAAAATGCAAAAATATTATTAGCAACTTTACTACAAGTACATGCTATGCTATACATGCCATGCTTAAATCAATTTAATGTGACACTCACTTAAACAAACAATGACACATCTAGAAGCTTGTGACACTTATGACTTAATTAAACATGCTCGGATAAACACTTGCAATGGTTACGACTCGCTTGGGTATTGAGCGTGGCCACGACTTGCTTGGACCACACCCCGCATGCTCGCACAACGCCTATCCGCTCAACTACACCCAACTTTCTCAAACACAACCTAACTCGTTTAAACATATCCAACATGCTTTAGTTAAGCTCTAGGTTCACAATGCTTCATAGCTTTCATCAGAAGCTACTCTCAAAATTTTATATGGACACCCATCACACTTGCAATTATCTAATATGCATGTCACATGGCCATAAGATCCATATATTATTACTTGCCATACTTATTTGTCATTGTTCATACAATTACAAACTTTACATATACTCTATATGTAAACATATGGTCTAACCTCCGGGCACCATACTTTGTCAAACTTTTCCCACGGGAAAGAGACGGGTCTAGAACGAGGTCTAAGACTCCACCGAGTGGACTCGACAGCAGTTAACCGACGCCTTATCGCGGCTTATACGGCAGATAGCAGGAGCCCACCCGAAAGGGCATAAGCGTTGGCTCTGACAAATTCTAGATGGACGACGCACTTGCACTAATTATGCTCGCAATACGGTACAAAGCCACGCTTTGGTATCAACCCCTCAAGAAACCCTCCTTGACTAGGGACTTCAGGGACTTGTACATACAGCCCAGCATAATTAGCGACGGTTACACTCATGCTTTCACGGCATCCCCGAGCATCCCTCTCACGAGCTCTAACGCTCACGCCTCCGCGGTACCCCCGAGCTTTGTGCTCATGCCTTCACGGCAGCCCTGAGCTTCCCACTCATGCCTTCATGGCATCCCTGAGCTTCCCACTCACGAGCTTTAACGCTCACGCCTCCGCGGCACCCCCGAGCTTTATGCTCATGCCTTCACGGCACCCCCGAGCTTTGCGCTCATGCCTTCATGACACCCCCGAGCTTTATGCTCATGCCTTCACGGCACCCCCGAGCTTTGCCTCATGCCTTCACGGCACCCCCGAGCTTTGCGCTAATGCCTTCACTGAATCCTCGAGCTTCTCACTCATGAGCTCCAACGCTCACGCCTCCGTGGCACCTCCGAGCTTCACTATCACGCCTTCCCGGCACCCCCGAGCTTTATGCTCACGCCTTCACGGCACCACCGAGCTTTCACGCTCTTCCCTTCCCGGCAATCCCGAGATTTACACTCACGTCTCCTCGACATAGTACACATTAATGGAATATTGAATTCTTCTACCATTTTTCGTTTGCAACAAATCGAATTCTTTTCGCGTTCCATTAATATGAGCGAAAACCAAACAAACACAAGCGTTCGCATATTCATCGTTCACGAATTACAAACGTTTGCCTTCATGGCACTCATGCAACTTACACCGAGCGCAACCTTGTTAACTCGACCTCGTTTGTTCTCTTGTGAGCACCACGCGCATCATATGCAATTCATATGCTTATTCGTGATATGTTCACACAACCATATACGTTCTCGAGTTTATACGTCATAATCGATTGTACTTGGCTCCATTCACATGTATACATCAACATGTATCATGCTACTCGTACATTCATATATGCTAATGCATATCAATGAAACTCACATACGTTGCCCAATACGTACAACAAGTATTCTACATATGCGCTCTTTTATCTTTATTGTGCAGGTTAACGAGTCCCTTCTTACTTACGGAGTTCGGGGACTTATAGGGGTTAGGCGCATTCTGGACGTCACTTATACTTGATGACATCATGTGTAAAACTCCCCAACTAATAAGCTCCTCTTACTTGGGGACTTCGGAGACTTATACATACCTCCAACAATATGGAGAATTTACTATCTCACCAAGCATAAATAACACTCTCCTGGGGGGGCCCACAAGCTATGGTGGGGCCTAGCCACGACATGCATCTCGTAGCCTGATGTCCAAGGTACGCCAAGGTAATCGGAAGCAGCCAATACCTCGCCGGGAAGCCACATTTCCGGCCTTGCCAACATGCCTTCACAACATGCTTTCTACACTAGCATAAGGACTCTTAGTCCCACATAGAAGAAAATGTAAAGGAGAGGGGTTCCCTTACCTATAAAAGGGACCCCTCCTCCAACTTAAACATCCATCCCATTACATCTCTTGTAATCCCCTTGGGCCGCAAGGCCCAAACACACTAGTTAAGCTTTCAGTGGACACAGTTTCCGGCTAAGGTGGGAGACGAACCACTATACTTCTTGTGTCTCGCTCTCTCTCTCTCTCTTTCTTTAACATTAATTAGAGTCTTTGGTTTCTAACATTAACAAGCTTTTTGATGGGATGAAAGACTTGAGACTTGAACCAAACGATGTAACAATTTTGAGTGTTCTCTTGGCATGCAATAATTCAGGATTGCTGCAACAAGGCTGCCAAATTTTTTCTACCATTAGGAGTAATCACAATATTGAGTTGACTAGGGATCACTATGCTTGTATGGTTGATTTGCTGGGGCGTGCTGGATGACTTGAAGATGCCGAAATGTTGATAAAAGAAGTCAAAAATCCAGATTTAGTATTATGGAGGGCACTGCTAAGTGCATGTAAACTTCATGGACAGGTTGAGATGGCAGAAAGAGCTCTAAAGAAAGTGCTTGAACTTGGTCCAGAAGACGGAGGATCTCATGTCCTGTTGACAAATCTTTATGCTTCAACTGGTAATTGGAGTCAAGTTATTCATATGAAGAGTACAATGAGGGAGATGAAATTCCAGAAGAACCCGGCAATGAGTTGGGTTGATGTGGACAGGGAGGTTCACACTTTCATGGCTGGAGATTTGTCCCATCCAAGATCTAGAGAGATAAATGGAACCTTAGAGAAATTGTTTGAGGAGGTGCAAATATTGGGTTATGTTCCTGATACAAGATTTGTGTTACAGGATTTGGATGAGGAGAAGAAGAAGAGGTCATTGTACTATCACAGCGAAAAGCTAGCCATTGCCTTTGCTCTATTAATGAGTAGTAAAAAGAATACCATCATCAGCATATTCAAGAACCTTAAAGTTTGTGGGGACTGTCATTCCTGGATAAAATTTGTCACCAGAGTTATTGGGAGAGAAATAATTGCTCGGGACGCTAATAGATTTCATCATTTTAGGGATGGGTGTTGTTCCTGTAGGATTATTGGTGACTCCCAAATGTGACATCTGGATATTGATCCAGATAATCTTGTCTGCTGCTTGGAGTCACCAACTGTTTGATTGGCTGTAATTAATCACACTTAATGCTGCTGTTGCGATCTTCTGCCAAAGTATTGGTCTTCAGGGATCTTGTTAATTAGGGAAGCCTAGAAAGTACTTCATTAAACAACAAAGTTCCTTGTGTTTTGTCAATGAAATAGCTAACTTTATCAAACTGGACTGCTATTAATTGAAGAAAAACAAAATTCAAACTTAACTGCAAAGTTTTTTTTTCCTTTCTTTTTTTTGGGTACAAACTGCAAAGTTTCTATGTATCAAAAAAAGGTTTCTGTTAGGTAGATACTCCACGCAGGATCACTTAATGACACATGCGTTTCTTGTTCTCTGTCCCATGCACATTTTATCCATTTCCAGTGTACTTTTCTTTCTGCAGGTATCCCCACAAACTGGATGGCTCGGCTGATAGAGCTTTTCTATTTTGCTAAATATTTCTTTTCTATCAATAATACCACAGCTGCATTGCAATCTATAGATTTGTCAAGGAGGGTGTGCTTCACCATTGACAACTTGTGCTTATTGGCTGCAAAATCAATCATCTCTTGTGTCTCCTTCATACCTCCAATTTTGCTACCAGCTACCACCTTCCTTCCTGTAATTGTAAAATAAAAAGTGTACTCATCAATAATTATCTTCTTTTTTTAAAGTAATTTAATAAGTCAATTCAATTCATAGTTACCCATTAGCAGAGGAAAAGCTGGAAGCTCAAGAGCCTTCTCCGGCGCACCGACTATTACAAGCTTCCCATCCGTCTTTAGCAAACGGATCAAAGGAAAGAGAGGATGAGCAGCTGAAACCGTGTCAACGATGCCATCCAGTTTGCCCATGGCAGCCTAAAAATTCAACAAGAGAACATTATCCACAAATTAAACACGCTTAACAATCAACTTATTGATGACGAAATCAAGGTAACTTGTTGTTCAAGTAACCACCTGCATTTCACTTTGATCACGGCTGACCAAAAATGAATCAGCTCCTAAACGTGTAAGAGCTTCTTCTCTCTTATTAGGGGAGGTACTAGTTACCGTAACCTTAAGCCCCAGAGCCATAGCAAACTTCACCGCGACGTGGCCTAGACCACCTAGGCCAACCACAACACCCACATGCATGCTGGGTTTATCTAGTCCAAAATACTTCAAGGGACTGTATATTGTAATCCCGGCACATAGGAGAGAAGCAGCAACTTCAAGAGGTAGGTTCTCCGGTACACGAATTACAAAGTGCTCATCGGCTACCATGATGTTGGAGTAACCTCCATATGCCGGGGTTCCATCATGGCACTTTCCACCGGGAGTAAGTATCCATCTCGGGCAATAATTCTCGAGATTGTTGGCACAATTATCACAAGATCGGCAAGATGCCACCATGAAACCAACTCCGACTTTGTCTCCAACTTTAAACTTCTGTACTCTTGGACCTACCTCAGTCACTACACCAACAATCTCATGTCTGGAACGCCCAAAATTGAAAGTGGATGATCAAGTTTTTCAATTTTTTTTTTTTTTTTGGCAAAGGATCAGGTTTTTCATTTTAGGAGCACAATAAGCTAATCCCTAGTTGTTAGTCTATTAAAAAGTTCAAATTCCCATGCAATCAAACTATTTGCAAATTGCAATATTAGGTTGTACCCGGGAACGAGAGGGTAGGTTGAAAACCCCCATTCATTCTTGATCATGTGAATGTCGGAATGGCATATGCCACAGGGAGAATTCTTGGGTACCTTGGTGTTTGCCATACCCTCATTTTGTTAAATATTTTAGACCATTGGATAAGTAATATATCCAATGGTTCAAAATATTTAACAAATTGGTAACTTGTTTAGCCCTTAGCCTTTCTAATTATGCTACTCATTTCCAATAAGCAAAAATATTAACACAACCTACTAATTGAATTGAAAACAATAAAACCAATTAATATTTAATTATCAATTGACAATTCACAATTATGATTTTTTCTTTTTCACAAAAAATTAAAAGAACCTTCTATCCTAAGTTCACCGAATTATTATTAGTTAAATAGTCTATATTACTAATTAATTTTATTATTAGTGAATTAATGTTTGATTAATGCTTGTTATTAATGGACAATCACACAATTGAAAATTATGTTTTTTCCTTATTAAAAACAAAACCTTCTAACCTAAGTTTGTAAAATTAGTATTAGTTAAGTAGTCTTTATTACCAATTAATTATATCATTAGTAGTTTCCTTAACCAAATATAATTCTTTTTACATGCATTTTATGACAACCACAACAATTAGTGTAAAAATAAATAATATTTGTTTTAAATGTAGTCAAATGAGAACCTACTTTACTCTAACGAAGACCTTATTTACTTTAATGAGGATTTTTTTTTTCTAATTACCACATGTGTCCTCAAAGTGGTTACATGAGTCCTCAGAGTGGTAAATATTATATAAAATAGAACATGTATGAGAAATGTTAATGTCCATAGCTTTACCCGTCCTCATTTGTGTAATAAAGTTCTCCCTTGCGTAATGAAAGTAATATATTGTGTAATGTCCATCGTCGAATTAGTAATTACTCTTAATCGACGTAATTTACCACAAATTCCAACAATTGACAAAAAAATGAAAAGTTTTGTTCTAATTATAGTCATTACTCCACCTAAACTAATGTACTAATTTATGGACAATTTAACAAGTATGACAACAAATTTGTTGTCAGAGTGGTAAATCTTTATGTTTTTATCATTAATGAAATGATTACTACAATGGCTACGCATTTTACCTCAATCACAAAAATTGAGGTAAAAGCGGTAACTTTTGTCCTATTTATAGTAATTACTCAACCTAAACTAATGTACTAATTTATGGACAATTTGACAAGTGCAACAACAAATTTGTTGTCAAAGGGGTAAATCGTTATATTTTTATCATTAATGGAATAATTACTCAATGACTACATATTTTACCATAACTCGCAACTATTGGTGTAAAAGCGGTAACTTTTGTTCTGATTGTAGTAGTTACTTCAAAAACTATATCATTTACAAGATTACCAACCATTTTACAATTCCGACAACATTTGTGTTGTGAACATGGTAAAATAAAAATTAGACAAAAAAATATGTAAAAACTCAGTATTGTAAGGAGCTTCTCCACTTGATAATCAAGGTTCTAAATTTGATAAAAGTTGTCCAAATATGATATTTACATTTTTGACCACTCAATTACAAGAACCACAACAACTGTTGTCATAAGTCGTAATTGTAGTTCAACTATGTGTAATTTATTATTTTGACAATACTTGTTATATGATTTTTAACAATATTATATATCAAGAAAGTGTGTGTTGTTAATATGGTAAATTTTATTTTTTAAAATGACACATGTCGATATTTAATTAGGTAACCTATTGACCAGTTCAGTAGATTTCCACTATATTAATTTACTAAAAGTAAAAAAAAATAAAAAAATAAGGGTATGACATATATCAAGGTACCCAAGACGACCCCTATGCCTATGCCACAGTATAACACTTTAAAAGTCACGTCCTTCTCTCCGGTTTTTCTGCAACCAAATCAATTCAACTTTAATTTAGGGAACTAATTATGATCATGGAAAGGAATAACTAAACCCAGAGAAAGCTATAATTAACGATGCACATGGGCGGATCCAAGTAGGAGCTTGGGAGGGCTGGAGCCCGTCCGAGATTTTTAGGCTTAAAAAAAAAAATTAGATGTATACTTTAATTTATGTGAGTTTAAATGTTTAATTGACGTGGGTAATTGAGTTTAATTGATTTCAAAACTTATCAAGGTCGATCAATGGGTCTTCTTTCTGGTGTGCAATTGTTGTGGGTTTAATTGATTTCAATACTTATCATTTTATCAATTGTTGTGCTATCTCAATATCTCGGCCAGGAGCTTGGCCTCATTCGAATGTCGAGTAATCAAGTCAAGTTTATAGAGTTGACTTTGCAGATTGGGCTTGGGTTTATTTGCTAACTATTTCGTCCTATCCATGGCTTTATATTCAGAACAAACTTTTGGGTTGAAAAAAAAAACTATATATGTGATGTATATTTTTTGTTTATATGTATGTTTGTTTAACGAAGCCACCCGAACTCTCAAATTATCGAAGTTAAACTCCTCTCTGGCTCTTCCATTCTCTCCGTCCATCACAAATTCTCATACTTCTTCTCAAAAAGGCCTAAATTACAGACTAAATTCAATCTTTGAACACTTGAACTCTCAAGTTCTCATCTCCCCACTCTTGCATTCGCACACCTGTGCATTATTGTACTAAAAAAAAATTTTGGCCTTCGCCCAAAGGGACACATAAATATGTAGCCCTCCCTATTTTCAAATCTTAGATCCGCCACTGACGATGCATGCATGCGTACTTTTACATAATTCAAATTTGCGACGTTGAAGATATTAATTGCACAAGAATTGGAAGAATGGGAGAGGGAGGAAATATAACATGTAACAACCTCCTTGAGAAATAGAAGGGAGAGAGATGGCCAGATGAATCTCTGGCAGCCCATCCAAAGGCTTTCTTGGTGTATTGCCATGGTTGTCTGTAGATGACACCATAGTCTGTCTCTAGTTTTTAACTGATAAATTTAGTATGAGAGATCGAGATTATGCAGTATATAAAGAGAGTACTGAGTACGTATGTGCGTGGCGGATGTTCGGTGCGTTATGGCCAGATGTTTTTCCCGAAACAGATGTGGTCGCCTGAAAGCTACACATAGAGGTCATCATAGTGTTGTTGTCACTAAAACATGCATGTCGTCGAGGACAACATGCATCCGGGATGCAACATGTGGCATTTGCTGTTAATTTCAGTTGTTCCAGAATTGGAGTGCAATATACCTATGTGTCAATCATTTCCTAATAAAACAAGAAAAACCAACAAATCCTTCAATTATTCATTTTTAAATTCACTGCCGTGCTATCGCAATGTAATGTGCACGTACATATATTATGTAAAGAACTGGGAAAACTGCTGAAACTGTAAGATCTGGAGTTTGTAGAGAAGTAAGAGAGAGAAAGAGAGTGAAGAAGATGAAGAATAGTGACTGATATTGAAAAAGTTGTCCACGGGATTCTTACATAGCCTTTATATAGAATTAGGCTTAACAAATTCTGTTTTACTCTAACAAACTGCTAATTAGTTATAGTAACTAATTCTTGATAACCAGTCTTATCATCACACGTGTCAGCCTTAGTAGCCACATCTGTTGCCTTGCTTACTCGTAAGACTTGTGAGCCTTGACCATCTTGACAATCACTATAATCCTTACATCCCCCCTCAAACTGATGCAGGGAACCAAGCATCAGGTTGGAGCAGAGATATTTGAATTGAGGAGAATCAAGTCCTTTTGTCAAGATATCTGCTAGCTGTTGCAAGGAAGGAACAAACTGAAGAGCTAGCTCACCTCTGGCCACTTTTTCCCTAGTGAAATGCACATCCACTTCCACATGCTTGACCTTGGAATTATGAATTGGATTCGAAGCAAGGGCCAAGGCTGAAACATTGTCACAGTGTAATGTAGGAGCAGAAGGTAACTTGACATGAAGATCATTCAACAAATGTCGCAGCCAAAGAACTTCTGAAGCAGTGTCGGCCATAGCTCTGTACTCGGCCTCTGTTGAAGACCTTGAGACTGAAGTTTGCTTGCGTGAGCTCCAAGAGATTGGACAGTTACCAAGAAATATGACAAATCCTGTTGTGCTCCTTCTATCATTAGGGTCACCAGCCCAATCCGAGTCTGTATAGGCTCTTAACTCCAATGGTGCAGCTCTAAAAGTAATACCATAGTTCAGAGTACCTTTGATGTACCTTAGAATGCGCTTGACTGCCAGAAAATGTACTTCAGTTGGATTTTGCATAAATTGGCACACAGAATTGACACTATATGCAATGTCAGGTCTGGTGAAAGTTAGATACTGTAAGCATCCTACAATACTCCTGTACGTTTTGACATCTTTAAATGGAGCTCCCTCATCTTTGAGCAACTTGGAATAAGGTAAGCATGGAGTGATGCTGGCATTACAATCAGTCATTCCAGCTTTATCAAGAATATCCTTTGCATACTTAGCTTGTGAAATGAATAAACCTCCATCTAGTAAATAGGTAATCTGTAATCCCAAGAAGTAATGTAATAGTCCCAAATCCTTCATTTCAAATTCCTTCTTAAGAGCATCTTTAACATACTGAAACATACTGAATTGCAGAAGCACTATTGCCTGTAAGTATAATATCATCTACATATAGGAGTAGATATACCTGAGAGGGACCAGAACTCTTAATGAATAAAGAGGGGTCTGCAATAGAACACTTGAAACCCAACTGAGGTAAGAAAGAGGTGAATCTTTCATTCCACGCTCTTGGAGCTTGTTTAAGACCATAAAGTGACTTTTGTAACTTGCAAACATGAGTTGGACACCTTGGATCCTCAAAACCAGGTGGTTGGGACATATATACTTCTTCCTTCAAAATGCCATGAAGAAAAGCATTCTTAACATCTAGTTGATGTAATTTCCACCCAAACTGAGCTGCCATAGCAAGAACAAGTCTCACAGTTGTATGCCTAACAACTGGACTGAAAGTCTCGTCATAATCAATACCTTCTTCTTGACTGAAACCCCTTGCTACCAATCGTGCTTTCTGCCTTGAAATGGAGCCATCTGAATTTTTCTTTACCTTAAAAATCCATTTACAGCTTACCACATTCTTATCAGCTTGAGGAGGAACTAAACTCCAAGTACCTTGGTTGGTTAATGCATCAAATTCTTCTTGCATTGCTTGCTTCCAAACTGGTATCTCCATGGCCTTTTTATATGAAGAAGGTTCTATAGCATTGAGATCACAAGCTGCAGAAGCAACAAATGCCTTCTTTTTGAATATTCCATTCTTGCTTCTAGTTGTCATGGGATGTGCATTAACTGAAACTATAGAGACCTCAGATTGAGGAACGAAGTTGGATATAATACCAGCTGTCTCTGTAGAAGGAGGATCCAAATGAAACTCAATGGCTGAGATGGGAATATACACTTCTCCAGGTTGAAGAATGAGGTTACTTGAAGAACTGGGAACAGTTTTATCTATATCAGATAAATGGGGAGCATAAAGCTGAAGTTGCCCTGCAATAGGAGACACTGAATTCTGAGATTGCCCTACATTAGAAGGCACTGAAATCTGAGGTTGTACTGCTGAATGATGTGATTGCTCTTCATTAGAAGGCACGAAAGTCTGATGTTGTACTGTAGAGTCATGTGTTGGACTTGAACAAGGCTGATCTTGTGTTGATGCAGGGAGGACAGGTGTGGCTAGGTGCTGTGCAGAATGGACTGTGGAACTTGAAGTTTTATTCCTAGAAGGGTGTCTAAGGATAACTTGCACAGGATGAGAAGTTGATGATGTAAATGAAGTAGGCTCAGGTGATGAACTAAGAAACTGATAAGGAAAGGAGGACTCATCAAACACAACATGTCGAGAAATGATGAACTTGGAATTGGAAGGATTAAAACAAATAAAACCCTTATACCCTGGTGCATACCCCAAAAAGATGCACTTGACAGTTTTGACTTGGAGCTTGTTTGAATTGTAAGGTTTGATTAAGGGAAAACAAGCACATCCAAAGACTTTTAATGACTCCAGAGAAGGTGGTTTTGAGTGTAGCATCTCAAAGGGAGAAGACATATTGAGAGTGGGAGTAGGCATTCTGTTTATAAGAAATACTGCAATTGCACAAGCATGGAACCAGAATTTTGGAGGGAGAAAAGACTGATGAAGCAAAGTAAGTGCAGTTTCTACAATATGTCTGTTTTTCCTTTCTGCAAGTCCATTTTGTTGTGGTGTGTATGGGCATGATTTTTGATGGACAATACCATTTTTAGCAAGAAAGGACTGGAAAGTATGGCTCTGGTATTCACCCCCACCATCAGTTTGTAAAATTTTAATAACAGAAGAAAACTGAGTCGTCACAAAGGAATGAAAGGCAATGAACTTTGAACAAACTTCTGCTTTATTATGTAGTGGAAAAATCCAACAAAATCGAGTACAATCATCTATGAAGGTGAGATAGTACTTAAAACCTTCAATGGATACATGTGGAGAGGGACCCCATACATCAGAATGAACTGTATGAAAAGGTGTAGATGACCTAGTACAAGATGTAGGAAAAGGCAGTTTAGTAAACTTGCCTGCAAGACAAGACTCACAAACACTAGATGACTCAACAAACTGAAAAGGTACTCTAGACTTTGCTAACATAGATGATGTAATAGCATTGGAAGGATGGCCCAATCTTTTATGCCATAGCGACTGAGTGACCTTTGATCCAAGAAAAGCTGACTCTGAATTGGAAGATGGGTTGAAGAGATTTCTCGACGTTGATACAGGTATAGGGTAAAGTCCATTCTCACTGAGGCCTTGAAACAGCACCTTGCCTGTCACCTTGTCCTGTATGAAAAAGGAAAACTCATCAAAAATCATTCTGCAATTATTGTCCTTGCATAATTGATAAACAGACAGAAGTTGTGCAGCAAGTTTTGGAACATGTAATATTTTTTGAAGTTTCAACAAAGCGTTTTTGTTAAGAAATATTGAACCATTGCCAATATGTTTGATAGCAAGACCTGCACCATTACCAACTTGAACTTGATCATCAGCTGAATAGGATGAGACATTATTTAGAACTTGAATGTCTGATGTCATGTGAGAAGAAGCACCAGAATCTGTGATCCACACTTCGTGAGTAGGACTTGTATGAGTCTGCTGCAGTGAAGCAGTCATTGCAGTGTGCTGACCTTGCAGTTTAGCAACTGAAGTCTCTGATTACATTCAACTGCGGAGTGTCCATTTGTGCCACAAAGTTGACACTCAAGAATGTTTGGAGCTGAAGTAGAACCATTAACCTTGCTGAGATGCCAGCATGTTTGAGCTGAGTGGCCTGGTTTGTCACATATCTGACAAACAATCCTAGGTCTGTAACCACCAAAACCTCCATTGTTACCAAAGTTTCTGTTTCCATTTCCACCAAACTGCTGTTGATTCCCATTCCTATTCCCATTGTTCCAACCAGAGTTGAAACCATTGCCTCCATTGTTTCTGAATCCTCCATTTCCCCCATTGAAACCATTGCCTCCATTGTTTCTGAATCCTCCATTTCCCCCATTGAAACCATTTCCCCCATTATAACCTCCTCCATTGTTCCTATAGCCTCCACCATTACCTCTGCCTCCATTATTAAAAGCAGCAAAGCCATTATAGCCATTTTGCATAGGTGTAGGCAAAATTCCCTTGGAATCTTGTGAAGCAACAGAACCACTCTTTGCCACCATTGCAGTCATAGAGGTCACAGACATAGATTTTGTGTCACATTCTAACTCAGACTCAGCAGCAAGAAGCAAAGATCGAAGCTCAGACATAGAAATAGGAGCATGCTTTGCCTTAATCATCATTCTAACTGTGCTAAACTCAGATGGTAAACCCTTAAGAATCAAGATCATAATATCCTCATCTGCAATCTTAACACCAATAGAAGACAACTGATCCCTAGCATTCTTGACCCTGAGCAAGTACTTATCAACACTGTCAGACCCTTTCTCTATGGATTGCAAATTAGATTTCAACTGAACAACATTAGCCCTAGAAACAGTAGCATAACGATCTTTGAGTGTAGTCCATACCTCCAAAGCTGAATTACAGCCTACAACATGAGAAAGAGCCTCAGGAGAGAGAGTTGCAGTGAGCAAAGATACCAAATTCCAATCTTGCTCAAGCCAATCTTCATAGTCCTCAGATGGAGTTGAGGTTAGAGATCCATCATCAGATATGATATATTGTGATGGACAAGAAACAGTACCATCCACAAACTTGAGAAGGCCATGACCACGAAGCAGAGAATACAGCTGAAAATGCCATGTGGGATAGTTGTTGTCATCGAGTTTGACCGAGACGATGCTTGAGAGATTAGCAAGAAGAGTCACAGCAGTAGCCACCATTGTTGCTCAAGAACAAAAAACTTGAATCTTGATAAGATCGGAGAAGAAAGATTGAGAGATCGAAGAGGAAAAGATTGAGAGATCGAAGAAGAAATTGTTAGGAACAGAGAAGCTGAAATGAAATTGAAGGCTCAGAACAAATGAAATTGAAGATCTAAAATCTTAGAAAGATCGATCCATGGCTCTTGATACCATGCTGAAACTGTAAGATCTGGAGTTTGTAGAGAAGTAAGAGAGAGAAAGAGAGTGAAGAAGATGAAGAATAGTGACTGATATTGAAAAAGTTGTCCACGGGATTCTTACATAGCCTTTATATAGAATTAGGCTTAACAAATTCTGTTTTACTCTAACAAACTGCTAATTAGTTATAGTAACTAATTCTTGATAACCAGTCTTATCATCACACGTGTCAGCCTTAGTAGCCACATCTGTTGCCTTGCTTACTCGTAAGACTTGTGAGCCTTGACCATCTTGACAATCACTATAATCCTTACAAAAACAAGGATGCATTTAAAGCCAAAATCCTTCACTAGAATACATAATAGTGGAGACCGCAGTGTGTTGATCTATAACTAAAACTACAAAGAAAAAAATAAACGTTGTATGATTGTAAAGAAAAAAAAAGATAGGCATCCATAAATTAAAAATTTTGCTTCACAGTACAAGCTCTGTTACTAACGATAGAAGAATCAATCAAGCTCAATTTGCAACTCCCATCCCCACGTTGATGCAGTTTGGGGTGCAAAATTTAAGACGACTTCAATGTGTTGCCGATGTCGATGACAAATCGATATCTGACGTCAGCTTTTGCAAGGCGTTCCATGGCAGTGTTCAAATAATCAATCGGGATGACCTCAATATCGGCAGTTATGTTGTGTTTGGCCGCAAAATCAATCATCTGTTGTGTCTCCTTCATGCTCCCGTTGCAAGAACCAGCGACCAACTTCCTTCCTGTTATTGCACAGTCGACAATGTGTTGGTAAAAATAACATATATATATATATATATGATAGTAATCAAATTGACATCCAATAATGTAAGACATTCAGTTACACCATATGGTTGCTTACCCATGAGCAAAGGAAAAACTGGAAGCTCAGCAGGCTTGTCTGGTGCACCGACCATTATGAGCTTTCCCTGAGACTTCAACAAACCAATGAATGGCAGGAGAGGGTGGTTTGCAGAGACAGTGTCAATGATACCGTCCATGTACCCATGGCGGCCTACACAGTCAACGAAAGTACTACGTTAGGTCTCTTACAGTACTAATATTTGATCACTTAATCGAAGTTACCAAGAAATTTGTTCAAAATAATCACCTGCATTTGATCTTGGTCACGACTGACCAAAAATGAATCGGCACCAAGGTGCTCAAGAGCTTCCTCCTTCTTGTTAGTGGACGTACTGATCACCGTAACCTTGACTCCCATAGCCTTCGCAAACTTCACAGCAACGTGACCTAGACCACCAAGGCCAACAACGCCCACATGCATTCCGGGTTTGTCAAGTCCGAAATATCTCAAGGGACTGTAAGTTGTAATCCCGGCACATAGAAGCGGCGCAGCACCATCCATAGGCAGGTTGTCAGGAATACGAACTACAAAGTGCTCATCGGCCACCATGATGTCACTGTAACCTCCGTAAGTAGTGGTTCCGTCGTGGTACATGGCACCGTATGTGGGTATCCATTTAGAGCAGTAATTCTCAAGGGCGTTGGCACAACTATCACAAGATTGACAAGATCCCACCATGCATCCAACACCAACTCTGTCTCCAACGTTGAATTTTCGCACTTTGCTCCCTACCTCTGTCACTTCACCAACAATCTCATGCCTGCGTCAATTCGCCGATCATTTTCACATTTTCTTAGTAAGTTAAAAAAAAACAAACACATAGACAAATCCACTGGGGGGGGGGGGTGGGTTGGTTGTTATGATGTTTTATGTTTAACAAGCTCCATAACGGTTGGACATTTTAGGTCAAGAAACCCTTTCTTTATCACGTGCTATAAATTATTCGTTAAGCAAAGAATATAAGATTGGAAAATCATGAATGACAATCACGTGCTATTTACCCGGGAACCATAGGATATGCGGAAGCCCATTGATTAGACTCCCATTCATTCTTGACCAATGAAAGATCCGAATGACAAATCCCGCAGTACAATACTTTGAATGTGACGTCCTTCTCTCCCGTTTCCCTGTAACCAAATCAATAATTCTGCTGAATCCTTGAAAGAATGAACTACACTCTGAATGCATATATACCTAGAATGTTTAACCTAGCTTTATACTAAATTAATTAAGAATATGTTGGATGCAGAAGATGGAATAAGTAACAATAACTAACCTTCTTGAGAAACTGAAGGGAGATAGAAGGCCAGATGAATCTCTGGCAGCCCATCCAAAGGCCTTCTTGGGGTGTTCATGCTCCGGAGCTTTGGCCATTTTCTCTTTGTAGTAGAAGCTGGTAATGAGAGCACTTACTAGTTGGTATGAGAGTACTGATCCGTGAGTGATTGTGTGAGGGTGACAATTGCAATATGCATTATATATATGGAGAGGATTAGAGGACATAGAAGTGGACTGACGTACTGGGTGAGCAAAATGAATGGTCAAAAGTGGGTTTCAAATAATCATATATTTTACTGGCCAACTAATTAAAACCAGTTTCCACGCAGGTTCAGTGGCCTCATGACTCAATACAGCGTAAGTGCTTACGTCCATCAATTTTGTTAAAGATATATTAATTCGAAGAGGAGTAATATTTAATTTCTGTTCGCAATAATGAACTACTGGTGGATTATTAAGGCTTAAATGGTTATGACTTCGGACCGTCGAGACGGAATTGAGTTTTGGGTCCCACATGTAAGATTCACTACTACAATTATGGACAAAAGCCACGCACAACATGCGTGACAAAAAGACATCAAAGGACACACATGTATGTGTCTAACAGTCATAGCCACGCTACAGCCACTTTTAATAGAGTCAGTGCCCTGTAGAGGGGTGGCTTTCCCCTTAATAGTCTCGATTTGCATGTGTGTGGCTTCATTCTGACGTATTGGGACCACTAACAACAATGGTGGGTTGGAATCATTATTATAATAATAATAATTATTATTATTTTAATTTGGTTTTGGTCCAACATCAAGTCTGGTGATGGATGGCTGATATCCATATTATTTCATCTTTCTGGGGATGAATGGGTTTAATGATGATCGATTTGGGTTTAGTCACTCCCATGGTTGCAGCCTCTACTCAGTGATGAAATTTGAGATCTTGGATTCGAGATGATAGGTCTAGACCCATAATTGACACACTGAAACCAGATTCTAATGAGGTCGATCTGGTTCAGATCTAAAAGAAAATATAAATGGAACGAACTTTAATCGTAGCAAATTGCTAGTAGTTGAAAACAAGTTCAGAAAACTCATAAGCCAACCGAGCAAGGCCTTCAATCGTAGCACTGATCATATGAGGAGTTCCACAAGCTAGACCTTCGGCAACCTGTGAAGTTCAAAATCAAAGAGGTTGTATTAACATCAAAGCAAACTGATGAAATTGGGGAAAGAGTAAAGAAGAGAAATTAACTCTATGAATTCCAATTTCACATTGATGAAATTGGGGATCTTGATTAGAGTTGATAGGCATAAACCCATAAAAAATTGAGTCACTGAAACTAGATTCTGATGAGGTCGATCTAGTTCAGCTTCTTCAGATCCGGTTTAACCATCATGGCGGCCATCCTTGCATACATAAAAACAGAGCGAGTTAACTCGGAGCAGAGAAGTACTATGAATCTAAGAAGAAATTGGAACAAAGACCCCTTGCATATCTGAAAAGTTTGAGCAAAATTTCCGCAGTTAGAACATACAGATTCTATAAAGAATGAAAAATGTATAAACAATGGAAAAAAAACCGGGCGACACCTTTTTCCTCAGATCCGGCTTTTCCTTCTTCACGGTGGCCATCATCATGTCGCCGATGCAAGCCGACAGCAAAGGATTGAGATGCCCCTTGATCCCCTTCACGAACAATTCATTGGATGATGGATTGATAGTTTGGGTGAGTTCAAGGACAAGCGAAGAATGGAGATGCAAGTGTGGGAGCACAGAAGAGAGAGAAGAGAACTTCTCGAAGAAAAGAGAAGGGATAGAGATAGAGAGGAGATCGAGGAGAAAAAGAAAGAAAGAATATAATATAAGTTTTCAATCCCATTATCAGATTCTAGTACATAATGAAAATATAAAAAATTAACTCATCCACAATTATAAGCAATCGTGGGAAAATATCATGACTACAGTACCCCTTACCATCTAACTTCACCCAAACAGTGGAAGTTCCCACCCTTGTTTTAAAGTGTGGCAAGACAAATGTTGCCTTTGCCCATTATTGTAGTAGTGATTCCTCAGTGAAATACCTAGGCCTCATCAAAAAGCCCGCGGATCAAGTGGGTCGATGGAGGCCCGCCTGCCCTGAGGGCTAAAAGCCGGGCCAGCCGGTTAAAAAGCCCGCCTCTGTGGGTAGTGGGCCGGCCCGCAAAAAACCCTAAAAAACCCGGCCTGGCCCGTAAAAGCCCGTAAAATATTTTATATATGTGTGTGTGTGTGTGTGTGTGTGTGTGTGTGCGTGTGTGCTTGTGTGTGCTTGTGTGTGTGTGTGTGTTTATAAACATATATATGGAAGGTTGTAGAATCAGTGAGAAAAAATGGCTAGTTGGGCCTTCTGTTACTATCTTCTTCTCCTTGAACTTGCTATTCTTTTTTGCAATATGTGAAGCTTCTAAATGTATATATAGAAAAAAGATATATATGCATTACCGCATAATAAATATACATATGTGTGTGTGTGTGTGTGTGTTTATATATATATATATATATATATATATCAATGTGTGTGTGTGTGTGTGTGTGTGGAACTTCTTATACTTCTATATAAAATATGTGCTAATGTGCATATATATATATATTCTACATATCGGTTGACCAATCCGATCAGATTCGAAAATATGGTGAAATTGGCTAAATTTTTTACCACACTCATAATTTATTGTAATAAACTCATCCAACGGTCGGTTTTTCCATTCTCTTTGAATTGATAGGGGTTGCTCTTTAGAGTGTATGATATATAATATAGGTTTATAAGAGAAACTACGTTTGACCTAGTTGATCGAATTCGAAACTATAACCAAATTGGCTAGATTTTCTACAACCAACATAAAACATTACAATCTCTCCATCGAGCGGTTGGTTTCTCCGAATTTATTTTCTACTTCATGGTTGCTTTAGAATGAACCTAAACAATTTAAATGCAATGTATAAGACATACAACTTTAGGAATAAAATTGGTATAGACCAATGTGTTTGTAATTAATTTTTTTTTTTTTTTTATCTTATGTCCACGCACATCCATTGATGGAATATATACAAATGTGATGTGAAAATATAAGCACGTTTCGCGGTTGTCACGGCATCGGTCAACCAATAAAACATATAAGTGTCTACGGTTGACCAATCCGATCGGATTCAAAAATATGGTGAAATTGGCTAAATTTTTTACCACACTCATAATTTATTGTAAGAAACTCATCCAACGGTCGGTTTTTCCATTTTCTTTGAATTGATAGGGGTTGCTCTTTGGAGTGTATGATATATAAATATAGGTTTATAAGAGTAACTGCGTTTGACCTAGTTGATCGAATTCGAAACGAGAACCAAATTGGCTGGATTTTCTACAACCACCATAAAACATTACAATCTCTCCATCAAGCGGTTGGTTTCTCCAAATTCATTTTCCACTTCATGGTTGCTTTAGAATGAACCTAAACAATTTAAATGCAATGTATAAGTCATAAAACTTTAGGAATAAAATTGGTATAGACCAATGTGTTTGTAATTAAAATTATTTTTTTTATCTTATGTCCATGCACATCCATTGATGGAATATATACAAACGTGATGTGAAAAAATAAGCACTTTTTGCGGTTGTCACGGCATCAGTCAACCAATAAAACATATAAGTGTCTATGGTTGACCAATCCGATCGGATTCGAAAATATGGTGAAATTGGCTAAATTTTTTACCACACTCATAATTTATTGTAATAAACTCATCCAACGGTCGGTTTTTCCATTTTCTTTGAATTGATAGGGGTTGCTCTTTGGAGTGTGTGATATATAAAATATAGGTTTATAAGAGTAACTACGTTTGACCTAGTTGATCGAATTCGAAACGAGAACCAAATTGGCTGGATTTTCTACAACCACCATAAAACATTACAATCTCTCCATCAAGCGATTGGTTTCTCCGAATTCATTTTCCACTTCATGGCTGCTTTAGAATTAACCTAAACAATTTAAATGCAATGTATAAGTCATATAACTTTAGGAATAAAATTGGTATAGTCCAATGTGTTTGTAATTAAAATTAATTTTTTTTATCTTATGTCCACGCGCATCCATCGATGGAATATATACAAACGTGATGTGAAAAAATAAGCACGTTTCGCGGTTACCACGCCATCGGTCAACCAATAAAACATATAAGTGACTACGGTTGACCAATCCGATCGGATTCGAAAATATGGTGAAATTGGCTAAATTTTTTACCACATTTATAATTTATTGTAATAAACTCATTCAACGGTCGGTTTCTCATTTTCTTTTAATTGCTATATGTAGCTCTTTGGAGTGTATGATGTATAAATATAGATTTATAAAAAATTAGTGTCTTTAAAAATTTATTTATCAATAAATTAGTATCTATATATAAATATAGATTTTTTTGGGTACAATATAGTTATATAGATCTGTTATCTTTGGTTGTATTTGATCATTATCCATTGAATTTTCAAAGATTGATTAAAAAAAAAAAAATACTTGTGTCTTTAAATATTTATTTATAAATAAAGCCCGCAAGGCCCATTTTATATGGACGGGCTTGAATCCTTTGATTTTTAATAAAGCCCGACCCGGCCCGGCCCGCAATTATTTAAAAATATAGCAAGGCCCGGCTCGTTGACGATCCCTAGTTTTCCTTCATGTCTCAAGTTAATTCTCAAATAGGAGAAGATCTTCCGTAAGCAGGCTTGTAAGATAATTTTTTATCTTTTTATTTTTAAGAAGAGAAAAAAATTTATTAATTTAAGAGCACGTTTACTTACATGGAATGAGAATAAAAATGGAGGAAATAGTTATGGGGTAAAAGTATTCATGCGTTGTTAATGTCTAAAAGTTCAGCGGTATCTGAACCTCGGTTAACGCTGATCCGATGGGCAGACCGCTACTTGTGATATTCAGAGCTTCCGTTTACCTGTCAAGTAAAATACAAGGGCGTCAAAGGGAGACCCTGTTGGGCGGTCTTCTCTTCTCCGATGCCTAAGTTAGTCAATGTATTTATGTTGACAAAGTAACAGTAGGTAAGTAGTAAATGCGTAATTAATGAGGAGAGAGGAGAGAGCCTTTTATAGGTGTGGAGGGAGCTGATCTTCTCCATGTTTTCGATGTGAGACTGACGTGCCTCAGTCCCCAACTTCTGGAGTTTCTGATGCTGTCTTGGCGCGGCACGTGGTGGCGCGTCGGCGGTGATCTGAGGGTAAGCCGGGACTCAGGCGGTAGCCTGCTTGGCTGTGTTCCCGTAGGTCACTCCTTTGACGGGAGTTGGTACCGCTGGCGGTAGTATGAGCGTGGCTCATTGTAGCTAATTATGCTTGCAAATGTCTATGTAAGTACATGCGTAAATTGGTTGGCTCCAGTTTTGTTGCAGTTGGTCAACAGTCTCTTTTCTGTGCGGGCATGCCAGCACTGCCAGCACAGTTCGGGTGCGGTCGTCGGGGGTGTCCCTTGACATGACTTATTTTGAGCGATTGT
The DNA here is from genome assembly GCA_024704745.1 of Rosa lucieae. Classification (NCBI taxonomy): domain Eukaryota; kingdom Viridiplantae; phylum Streptophyta; class Magnoliopsida; order Rosales; family Rosaceae; genus Rosa; species Rosa lucieae. The sequence goes on along the minus strand of CM045493.1, from coordinate 20,663,027 downwards.
GGACGAGGAGAGTACCAACCTCATCGCGGGATTCTTTGTGCCTCGTGGTGAGGACTTTTGCCAAGCTTCTTCAAAATCACACAATCGATACTCGATGTCATAGATCGAGCAGAGCGAAAATCACTGGGAAGTGGGGAGAACTTGCTAAAGCGTGACTTTAGCTTGGCTGGTTTGCGAGGGCGTTACCCTTGCTTGGCTGGTTCCGTAACCGTTGTGGTCGCGGTACTACAGTCGGCTCCCGAGGAGACTTGGACCGAAGTATGTTGACAAAGGGTTTGGTGGCACTAACAGTCGGCTCCTGAGGATTCTGGGACTAAAGTGTGGTCACCGGTAAGGTTGCTCTGGAGAGGCTTGGATAATCATAAAGATTAATTGATGAATTATGTGTCTTGTTACTTCTTCGTAGCCTCTATATATAGACTGCCAGGCAGGCCAAAGTGGTTGGCCTTAAACAAATCATGATGGAGCACTAATGGAATTATGGAGCACTAACGAAATTATGGTAGGTTTTCCAATTAAGGCTACCATGAAATGTAGTTGAATGCTTCCCCACATGCATGCCATATTCCTTAATTGATCGAATGGAGTATGAATATTCGCATGGGCGTGCCTTTTCTTGCAGCTTGCATAATCTTCCATAATTCTGCAGGTAGGCTTTTTTTAGCCTCTAAATAATATATTTCGAACTTGTCGACAATATATAGCTTGAGCCACTAACATTGGCTCAATTTCTCCAAGACAGGCTTTGTCAGGCCAAAAATGCTCATTTTGGGTTCAAACATTACCCCCCAGACCTCGAAGTCAAAGGTCTTCGTCATGACTGAAGAGGTCTTGAATCAGCACTGCTCTTATAATGTCGTTGCTCTAAAGCCACTTGTATTGGCTTAACTGAAATTACTTGACTGAAATCCATATAGGCCTCTAAATAGGCCATAAAGCTTGAATGCCACAATTTGAATTGCTTTTGTCATGAATTGACGCTTTCTTTGCCAACTTTATTCCCCCCATGTATCTGATGTCTGGTATGTAGTGAATTGGCGAAACTTGGGCAGATTGTAGGAGATCAGAACTTTAGCGTGCCCCCTATGCGAAGGAGACTGCTTTTGATCGCGAATGAGGATCCTTCGCTTCCTTGGTGGTAGCTTCGCCATGTGTATAGCAGTAAGTATTGCCTTGTTCGCTGGCTATCTGTTGATTTTCTCAAATGCAGGTGTTGGAGCCGCTTCACTAGCTAGATCAAGTTTGATCAAGGACCTACAGTATTTGGTGAAATAAGATGCAGAATAGCAAATTGTTTGCTATCATTTAATCCTTCGCGAATCTTATTCTGAAGAGGATGATTGAATCATGGCTATCGACATCATGACATGTGACCAAGTGAACCCACCATACTTGCTGCAACTTTAGCATCTAAAACCGCTTGGGTTTTAATCATGTTCAATAAAAAAATCAGGCCACTACACAGCCCTGCGGTTGTAGGGAAATGTGCAATGTCATATCTTCACCGCCGCCTCAGATGCAATTCTCAAGATGGAATAATGATTAATTAATTATCAACTACAGCCACTCACTGGCCCAGCAAATAAATTAATCATCAGTCGTCTTCCATTTATGAAGAAACCCAGAAATGGCACCCAAGAAACCATTCGTTATTGATCAGGCAAATGAAATCACTAAGAAAGCAGCATTCACCTGGAGGACTAACATGGGTGTTCGATGCAGAAGTCAGACCGGAGAGGAGAGAAGTTGACTGATGGGCTTTGGTAGAGGTGATAACCAAGCGAGTCTGGGTCCCACACCTCGCAATCCTTTGCCAGATGATGCTATGGCCTATTATGGGCTTCCCATCCCTCATCCCATAGCGGCTCTTCGGTAGGTGCCTGGTGATTTTAGCAGTTGGGGGCCAAGGAGGAAAGTGGGTTTCTGGCCTACCATTGCTCCCGAGGAAAATGTTTGCTATCAGAAGGTCCGAGCGAGAGATTTAGCCCGTTGGGATGCGATGGGTATCACCTAAACCGAAAACTGAAAATCGAATGTATTGCTGGAGTTATCCCATAATACCAGCTCTGCACCGCTAGCCGCCGCTCTTTGCTTTTGGAATACCTCCAGCAATACATTCGATTTTCGGTTTGGGCAGATGAGCATAACTCTGCTGGATGTTCTTACCATCACGGGGTTGCCCATTGACTTTGACCCCTATGTGCATGGTCAGTTTGATGGCATTCAATTTCCTTTGAGAATGGATATGGCTGGTCGGGGGCATCACAGCAAATCCTACCTATTCTGGCATGACTATTACTGCACCCAGATTGACCACACATGAGGTATCGCATTCTTGGAATTCAGGTTTTACAAATTTATCTTTTGCACTTCCTCCAACAAACCTACTGGGCCGTGGAATTCTCTGGCCACTGCTCTCTACAATGGTATTTGTGTTGGCCTTGGGCAACCTGTATTGGGTGCATTATATCGCTCACTTTATAAAGTTGTAATGTGCCCCTTCAATACCGACATTAGTGGCCCTTTCTGGATCCTTGCCTTTTGGCTGCAGATTTATTTCCCTCGCTTCTGTCGCGATGATATTCCAAAGGATCCTCCAGTCAATTCCCTTTTAGGGAATTGGCTTTGCCGCAACGTAAGGTATCTAGCTCCACCCTACTCCGAGTGTTTTATTTACTTGTACTTGCTGGAAGAGATGCCAGACCTAAAAATAGTCCTTTCTAGGCGATTCCCTCCTCCCCTTGATGATGGCTTTCTGCCCAGTGGAGGGGATCATAGCGAAAGAGCCTTCCTAGCCTTTCGTCGCGCCATCTCCTGCTTGGATATTCGTCTTGCCTTTTACCGCGTAAGCTACGAGCTCTATGCCCCTAACCACTTTGCTCGCCAATTTGGGTTGGCCTAGTTGGTACCTTGGCCTCTGGTTGATTTGGCCAATTACTACACCTCTTGGAGGAGATTAGCCCCGCCTGGGTCTGCCCCATTTCAGAGTTAGTTTACTTTGATAGTCATTCCCCCTAGGGTCAGAGCGTTGTACCCCCTCAACGATGTCGACGATGATTATGCTGATTGGTGGAAAGAAGTGACCATGAACTGTTGGGACATGCCATATGACTAACTCTTCGCCCTGATCTTTTGTGGCATGAGTAGTCTTGGTCCGGAGGACAGCTAGATTCTTGAGCGCTTCTCCAACCCTGCAGCACAACCCTTGTGACCTATTCTACCTTCTCGCCCATCGCTTCCAGGGATACAAATCTATGAGTCTGGGGCAACAGTAAGTTTTTGTCTTTCCTCACCATTCCTTTTCCTCGTCTTGATTTTCCTGCTCTTATTCATGAGTGTGTTTTGCAGTGAACTACCCGGAGCAGGATAGCCTCTGTTCAGGCCGAGAAATAAAAGGCAATAGCAGAGGAGACTCCTGAGGGAGAGTCTTCTCATGATGAAGATCCTGCTGAGGTAATTTGATTAAGAACGATCCCAAACTTGTATATTTGGTGCTTCCCCCCTTTTTGAGTTGTGATTCTTTTCTCGTACAGGCCATTGCTCTCTTCGCTCACAAACACGATCGAGCTCAATTCGTCGAAGAGAGTTTTGAAGATGACAAACCTCTGGGAATGCGATTGGTAAACTCTGGCCCCGTCTTATCCTATTTAAATTTTAGAATCTGGGCAGGATCTTTACTATGTATCTTTTTACAGGTCCGTCAGAGGAGCACTGATTCTTCTCACCTGAGTGAGGCTGGATCCTCAGCCGCTGTAAAAGAGCCAACTCTCTCGCTAGTTCAAGCATAAACTAGCCCCGTGGCGCCTCTTCCCTCTCCCATATCTACAGAGCATCCGCAAGGTCCTACCATTCTAATAACGATCTCCGATGACGACTCCCTGGAGCATGAAAGCATGGAAAGCCACTCTGAGGCTTCTGCAGCTTATGAGGAACTAATGACGACAGAGATTCCCGCGGCACTAGAGGTCTAAGAGGTGAATTAAGCGGGGCCTCTTCCTCTTGGTGACAATGTACCAGATATCAACCCGACAGCTCGAGAGGTAAGCCACTGTTGGCCAATGCTTTCCATTTCCCTTTCGATCCAAACCCGCTCTCTGACGTTTCTAAACCTGACCAGGATTCTGTTTGTACCAAAGAGGTGGCCCTTGACGCCAAAGCTCTGGCCGGTGGGACGTACATCCCAGGTTTTGGGGATGAGGCGAGCAGTGGTGATCTCTTGATTTCAGAAATAGACGAGGCGAGCGTTGAGGTTTAAGGTTCTGCCCTCCGAGCTGCTCGTTTCCAACACTCTACTGATGAACCTCGCATTGAAATTCCAGAATTTCCCTCAGCTGAGATGTCGGACCAAGCTCAGGGGGTTGTTAAGGGAAATTATGTTGAAGATGAAAGAATTGAGGAACCAATCGACCTTCTAGCATTGGTGACTTATGATCGTGATGTGAATCCTCCGCCTCCTCCTCCCACTAGGCTTGAAAATCTAGCTCGAATCCTTGAGGAAACTCCTCTTACCATAGCTGAACTAGCGAGGACAGAGCTTCGAAACCATTTGGGACAGCGACGGCTGGGGCCTGAAGAACTCCCTAGGATCTGGGAAGCCATTGTGTTCCTTCGTCGAAAGCATGCGGTCAATCCAACTCAGCTCGACACTATAGAGAAGCTGTTGAAAGACCTTGACATGGCCTACGCTCGACAATCTGCCACTGTGGCTCAAGCTCGTGAGGCCCGCGGGGTACGAAATAACCTCGCTAGTCAGATGGAGACTCTTCGCGGCACCTTGAATGATCGGCCCACTCGCATGGGGGAGATAAGGCTCCAGAAGTTAGACTTAGAAGCCTAGGTCCGACATCTCCAAGCTTGTTTGGCCCATGTGAACAACAAGCTCAGCGCGGAGGAAGCCCAACTAGACGCTCCCTTGGCTGCCTCTGAAGAATTGACTCGCAGCTTGGCCCAAGCTAAAGAACGAGCCTTGTTGATTGAAAATGGGGCCCTTGCTGCAGGCCTCCAGGTTGAGGTGCTTTGTGTGAAGCTTGAATTTGCGGGCCGACCACTTTAGGCCTCTTATAACTTATAGTAGTGATTTCCTTAGGCCCAATTGTAGTACAATATATATATATATATATACACATATATATTCTTCTTGTAGTACCGACGACATGTTTATTTCTTAACTAATATTTATCTTTTAGATCCACTTGCTGGCCCCAACTCAAAACTCTTGATTTTATCTTCTTAATGAGTCTTTAACTTCGCATTAACTAATTGTTGAAAGCAGTTGTGAGAAGATAATATTGAAAATGGAACAGTTACTTCCTCGAAAACCATTCGGTTCCCCCATGCGCCAATAATCATTTCTTTTCCTAGATTTAGGGCAACTTTAATCAAGATTTACTGACACTTAGTTTGACTTCTTCGACTAAGTGTCAGGCAAGCTCATTGGATGGAAAATGTCAGGCTTCAGATTGGTTTAGAAACGCGAGGGGGCTCCAAGTGTGGGATCTTTGGTCATGCGAGATCATCTTTGTTAGAATCCCACATGTGGAATGAAACGGGGAAAGGGAGGAAGGCCACTTTGTGGTTCATCTTTCCTCCTCTGTTTCCTTCCTTCTGGACCCGGCCCATGTTGTGCCCTCCAGATGGAAGGGGCTTTGGTTATCACCTCCTTCTCCCCCTCTCTCTTCTTGATAGAATCTTGGAGGGATGAGAAGTGATGGACTCTTTGAAGGAATGGGTTCAAGCTACAGAATGGTTGTTCCTATACTTCACGTCCAACTAATGGTGGTTACCAAGGCTAAAGGGGGTGCAGAGACTCAAGCCGATATTCGGTTCCTTCACTCTCTGCCGCTTCCGGAGATAATTGAAGGAGTTGTGTCCTAAAACAATCATTTTGATGTAATTATTATTGTAATGATTATTAATCAAAAATGGCAAGTTTATTGTTCATTGATACGCCTAAAAGTAAGCGTATAATTTAACCCTGAAAATGTCATCGTTAGTATATGGTAAATAGGAATCATTCTAACCGGGGACTGAGGGTACACATGTAATTGCAAAAACAAATTAATAAAAGTAAAAAGTATTATTTACAGAAATAAAACAAAGAATAGAAATATATACAAGTGAACACAAAACGGGGTTTTAGGATTATTAAATTAAAAATTAAATAAATAAAATAAAGAAAATTTAAAAACATATATACACGGGTGGAACGCAAGGAATAAAGATCAAAACCACAATCATATGAATGAAATCCAATCACAATTCCTATAGTTGATTATCTATGTCATGAGAAAGAAGTTGACCATGTGAAACGTTAGAAAGCAAACGATTTCCTATTTTTTACTTCCCTTGAATAATTAATCTAAGTGAAAGCACCTAAATCAATCCTATTGAACATGCAATCATAGTCTAGAAACCTAGCTAATCAAGAACACATTCAACACATTAAGAACAAAGAAAGGATGTCAACCAAAGTGCACAACCTAGTTATGAATAAGTTCACCTATTTGCAATCCTCCTTAATTGATTTCGAATTTTGTCCAAAGCCTTTACTACTTAAATCTAGCTCCAATTACATGCATATATCCTAAGTTGGCCACCAAAGAACATAAACATGCAAAAGTTTTCTGTAAAACAAAATCAATCAAGCAATCTCACATAAGCATCATATAAATCAACATAAAGAAATCACAACTTTATTTCAAAACATATAAATGGGCTTTAAACTTTGCCCTTAACGTCATGTTAACTAGAATTCATAACTCTACGAATCAAACAAAGGAAAACAAAAGAAAGTATGAAATACACCGTGAAAGATGGATGACATGGCCTTGAGACGAAGAACTTGAAAATCCTTGAAAGCAAGCAATCTTCTAGGGGCGACACAAGGGTCAATCCCATAATCTTTCCAAATATATTATTGCTGATTTTCCCAAGATTTAATTTGATTTTATTCACAATTTTAGGCCAAATATCTAGGCATGAACCTAGACAATGTATCCGGACTCATTTTGGACATTTTCTCCCTTAAATCTTTCCATGGCTTTATCCTTAACATCCTCCCTTTGATTTTCTCTTGATTTTCACATTAAAATTGCAGATTTTATTCTCTAATTTCAGCCAACATATCTTGAGGGAATTAAGGAACGAATCTGGACTTGTTTTGAGCCTTTTCTTGTTGCACAATCCCATGAAACTCTCCCAAAATTTTCTCAACGTAATTTCCTTGATTTTCACATTATCTCCATCATTTCCCATGCAAAAATTAGATTTAATCTCCCATAATATCTTCAAGCCATGTGGTCTCCTAATGCCTTCAGGTTTCCTAGCCTCATCAGGATTCCTAGTCGGACCAGGAAAACTCCATTTCTTCATGTCAGCTCATTTATGCTCTATTTATTTCAATGTACCTAGAAAATAAAAACTAAATTAAAAATGATTAAGTAAAGGAAATAACTAAGAAAAATATGAGGAAATAATTATTAAAACATCGCATTAAAATGCTCTTATCATTCATTGCTTATATTTGATATTTGATTGGACAAGGTCCAAGGAATATGAGTTAAAGAGAAAGTAATCTAAAGAGTTAGATGTGTGAGACCTTTACTCTTTTACACTCTTATCCTAAAATGTTCCTAGTCATAGGATTATCATTTGGACATTGATAATCCGGAAAGACTAGCACATACTATGTATGCTCAATATGGAGGATGATATGTCTCTTGTCATTCGTGTAGAGACACTAATACAAGTATGTGGGTGCTCTTATCTTAAAGAGTACACTGAACGCGATCGTTAGAGTTCTTGTATGGAGTTTTACTTACATGTCAAACTTGAACTCTAAATTGCAATAATACAAGTTAGTCATTTGACCTGAGGCACCATGGTTGTCTTATAAGTGAGTGCATTAACTCTTGATGATTTAATAATATTATGCCCCTTAATGGATATGATTGATGCATTCATTGGAGTAATCAATTCGGTCATAGAGACATGTGAGTGTACAACAAGGAATATCTAACCTTAAGTAAATAACGAGTATGTTCAAGATGTGATACCAAAGTCTTTGGCCAAAGCATTGAATGAGATTAAAAAGGAGTTTTTAATCACATTCTTAGAATCACATAAGAATGGAAATCACATTAGGGGGTTGACATATCAATTCCATACCCAATGATGTGATTTAGAACATCGTGTTAGAGAATGACCGTATTGTATTGTAATTCCAATTGAATAGGTTATTCTATATTAACTAGGGTAGTCATGATATGTTGCAAGACGTCACTCATGACTTGTGAAGTCCCCAAGAATTAATAATCATTTATGATCCTAATAACAAGGGAGAATCAAAAAGGAGTTTTGATTCGTAATTGAAATAGAATGGTTCTATAAACTTCACTGCATTGTTAATTAGAACCTAAGAGATCACACACCATATAAGTGGATTCTTGAGATTGTATATGAAGAAGATTAAACAAGAGTTGGTTATGACCAAATAATTAATTAGATTTATTGTTTGGACATAATTAGGTCTTTCGGGTAAAACTGAATCTATTGAGCCTAAACGATTGTTGGATTTTGGTGTGGACTTGGGGTTCACTAAGTGAGACTTGAATGAAAGCCCAAGACATATTTTTAGTGCCCAATAGCATGTATAGACCAGCCAACATATTGGCTTTGTGAAAGTCAATATTTCACTTTTAGAAGTTGGAGTTTTTCCTATTATATAAGGTGAAAGCATGGACAAAGGGTAATAACAACAAGAAAGCAAGTAAGCTTGAGTGTGTCTTCACACAATCTTCTTTTAGTTGAAAAGAGAGAGTTCTCCCTTTGTCCAAGCACAAGTTGGTGTTATCACAAAGAAGGAAGAACACTTGCATATCTTCTTCCTTTCTTTCATCTTCTTCATCTCTTGATTCACCTGGTGAAGATCCTTAGAGGTCACATCCTTTTGTGGCTCTAGTTACAACATCAAGGAGGAGTCTACAAGCACGAGAAGGAGTTCTCAATCCAAGGTGGAAGAGACACACACAAGCAGAGATCAAGGAGAGAAACTTTGGTGGTTCACTTGGATCGGATTGAGATCACGCTCCAAGGGTGAGTAGAACATAAACTCCCTCTGTGTTCTTCCTTACTAAGAATGCTTTGCTTATATACATATCACAATAAGCCAAGATCATGAGTTAAAGGAATGGGTTTTATGTTTAGTTAGTAGTTTAATGGTTAAACTAATTCCGCACTAATTAAAAGTTTTTGAAATCCATCCATTCCTTCAATAATGACGCGGCTCAACCCGATGTTGGATTCCATAGCTACTTCCAATTGAGGGGGTTTGGAGGGTCCATTTTTTTCATTGGAGTCTCCCCTTCTCATGGGTAATGGCGTTGGCCAAGCCTATATTGGATTCCTTTGCCGCTTCTATTTGAAGGGGGCGCGGGGGCTCCGTTCCTCTGCTTTTTCCTTCCCTGAAGTTTGCCCCTCCTTGGGATAATGGCGTGGCTCAAACCGATGTTTGGTTCCTCAACTGGTTCCATTTGAAGAAAGATTAAGAAGATATCCGAAGATTCATGTTTTGTATTTTAGCCACTTTTGGCTTTGTAATGAATGTATTGCTTTTGGCCGCAAAGCCACTTTATGAATACAATACTATTTTCTTATCCTGATATTTAAATATCCGTGAGAAGCCAATAATGCCTCCCATAATTGTATATTCGAAAATAATATGAACTTTAAAATATGCTCCGCGTTAAAAAGAGCCTTGCGGCGAAGGTTTTGAGAAAATCTACACCTTGACCCTATTTTTCGTGAAGGTGTTTTCTTTGCGAGATAAGAGACAAAGCTCAAAAAATTTTCTGAAGCCGCTGACTTGGCTTAGTATAGTGTTACCCCCCCCGGCTAGGCGAGCTCAATTTGTTAACTCTCCTGTAGGCCTCTGTACTGCTTCGCGAACAAATAGGAGGGGCCTCCAAAATGATATATTCTCAAGGAATTTTTTGAGGAGAAATCTCCTCGAAGCATATCTGAGTAAGGAGAAGTTTCCTTGAAGCTGATCCAAGTAAGGAGAAATTTCCTCCAGGTTGAGTCTCTGTTTCATCACTTCAGCTCCTCATCTTGATGTTCAGCTTCCTCTTTGCTCAGCAGGTGACATTTTGCTCTAATACTTTTGAACAATCTAATTAAGACCGCAAAGATTGGTCCTTTGGTGCCCCCCAGTTTTGATGTCAGGAACGAATCATGTCCATCATAATTATTAGTGTAGGACATCAAAACTTGAGTGTGCTCCCCAGTCCGAATATGTCTTCTTCACAGAACGCCTCTCTTAGGCATTCCAACAAACACCTTGTATCCATAGCTCATGGTCTCAAACTTTTGATAAAAGCTCAACAGAAAGACCCACAAAGATCGATTTATCAGCAGAGTACAGTCAATAACTACTTATGGGGATTAAGCTCTAATCTTCGCGGCAGCAGGGGGAGATTACTCTGGATTGGATATGGAGTCTCTTGCAGTTCAATCTTTCTTTTTCTCGTCAGCAGAAGAACCTCTCCGGAATCCGCTTTAGCATCGAAAACCCCTCCTCTTGGTTTTGCTTTGACATTTGCCACTATGGTTGGCATTGTCCATTAAAGCCCATTCGTTGGCCTTTTGGATCTACTCCTCCTCAGTTGTATCTTGTCGGTGAGGTTTAGGCTCATGTAGTCATTTCCTGCCAGAAAAGCTTGGTGAAAATGCTCCTCGCGAACATTCGCTGATTTCTGGCTTCTTTCGCGAACTTCCTCTTTTTATTTATTTATTTTTTTTTTTACGAAGATCCTCCTTGTGAAGAGGCACTATTTCCCTCCCTAGAAACTATCAAACTATCTTTTAATAAAGATGACTATCTCCTTATTGAAAAGGAGAGTGTGATGAGAGAAAAGAAAGAAAAAGAGAAAAGTGTGATCTGACACAAGGTGAGAGAAAGGAAAGAAAAGAACAAGGAGAAACAAAAATTAAGTGATGGGATCGATATGGGTTGTTGCAAGTGGGTGACTGATATGTAAACTTTCCAAGGATACTAGACTAAACAATGGTAGAATGATGGTGGAGACAAAAATTAATGAAGAGAAATAGTGTGAGGGACAAGACTTGAAGAAAACTACAAACTGAAAAAGTGACAGAAAAGAAGCAAAGAAAGAGGCTAACAGTAGCATATTTGGCTAACCTCTACAAGATCACGGGGGAGGCCATCTATGCTTCACTCCAAGCTCCGATGTATCAAAATTTGTAGGGTAAAAATCCCTCCTGTGAGAGCTTGTAGGAAAAGAACAAAAATACTTTGCGTTGAAGAATTTGGAGGAATTTGGCTCGTGAGAGGGGTAATCTTGCCCCCCAAGTATCCTTATTGGTTGGTGAAGCATGATCTTCAATTGCAATTTTAGAGATGAAGATGAGTATAGATCGGCTTTGTTACCAACTACCATATCATATAACATGGTGTCTTCAGAATAAGCCACGACTTGGCTTTTGCATTTGACCACTTGCTGGTCTGAATTCTCCACATCAAGAGCTTCAAAGAACTTGAACTCCTTCATATAATTTTTGAAACCGATAATCAAATTATAATGATCATCATATTTATCATAGATTGGCTCTGCATCGAGATCAAATTTAGAATCACCAAAATTAGATGAATCGATCTCTTCTTCGAAAATAGGCATATCAAATATTTGTTTGCCTCTATATTCTTGCCAGGCATCATATTGAGAAGCCTCTATGGACTATTTAGTATCATAGACAAATTTCTTTTGCTAGAAATTTAGAGCTGGATAATTGTAAACAAGAGTTAACTTGTATTAATGATACTCAAATTTACAGTCGCAAAGGACAACTTGGCCACTACAATAATTGTTTTGGCCATTCATGCAATGTGGGTTGTAGATGTACCCTCCACATATATCAAAGCCACCGCCTGGCCTTGGAGCAGTAATGAAAAACCTCATCTTGAATTGATCAATAAAGCCACACGTTGGCTTTCCAAGACCATAACTTAATTGAAAATTAAGTTGGCCATGACTTTGATCTTTTCCACTGCGACGTCCAGTACCATAGCCAAAGTTAGATTGATAATCAAGTGAGCCATACCTTAGTTGATAATTGAATGGACCAAGACTTTGACCATCTCCTTGACCAAGATGACGTCCAGCAGCCGAATCATAATTAAATTGATCATGCATCTGCTTCTGGTTATCAAGGGGGTGAACATGGGCAGTACCTTGCCCCCCATGTATCTGACCAATATCCACATATTTAGCTTGATGAGTGGAGAAATCAGCTATCTATTCAGAGACAATTTTCTTGTCAAAAGAACAATCTTGTTTATCCTCTTCTTCATATGTAGCCTCTATGTAGGGCTGTGATTCACCAATGGGCAAGCTGATTTCTTCTTCAATGGGTTGGCCTAGATGAAGGTTTTTGTCCTTAGATTGATCGCCTCCTTCAGGCAATTCAATCTCAGAAATTTCATCTTTGCTTGAAGTTTCCTGATTTTCCAATTCGCCTTGCTGCGAACTGACTTGAATAGCCAAACTAGAACATTCCTTGTGAATAGCCACCTGCTCTGAAGCAATATTTATGGTCTGGACGGCCTGGGCAGCTATCGTTCGAGTTGCTCGTGGTTCTCCTAGGTTTGTCTCGTCAGATGCCCCAAGCGCCTATGTGTTTGCTGTGAATCACGTTCGGATTTCCAGAACGTGCTCATAGCTTCAACGAAGGTCTCTCTTTGTGTTGCGAGGACTCTGTTGAACTTTTCATAGAATGAGGCATTATTCTTTTGAAAGATTTCAAGCTGTTCTTCTATGATCGCATTCCCTGGGATAGGGATAGGCACATAGCCATATGTTATTATCTCGTCTTCAACCAAGCTAGCGGTATCAGACATGTCTTCTTCCTCATCTGGCTGGATGATGAGAATATTTCTGCTCTTAGTGGCGGGCTAAGGACTTCATCCTTATTCAGTTGACATCTCGGATGATGGCAATTGACATCTTCGAATTACTTGCTCTTCAGAAAGACCACGGCAATCCACATGACTGTGTGGGTTGTAACTGGAGGTCCTGTGTTTCAGGCAGTTGACTTAAACCTTTTGGTAAGGGTTACCATCTGACTTCCCAATGATGAATATTTAGTAATTGCTACTGTCCCACTGGGCGTGCCAAAAGGTTTGGCTCCAGTTTTGTTACAGCTAGTCAACAGTCTCTTTTCTGTGCGGGGGTGCCAGCACCGTTCGGGTGAGGTCGTCGGGGGTGTTCCTTGACCTGACTTCTTTTGAGCGATTGTGGACGAGGAGAGCACCAACCTCATCGCGGGATTCTTTGTGCCTCGTGGTAAGGACTTTTCTAAGCTTCATCAAAATCACACAATCGATACTCGACGTCGTAGATCGAGCAGAGCGAAAATCACTGGGAAGTAGGGAGAACTTGCTAAACCGTGACTTTAGCTTGGCTGGTTTGCAAAGGCGTTACCCTTGCTTGGCTAGTTCCGTAACCGTTGTGGTCGCGGTACTACAGTCGGCTCCCGATGAGAATAGGACTGAAGCACGTTGACAGAGGGTTTGGTGGCACTAACAGTCGGCTCCTGAGGATTCTGGGAATGGAGTGTGGTCACTGGTAAGAGAAGGAGAGGGGTTGCTATGGAGAGGTGTTTTTTTGTGGTTTTGATATTAGTTTTGTTTCATGTACACATTTAATAGGAACACAAACATATTGTGAAAAGCAAGAAAATGATATGGAAGAAAAAGAAAATAGAGGATTTAGTAGGCAAGTATTGTATACTTGTAGCTGTGTAAGCAATTGTATCATAGCATGTCTTTAATGTTATGTGTGAAGGATACAAAAGCACATTACTTGTATTAGTGCCATTTGCTTGTTGAATGATAGTGAGAGAGTTGGGTAGACCTCATGAATGAGTATTAGGGTGCTAAAGACTTATGCTATTACAGAATTTAAGTAGTAAGCGATTGAAAGTATAATGGATATGCCCATATGCAAGGATTTGGGCTTTGATCAATGACTGGTCCAAACAAGTTTTGTTGGAAAAACAATTGCAAATAAGTAAGAAACGATGTAAACCAACGCAATGGACATCGACATTGTGTAAGAAACGTTGTAAAACAAATCAATGGACATCGATTTATTAAATGAAAAAAAATGTCTAGTATAAGTATGAACATCGGTGCTAATCTCAAAAACTGATGTTTAACAGAAAAATGGACATCGCCTTATAAAAGGAAACAATGTTTAATAGATTAATGAACATCGGTGCGTAATACAAAAGAATGTAGATTCAATCTTAAATAGTGTGATATATGGCAAGTATCCGTAAAGCTTATAAATAGCAGACAAACTTCAAAAACACCGATGTGTAAGAGAATATAACACATCGTTTCTAGCATGAGTAACGATGTTAAAATGAATAATAGTGTTGTTGGACCTATATTTCTTTAAACATTAAATGCATAAATATGAAGGTTTAACAATATCTAAAAACACCAATTTGTAATCATAATAACAGTTTAACATCAATTCTGGAACATTATCTGATGTTTATTTTAATATGGGACATCGGTTTTTAACCGATGTCTATTTTTTTGTGATCTTTTACATCACCCACTAACACATGGGTACAATTTTTTTTTTACATCGGTTTCTGGTCGATGTATATGAGGAAAATTCTAGTAGTGTCCTCAGCTTGTCAAATTTTGACAATAACGTCGCTACTTGATTTTGAGCTTCCGCCTTCTCCTTTCGTACCTTTTCTCGATCTCTGTTTGCGTTGTGCAAGTTTGCCAAGGCTATTTCTAACATAGCAGCAAGATCCCGGCCTTGCTCTTGACGGCTTGTGCCGGTCTAATTTTCCACTATAGATTGTGTTGGGAGTATCTCGGGGGAGTTGAGATTTTGGCCGTCCATGTTAATTGTGAACAATTCACGGTTGATGGTTGATGGATTGGTAGGGTTGGGTTGAGGGTTGGTGGCTTGATCTGCTTGGTCTCCAACGCCTTCGCCGCTTCCGCTAGCCATGGTAGGTTGAATGGAAAATGACTCTTAGTTCAGAGTTTCCCACAGACGGCGCCAATGTTAATGCTCAGAATACCGCCATATGATGTCAGCTTCCGATAACATGGACAAGAATCCAATCTTCGGATATATGTGTGATTCACGAAGTCCCGCTAGTCTGTCAAGAGAAATACAACGGCGTCAAGAGGGGAGACCGCGGTTGGCGGTCTTCGCTCCTCTGATACTAAAGTTAAACAATGTACTTGTATTGACAAATGTAGCGGTAAATAGCTATTGAATACGTAATCAATGAAGAGAGAGAAGTGGACCTTTTATAGGTGAAATAGTGAGTTACCTCACTCTTGTTTTCGATGTGGGACTGATATCCTTCAGTTTGCTGAGTTTTGGTTCTTTCTGCAGAGACAACTTTGGGTGGCGCATGTCGTCTCGTCAAGGCATATTTCGGCCTAGAGCTGGCTTGCCTGTGAAGGTTGTCTTGCTGTGTTTCCGGAGATTACTCCATTGAAGTTACTCCGCCAAGGTGACATGGTTAAGTATACGTGCAGATTATGGCCAGTAATTTCTATGTATATACACATAGTGAGTTAAATATCGAATGAATTATAACCCAATTACTATTGGTGAATTTTTCTCTTTTATCTATTAATCATGCTTGGCATTTTATATGCAAAACATAGGCCTCATCAACGGGCCGGGTCGGGCCTTACTCCATTTTTAAATAGTAGCGGGCCGAGCCGGGTCGGGCTTTATTGTAAATTGAAGGATCCAAGCCCATCCATTTAATGTGGGCCTCACGGGCTTTTTCGGGCAGGGCCGGGCTAATATTTTTAAAGATAATATTTTTTATAAACTTATATTTATATATCATATACTCCAAAGAGAAACCTCTATCAACTTAAATAAAATGGGAAAACCGACCGTTGGATGAGATTATTATAATAAATTATGAGTGTGGTAAAAAATTTAGCCAATTTCACCATATTTTCGAATCCGATCAAATTGGTCAACCGTCGACACTTGAATGTTTTCTTGGTTGACCGATGGCATGACGACTGCGAAACGTGCTTATTTTTTCACATCATGTCTGTAAATATTCCATCGATGGATGTGCATGGACATAAGATAAAAATTTCAATTTTAATTGCAAAGATGTTGGCCTATATCAATTTGCCTCCTAAAGTTGTATGACTTGTATATTGCATTTAAATTGTACCATGAAGTGGAAAATGAATTTAGAGAAATCAACCGCTCAATTGAGAGATTGTAATGTTTTATGGTGATTGTAAAAAATTCAGCTAATTTGATTCTCGTTTAGAATTCGATCAATTAGGTCAAATTTAGTTACTCTTATAAACCTATATCTATACATCATACACTCCAAAGAGCAACCCCTATCAATTCCAAGAAAATGGAAAAATGGACCGTTGGATGAGATTATTACAATAAATTATGAGTGTGGTAAAAAATTTAGCCAATTTCACCATATTTTCGAATCCGATCGAATTGGTCAACCGTCATCACCTTGTATGTTTTCTTGGTTGACCGATGGCATGACGACCGCGAAACGTGCTTATTTTTTCACATCACGTCTGTAAATATTTCATCCATGGATGTGTGTGAACATAAGATAAAAATTTCAATTTTAATTACAAAGATGTTGGCCTATATTAATTTGCCTCCTAAAGTTGTATGATTTGTATATTGTATTTAAATTATTGAGGTTCATTCTAAAGCAACCATGAAGTGGAAAATGAATTTAGAGAAATCAACCGCTCGATTGAGATATTGTAATGTTTTATGGTGATTGTAAAAAATTCAGCTAATTTGATTCTCGTTTTGAATTCGATCAACTAGGTCAAATTTAGTTACTCTTATAAACCTATATCTATACATCATACACTCCAAAGAGCAACCCCTATCAATTCAAAGAAAATGGAAAAATGGACTGTTGGATGACATTATTACAATAAATTATGAGTGTGGTAAAAAATTTAGCCAATTTCACCATATTTTCGAATCCGATCGAATTGGTCAACCGTCGTCACTTGTATGTCTTCTTGTTGACGGATGACATGACGACCGCGAAACGTGCTTATATTTTCATATCACGTTTGTAAATATTCCATCGATAGATGTGCGTGGACATAAGATAAAAAAAAAAATTAATTAATTACAAACACATTGGCCTATACCAATTTTCCTCCTAAAGTTGTATGACTTATACATGCATTTAAATTGTTGAGATTGATTCTAAAGCAACCATGAAGTGGAAATTGAATTTGGAGAAATCAAACGCTCGATGGAGAGATTGTAATGTTTTATGGTGGTTGTAGAAAATTCAGCCAATTTGGTTCTCATTTCGAATTTGATCAACTAGGTCAAACTTAGTTGCTCTTATAAACCTATATTTATATATCACTCCAAAGAGAAACCCCTATCAATTCAAAGAAAATGGAAAAACCGACCGTTGGATGAGTTTATTACAATAAATTATGAGTGTAGTAAAAAATTTAGCCAATTTCACCATATTTTTGAATCCAATCAAATTAGTCAACCGATATGTAGAATATATATATATATATATATATGCACTAATGCACATATTCTATATAGAAGTATATTAGTATAAAAACTTCCACACACACACACACACACATATATATATATAAACACACACACACACACACAAATATATATCTCTGTGTGTGTGTGTGTGTGTATTTATAAACACACACACTAATATATATATCTATTTATAAACACACACACACACACACATATCTACATATATATATATATATATATATATATAATATTTTAAAGGCTTTTACTGGCCGGGCCTAGCGGGCTTTTATAGGCAGGGTCTAGCGGGCCGGGCATGGTTTTTGCAGGATTTTGGCGGGCCGGCCCACTACCCACCAAGGCGGGCTTTTGCGGGCCGGGCCGGGCTTTTAGCCCTCAGGGCAGGCGGGCCTCTATCAGCCCACTTGATCCGCAGGTTTTTTGATGAGGCCTAGCAAAACATATATTATAAGGGCATATTAAGAATGTAAAAAATAAAATTAATTTGGCAAAGTAGAAGAGGAAATAAATTCAATGGAACAATTGAGTCATTAGACGATAATTAATAAAGCTCTAGATGATGCCTCAGTTTGGTTTTGTAACTTCGGGATCAGCCACAAAACACAAAATAAACATTTGGTGGGAGCATTTGAATATTACCTATACTAAACCTCTAGCTCCTTATGAATAGTAACGTCCATATTGGTTTATTGTTTTACCCTTCTTTGTTGTTTTATTATGACTATGATCATCCTCACCTTCCTCCGGCTTATCATCGACAGTCTGCTCAGGGTTCCAAACTCAACGGTGGCAACTAAACACGAGGGTTGCTCTCGTTGCTGGACTTAACCCAACACCTTACTGCACGAGCTGACGACAGACATGCACCACCTGTGTCCGCGTTCCCAAAGGCACCCCCAAAGGAGGCTCATGGCCAAGGGTAAAGATGTCCGAGTAACGGTGATTTTGGAATGTACCAGTTGTGTTCGAAATCGTGTTAATAAGGAATCAACGGGCATTTCCAGATATATTACTCAAAAGAATCGACATAATACGCCTAGTCGATTGGAATTGAGAAAATTCTGTCCCTGTTGTTACAAACATACGATTCACGGGGAGATAAAGAAATAGATCGAACCGGTCACTCGTGTGTCAGTCTTCCGTTCACACATTGATCAATCAAAGAGAGATTCAACAACTAAAAGAAAGATCGATTCTTTGGGATCCTTCTTTTCTTCAAACGGAAAGAACAGAGATATGAAGCAGCTACTTTCGAAGTAACAGAAAGAAAAGCAACAACTGGAGTGGGAGAGTCAGAGTCAAAAAGAGGATTCTTCACTTCTTTCTCTCATTCAAAACCGTGCATGAGGAAATAAACTTCATAAAAGTCGAAATATTAATATGAAGAAATAGGTATGCCTAAATACTTTATTCTATGGATAAAGGATCTAATTGATAGAGGAAGCGCCGTAAAGATCAATTCGCGAGGTTTTGGTCCGATACAATAAGAACTGCTTACTTATGTCATGATATGAGATAAAAGTTAGGAATCAACTTATGTAATAAAGTTGATCCCCTAAGGTATTGAGCAGCGGTGTAGCATCAGATCCCACTAAATAAGGTATTTAGGCATACATATTTCTTCATATTAATATTTCGACTTTTATGAAGTTTTATCTCATTCACTATTTTCTTAAGTCAAGTTTTATCTCATTCACTATTTTCTTAAGTCCAAACTCAACCTTCAATAGTATACAGTAATATTTGTGTTATTTTACTGTTTTGCCCCTCCTTCAAGATCCACAACCCACTACAAATATATGCACATAATTTCGGCCTTAATCTATAACTCACACACCATAGTGTGTTGGCAGTTTCTAGTAATCTTCTCCTGATTCGGTCCATGTGCAGAAGAGTTGAAAACAATAAAAATCAAGGATTCATTCTCAAATAAACAGATAGATATTTTATTCCTTATAAAAAAATGAGAAACATATTGTTCCAATTATTCAAAATCCAGGTCCAGCCTATTGCATATGCAAATATGCATAATTTTCACTACACACGTGGTAGACAACAATATTGAGACAGCAAATTAACCTTAATTTCCACTCTCATCCCACCACTGACTCAGTTTGTAATGTAAAGTTCAGGAGTTGGCCTTCAATGTGTTTCCAATGTCAATGACAAACCGGTATCTGACATCTGCTTTGAGAAGGCGCTCCATGGCAGTGTTCAGATAATCAATTGGGATAACCTCAATGTCAGCTGTTATGTTGTGCTTGGCTGCAAAATCAATCATCTCCTGTGTCTCCTTCATACCCCCAATACAACTACCCCCTATAATCTTCCTTCCTGTAATCACCAAAAAATTAAAATGGTTTGTATTACAAAATTATTCAATTCAAATGCATTGCAAGAATGAGAAGAATGTGATACGACAACAGATTAAGCCCACTTTTTTAAAGCCATTAATTTCACAAGAATGGGATTCATTTGCTTACCCATGATCAGTGGAAAAACTGGAAGCTCAAGAGGCTTCTCTGGTGCACCAACCATCACAAGTTTTCCATGAGCCTTCAACAAACCAATCAAAGGCACGAGAGGGTGGAATGCAGAAACCGTGTCAATGATCCCATCCATTGTGCCCATGGCGGCCTACAAAAACAGCAAAAAAACATTAGGTCACCCTACAAGCATGACAATCCACTCAAAGTCATGAAAGCAACTAGCTCAAATAATCACCTGCATCTCATTTTGGTCACTGCTGACCAAAAATGAATCAGCATGGAGTCGTTCAACAGCTTCTGCCTTCTTTTTAGGGGAGGTACTAATCACTGTAACCTTAACCCCCAGAGCCTTGGCAAACTTCACAGCCACGTGGCCTAGACCGCCTAGACCAACCACGCCCACATGCATACCAGGTTTGTCAAGTCCAAAATGTCTCAAGGGGCTGTAAGTTGTAATGCCAGCACATAGGAGAGGAGCAGCACCATCAAGAGGGAGGTTCTCGGGAATGCGAACAATGAATTGCTCGTCAGCCACCATGATGTCAGAGTAACCTCCGTACGTCATGGTTCCATCAAAGTACTTGGAACCATACGTGAGTATCATCTTGGGGCAGTAGTTTTCAAGGTGGTCGGCACAACTATCACAAGATCGGCAAGATCCCACCATGCATCCAACACCTACCCTGTCTCCAACCTTGATGTTCTGCACTTTACTCCCTACCTCAGTCACTACACCAACAATCTCATGCCTGCATTTGTAATCCCAGATTTATACCAGTTCAGTTTAAAAAGTTACAGACACCAAGAGGTGGAGCTAAGTTACATAATATGGTGGTAGTGCCATCGAGATTATTACAAGCATATGAAGATTTTACCAAATTAGAATGCTATACAGTCATACAAGATGCTTGAATCGAAATTTCATATCCTTGCATTTTACATCAGACATCAGTAACTATAAACCTTTTAAAACCAATGATGCGACTCCATTGAAGCAAAGCATAACCTTGAACTGACAGAACCAAATGTTTCTAAATGAAATTTCTTGTGGATCACTAATTTGCAGTCTGCAATCAAATGTTAGCTCTCGAAGATGCTCATAAAAAAAAAAGCTATGACCCAGCAGAGGGGGCGGTTTTCTACTATGAACCCAAATTCAAGTGGTTGCTAACATAGGTTTTCCTAACAAGGGTATCTGATTATTATGGCTAGAATCTTTAATAACTTTTGTACGTGCCTGAAGGAATGAAGATAACACTTTTACTTTTCTAATAGAATTAAAGATTATATGCTGTAAGAGACCCAAGCAGCAGCAGCAGACTTTCAAACACTTAAAATAAAATAAAACTCCCGGACACCAAACATTGTTCAGGACCCATGAAATTTAACTTATTGAGAACGAATGAAAGGGCACACAATAATTATCAATTATTTGGTATTCCCCTGTTTGATAACAACCACCACTAGCAACCCAAAATCTAGAGTTTTGGACATTTCTATCAAAATAACAATTTTTTCATCAACAGTAAAACCTCGTACTAAACCCTAATTCATGGAATTTCTTAAGAGTTACAAGATTTAAGCATATAGATATTGATATGAACGTACATACCCAGGAACCACAGGGTAGGTAGTAGAACCCCATTCATTCTTGGCCATGTGAAGGTCAGAATGGCATATCCCACAGTACAACACTTTAAAGGCCACATCTTTCTCACCAGTTTCCCTGCAACAAATGAAAGAAAAAAAAAAAAAAAGTTCAATTTTTAGAGCACAAAAATTGGTTGAAAAATCAGAGATCGTAAAGAAAAAAAAAATATTAGAAAAGGGTAAAACCTTCTTGAGAAATTGAATGGGGAAAGAACACCAGATGTGTCCCTGGCAGCCCATCCAAAGGCTTTCTTGGGGTGTTCTTGGTCTGGAGATGCCACCATTGTCGTAGAGTGAAGGGTACCGTACTTTGTTAGTGTGAGAGAGATGGTGAGGTTGGCATGGCAGAGAGGTCTATATATAGACCGTCTATATATACTCCAGAAGAGTGGAGGAGGGGTTTGTTGTTGTGGGCCGGGCTTGGCTGGGCTGACGTATAGGGTGAGCAAATGGGCGAGTCAAAACCTCAAAGAAAATTGCGGAGTGACGTCTTTGCTTTGCCCACAAACTTGGGGATTATTCTAGAGAAATTATTCGTTAAACTTTTGATTGAATCTGAGGTTGACAAGTGGGGATTTAAGAGACAGTATTTAATGTACTAACATGCACTTGCATCAACAGAAATAAATAGTTGGATAACATTAAGTATTTTATTATTAAAAAAATTGTCTAAAAAGTTATTACAAAGCACACAAAATGTGCCATAAAAAGCGACTTCAAGTCACATCTTGAACTGGAGACATTTGTAGACAAAAAAAATTTAATAAAAATAAAATTTATTAAATAAATCGGTTAATCTTTGAAATTCTGACTAAACAAGCTTAATTGGCACATGGGTCCTACAAAAGGTACACGTGACTCGTACATCACCAAAATTATGTGAGCATTGAGGATGACACATGTCAAAACACAAGTGATCCATCGATTGAATGGCGCAGAAGCATTAATTGTGGAAGCGTCAATTTATCGCTGATTAATTGTTGCTCGAGTTAAGCATTTAAAACTGATTAATCGTATTTAACTGATTGATCTCGATAAAAATCAAGCATCAAATACAAATATTAATCAAATTAAATTGTTTAATTCTGATTGAAATCAAGTATTAAAATCAAATATCAATCAAATTAAATTGTTTAATTCTGATTGAAATCAAGTATTAAATCAAGTTTGCATATTTCTTAAATAAAAGATAATTAAATCAACGAATTAAAACTGATTGATTTAATTACATATTTACAGAATGTGATTAATGCTATGTCATCAATGCATTCCAAATTGAGAGAGACGTCGACATTATAAATACCCCTTCTCAAATCAAGAGAAGAGAGGACGACGACAAACGACAGACAGACGACAAACAGACGGAAGAAACCTCTCAAAAGCTCAGAAGTCTCCCAAGCTCGTGAATAATTATCAAGCTGCCAAATAGTCGGTCTCTTCACCTCACCGACTTCAAACAAACAAGGGGAATCACCTGCAAGCTCAGAAGTCGTCAAACTCGTAGAGAATCAACAAGCACCAAGCAAATGCATGTGCCGATTCATCCGCCATCAAAGCCATACTCGCCACGTGACACCGCTCGTGGTTCAAATCTGATCAAGATCAAACCTCTTCAGCCCTTGATCATCAGTCGTCTTCAAATAGTCAACAAAGCAAAGCTTCTGCCAAGTTCTTCATCAAGCTCGTGGAGAATCAACAAGCACTAAGCACACATGCCCGATTCATCCACCATCAAAGCTGAAGAACACTCATCACGTGATATCGCTCATGATTCAAATCCGATCAAAGCAAGCCTCTGCATCCCTTGATCAACTGCCTCCTACAAGTCGTCAACAAAGTAAATCCTCTATAAGTTCTTCATCAAGCTCGTGGAGAATCAACAAGCACCAAACACATGTGCCGGTTCATCCCCTACCAAAGCAGAAGAACGCTCACCACGTGACACCACTCATGACCTAAATCTGATCAAGATCAAGCCTCTACAGCTCTTGGTCAATCGTCTTCCTCAAATCGTTAACATAACAAAAAGTTTACACTACAACAGTTCGATTCAAGATCAAGTGCTCGCCACCCTTGGATCAAATCAACGTCGGAGATCGAATCAGAGGAGATTCTTGTGAAAGAGCATCTAAGATATTGTAACCCTCAAATTCATTAATAAAAAATATATTATTTTGTACACGTGTTCTTCTTTCATTCGTTGTAGGACTTTCATGTTTACAATGACATTTCAGAGAGAGCATTTTTTTTCTCTTTTTTTAAAGTATCTTGATGGACAAAATTAGAATTAAATTTGTGTATTAATCAACATTTTTTATTAATCAAAATTTTAAGGCAGTTGCATGCTCGCGCTACCCTTTTTTAGTTAGTTTTTTTAAAGAATTAGTTGGCCAAATACGTCATGCTCACACCCTTATTTTGGTGAGCCCACTGTATTGATATCAAGTATTATGGGATTTAGAGTAACTCCAATAGATTCTTTATCATTTTTGCATTATAGGGAAGCATGAGTCAAAGTTTTCCATACTTTTTCTTCTCAAACTCTAACAAATTCCCTATTTTACAGCAATCTCTTAAATCTTCATAATTTTTCCTTAAAATTTTAGAGATTGTTGTAAATTTAAGGAATTTTGTTTTCTCTTTCCTCACTATCTCAAAAATGGAGATAGTTATAGAGTTGGATGGTTGCCCGATCCTTAAAAAAGGAATTAGCAAAAAAAAATTAGCTCTCTCAATCACGCATTGATGTACTCTTTCGTGTGGTACATTGATGATTTGATCGTTTGATGTGAAGAATAGAGAGGTTAGGTATAGGCTTGACGGTGAAAATGACAACCAAACAAAGTTTGCACTATACATTGATGATTTGATCCTTTGATGTGAAGAATCGAGAGGTTAGGTACAGTACGGTGAAAATCACAACCAAACATAGTTTGCATTTTTATGGGATTATAAATGCACATGCAAAGCTTAGGCTTTATTAAGTGTTCGGCCATTTATGTGCCACACAGGTTGCTAGTACTCTTGTCCTTTACACAGTTAATGAGAAAGCTTAAAAAAATAATAAATAAATAAATAAATAAATAAGTGAGAGAGAGAGAGAGAGAGCTAATCATTGGAGATCTCTTGGATGCGTTCTTCCCCTTTTTTATTTTTTAAAAGGTAGAGATTTCATTTTGGTCATCCAATTATGTTTTGTTGGATATTTTGGTCATTCAACTTTTAAAAACTTCACTTTAGTCATCGAACTATATCACTGTATATCACTTTGGTCATTCCGTCTGTTTTCTTCATTTTCTCTATTAACTCCAAGGGTATTTTGGAGATGAAAAGTTTTGCCCGCCATTTTGATAACTTAATCCAATTTTTCCTGCCTAAACATAAAACTTCATCCAATTTTGCCAACTTTTCCCTCTTTTAATAATTCCTCGATCTACTGAATCATCCTTTTTCTTCCTCTTGTATTCCCTCACTTTGAATCATTCTCTGACTCAATCATTTTTCTTTGTTGTATGCTTTGATTACTGATGATGAATGCATGAATAATAGTCATGTAAATGCTTAGAATAACGGTAAAGCTAACATAGTTCAAAAATACATATCCCAACTACAAATTACATAAGCATTCTATACTAACATAAAACATTACTGTTCCAAAATGACCGGTCAAATTTTCAGAAAAATATTCAATCCTAATTGTTCAAAGCGTTATCACAAAATGCCCTTTTTGATCAAAGAACCTGAAGATTCTAGGAAAAAAAAAAACAACAACACCTTTAAGGTCTCCAAATAGGGTTGCTTGCATTCTTAGTTGACATAGAATTCTTAGGATTTCTGAATGCAACTTACTTCTTTGGCCTCCCAGTTACAGGATCAGTGTAAATGATGGAGAAGGGAGCTGATAATCCATTGGCCCGGCCCGACCCGAGCACGACAAATTGTGGGCCGACCTGTTACAAATACAAAATTTCATTTTGTTTTTAAAAATATTTAAAAACCACAATAATGAGATTTGAATATTAGACCTCTTTATTTAAAATCTCATGACAATTCCACCACTGCTATTTCTTTATATTGTCAAAATAGTGAAATCAAACATTATATCCTTGTTTTGACATAAAGTATTTTTTCTAATCTCATAATAATACAACTATAGAATGAAGGAAAGAATAATATGATACTAAATCTTCATTATATTAATAAAGATTAATCTCACAAGAAAGATGTCCCAATCTTCTAAATCCTTTTGATTAGCCCCCCAAACCCTAAGCGCCGCATGGACACCAGAAACCCTAAGCGTACGACCAAGGCTTCTGCCCAAACTCAACACACTACTGCACCTCCAACCATGAACGACGTCACTGCCTCCTTCGCGGCCTTTCTCGCCCAAGCAACCAACGAGGTCGTGGACCTCTCCCTATCAACCAATATGGCAACGAGTCGTGGCATGCAATCCTACTTGCTGGCCAGACCACTTGCTGCAAAACCTTCTCCTTTGCAAGACCTTCGGCGTTTCCTCCGACGGATTTGGGTCCTTGAAAGAGATTTCAAGATTCAAGAGCGGGGGGAGAATCGTTTTGTGTTGGCCTTTGATCTCCAACGAGACCATAACAAGGTTCTACACGAAGGTCCTTGGAGGTTCAACCAAGCACCGATCGTGATGCAAGAACATGACGGGATTGCTCCTGTTACACCCCATATTTGATATACCCTTTTTATTGAGTTGTATGAAATTCTTTATGGTTACCGTTCGCGGTTTAATTTTAACGTTTAGGGGGGGGTGGCTAAAAATTGACTTTTTATGAGTTAATAATTTGAGAAAACTTCCTTCATGAAAGTTGTAGAGGGCGTTAAATCGAGCGCGTGCATATGTGGCACGTAAAAATCGGAATTCGTGTGCGAAAGTTATGAGTGATTTAAGAAAGTTACTGTTCATGGTAAGAAAATTATATATATAAGGAAAATTACTGTGGTAGGTTTCCAAAACCGGAAACCCACCTTTCTCTCTCCTCTCCCCCGATTTTCCCCTCTTTCTTCTTCGGGAAATCCTTCTTCCCTTCGATTAGCCGCGGTCCGGCCATCACCCGGCAGAAAGCCGGCCACCACAGGGTCGCCTCCTCCCCCTGGTCACACTGGTACCCTTAGTTTTCAACGACTTGGCCGGAAAAGCTCGATTTCACGCTGGGAAGGTAACGGTTGCAGTTTTGGGATTTGCCGATTTCCGGCCATTCCGGCCACCTCCGGCCACCATATTCACATCGAAGGTTTGGTTTTTGCAGGAGATTATTTTGCCTAAGGTCTTGCTTCTCAATTTGCAGTGTAGAGGTCGAATCGATCGAACCCGATTCTAGGGTTCTTGAGCTTTTCTGGAAAATTTTCACCGGCTTGATTCAACCACTTCGAGGTAAAATTGGATGATGTTATAGTTGAGAAGTTGGTTGGGCTTGTTGTGTAGATGCTAGTGCTGAAGTTTGGTGGTCATCAGAGGAAGTGGCCGCCGGCGCGTGGTCCCCACGCGCCGCCACTGTAGGTAGCGTGTGGTGGCGCGTAGAGCTGTGTTTTAATTGTCGTTTTAATCCCATATACCCTAGAATGATTGTAGAATGAAATGCATGAAGTTTGGTGGAAATCGGAGGATTTACGAAGTGAGTTTAATTGATTAATTATTGATTTTCGCGAATTCGATCGCCGAATTCCTTTCGGATTCACTTTAGATATTACTTCGATGAGAGATTAATGTTGGAGTATTAAGGATGGATGTTGTGGAGAGTTGAGGAGTTGGATTTTAGGAAGGGGGATGCTTTGAATTTCCAATTATAAGTATTGTAGAGTTACTTCCGTCCTGTGAATTATATATATATTTATGAATGTTATTCGTACAGGACGAGAGGAGTCTCCATACGAGGAAAATACCGAGCGACGTCAGGATTGAGCATATATTGTGAGTGGACCTTTATTTTTCAAAGAATGATGCATGCATTTGTTTAATCGATTCCGAAGTTATAAATTATTTATCAATTTACTTTTTCGAGCATATGGTTATTTTCGGAAACAGTTTTGGTTAATTGATTTATTTGATGGTTTCATGGCGTGCGGGGTCACGTCATTGGATTACGCTTATCTTCTCTTATTTATTTCTTTCCGATATGATTTCCGGATTTATACTATTTATATTCGGCAATTGAGATTTTTATGAAATTCGTTGAAGTTAATCTTTATATTTATTTATATTTCCTTTTATTTTGAAGATGAGATTATTTTGGCGTGTGGGACACGTCATGGGAATTCTTTTGCGAGAGTTGGGGAAGCCTTATGTATTTATGATTTTACTGTGGTTTTCGGATTTTCTGTTGCCATACTTTGGGTGACTATTATCATTGCTAGCATTGATCTTCCGCCTTTGTGGCGAGGTGATGGGATCACCGAAGCCCTCCGCCTTTGTGGCGCTGGTTACTGTCTCTGTGACAGTAATTCTGAAGCCCAGTATCCTATCGCTACACTTAGTGGCGTAAGGGTATATTACGGGAGTAATGGGAGTACTTTAGCCTGGGAGGCTATCACCCGAGCCTGGGAGGCTTAATCGTATGGCTATCGTCTTCCCCTACTCTTTATACTATTTTCGACTAGCAGGGCTAGTCCGATTTATTTTAGCCAGCGGGGCTGGTTCTATTTCGTTGAGTATCGGAGTTTCCACCCTTTCTTTTATTCGATTGTGACTAGCGGGGCTAGTCGGTTTTCTTGAGTGGAACTCCTCTTGTTTTACTTTCGTTAATCCTTGCATGCATCGGGATTTGTAAAGAAATAAATGTGGGAAAGTATAAAATCCATTTGGTTTAAATTATTTATTTTTTTTGTCCACTCACGCTAACGTTTTTATGTACTTTCCCCTGGGCCCTTCGGTTTCAAATGCCCAGATTGCAGTATTGTTGCTCGGTGTACGAGAGTGAGCCATAGTGACCGCACTGCTTCCGCCATCACCTTCTGTAGGTTACCTGTTTAACCTACTGCACACCTTGTCTATTTATATTCCTAGAATGCTCTGAGTACTATGGGATATGTGACCCAACTTGTATGAATTATATTTGAGGCCCATGGCCTAACTTTGGATTGTAGTAACTTGTACCTTGTTGGAGATTATGTTTGATGTCTTTAGCTTTGGGATGAATTATTCGAATTTGGGAGCAGGGTGGCTCCAGGAGTTGTGGTTGGTTATTTAGAAGTGAATTTTGGTCTCCGCAGGTTTTTTTTTGTTTTGGGTTATCCATTTTTAAGTGAGGTTATGCCGAAATTTTTGGTAAATCTCCTTTAAAGGTGGGTCCCGCAGGGCCACTTCGGATTCCAGGGTGGAATTCGGGGCGGGTCCTGTCAGTTGGTATCAGAGCATTAGGTTCTAGATTCTGTAGACTTCCTTACTTCCTTACTACTTTATATGCCTAATGACGCCTGGTACCTCCCGAGTGATGGCCCGACCGCGGCGGATCCCCATCGTGTGCTCTTCGGTATTAGTGTGTTATTATGCATGTAAAGTAGGTACCTTATTGTATTGATCCTTGAACTTCTTAAATACTCTCTCTTCAGGTACTATGGCTCGAAATCGCCGAGCACGTGAGGAAACTCCTCCTGTTGAGGATGATGAGCAGATACCTAGGAGGTTTGCAGATACTTTTGGGCAGTTCTTTCGGCAGATTGCTGCAGCGCTCCCCGGGTCACGT
Source organism: Rosa lucieae (assembly GCA_024704745.1). NCBI lineage: Eukaryota > Viridiplantae > Streptophyta > Magnoliopsida > Rosales > Rosaceae > Rosa > Rosa lucieae. The sequence goes on along the minus strand of CM045493.1, from coordinate 20,633,543 downwards.
ACCGACTATACTGTGGAGCGTGCTAGGAGGCATGGGGCCCAGACTTTTTCTTCTGCCGCCTCACCTGTAGAGGCTCAGCGGTGGATCGACAGGATGGAGAGAGTTTTCTCCCAGATGGACCTTCCAGAGGACAGGAAAGTGACTTTGGCAGTACAGTTCCTTGAGGATACCGCCTGGCATTGGTGGACTGGTGTTGTTAATGACCCTGCAAATGTTGGGCCGATGACATGGGATGTGTTCAAGACCCATTTCTATGGACGGTACTTTAGTGATGCCCATCTTAATCGGATGCAGGATCAGTTCTTGGGCTTGGTGAAGAGAGATGATCAGTCAGTGTTGGAGTTTGAGCAGGAGTTTCTCTCATTGGCCCACCATGTGCCGGATTTGGTTCGCTCTGAGCAAAACAAGATTCGTAGATTTGTTTTGGGACTTGGAGGAAAGTTTAAGGATAAGATGTTAGGCACACCGTATCGGAGTTTTGCTGAGGCAGTATCTTATGCCATGGACATTGAGTCGGACTCACCAGCTGGATTTCACCCTAGGGATCCTGGTGGCCCTAGCCAGGGTCCATCTAAGAGGGCTACTTCTACATCCGGTTCTGGTTCTTCAGTTGGTAGTGGGAAGAGCAGTGGTTCCAGTGCGAGATCCCGTAATAGATTCAGGGGACGTTTCGGCAGGAGATTCTCTCGGGGACAGTTTAGTGGACAGCAGTCTGGGCAGCTTGAGAGGTCGAAGAGTTATCATGGTGGTTCGAGTGGGGCTTCGTCTAGCCAGTCAGCTCAGTTTGGGCAGTACCAGACAGTGGGATGTTTTATGTGTGGTCAGCAGGACCACTTCAGGAGAGATTGCCCTCTTTTGGCTCAGGGAGCCAGATCTACCCCCACTCAGACTGTTGGTCAGTCCTCTGCTGGCGGATCGACTAGCGGTGCCCGCACCAGCTCCGCAGGCCGAGCTAGTTCTCAGCAAGGCAGGGCTCAGCGAGGTCGTCCCGTGACACATGCTAGACTGCACGCCATGACTCAGCAGGAGGGCCGTGATTCACCGAAGGTCATTGTTGGTACGTTGTTTATCTTTAATCAACCTGCTTTAACCTTAATTGATCCTGGTGCGACGCACTCTTTCATGTCAAGTAAATTCGCTTGTTTTGCAAATGTGCCCTCATCACTCCTTATTGGCGAGTGGTATGTTTATTTACCTGTGGGAGAAGCACTTAAGATAGATTGGGTTTTTAATGGTTGTGGTGTAATGGTTGACGGTTTTTGCCTGGAGGCCAACCTAATTCCTCTAGACCTTTTTGAGTTTGATGTAATTCTGGGGATGGATTTTCTAGAGACACATGGTGCTTTGGTTGATTGCTTCCGTAAAGAAGTAGTGTTTCGAAGTTCAGGAAAACCGGAAATCACCTTCCGTGGTGAGAGGAACATTCTCTCCTCTTGCCTGATTTCGGCCATTACAGCTGAAAAGCTTTTGAATAAAGGTTGTCAGGCTTACTTGGCTCACATTGTGGATACAAAGAGGGAGGTGTTGAACATTGAGGATATTCCTGTGGTCAGGAAGTTTCCGGATGTGTTTCCTGATGAACTACCTGGTTTGCCTCCAGAAAGGGAAATAGACTTCACCATTGAATTGCTCCCGGGTACTACACCTATATATCAGGCACCTTATAGAATGGCCCCAGCCGAGCTGAAAGAGTTGAAGACCCAGTTACAGGAATTGTTGGATAAAGGTTTCATTCGGCCAAGTGTGTCCCCTTGGGGTGCTCCGGTGCTTTTTGTTAAGAAGAAGGATGGCACTTTGAGGTTGTGTATTGATTATAGAAAATTGAATAAGGTCACAGTGAAGAACAAGTATCCATTACCACGGATTGACGATTTGTTTGACCAATTGCGGGGTGCCAAAGTCTTTTCTAAGATTGATTTGAGGACAGGTTACCACCATTACGGATAAGAGAGTCTGATGTACCCAAGACCGCTTTCCGATCACGCTATGGTCATTATGAGTTTGTGGTGATGCCTTTTGGATTAACCAATGCTCCTGCAGCCTTTATGGATCTCATGAATCGAGTATTCCGCCAATACTTGGACCGTTTCGTGATCGTGTTTATAGATGACATTTTGGTTTACTCCAAGAGTGAGGAGCTTCATATTAAGCATTTGAAGATTGTACTTCGGACTTTGAGGGAGGCTAGATTATATGCCAAGTTGAGTAAGTGTGAATTCTGGCTTACCAGCATTGGATTCTTGGGTCATGTGGTATCAGCTGAAGGTATTAGTGTGGATCCTCAAAAGGTGGAAGCGGTTTTGAATTGGGGAAGACCCACCACCGTGACGGAGATTCGTAGTTTCTTGGGTTTAGCCGGTTATTATCGGCGGTTCGTGCAGGATTTCTCTAAGCTTGCAGCCCCCCTCACTAAATTGACCAGGAAAGGTGCTAAATTTGTTTGGTCGGATGAGTGTGAGCAAAGTTTCCAAGAACTCAAAAGACGTTTAACTTGTGCCCCAGTTCTAGCATTGCCTGATGATAGCGGGGAGTATGTGATTTACAGTGATGCCTCAAGACAAGGTTTAGGTTGTGTGTTGATGCAGCATGGGAATGTGATTGCTTACGCCTCTAGACAGTTGAAACCTCACGAAATGAACTACCCGACCATGACCTTGAGCTTGCTGCTGTAGTTTTGGCACTTAAGCTATGGAGACACTACCTTTATGGAGCACGATGCCAGATTTTTACGGATCACAAAAGTCTCCAGTATCTGCTTAACCAAAGGGACTTAAATTTGAGACAAAGGAGGTGGTTAGAGTTGATTAAGGACTATGATTGCACTATTAGTACCATCCAGGAAGGGCTAATGTGGTAGCTGATGCACTTAGCCGAAAACCCTCTAGCTCTTTAGTCCATTTGAAGGCAGTTCGAGTTCCTTTACTCTATGAATTGCGATCTACGGGGGTTAAATTGACGATTGAGAATGGGTCTGGAGCGTTGATAGCTAGCTTCCATGTGAGGCCGAATCTAATTGATAAGGTGCGAGCGGCACAAGATGAAGATGAATATCTAAGACAATTAAAAGAAGCAGTGAGTGATGGCACTAGATCGGACTTCATTCTTAGAAGAGATGGAGCCTTAATGTTTGAGAATAGAATATGTGTACCTAATCTTCCGGATATTAAACGGGAAATTTTGGATGAGGCTCATAGTTCTGCTTACGCTATGCATCCCGGCGGGACAAAAATGTATCGAACTTTAAAACCTTTTATTGGTGGCGGAATATGAAAAGGGAAATTGCAAAGTATGTGAGTAAGTGCTTGATATGCCAACAGGTAAAAGCAGAAAGACAGAAGCCTTCAGGATTACTACAGCCGTTGCCTATTCCGGAGTGGAAGTGGGAGCACATCACCATGGATTTTGTTTCAGGTCTTCCACGGACTCCCAATGGTCATGATAGTATTTGGGTGATTGTGGATCGACTCACCAAGTCTGCTCATTTCTTACCTGTTAACAAGACTTATGGGATGAACAAACTGGCGGAACTTTATGTAAATGAAATCGTGAAACTTCATGGACCACCCGTTTCCATTGTCTCTGATCGAGATCCTCGTTTCACCTCAAAATTTTGGAGGAGTCTACATGAGGCGTTAGGTACTGGATTAAGTTTTAGCACGGCTTTTCATCCACAGACTGATGGACAATCCGAGAGGACTATCCAAACTTTGGAAGACATGTTGAGATCCTGTGTTATGCAATTCAAAGGAAGTTGGGATAACCATCTAGCATTGATTGAGTTTGCTTACAATAATAGTTATCATTCCAGTATTGACATGGCTCCTTACGAAGCTCTCTATGGAAGACAGTGCCGTACTCCCTTATGTTGGAATGAAGTGGGAGAAAGAAAGCTCATAGGTCCAGAGATTGTGCGGATTACCACCGAAAAAGTTAAGTTGATCAAAGAGAAACTCAGGGCAGCTCAAAGTAGACAAAAGAGTTATGCGGATAACCGCAGGAAAGACTTGGAATTTCAAAAAGGTGATTGGGTATTCTTGAAATTATCCCCTTGGAAGGGTGTTGTAAGATTTGGAAAGCGAGGGAAGCTTAGTCCCCGATTTATTGGACCTTTTATGATCAAAGATCGAGTTGGCCCAGTTGCATACAGATTGATTCTACCTCCGAGGTTATCAAAGATTCATGATGTCTTCCACGTGTCCCTGCTCCGCAAGTATATTGCTGATCCCTCTCATGTATTGGAAGAACAGCCCATTCGTTTGAAGGAGGATCTTACTTATGAGGAGGAACCGATCCAATACTCGACAGAAGAGAGCAGGTTCTTAGAAACAAGACGATACCTTTAGTTAAAGTATTGTGGAGTAATCATTTGGTGGAAGAAGCCACTTGGGAACCGGAAGATTTAATGAGACGACAGTACCCCCATCTGTTTTGATAGGTACGTAAATTTCGAGGGCGAAATTTTTTTTTTAGGGGGGGTGAATTGTTACACCCCATATTTGATATACCCTTTTTATTGAGTTGTATGAAATTCTTTATGGTTACCGTTCGCGGTTTAATTTTAACGTTTAGGGGGGGGTGGCTAAAAATTGACTTTTTATGAGTTAATAATTTGAGAAAACTTCCTTCATGAAAGTTGTAGAGGGCGTTAAATCGAGCGCGTGCATATGTGGCACGTAAAAATCGGAATTCGTGTGCGAAAGTTATGAGTGATTTAAGAAAGTTACTGTTCATGGTAAGAAAATTATATATATAAGGAAAATTACTGTGGTAGGTTTCCAAAACCGGAAACCCACCTTTCTCTCTCCTCTCCCCCGATTTTCCCCTCTTTCTTCTTCGGGAAATCCTTCTTCCCTTCGATTAGCCGCGGTCCGGCCATCACCCGGCAGAAAGCCGGCCACCACAGGGTCGCCTCCTCCCCCTGGTCACGCTGGTGCCCTTAGTTTTCAACGACTTGGCCGGAAAAGCTCGATTTCACGCTGGGAAGGTAACGGTTGCAGTTTTGGGATTTGCCGATTTCCGGCCATTCCGGCCACCTCCGGCCACCATATTCACATCGAAGGTTTGGTTTTTGCAGGAGATTATTTTGCCTAAGGTCTTGCTTCTCAATTTGCAGTGTAGAGGTCGAATCGATCGAACCCGATTCTAGGGTTCTTGAGCTTTTCTGGAAAATTTTCACCGGCTTGATTCGACCACTTCGAGGTAAAATTGGATGATGTTATAGTTGAGAAGTTGGTTGGGCTTGTTGTGTAGATGCTAGTGCTGAAGTTTGGTGGTCATCGGAGGAAGTGGCCGCCGGCGCGTGGTCCCCACGCGCCGCCACTGTAGGTAGCGCGTGGTGGCGCGTAGAGCTGTGTTTTAATTGTCGTTTTAATCCCATATACCCTAGAATGATTGTAGAATGTAATGCATGAAGTTTGGTGGAAATCGGAGGATTTACGAATTGAGTTTAATTGATTAATTATTGATTTTCGCGAATTCGATCGCCGAATTCCTTTCGGATTCACTTTAGATATTACTTCGATGAGAGATTAATGTTGGAGTATTAAGGATGGATGTTGTGGAGAGTTGAGGAGTTGGATTTTAGGAAGGGGGATGCTTTGAATTTCCAATTATAAGTATTGTAGAGTTACTTCCGTCCTGTGAATTATATATATATTTATGAATGTTATTCGTACAGGACGAGAGGAGTCTCCATACGAGGAAAATACCGAGCGACGTCAGGATTGAGCATATATTGTGAGTGGACCTTTATTTTTCAAAGAATGATGCATGCATTTGTTTAATCGATTCCGAAGTTATAAATTATTTATCAATTTACTTTTTCGAGCATATGGTTATTTTCGGAAACAGTTTTGGTTAATTGATTTATTTGATGGTTTCATGGCGTGCGGGGTCACGTCATTGGATTACGCTTATCTTCTCTTATTTATTTCTTTCCGATATGATTTCCGGATTTATACTATTTATATTCGGCAATTGAGATTTTATGAAATTCGTTGAAGTTAATCTTTATATTTATTTATATTTCCTTTTATTTTGAAGATGAGATTATTTGGCGTGTGGGACACGTCATGGGAATTCTTTTGCGAGAGTTGGGGAAGCCTTATGTATTTATGATTTTACTGTGGTTTTCGGATTTTCTGTTGCCATACTTTGGGTGACTATTATCATTGCTAGCATTGATCTTCCGCCTTTGTGGCGAGGTGATGGGATCACCGAAGCCCTCCGCCTTTGTGGCGCTGGTTACTGTCTCTGTGACAGTAATTCTGAAGCCCAGTATCCTATCGCTACACTTAGTGGCGTAAGGGTATATTACGGGAGTAATGGGAGTACTTTAGCCTGGGAGGCTATCACCCGAGCCTGGGAGGCTTAATCGTATGGCTATCGTCTTCCCCTACTCTTTATACTATTTTCGACTAGCAGGGCTAGTCCGATTTATTTTAGCCAGCGGGGCTGGTTCTATTTCGTTGAGTATCGGAGTTTCCACCCTTTCTTTTATTCGATTGTGACTAGCGGGGCTAGTCGGTTTTCTTGAGTGGAACTCCTCTTGTTTTACTTTCGTTAATCCTTGCATGCATCGGGATTTGTAAAGAAATAAATGTGGGAAAGTATAAAATCCATTTGGTTTAAATTATTTATTTTTTTTGTCCACTCACGCTAACGTTTTTATGTACTTTCCCCTGGGCCCTTCGGTTTCAAATGCCCAGATTGCAGTATTGTTGCTCGGTGTACGAGAGTGAGCCATAGTGACCGCACTTGCTTCCGCCATCACCTTCTGTAGGTTACCTGTTTAACCTACTGCACACCTTGTCTATTTATATTCCTAGAATGCTCTGAGTACTATGGGATATGTGACCCAACTTGTATGAATTATATTTGAGGCCCATGGCCTAACTTTGGATTGTAGTAACTTGTACCTTGTTGGAGATTATGTTTGATGTCTTTAGCTTTGGGATGAATTATTCGAATTTGGGAGCAGGGTGGCTCCAGGAGTTGTGGTTGGTTATTTAGAAGTGAATTTTGGTCTCCGCAGGTTTTTTTTTGTTTTGGGTTATCCATTTTTAAGTGAGGTTATGCCGAAATTTTTGGTAAATCTCCTTTAAAGGTGGGTCCCGCAGGGCCACTTCGGATTCCAGGGTGGAATTCGGGGCGGGTCCTGTCAGCTCCACCCCAATCGGTCCCACTAAATGCTTTGTTCTTTTGGGTTCGGATTACTGATGTGCCTCCTCTCTTTGAAGATAAGGATACCATCAGGGCCATTGCTGCCATTGCAGGGAGGGTCATCGAATTGGATGACAAGCTTTTTGACAGCATAGGAAAGATCCAGGTTTGGGTTTCTCATGATCTCTCGAAACCCTTCTTTCTGAAGAAAATGGTGAGGCTTGCGCCTGGAGTTGAGGAAGAAATCTCTTTCTGCTTCGAAAATTTGATGGGTAAGTGCAACTACTGTGACTTGATTTACCATGAAAATGGAGTGTGTCCACAAGCTGACAGTAGAAAATCTCTCAATACAGAGATGTTGACACCTAGAAAATTGGAGATTAAGAGCTCGTCATTTGGTTTTGTCCAAAGTCAGTTTGAAAATGGTTTGTTCAAATTCCATGGACTTCAGACTCCCATACTGCCTTCTGTGGCTCGTTCTCTCTTTCATCCCAAAGAGCATGGAACCCGAAAGCCTATTGTTTTGAGGAGTTTAGATGGTAGGTCTTCGTCTAGTAAGGAGGCATCTTTGGCTTTAGTCCCCGTCAATGAGTTTGCTTCAACTAAAAGAGAAAGACAACCCTCTGATTTTTAGTCTCCAAAAAAACTGAAGGTCATCTTACCTGAGTTGTTTGCTTGTTCCCAACTTACTGAAGCGCCTGCAAAGAAGCTTCGAATGCCATAATTCACCTCCAAGTTCACTGCTCGGTCATTGGGATTGATAGAAGCTCTAGGCAGCATCCTAGTGTCTAAGGCTGAGTTGGAAAATACCAACATTGAACCAAAGAAGAAGAAAGGTCGACCTCTTGGATTGAAGAACAAGAAGCCACCAAAATCAAAGAAGCTAGATAGCTGATGCACAAGAGGCAAGCTTGGTATTCTTGACAAAACCTCCTAGCCCTAGCATCAAGGGCAAGGAGATAATTTAGAGTCTTTTCTTTATTTGGGACTTTGCCTATTTGCTATGTTTCTAGTTTCATAGTTGATAGGCTTGCTTGTAATAAGTGAGCATGGGAGTTCATTAATGAGTGGTACTAGATATATATACCACGTTTTCTTATTTGCCCTCTGTATTCAAGGCAGTGGAAAAGTATGTAATGTACTGCTCTAGCTTGAGACTATAATGAGAAATCGTTGATTTGATTAAAAAAAAAAAAAGATTAATCTCACAATAACATACTACAAGCAATATATTTTGAGTTATTTTTTTCTTTCTTTCTTTCTTTCTTGTGGTGGAATATAAAAAATATTAGAAAACTAATCTTAAAAAGCTAAGATTAAGAAAAATATTGTAGAACTTAAATTATTTTAATTTTCTAAATAGTTAAATAAAATTAATTTTTATTTATTCAAATTAATATTTTAAAATCGTGCTTTATAGTAGGTAAGCACGAGCACGGCCCGTTTATTGAACCGGCAAGAGCACGGCCAGGCACGATATGGGCTCGGGCCATGGGCAGAACCGGGCTTAATATTTAAGTAAATGAGCCAGCACGAGCCCGACACAATAATAAATTGGCAGGCCCAAGCACAGCGCGAAGTACGACTAGGCCCGCTTTGCCACCTCTAGATCCAATAGGTTGAGAACTTCTTTGAACTGGAGGAATTTCTTGTGAGAAATTTAGAGGTGATGGAAGTGGTTGTGATGAAACAAAGGTGTTTCCACAAGTGATTATTGAGGTGAAATCTCATGATGCACCTGTTAATAGAAAAACACATATGATAATTTAATCAATCCATAATTAACACACACATGTATGAATACAATTCATATCATGACAAGGTAATCAGAATAGCATTCACATAAAGAAACAAGGCAAGAAACAAATCCAACAGTAAGGGAACAATATGGACTTCTTCAATTATGTTTCAATTTTAATTCAATTCCCTAATTAAATTAGGTATTGCCATTGGTTGCAGACAAGGAGAGTAGTGTATGAATTAACTATATCATTGTTCACCACTGGGCTCTCCCATATTCCACAAATAAGCATGGAGGAAAGGCTAATATTCGAGTAAAATAAAAGACCCATTTAATTTCAAGCAATGGCCCAAAAACCTGTTTTGACATTTAAACTTTGACATTCTAAATTTATGAATGATTACCTCATCATGAACATTTTCATAACTATGTCCATTTGAATTGCCACATTGCTGAGCATTCTGCATTCTATGTTCATCATTTGCATAGTCATCTTGCTGAACATTTTGAGAACCTTTTTCATTTGCACAGCCATGATGTGGTGTCTAGATCATTTTCATTAATCCAAACCACTTCTCCTCCCCTATAATGTCGACTGCCACTGCCTAGCCTAAAAAATCTACCACTATGGTGAATCTCTAATGTGAAACGATCATCTGTTAATATATATATATATATATATATATATTAGGTATAAGATAAAAAAAAACTATAACCAATTAACTCACATATAGCCAAAATCCCAAACCTTTTTAACTCAAAGACAACCAAAAACTTCAAAACTCCAATCTCAATTTTATTAGGCAGCCATTTTTATTAAAATAAATAAATAAATAAATAAATAAACCCTTTATCCATGTGAAAGTAGTAAATTCTAAATCCAACTTTGATTAAGCAAAGCAAGCAATCCAACTTTGATTAAACAAAGTCTGGACACCACTTGCAAACCAATAATGCCAAAACAAATTATGCGTTTCACCTCTCTTCTTCCTTTTTTTTTTTTTTTTTCGATGAAGGCACCTCTTTTCCTTTAGAACTTACAAGAGATGACAATTGATGAAGGCAACAGAAAATAGCAGCTAGGATTTCACGCAAACTAAAACAAAAGCCACAAGACAAAAGATACGAGAACTTGTTCTCGCTTTAGTTTATATCATCAATCAAAAATTTGTGAAAGGAGTTGCAAGAAAAGGCACCAGAAGCTTCCGACTTCATTTCCTTTCATCCATTCTCTAATTCACCAATTGACTATTTGTAACAATATCAGTAATTCCTACACTACCCGTGCTTCCTTTCTTCCATGTCCTAGTTTAAGTTCCTTCTGACATCAAATTCCCAGCTCACCCGAAAGTTTTGGTGTGGCTAAACTATCTATTGATTATGTTATATTTGGAATCTTGATAATCTGAATATATAGTCTTGGAAAAGCTTGATTCTTCCTAAATCTGACTCTTCCCAAGGGCTTATGTTATAACATGCCACAAAGATTCTCCCCCCAGAGGAAATCATCAAAGCCACTCCCATTTTCCACAATCAAGAAACACTCTTGTGAACCCCGACTCTGCAACCAAGTTTGGCATATATATCTTATCATTCTCTAGGTGAAATTTTTGGGAAAACGAAGTGATGGGCAGTGTACGTATATGCCAATTTCTACAAACAAATGTCATAAACAAAACACAATTGCCCCAATTTTTAAGGAAAAAAAAACATCAGCAAATCCCTAATTCCCAAACGCTGCTACATGAGCACAACACAAAACCTATAGAGATTAAGGCTCCACAAACAATAAAAAGAATCAAGGAACCAATTACGTACCTTTGTAGGTGGGTAGCTCTCCATCAATTCGAAAATACCTCCAGGTACTTGGTTGGTTTTCCATCAATAGCTCACTAAACTTCAAACAATATGATAAATGTTCATTAGATTCTCAACCCAAAAGTTATATGCCAACTTAGAGATCATGTATAACCTCACTCACCTTTTCAAAGGTTTTGCTTTGTGGCTTGAAATTGGATAAACATAGAGAGAGAGAGAGAGAGAGAGAGAGAGTGAAAATCTTTTGGCTTAGAGAGAGAGAGAGTACGGTATATGTTTGACCCGCAGTCTCCAACAATCTAACTCTTTTTTAATTGGATTGAGAAATATAGCCCTGCCTATTAGACGTGTGAGGTTCAATTGTCATATTTAAAAGGACAAAACATACGTAAGGACCAAAGTGATATACGGTGATATAGTTCGATGACCAAAGTGAAGTTTTTAAAAGTTGGATGACCAAATTGTTGAGCGAAACACAATTCGATGACCAAAGTGAAATTTCTGCTGCCTTTTTGAAATACACCAAAGACCTCACCCCAAATGCATATTATTATTTAGAATTGAGAATAATTTTCTAATTATTTTTCAATGTCTAACAAATTTCTTAATTTTACATCTTTATAAATGAGATCAGTTTCATAAATGTTTTTGAAATTAATAAATATTAAATATATTGAATTACTGATAAAAAAATTTGGTAATTTTTTGTAGATAAAAAATTAATCAATGACTACTGAGCTTCAACCTGTTCTACATTTTAGACTTAACTCACCGACTTTTTTAAAATATCACCTAACTCACTCACATTCAACATTATCTTACATCCAACTCACTATTTTTAATTTTCCATTATAAGCCGTTAAAGTTGAGGGTCTATATAGTCTTTCCATTCTATATTGGAGTATAAACGGATTATTAGGTGATATTTAACAAAAGGTTTTTATATTCATAGCATAGGAGAACAATTATTTGTCTAAACACTAAAAAATACATTTCTAACTTGAAATTTCTTTTTCCCGTGAATTTATTAGATTTTCATTTTTAACTTTTTCTTATAGTTTCTGAAATTTTCTCATAAAAAGGAATCTTTTAAGAAATTGAAATTTAATTTGGAAAAAAATAGTTGTCTTTTTTTTTTTCTAAAAAAAAAAAATAAAGTTGGAAATGAATTTTTTAGTATTTAGACAAATATAACCTTAACTTGAACGGCTTCTAACGAGAGACTTAACGACAATGAATTATGTGAAAGACACATTAAAAGTAAGTGAGTTAAGTAACATTTTTGAAAACATAGTGAGCTAAATATCGAATGAGTTATAACCCAATTACTATTGGTGAATTTTTCTCTTTTATGTATTAATAATGCTTGGCATTTTATATGCAAAACATATATTATAAGGGCATATTAAGAATGTAAAAAATAAAATTAAAAAAAACCCTAATGCGACTCTGAAGTCGCTCCTAAACCCTATTTCTTCTGCCTAACGACGACACACCCTACGACCCCTGCTTGCTGCAAAATGAAGTCCATTGAAGACGTTGCAACGAGCTTTGCTGCATCTCTCGCCCTAGCGGGCTCTGATGTCATTGACATCTCGCACTTGAACGGCTCAGAGAGGCAATCAATCTCCCAGGCTTATCTCCTGGCCAAACCAATGACAAAAAAACAGTTTGGCACTCAAGATTTGCAGGGCCATTTCCAACGCATCTGAGTCATCGATGGAGCCTTTAAAGTCCAAGACAGTACCCAAGGTCACTTTGTCTTCTCCTTTGATCTGAAACAGGATCAGAATAAAGTTTTAAGGGGAGGGCCGTGGTATTTTAACAAAGCCCCGTTTCTGCTACAACAATATGATGGCCTGGAAGATCCACTAGTCATCCCCATGAATCTGCTCTTTTTCTGGGTCAAAATCACAGGTATCCCGCTCGCCCTAGAAGATAAAAAAACTATCATCAATGTAGCTTCTGTTGCAGGTAAGGTTCTGAACTTTGATCAAAGACTGTTTGACCATAAGGGCCAGGTTATGGTTCATGTAGCTCATGCTATCTCCCACCCTTCCTGAAACAGACTCTTAAAATCCTTCCTGGAGTGGTGAAAGAAATTACCTTTTTCTTTGAGAATTTACGTGGAAAATGCAGGGATTGTCATCTTCTGTTTCATGAACAGGGAGTTTGCCCTAATGTTGATGCACAGACTGTGCATGAAATTGCTATAAGACCTAAAACATCAGGGAAGTCTTTAACATCCCACTTTCCAGGTTTTTCCAATCTTCATTTCCAGCATGAAGCGTTCCGGTTTCAAGGACTGAAAACACCTCTACTGCCACCAGTTGCGCGCAACTTGTTTGGCTTGCCTGCTATGCACAAGCATCGCAAGCCTATTGTGGTGCGTAGTGAAGACCTCAAGCATGTTGAAGAAACTAATGCCATAGCCTTAGTCCCTGTGGAAGTGGAGTCCTCAACTGCAAAACGAGGTAGGCCTACTTTGTCGTATACTTCCCCAAAGAAGCTGAAATTTCTGTGTAATGATGGTGAGACTGCTACTAGCTCATCTATCATGCCCAAGAAATTGAAAGTTCCAGAGTTCCACACCAAATTCTCTGCTAAATCTCTAGGCCTCATTGAAGCTCCGGGAGTGTCTTAATTCCTAAGGAAGGGTCATTCCCCAAGGAATTTATGCAGCTGGTCAAAGTGGAACAGAAGAAGAAACGAGGACGGCCTCTAGGGTCGAAAAACAAGAACTCTTCAAAGAATAAGAAAATTGCAGCTGAAGAGGTGCTTAGCATGTTTTGCCCTAGAAAACCTCCTAGCCCTAGTGTTAAGGGCAAGGAGAAAATTTAGTTTTATTTTCGTTTGAAGTTTGCCTATTTACTTGTCATTGGTAACATAGTTTATAGGATTTCTTTAAATAAGTGAGCATGAGTACCGTCAAATGATCGGATCTAATCTATATATCACTGTGGTTTCACCACAAACTCTTTATCTGCCCAAAGATGGTAGAGGGAGGATATGTAATGGTCCTTTCTGCTTGAGTTTTATTAATATATCGACATGATATTCTTCAAAAAATGTAAAAAATAAAATTAATTTGGCAAAGTAGAAGAGGAAATAAATTCAATGTGATAATTGAGTCATTAGACGGCAATTAAAAAAAAATGATCCAGACTACGACAAATATAGAGTTCAATTTTTGGACTTATATTAAATTTTGTCATTTTTATATGGGTTAAATACTGTTTACTCCCTGAACTTTCAGGGAAAAAACAGTTCAGTCCCTGCCTTTTCAATTTCACACGTCTACTCCCTTATCTCTCAATTTTGGACCAATAGGTCCAATTTGTTAACTACCCTCAAATTTTTTAATTAATTAATTAATTTGTATTGAAAAGATTTTTGTCTCTTTTGTTTTGTTTTTTTTTCTTTTTTTGATTGAGCAGATGAAGAGAGGTTTTGTGTTTCAGATTGATTTGGTCGCTTTAGAAATTTTGATGTTGAAGGAGAAGAGATGAGCAAAAAAAAGGAAAAAAAAAGATAAAAAAAAATTAAGAAAAAGAAAAAAGATGAACTGAGGGTATAATAGACATTTTAATAGAGTTTTTTGACGGAATGGACCTATTGGTTCAAAATTGAGAGATGAGGGAGTAAACGTGTGAAATTGGAAAGGCAGGGACTGAACTGTTTTTTCCCTGAAAGTTCAGGGAGTAAATAATATTTAACCCTTTTTATATTCAGCAATGGGTTCGTTAATCAAAATTTTAAGACGGCCGTACTAATCCTTTTAATTTTATTTTAATTTATCTTTTGGGTGGGTTCACTCAATTGGCTAAATACTTGTAAGGAGATATAGCCTACAGAATTTTTGGTACTATTGTAGGGTTAGCTGGTTGCCCAACCCTCCCAAAAAAGAATATCGGTATACGTAGCACGAGGTTATAATGTATAAATAACAACACGATAGATTTTTTGCAGCTCTCTCAACAATGCATTGATGTAAGTCTACTGTGCGGTACATCAATGATTTGATGCGAAGATTCGAGAGGCTCGACAATGAAAATGACAAGACTTTGACTTACTAACGCAGTTTACACTTTTATGAGATTATGTAGATGCAGGGTTTAGGCTTGATAGTGGCATATAATTGGCCACATGTTGTCAGTTCTCTTTTCCTTTACATAGCTAATGAGCATGCTTTGGGTTCGAGTCACCATGGGGATAGGAGTGAAACCCTTTGATCTTCTTTTTAAAAAAGCAATAGAAAAAAAAATAATGAGCATGCTTAGTCAAAAAAAAAAAAAAGAAAGAAACTTTTGTTGTTGAAAAACTGAGTGCTAAAACAACCAGATGAATGGCGTCTTATTTCTTGTGCATCCACTACAAAAAAAAATTGCAATGGCTTTGGCAAAGGGCCACGGCGCATATTTGCCGTAGCTAATGGTCCTCTTTTGACGACTGCAATTACTGCCGTCGCAAAGAAATGAATGTGATGCGACGGCTTTGCAATACCGTCGTTTGGGCTTATATCAATTGCGACTGGTTTATACAAACCGTCGCACATACTAATGTCTTTGTGACTCAGAGGACCAGCTGTCGCCTATTTGAAGTAATAAGATGCGAGTACAAGGGAGAATTAAAAGAAGAAAAACAGTAAGAAACCAAATCCTAGATCTATTTCCTCTCTCATTCTCTTCCTCTCATCACAGGGCAGACACACGCAGAGAACCTCTTTCCATTGCCACTTCTCTAGTCTTCAGGTAACTCATCTATCTTCTTCTTCTCCTCTTCCTTTTATTTGGTATTTTGATCGAATCAATTCTAGGGTTGCTAACATCTCCAATTGAAAATTTGGCCAATGGTTGATAGGTGATTCAGGGGTTGGCTGAGAATCTCAATACTAGCCAAAATAAACCCTAACTTTCTCCTCCGATGGATTGAACAACTTGTTCCCTTGGCTACGTTTGAGTGGGCGCCGCAGGCATGAGTTTAGTTCTTCATAACTTTAGCGAAAAAAAAGCTAAAGATGGAGTCGCGTAAAGAAAACGACAATAGAATCGTATCGTTTGCCTTTGACTCTCTTCTTCTTCTTCCCGAAGGTTTTATATAGCTCTCAGAGCACCCGTCTCTGTTTCTCTTGCTGATCATAACTACTTGTTTCGTTGTTATGCTTCTCATTTCGGTAGGTAGGAGTAGGAGTAGGAGTAAAGGTGGATTATTAAGTTTTTATTTAGAGTTGTATCATTGAATTTGAGTGTTTTTGAATTCATTGCATTGTGAATTGCAAGAAGTAAAGGTAGCTGAACTGGTCAGTGACTACTGGGGTGTGCTGGTTTAAGTTATTGAACTTGAATTGGCACTGTGATCATGGGTAGTAACACTTGAAAGGGTTGATATTGGTGGATTCCCTGGGAGGATGAGTTTCACATATGGAGAAGGTTTAAGCATTATGTTAACGGAAATAACCCACTAATTATTTAAGGAATAATGCTACACTACTAGCTTTATTGTAGGCAAAGGGTTTATTAATATATTTATTTAATTTGTTTGTTCATCTTTTCCAGGCAAAGGGTTGTGAATTTAAACTGTCTTGGGTCTATTTGCACCGTAGCCTCCTCCGATGGGATGGAGAAACATTTAGACCTCGTTTGGTTCGCGGAAAGTAAGCATCAGGAAAGGAACAACTTTCCTTTCCTGTGTTTGGGATGCAAAAGGAAAGGAAATACTTTCCTGAAGCAAAGGAAAATAGGGGGAAAATGGTTCCTTCCATACTCCAAAGGAATCACTTTCCCCCCTTCTTTCCTTGCATTTATTACTCACAACATATTATTTTATTCTATTAATTACATATTTTTTAACAACTTTCCGAATAACTTTCCTTACATTACCAAACATCGGAATGGAAAGTTCTTTGGAAAGTTCATTTCCCTTCCCATGGGAAAGACAAAGGAACTACTTTCCTTTCCACGAACACTTTCCCTTCCACAAACCAAACAAGGCCTTACAGAAGGCGTATGAAAGTATGCACAGTGGCCTTTCTTATATACCTCGATTACAAGGTAAAATTCATTTATTGCCCTTCACTTATTGGTAGGCAATTTATATGTAGAAGACCATCTTACCTTTTCATTTCTACATTACTGAAGGCTTTGCAGCAAAGAGACAAATGGATTAGCAAACGCTGCAAATCTAAAAGTGAGGGTTTATGGGAAAATGCTCATGAGCGGAATGCTAAACGAGTTCACAGGTTGATAGTAGAGTTGGAAGGCTTGTGGGTGAAACTTGGGCAGTATCTATCTACACTTGGTTATGATACAAATACAATACTTATTGTTGGCTTTTTTTTTTTTTTTTGTAGAATTTGGAATCTCTGGTCTGTCCAATTTGGAGTTGCTCATTGAAGAGAGGTGAATATATACCTCCTTTATCATGATCGTTTCTACAGATCAATTGATGTTTACACTTTTACTTTTTGAATATACATGTTTGTTCATTCAGATCTGTCATGAAATACTTATGTTCTATTGATGCATTTATACGATTACGAGTTGTGATAACTATACTATTAGCTCTTCTTTCATCAACCTAGAGACACATATACTGTTATGAGCATGT
Organism: Rosa lucieae; assembly: GCA_024704745.1. NCBI lineage: Eukaryota > Viridiplantae > Streptophyta > Magnoliopsida > Rosales > Rosaceae > Rosa > Rosa lucieae. The sequence goes on along the minus strand of CM045493.1, from coordinate 20,616,217 downwards.
CTTGTTTGTCATTTGAGACCTATGCATGTAACTTGGAATTCTATTTACAGTGCATGTAACTTAGACTTATGCATATGAATTGAATCATATTCATCCGGATGTCAAGGTTCATTACATATTTGTTTCTATGTAGAATGTATTGCAGAAGTCAAAAGAAATAAAACATTCCTTATTTCTTTTTTCTTCTGGTTTTCAATTGAGTTTAGAAGTATTGCAGTTTATTCTAAGCATTGGCTTTGGCCTAGCAAGCATAGTTCCAGTAGCATTCCCGGAATGGTAAACTTGACCATGGCCGGCCTACTTCTTAAACTAACCACATCCTAGATAAACACTAAACATGAATCCAATGACTATATGATATGCCAAGATACAGAATCCACAATTGCCATGCATGGGTTTTGTGTTTAAATTTGAAGAAGGGTAAGATAGTTGTGAGCTCGGTTGATGTGGGTTTATGATGAGTTTTAATTAACGTGTTTGTTTCTTAGCCTTAAAGAAATTAGTGTAAGTTTTAGTTATTGAGTGTTCTTGAAAATCTAATGGTTTTATTGTTTTGCAATGATAAATCAGCCTGTAAAAAGCCAGAGGCAGCGATCTCCGAGTACATTTTAAGGTACCCAGAATTTGACATAATAATATGTAGACTCGTATTTAGTGCTTATTGTTGTGGTGATGAAATTGGGCTTTTTAGTTGTAACTTGCTTTCACTTTGATGCCATTGCCTAGATTGTTAGGTTGTTGGTGCTCTTAGCTCTAATATTGGATTATCCTTGTCACGAATAGTCATGAGCAATAGTAACCTCTTAAGCTCCAGTTTTGTGAATTGATTTCAAATGATGAATTCTATTTCACTCCCAGGCTGAATTTGTTTAAAATATTTCACAATGGATAGAGTCTGAGATATGAGTCGATAGTTAGATGCAATACATTTGAAATGGATTTCAAATAACAATGTACAATGAACTTGGGTTTAAACTGCTCTTCAGTCTTCCCATGAACTTGGGTCTCATTAGTTCATTTTTCATGTTCCTTCAGGATTACTCTTAGCAGCCCCCTATGCAGGAACTAATTGCAAGGGATCTTCATGATAATGAATGGAAATTCAGACATATATTTCGAGGTAAGTATGGAACTATGGATTTAGCATTCTTCAAACCAACTACTCTAGCTTTAATGTCGAAGAAAGACCCGGTGAACTACTTCGCACACTTGCTGACTCAAAATGTTAAAAAGTAATTAAGAGTTCAAGTGAAATATTAATTGTATTTATAGGTATGAACAATATTTGTGTCATGTACATCTCCCATTAATTTTCTAGCTTTTTGTTTCTTTAATGAATGCTTGAAGATTTCTGACTTTCTGTTATAGGAGGCTTGCAACAACACTAGAGTAATTGGTATGTGAAGTAGATCAAGGAAGATCCCTGCAAAGTTTATCTTGAAGTAGAGGAAAATAACTAACTTGTAAAGCTTAATTATCTTGTAAATTTTGGTAGAAGCTCCATTCCTTTTGTAACATTCATGAGGAAAATTAAAATGTAACATTTCCTTTTATATAAGCTTCATTCCTTTTGTATAGTTATTATTCATTAAAAAAAAAAAAATTGGCATGCATATTTGCATGTCAAAATTTTTTTTATTCATAAAAAATATTTTTGCCTTAGCAAATGACTTTTGGCGACGGCAAAAAACTTCAGTAGCGGTTGGTGGCGCTACCATTGGTATTTGCGACGGCATTTTGCAGTCGCAAAATTCTTGCGACGGCAAATGTTTTGCCGTTGCTAATAGTCTTGCGACGGCGAATTGCCGTGGCAAATACCATTGGCAACGCCACCAATTGCGTCGGAAGAATTGCTGTCGCAGAGCCGTCGCCAATGCTCTTTTGCGACGGCATTGTGCCGTGGCTATTGCAATTTTTTTTTGTAGTGATCGCCATTGTCGGTTCTATTATATAATGACACTAAGATTCTTCCATCGACCCAAGTGTGTGGTCACTTTGGTCTCTAATGGTGCGTGTAATCGTTTAAGTTTTTCTTTTGTTTACACTATGCGAAAAAGACCCATAAAAACCCTTGATGAATGAAAATATTAATCAGATTTAAACTACTTGGATATGTGTGTCCAAATTTTATATTATTTGCATATATTTATAATAGTGCAGCTTGTAAAAGTAAAAAATGGATTGGAATGGTCTACTCATTTCATTTCATAGCCCTTTTATATAGGGAGAGAATTACAACGGAAATATGAATTACATTAAATACATTGAATGCTGATTGATCTTTAATTGTGCTGATTAATGGTAATCGTTGATTCCTTGATTCCCTCTCTGTCAGTTGCTTTGACGAAGGCACACAATATGTTTTTCCTTAACACTCCCCTTTGTGCCAAGTCAAAGACGAAATGGTGCATGAGTTGTTGCCTCACTAAAAACCTTGTCAAGTAACAATAAAAACCATGTGGGACAAAAAAATACACCTTGGTCGAAGGAAAAGAGCACAACGCACCTTCTACATTTGAGGCTGACATGTGTGTGTTAGACTCCCCCTGACGTCTACACCTCACCCTGATACTTGCATTAATCAAGAGAGTTTGGAAAAACTTCGCATTCCTATGTTTTTCACATGTTTCTCAAATGTGGCATTGAGCAATAATTTGGTGAACAAATCTGCCACATTCTCCTCATACCTTACTTGATTCACTTGAATCTTGAGGAGAGCATGTTGTTGCTGATTGTAGAACAACTTTGGCGATATGTGTTTTGTGTTATCACCCTTAATATAGCCTAGCTTCATCTGTTCGATGCAAGCTGCATTGGGTTCATAAATGCAAGTAGGCTCTTCAGTAGTAGAACTAAAACCACTAATCCCTCGAATATGTGTGATGATAGCTCTTAATCATACACACTCACAAACCGCCTCATGTAGAGCAATGATCTCTAAGTGGTTCGAGGAGGTAGCCACAAGAGTTTGCTTGGTTGATCTCTAAGATATCGCCGTGTTCCCAATGGTAGATACATAACTAGTTTGGGAACGGTCTTTATGTGGGTCAGAGAGGTATCCAGTATCAGTAAAACCAACCAAAACATCATTTGGAGTTTTAGTGTAGTGAGTGGCTTTTTCGCCATCAACATTTCCTTTAGGGATTGCAGTTCCATCTGCGGTCCCTCTTGTCTCTCTGTAGGGAAAGAACAATCACAAGTCAATGGTTCCTTTTAGGTATCGGAAATTATTCTTGATACCATTCCAGTGACGCTGCGTTGGCGCTGAGCTAAATCTAGCTAACAAGTTCACTGAGAATGCAATGTTTGGTCGAGTACATTAGGCTAGGTACAATAATGCGCCTATTGCACTTAGGTAGGGAATTTCAGCTCCCAACACCTCTTTGTCATCTTCCTTTCACTACTAAAAAAAATTGCTTTTGCGACGGAAAAATGAGCCTTTTGCGACGGAAATATTGGCATTGCAATAGGTGGCGTCACAAAATCCATTTGCGACGGTAAAATGCCGTCGCAAAAGATAATTGCGACGGTATTCTCTTGCCGTCGCATCAGTTATTGTTTTGCGACGGCTATTTGCTACGCAGGCTTCCGTCGATACATTAGGGTAGCCCAGGTGGAGGTATTTGCTACGGCTATGTTGCCGTCGCAATGTATAATATTTTCAAAATAACCGCCAAAATTGATGCTACGGTTAGTTTGCCGTCGCAAATATATTTATAAGTTATTAAAATATTTTGATAAATAGATAAAACTATATAATTTTATATCAATTGCGACGCTGAAATGGCCGTCGCAAACGCTAATTTTGTTTTATTATTATTATTATTATTATTTTTTTTTGCCTATTTCCACAAAATTAAACAAATAAATAATAATAAGGGCAAAATACTGTTTAGTCCCTGAGGTATGGCTTCGTCCTCGTTTCAGTCCCTGCCTTTCTGATTTAATCCCAAAAGTCCCTAAACTCACAATTTTCAGTCCAACCGGTCCATCTCCTCCATTTCCTCCGGTTGCTCGATGACGTGTCAGTTATTGGTATGCCAGCACAGCGCCACGTAAGACACTGATATTGTAAAGTGACGAGAATGCCCCTACTTTAGTTTCTTCCAAAATTTCCTCTCTCTTCTTTCTTATCTTATTTCTACCTCTATCCAGGTCTTCGATACAAGGAGAGGGGTGGTGGTACGGTGGTGCTAGTGCCAGTGCTAGTCGGTGAGTGCGCCGATGAGTATGATGGTGATAGTGGTGAGCTGCAGCAATTGTTGAAGTTTGTTGACCATAGAGAGAGAATCTGAGATTCAGTTTCTCTCTCATCCATCCCTCTCGTAAACAAACCCAGAATCACAAAGCATCCAGAGACCAAGATGTGTGATGATGATGATTACTCGGAGAAGAAGGATGGGAGGATGGGGTGAAGGAGGCAGAGGTCGTGGGTGCCTAGAGAAAATTTCTGAGTGTTCGCTGCGCTACGACGGCGCGTGGGCTACTACTGGGCATCGCCGGATGACAGAGAAGCTGCTGGTGCCTTTTTTTTTTTTCCTTTTCTTCCTACCTTCTTCTTCTTCTTCACGTCCAAACCACCATAACCACCACCACCAAGCTTTCTCTCTCTCTCTGAACCCAACCACAAATCCCATTACAATCAACACCAAGCTTTAATTACTATTGGACCCATCTTCTTCAAAGAAGATATCAACAACGATTACATTTATTTCATACAAAACACATCAACCCTTTGAATCAATTACTACTAGACCCATCTCTTGCACCTTTCCTCAACCTCTCACTACCTCATCTGAAACCAAATCACAAGCACAAGCAATAGGCGACTGAGCCATGGCCTGGTGACTCAGACTTCATGGATTTTCCTGACGCACTCTCTCTGCACCAGATCGATTCTGCGGCCCAATGCCACCAAAGCCTTTATTAGAGGTGGATTGATTGTATATATCGATCGAATTTGACCGATTTTTGTTTCGATTCGATTTGATTAAACTGTGTTATTGATGTACAGTGTGGAAGGTGATGGCGATGTGCTCTGGGTTACCTTTCATTTTGGGATAGTTTTGTTTCATTTTGTTCTGGTTTTGTTAGATTCGACGATTGGGAATTGTGTGATTGCGAGGGAGTTGATGAGTTGAGAGAATTAGGGAAAAACTTCCTGAGGGATTTGTTGGTGCATATCCAAACGAGACCTTAGGGTTTTGGGCAAATCTGAGGATGTTTTTGGATGGAGAGCTCGGTGGTGGTGGTGGTGGTGAGCTCGATGGTGGTGGTGGTGGATTTTGGGTGTAAAGAGAAAGAAGGAAGAACAGGGGCATTCTCGTCACTTTACAATATCAGTGTCTTACGTGGCGCTGTGCTGGCATACCAATAACTGACACGTCATCGAGCAACCGGAGGAAATGGAGGAGATGGACCGGTTGGACTGAAAATTGTGAGTTTAGGGACTTTTGGGATTAAATCAGAAAGGCAGGGACTGAAACGAGGACGAAGCCATACTTCAGGGACTAAACAGTATTTTGCCCTAATAATAATAATAGTTAAGCAATTAAATATCTTCAGAAATTAACATTAATTCATGAAAAATATAGTTAAACATATCTATTGAGTCATCCTACCATATTCAAATACAAACACTAAAATGAAAATAAATGTGTTGTCATTTTCAAGTATTGAAAATTATAATCACACTTGAAATAAAACAACAATCACAAGTGCACCATTTTACTTTGTCATTTTGTGAGCTTTGCACTTGCTTTCATTTGCTTTGCTCTTTTTGCCATGAGAACCTGTAATATAAACATAGAAAGCCCAATGTTACCTTAATGTCCAGTAAGCAAGATAGACAACAAAATGCACATATTCTTTAGTGATGGTGTCTATACAAACAAAACAAAAAACATTAAGGCATTGATGGACCTCAATCAATAGTAACAATACATACTAATTTCCAATAAAATTTTTGGAATTGTTAGTGTAATTAATGGCTGGAGCTCTATCTTTGTTTGAAAGCCATTAGTGCAATTGTCAAAACCTTACGGCAAATACAAGTTCATCAATATCCTTCAATTAAAACTAGAACAAATCACAAAGCGCAAAGTCACAAACAAATACATAATCAAACATTTGCAACACACAGATAACCAAATTCCATGTAAAAGAACATAAAAAATCATACGTATAGACCTCGATAACTAGCCTTAAGGTTATAAATCAGTTCTTACATATGAACCGATATGGCTAGCTACTTTCACAATGAGACAACTATCTGAAAATAAAGTCTGAAATATTGGTATACTTTTGTTGGGAAGTTAAGAATGTTTATGTTCAGTTCGTGAACAGGTCTGAATAAGGGAAATTATTAAAATCAAATGAAACAAACAGAAACATAGTATCAATTGAAGAATTTCCTGATGCAGACCCTCAACTTCGAAAAATCATAACTTTCTCTAGAAAACTCCTTTTCATGAGATTTCAATTTTGACATGATCTTCTAGATGGCTACTGAAAATTTCATGAAGACACCAAGTTCAAATACCTAGCAAAAATGTACAGTTTTTAGAAAGAAGGCAACTGGGTCAAAAACTACAAAATGCAGACTTCTGTCATTTAGCCTCGAAATTAACCACTGAATCTTAAATGAAACTATATAGATATTAGGCCTAAAGTATAAGCTTTCAACAAGAATATCTAAAGCTGAAAGTTTAACCGGTTTTCCATTTACAAATTCAACTGTTCTTTACTAGCCAAAAGGCCTAGGCAATTGAACAAGGTTCGACTAATTCATACAATAAAATTTTTGAAAGGCTTAGTCAGTAAACTCCTTACACAATATGCATCAATACATGAACAAAACATAGAAACACGAATTCCCAACTTCCCTGGGTACAAACAGAAACATAGTATCAATTGAAGAATTTCCTGGATTGCAGACCCTCAACTTCAAAAAATCATAACTTACTCTAGAAAACTCCCTTTCATGAGATTTCAATTTGGACATGATCTTCTAGATGGCTACTGAAAATTTTATGAAGACATCAAGTTCAAATACCCAGCCAAAATGTACTATTTTTAGTAAGAAGGCAACTAGGTCAAAAACTACAAAATGCAGACTTCTGTCATTTAGCCTCGAAATTAACCACTGAATCTTAAATGAAACTGTATGAAACTATATATATAGATATTAGGCCTAAAGTATAAGCTTTCAACATGAATATCTAAAGCAGAAAGTTTAACCGGTTTTCCATTTACAAATTCAATTGTTCTTTACCAGCCAAAAGGCCTAGGCAATTGAACAAGGTTCGACTAATTCATACAATAAACTTTTTGAAAGCTTAGTCAGTAAACACCTTACACAATATGCATCATACATGAACAAAACATAGAAACACGAAGTCCCAACTTCCCTGGGTACAAACAGAAACATAGTATCAATTGAAGAATTTCCTGATGCAGACCCTCAACTTCAAAAAATCATAACTTACTCTAGAAAACTCCTTTTCATGAGATTTCAATTTTGACATGATCTTCTAGATGGCTACTGAAAATTTCATGAAGACACCAAGTTCAAATACCTAGCCAAAATGTACAGTTTTTAGTAACCAGGCAACTGGGTCAAAAACTACAAAATGCAATTGTTAAAACCTTACGGCAAATACAAGTTCATCAATATCCTTCAATTAAAACCAGAACAAATCACAAAGTGCAAAGTCACAAATACATCATCAATAATCAAACATTTGCAACACAAAGCGCAAAGTCACAAACAAATTCTATGTAAAAGAACATAAAAAATCATAAGTATAGACCTCGATAACTAGCCTTAAGCAACACAACTATTTGCAAGCAAGCCAATTATAACTCCATGGTTATGAAAATGTCAAGCATCAACTAGAAATACAACATGTAAGAGCAATATGAACAATTAATATAAGAAGATTGTTGCGGCCTAAAATTATAGGAGAATTACCCTTTGAGATCCATTTTGTGAAGGGGATATTACTGGAGAATTCTGCTCCAATGAGGGCTGGTCATGATTTGCATTCGGAGTTACTTCATCTCCTATAGACTCCCTCAAAATTCCATGCCCACTAGTTGCATCAGCAATCTAGGAAATATATAATACATATATACACATAATAAACTTAAGTTAGTGTAAGTAGTAATACATACAATTAGCAAAAGTCCAATTTATAAACCATATGCTTGCATATGAAGTTTGTACTCAACCTGTCTAGGAGACCCTGTACTAGTGTCCTTATTCTGCAGAAAATCAATTCGAGCATGCAGTTGCTGAAGCTGCACTTGAAACTCTTGACGCACTTATTCAGTGATTCTTTGTACTAGATCATTTGTGCTTTGAGATATATTTGACTCTTTTGGATATACTAGACTACGAGGTACACTAGCTCCAAAAGTACAACAATACCCATGACCATCATCTCCCATCAAAGAGTGGAAAATTCGGTCTTTAACACTTGTCAAGTTCTGATCCTCCTCCGACTCCTTTCTAAGTTTCTCTTCATATGATTTTTGCATTACATTTGAATATAAGTAACTGAACTGAACTGACAAACTAAAACTAATAATAATCACAAATGAATCTGATATATATATAGCCACAAAAACTGTAGTTTACAATGAACTCTTGCACAAGGTGATCATTTAAGTCACGTGTTTTCTTCCAAACACTAAACTTATCAACTGGTTCTCCAGCTTTTTCCATCTGTTGAATAAAATTATAGTCATGTATCAATTATAGAAAGCAATGTATGAGATTAAAGAAACAATTATCCAAATATCTGAAATTAGTACCTCATATCGCACTTGGGAAAAATGTTTTCGACCGGTCTTGTGACATGGGCCACGCAACTCCCGATTAATTGAATTTTTTTCTGCTATCATCTACAAGTTTTCAAATTCAAGGTGTTAAAGTAACTTGTGAAGCTCACTATACATATGTACTTACCTTTGCATCCTCACTACTCCAATATGCAACAAGCTCAGACCATTATTGCTCTGCAACAATATGTGGAGGATTTTTAGAACCAAGTTCAGGATCGTCCTTGTTGGGCACATAGTGAAATGATTTTGTTTTGCTCTTATGGTCCTTCCAAAGCAAATTACAATTTTCCAAGCATACTGATTTATAACCTTCAGGGACTTCCACCAAGTTTTTCTACAATTAACATAACATTAGTACCATATAGGAAATTCACACATGTAACAAGTATTAGTATTGATTTTCACCTACCTTAACCTCTTCCCAAATTTCTTCCTTCACGTCATTACCAACTTTCTTCCAGTCAAGAATATTTAGCGGTACCCTATGGCCATTTCGTACTATTTGACCCAATTGTGACTTAAGCTGACCTGCCCTTTCCCCCACCGGCTGGAAATTGATTCCATTAAATTGAACATGTACTTTAACACCTGTATTCCATTCCGGAATGCCTTTACTATGTCCTCGTGTGACTTTACTTGTTGGCGTATTGGCTTGCTCTTCTACTACTGAAATATTACATTAATAAATTATAATGTTATGAGGAGGAAGCACATTAATTTTTGGTTAATTTAACAAGAACCTTAGGGTATACCTGCTGGTCCTGGAGGAGGCAGCTGTGCTGATTCGTTTGCGCTGCGACCTGTGCTTCCAGAACGTGATGAAGTTACTTCCAACAGTTGAGCCATGGTACGAGGTCGACCTGCTTGTCTTGTTCTCTTCTTGGTAATAACCTGTACTTGGACATGAAACAAACCATAAACATAAAAGTAATATAAACTAGCTATAGAACATAAACTAGCACCTATCAGTCTGATAATAATGCACAAAAGATGTATAAATAGACCATGTTAATATTAATTAGTGGATATTATATTACATCAAAAGTGGCAAATTGTTTTCCATTCATTTACACAAAAGCAAATAAAAAAGAAATGATCTCATTCGATCATTTCTGTATCATCCAAAGCTATTGAATTCTCATCAACTTCCAGCAACATATAGGGGTCAGCTTCAGGGTAACTATCAGCATCACATAACTCTATTGCAGGGGATATGACAACACTTAACCAATCTTTCTCCAATGGATCAGGAACATAATAAACTTGATGTGCTTGGGATGCCAAAATGAAAGGTTCATTACCCACTCGATCATGTTTGTACAACAAATGCTTAAAGTTGACCAAAGTGTACTCAAAACAGTCTTGTTTTGTCCCTGATGCAGTATCTATCCAATCACACTTAAATAAGTCAAATTTTAATTCTTCTGAGTAATTGATTTTGACAATATCAATCAATTGCCCATAGTAAGCCAAAGGATCAACAGAAGGATGCTTGTCATTCCGACTAGCAACACTCATGGTATCTGCCTTCAAAGTTACACCACTATTCTGTGTTTCCTTTTTATCATCAAGCTTTTTAACACGAAAGTTGTATCCGTTCACTTTATATGAATTAAACTTCACTGCTTGATCACTAGGTCCTTTTGCTAAAACACTGATTTCTAAAGGCACAGCTGTAGCACTTATGTTTTCCAAGTTTTTGACCTATTTCACGAACAACACTATTTAATAAATAAAAATACGAATGCAAGTCTGAACTCATAAGTATTTAAGAAAACTTTTAACATACATGATCGCCAAGCCATGTATGGAAGTTGTCAAAATGGATACGTTGAATTTGATGGTCATCAGCTTGAGGGTTGTGGCTTCTAAGGACAACAATATGTTTTCTGTTTAAGTTAGAAACTAGCAAGTTAGAATCAGATGTAAGCATAAGTAAACAATGTTTCTAAGCAAAGGGATATTTTGTTGTCAAGTGAGTTGGACCACATACCTTAAATAAGGTGTAACAACATCCGTATGGAACAAGATCCATCTATGAGCCTGTACCCATTCAATGTCTGTAAGCTTGAATTTAATCCCATGTCTCTCCCCATCACCATCTTTGTTCCTGTTTGGTCGATTTGACTTGGTTTCCACATCATTTAGATAAAGAGAACAAAAATGCATACACTCTGCCATCAAGTAGCCTTCAGCAATTGAAGCTTATGGATGAGCTCGGTTACACACATATTCTTTCAAAGCAAAGAGGTACTTTTCAATAGGGTACATCCACCGAAACTGAACAGCACCACCAATAAGTGCTTCCTCCGCCAAATGGATAGGTAAATGCTCAATTATATCAAAGAACGAGGGTGGAAATATCTTTTCCAGCTTACAAATTGTTAACACAATTCCCTCTTGTGTTTTTTCTAAGTCTGCTGCACAGTTTGTTTTTGAGCACAATTGTTTAAAAAATCTGCCCAAATCAATCAATACTTCAACCACATTTTTGGGCAAGGATTTTCTTATAGCTAATGGGATCAACTCTTGAACAAGAATGTGACAATCATGGCTCTTTAAACCTCCCAAGGTTCTATCTTGCAAACGCACACGACGCGAAATGTTAGAGGCATGCCCATCTGGTGCTCTATACTCATGAATTACATTTAGGAATAAGTCTTTGCCATTGTTTTTCATCTCAAACTCTGCATCAGGTGCCTTGGGTTTACCAGATTCATCAATCTTCAAGTGCAAATGATTTTTAATATTCATTTCTTCAAGATCTCGTCGAGAATTCAAGCTGTCCTTACTTTTTGCATCTCCTAATATGGTCCACAAAACATTGTCACAAACATTCTTCTCTATATGCATTACAGCAAGATTGTGACGTATCAAATTGTGCTTCCAATAAGGCAACTCAAAGAAGATGCTGTTTTTCTTCCAATTATGTGGTTTTCGTTTTTTTTTTCCATGAGCATCTACTTCTACAGCTGCTGGTTTTCTTTTCCTTGTTAGGAGATCCTCCCTTTTGTATTTAGTGATAATACCTTCAGACTCTATTTGTCTCAACAAATCAACTCCAGACAATGTGTTAGGTTTTGCTCTAAATTCAAGTTTAGCATTAAAATTCTTCCCATCCTTTCGAAACCTATGGCCATTAGGCAGCCACCGACGATGACCCCCATAAGAATGCTTTTTACCATTACTTAACCAACAAGAGTCAGTTTCTGAGTTGCAACATGGACAAGCATACTGACCCTTCGTACTCCACCCGGACAGATTTGCATAAGCCGGGAAATCATTAATAGTCCACAATAAGGAAGCATGCAATGTAAACATTTCATTGCTTGATGCATCCCATGTTTCTACACCTTTCTCCCATAATTCCAGCAACTCTTCTATCAATGGTTGCATATAAACATCAATCTTGTCACCTGGTCCTTTAGGACCATCAATCAGCAGTGACAAAAAAAGAAATGGCTGCTTCATGCATAATGAAGGAGGTAAGTTATAGGGAAACACAATCACCGGCCAAGTGCTATGGACTATATTCATTGTCCTAAATGGGTTGAACCCATCAGATGCTAACCCAAGCCTCATATTTCGAATCTCATCAGAAAAGTTAGAATTCTTAGCATCAAAGTCTTTCCAAGCCATAGAGTCGGCAGGATGCCTAAAAACACCATCATTTTTTCTCTCTTCTGCATGCCATCTCATCAGTTTTGCTGTTTTTGATGACATAAACAACCTTTTCAACCTTGGCTTCAAAGGAAAGTATCTAACTTGTTTGACTACTTTTTTTTTTTTTAATTTGCTAGTTCCAACATCAGCTGTAGAGTCTTTTTTGTCTTCCCATCTAGACTTCTTGCATACTTTACATTCATCAAGGTTTATGTCATCATTTCGGAACAACATGCAGTTGTTCCTACACGCATCCCAAGTTTCGTACGTGAAACCTAAATCTTTTGTTATTTTTCTAGCCTCATAGTAGGACTTGGGAAGTAAGACGTCCTCCGGGAAAGCACTAGTTAAGTCCTTGAGTAACCTCGTGAATGATTTATCTGACCACCCATGTAAAACTTTATTATGCATCATTCGAACAATGAATGATAATGCAGTAAAGCGTTTACAGCCCGAATATAGTGGAAGTTGTGCACCTTCCAACAGCTTTAAAAAGTGAGAAGTAGTTTGATTTGGCCCAACTTGGGGATAAACTGATGGAGGATCATCAGTTTCACCCATATTTGGAATGCCCATATCTTCATGCAGCATTTCAAACATATCATCTTGGACATTTAAATCAACTTCAGTTTCAATTTCAGAGTTGGCATGGTTAGTAGCAACTGGAGGTTCTCCATGATAAATCCAATTCGTATATTTTCTCAAGAACCCATTATCTTTGAGATGTTTTCGCACAGTTTCTTTGGGCAAATAAATGGGCCGATTGCAACATTTTCTACATGGACAGCTTATTAGTTCACTTTCATTCTTATTGGTGTATGCAAACTTCAAAAAGTCTTCATAACCATCAATAACCCTCTTTGACCATCTGTTGCCTAAGTTTATCCAACTCTTATCCATTGTGAGATGCAAGTTTTCTAGATCAATCAAACAAAACATTGAGTCAAGATTATGTATGTCAAAGGCTAAAGGTTTATCAAAGCTACATGTTTGTGTTAATTGAGTTTTCCATTTGTTAGAAGTTTGTCTTGGTTTCATTAAGCTATACCAGAATATGTATGTCTTGTGCAAGTTATATTTTACATAAATTATAAAATGTTATTTTATTTAAAATAAACAAGTGGAGACTCTAAAAGACTAATGTACATCAAAAATAAAAAATAAAAAAAATCATAGCCATAACATTGCCACAAACAAACTTAGTACTTCTTCCATAATAAATGAAAACAACAGAAATATAAAAATGGGGAAGAAGTACTAACCCAGTAATATCAAGCTCTTGGCTTTGGATTTCCAAAATTAACTCCAAATCAGTCACTGCTGACTTGAAGATGAGCAGCCTTTTCAAATAATTGATGGTGTTCTCTGCAGTAGAAACTAAAATATGAGTGTTTCTTGTGATTAGAGAAGCACAATGAACAAAAAGCTACTGCCCATACAATTAAACTGGACCTATTGATTAAAATCCAATAATGTAAAAATTTATCTATGAGATTGTTGAGGCAAACATAACAAAGAAGGAGTCACAGTACAACGATATAACCTACCGAATAGGAAACTTGAAAAGGTCCAGGTCTTGAAGTTAGAGATGGGAAGCGATTCCCAGTAATGGAAAAAGAAACCGATTTCAAACTAGAAACGCTGCTGCTGCGTGCCTATCAACATTGAACCACAAGAACTGAATGTCAGGTACAACATAAGACTATTGAATCAAATGAAATGTAACTAATTGAATCAAATGATAAAAGTCGCATTACAACGAAATGTGGCAGTTGTTTTGTTGGTTTATGAAAAGATTACACATGAGACATCCAAAACTAAACAACTAAATGAATAGTTTTATGTTATACATGAAATGGAAGTATTCCAGAGAAAGCCATGTCCTGCGTTCCATTTACTTGTGTCTAATAGTGAATACTCCATTTGACACCAAAAAAAAATTGAAGAAAAAAGCAAACTGATACAAGGGGGAAAAAGCAATGTATATTTTGCCAAATCATTGGATGATAGATTTATCATAAAGCAAGTTACAAAGACAGAGTTGGAATATTTTCAGGAATTTGCACCTGAGTATTTTAAATATTTGACAGATTCTCTTAGCTCGGGAAGCCCAACTTGTCTTGCAAAAATTCTTGGTATATATCAGGTTAGGACTTCCTTCTAAGTTTGTTGTTTCTTTGTTGTTGTATAGGCCTGTTGATAAGCAATGACTTTGATTTTTTTTAAATTGTTGTGTTGGCAGGTCACTGTCAAACACCTAAAAGGTGGGAAGGAAACTAAAATGGATTTGATGGTGATGGAGAACCTTTTCTTTAAAAGAAACATATCAAGGGTATATGATCTCAAGGGGTCTGCTCGATCACGTTACAATTCTGATACTACAGGCACAAACAAAGTACTGTTGGACATGAATTTGTTGGAATCATCCAGATCATTCCAATTACGGCGACAAGTCAGGCAACTAGTCCAACTAAAGTTCTAAACTAAGTAACTAACAAACCAATCCAACATTCCATAACTCAGATTCACTAAACAATCCAGATTCATTAAACTAAGGAATCAAAATCTTTTAGGATCTTGATTATATTGTGGCAGAAAACAAAGAAAAAGAAAAGGGGGAAAAACGTGCAGCGGTATATAAAGCCAGGTACAAAAAGTTTTTTTTGAATAATGTATTCTTCTCAAATTGGCTGGAACTCCATAAATATAGCATGATCGAAACAAGTTAATACTTGCTGAGAATTGGTTTTCCAAACATGAATTCGAGCAGAACAACTCCAAAACCATACACATCATTTTGATTGTATATCACTCTGAGTGCTATTTTCCAAGCTAATAATCTTGGAGGTTAAGCATCATGTTTCCTCTGTTTCTATGCAATAAAGAAAATTGCTACAGAAAGAGTAATCATCAAGACACGTATCCAATCCTACATGTACATCCAGATCATTCCAATTACGGCGGAAAGTCTGGCAACTAGTCCAACTAAAGTTCTAAACTAAGTAACTAACAAACCAATCCAACATTCCATAACTCAGATTCACTAAACAACCCAGATTCATTAAACTAAGGAATCACAAACAAATAACCCAGATTCGTCAAACAATCCATACCATTTTCGTAAGCAAGTTCCACTGCAAATAACTCTACCGTCATCATTCCTCTCACATCGATGGCACACAGAACAATCCTCAATACACTGCTAAATCAAAACCCACAAAATTGAATTCGACATCAATCTTTAACCGTAAAATTTGCACCAAATTGAATGGATTAAATTGAACAAGATTGAAATCATACTTACATTGAATTGATTGATTGCCCCAAATTCAAGAAGAAGAGTAGAAGACAAAACTATGGATCTAACATCTAAGGTTTGATCTCTTAGAGCAGTATAGTACGTGAGAGACTGAGAGGGAGTGTGAGAGTCTTCGTCGGGGACTTCGGGGTTCTCAAGTTTTGTTGTCTGGGACTTCGGGTGGGCTTGAGTCCTCCCAAGGGTGTACTTGGATCCGCCCTTGTTTGGGAGTCCTCCAATTTCAAAGTTAGAATCTTTTTGGGGGTTTTTATTTGAATTCGTTTTGGGGGCTCCTCCCTCCTCAAGCTACCTCCTTAAGTTTTTGTTCTATCCCATACATACCTAAAATCAGAACATGAATACAACCAAGAGCCAAATTACACAGAAAGCTGAAAATCAAAGAGTCACCTGTAAGCTGACGACGAGCAGAAGATTGGGCCATCGGAATGTTCATAACGGCGGGAACGGTGAGGTTCCGGAGCTGAGAAATTTCCAGTTTGGGACTTTGGGAGAGAGAGAGAGAGTGGTGAGGTACTGAGCAAGAGAGAGAGAGAGAGATCGAGAGCGGTTGTGTTTGGGATTTTGGGAAAAAGAGGGAAAAAGAATTAGGGCTGTTTTGTTAGTAGGAAATTTTGCCCAAAAAAAAAGAGGGAAGATTATTTGGATTAGCGCCAAGAGTAATACGGTGTCATTTATGTGTTGCCAAGTCTACTTTCCTCCTTTTTTTTTTTTTCGGTAGAAGACAAATGTATTTTATGACGGCAAGATAAAAATCCGTCGCAATTGATAACAAAGTTACTACGGCAAATATTATCCGTCGCAAATAACTAGGCTTAATCGCGACGGAACATTTTCCGTAGCAATAGGGTCTCTATTGCGACGGCAACTGTTGCCGAAGTAAAAAACCGAAGCAATTGCAATTCTTTTTAGTAGTGTTTGGACGAAATGGATCTTTCCTTGCATCCAAGCTTCAACCGATCATGGGAGTGCTAGCAGGATGCGCTTTGTCCATGTTATATCGCCTGACTTTTGGACATACGCAGACTGGTGGATTAGTATTCCACAAACTTGGTGTTCTAGTTTAAGGCCTAGATAGAATCGAGTTTTCCCAAGATCCTTCATCTCAAATTCGGATTTCAGGTAGCTCGCGGTTTCTCTTATTTCATCAAGAGTACCTATTATGTTCATATTATCGACATATACAGCTACAATTGCAAATCCGGAACTTGTTTTCTTTATGAATATGCAGGGACATAATTCATTGTTCTTATATCCCTTCCCAATCAAGTAGTCACTTAGACGGGTATACCACATCCACCCGGATTGTTTCAATCTATAAAGTGAGTGTTTCAACCTAATTGCAAACGCACTCTGTGGTTTCAGTCACTTGACTTGGGTAATGTAAGGCTATCAGGTACTTTCATATATATCTCTGAATCTAGATCCCCATAGAGATATGCAGTAACCACATCTATGAGCTGCATTTCCAGTCCTTTAGAAACTACTAAACTAACTAAGTAGCGGAACGGTTATAACATCCATTACGGGAGAGTATGTCTCCTCGTAGTCAATTTCAGGGTGTTGTGAGAAACCTTGCGCCACAAGGCAAGCCTTGTACCTCAGGACTTCAATATTCTCATTACGCTTTTTGACAAAGACTCATTTATGTCTTATAGGCTTTACACTTGGTGGGGTTAGCACTAGCTGACCAAATACCTGTCTCTTTGTCAGAGAATCTAATTCTGCCCGAATTGCTTCTTTCAGTTTAGGCCGATCTGCTCTTTGTTGACATTCTGCAACAGAGCGTGGTTCGATATCATCGTGCTCTATGATTCCTTGAGCAACAGTATATATATCATCAATGTGTATGGAAGATCTTTCTATCAACTCATTCGCACTCTCATAATCCTCTTAGATTTCTTTGTTCTCTAGAATCATTTTAAACATCGGAGCGTCCTCCAGTATTGATTCATGAACATAACTATAATTAGAGACAATCTCATGAAAGGGATTCTATACATTGATGATTGGTTTGTGCCTTACTCGCCCTCTTCTTCCTTGGGTGAGTGTCAATCGAACCAAGTGGCCTCCCCCTCTTCCTTGGGAAGCCATGGTCTCAACCACACCTCCACTAAGTGCGGTTACAGTGCCTCTATCTGCGGCACCGTGCCCCTTGTTGGAGACTTCTAACCTTGCAGGTACATTTGCAGCTGGTATATGTGATCTCGTCACTTTTGCGATATCAGTAAACGCATCAGGCATCAAATCTGCTACGTTCTGAAGATCGATTATTCTTTTCACTTCACTTTCACTTTGTGAAGTGCGGGGATCAAAATAAGACAGAGTGGGAACAAACCACTACAATTCCTGTCATTCCCTTGGAAAATCCTTTTTCCTATCTCCCTCTAACGACGAGAAAACTGTCTCATCAAAGTGACAATCCGCAAATCTAGCGGTAAAGAGATCGCCTGTCAAGGGTTCCAAGTAGCGGATAATTGTTAGGGATTCGTATCCAACATAAATACTTAATCGTCTCTGAGGACCAATTTTGATGAGCTGTGGGGGCGCAATAGGCACATATATTGCTCAACCAAATATGCGTAAGTCAGAAACGAATAAGTAAAGCTGCTTGCAATATTGCATAACCCCATGCAGATATAGGCAGGTTGGTGTGCATAACCAATGCTCTAGCCACCATCTGTAGACTTTTGATGGTGGCTTCTGCGAGACCGTTTTGTGTATGCACATGGGGTACATGATGCTCTATATCGATCCCAATAGGCATGCAATATTCATCAAATGCTTTTGATGTAAACTCTCCAGCGTTATCAAGCCTTATAAACTTGATAGGGTTATCAGGGTGGTGAGCCCTTAAATGTATAATCTGTGCTAGGAGTTTTGCAGCATTTCTTGTGGACAATAAAGCGACATGTGACCAGTGTGTCGAAGCATCCACCAGAACCATAAAGTACTTAAAATGGTCCGCATTCTGGATGGATAGGTCCACAGATATCTCCTTGTATCCTTTGTAAGAATAGAATGTTTTATTTTATATCTTTAGCATAGGAAGGTCTCGATCCTGTTTTTGCTAAAGAGCAAGCTTTGCAAAACGAGTGATGTGCCTTTGAAATAGTAAATGAGGCATAATGGGAGAGTGGTAGTGCTTCTGGTACTTCAGAAGGCAACGACTGCATTTGAGCAATACTAGAACCGACACTTTGCAGTGTGACGGATGTTTGTCCCATTTTATGTTTCACTCGAAAGAAGGGATGTCCATATGAGTTATATTTTTTTTTAAATACAGATCATCATGTCACGACTGGGGTGCCCTAGGCTGTCATGCCAAAGCCTGTATGAGTCAGTGTCCCACATTTCATTATGGGTGACAATCTAGGATTCAATGATTCGAATCGTAGTGAGGTTCAGTCCACTAGATTGACTCATGAGTTTCTCTAAAAGGCATTTCCTTCCACATTCATTAGAGGTAATATAAATGTTTTCAGTTCCATTCTCACAGTGTGTTTTTACATGATAACCGTTGGCACGAATATCTTTGAAACTTAACAAGGTTCGATTAGCTCTTGGTGCATACAGAGCGTCTTTGACTTTAAATATATCTCAGATTCTTTAGAGAATTTCTATTTTAGTAGAATGATAATCTTTGCATTCTAATAATTTTTTTTTTCTAGATGTACTGCTTTACATCTATATAATGTTATTTCGAACCAATTAAATATGTGTATAGGAAATAAATTTGAATAAATTCAGTGCTTCAGAATAAAATTCAAAATTTAGTAATGAGCCAACGATAATCAAATCAAGGCCTTGTTCTAATTCATCAAACCATTATTGAAATAAACTTTAAGACCAAGTAATAGTCTAATTAAAAATGAGGCATTATGCCTTCACAACTGTTTTTGGAAAATAAAGTAAATAAAGCAGATCAGTCAAAATCTGGTGCATCGGTTGACTGAGCAAATTCCTTGTTGCCATTAAAGTCTGCAATTGTGAGGTTGACGTCTGGGTCATGGCCTTCTTCTTCCATATAGTGAGCCTCTTGTTCTTTTGACTCCCTATACCTCTTGTAATTGGCTGCTACTCTGGTGCTTGCTTGGCAGTTCTTGTACCAATGCCCAATGACTCCACACCTATAGCATGGTTCATTGCCAACTCTATTCTGTTTGACTGAAGGGTTCTTAGGTGCCCTTTGCACCTTGTTTCCATGACCACTAGGGCCAGCACTACCATCTTTGCTCCATACATTGGGAGGGCCTCCACGGCCCATATCACGACCCCCATATCCCTTGCCACGTGGTGCATTGTTGCCACGTGGGTAGGGATCAGCACGTCCAACCCCCTTTGCATTGGGATTCTTTCCACCTTTCACTTTGCCATAATTTGCCTCAGGAATTTTCTTTGTCTCAACAGGCCTGGCATTGTTGTTCAAAAGAACTTCATTATGCCTCTCAGCCACTTGCAGTAGGTTGATCAGCTTGTTGAAGGTAGTGATTCTTTTGTTATCATACTCCAGCCTATATTGGTTCGCTAGTATAATTGCTGAAGTAGGAAAAGTGGAAAGAGTCTTCTGGATCATATCATTTTCTGTGAGTTCCTTTCCACAGAAATTTAGACGTGCTTTTAGGTGCAACATATCCTTGTTGAATTCATTGACCCTTTTATAGTCAAGCAAGCTGATTTCATTCCACTGAACGGTTAGTTCTGGGAGCAAGGTGTCATGAATTTCCCAAAACGTCCCTTAAGGGCATCCCATAGGTCTTTGGGTGTCTTCAACTGAAGGTACTCTCAGCGTAGGCTAGGATCAATATGTTGCCTTAGAAACATTAAGACATTTGCTTTCACCTTGTCAGACGGTCCATTGTCTTTGGGGTCGGTAATGGTGTCAGTGTAATCTCTTGCCACAAAGGCAGTTTCTACATTGGAAACCCAACGGTGGTACTCAAGTCCGTCTGAGTCCAAAATGTCAAATTCAGGTCGAGTTGGATCAGCCATCTACATAAACAAGAGGGAAGATATAAATTACGCAGTCATAAAGACATTCACGTGAATTATTTTCCAAAAATATGAATTAGATTTCAAGACCAAGATTCGTAATGGTCACATTTTTTTTCGATGCTATGTGAAAATACTTTATCACAGTAAGTGTGTGTATAATGCGCATGAATTTTCATTATCATGGCAAAGCGGATTGTATATGTTGTATTCTAAAAATAAGCATAGCACATAACATATATAAGAAATAAAGTACATAGCATGCTCAAATTTCATAAATATACAACAAATTATATACTACACATAATCATAGCAAATTATATAATAGCAAGAATATATCATGCATACAATAAAATGTAAACAATAGTATAATACGAAGCATGCGCAGACATAATTTATATAAGCGTAAAAAGAAAAACATGCTCAAAATTTCATAATAAACCATAAACAATAAAATATAAAGCATGTTTAAACATAATTATATAAATAACAAGACATGCTTAAAATGATCAAAATTATCTTAACTAAACATGCTTAATAACCAAATATAATAAAGCATGAATAATGAAGTATAAAGCATGCTTAAAAATAGAAAACATAAATAAAATTCACATGCTTGATTAAAAGCATAAAAACAAAATAAAGAAAACATACTTGATTGCGAGAAAACAAAACGATCCTAGAGCACGCGCTTGTTGATGCAGACGTGCATAGCAATATTTTTTTTTTCCTTTTTCAGTCTGGGACGGGTCTGCTCTTTGGGCAGGCCCTTTTACTTTGCGCCGAGTTTCTTTTTTTTTCTTTCTGTTTTTTTTTTTTTGGGCCTTCTGTTCTTTGGGCCTTTTTTTTTCTGGGCCGCAGGCCTTGTTTCTTCTTTTTTCTTCTTTGGGCCGGGTATGTTCTTTGGGCCCGGTCACCACTTTTCTTTTTTTCTTTTTTTATGTTTTTTTTTTCCGCGTTTCTTCCCTCTCTCTTCTTCCTCCGCCTGCTCTTTTTCTTCTGATTCTCTCTCTTCTATTTCCTTGAGATTGGCCGAGGCTGCGCAGGGATCGAGGCTGAGACTGTTGCAAGGCTCTGTCTGGCTGGCTGCTGTAGACCGGTAGCTGTTGCGGGTGGGATCGCCGGATCTGTGCTGGGCAGGGATCGCCGGATCTGTGCTGGGATCGACGCAAGCAGGGCTGTGGTTGCTGCCGGATGCGGGGCTGGAGGTTGAATGATCGATCTGGCTGTCCGGCGGTGCAAGGTTGGATCAGAGGCACTGGGCGAGTGGGCTGTTGATGCGCTGGTCAATGCAGCAGCGTGTAGGCGCGGGGGCCCTGTGCTAGTGGAGGCGGGGTGCTGCAGCTCCCGACCTGGTGGGCTGGGATCTAGTGGGAAGCCCGCTGGTTGTGGGAGGTTGGGTGAAGGATCTGGAGGGGCCGGGTGTGCTAGGTGAGGACCCGGGAGGCTGGTGGGTGCAGAGAGCAAATTGCTCTGGGCTGGGTGCGAGACGGGAATGGAGGTGAGGCCGGTCTGGATGCGGCCAGTCGTAGACGGAGAAATTTTTTTTTCTTCTAAGAATTGTTGTTGTTTGTGGCGGCAGAAAAAGAAGAAAAAATGTTTTTTGTTCTTCTAGGGTTTTGATTTGTTTTTCGATAGGAAGAAGAATGAAACTAGGAAATTAGAATTTTTTTTCTTTGGCTATTGGCTCTGAGCGTGCTGATAACGTGTAAAAATAAAAATGGATTGGAATGGTCTACTCATTTCATTTCATAGCCCCTTTATATAGGGAGAGAATTACAACGGAAATATGAATTACATTAAATACATTGAATGCTGATTGATCTTTAATTGTGCTGATTGATGGTAATTGTTGATTCCTTGATTCCCTCTCCGTCAGTTGCTTTGACGAAGGCACACAATATGTTTTTCCTTTAACACAGCTAACTTTTTTTTTTTTTTTAAGAAAACGAGAGGAGAAAAAGCTCAACGTCCTCTCTAGGAAAATTATTGATAACTGAAGAAACAATACATGGGGTGGAGGACGTTACCAAAGCCAGCCCCAATCAAAGAAGCAAAGAAGACCAATACATACTAGGAACATTCTAGAAAGTTCCGTACCAATACAAAACAAAGCAAATAAATCAAAAGTCAAGTTAGCACAGAGAGAAAAAGAATACGTACCCTGGGAATGTCAAGAGAACCTATAGACTGGCTTAGATGAGAAGTCACTCCCAAGGTTTTAAATATTTGCGATATTTATCTCCTTTTTTCGACGGACAGATATATCTTGGGGGGGGGGGGGGTAGATATCTTATCTTCTACTGTTTCTGCGAAATTTCTCCGACATCGTCAAATATCCTCGATATATTAGATATTTGAGATATATCCCCGATAAAGTGAAGAAATATCTGTAAAATTTGACGTGAAAATATAAAAAAAACTCAGTAATTCTCTAAATGAAAATCTGTGTGAAGAGAGATCTCCTAAAGACAAATCTGAGTGAGGAGAAATCCCCTCAAGGTGAATCTAGGTGAGTAGA
Organism: Rosa lucieae; assembly: GCA_024704745.1. Lineage (NCBI taxonomy): Eukaryota > Viridiplantae > Streptophyta > Magnoliopsida > Rosales > Rosaceae > Rosa > Rosa lucieae. The sequence continues at coordinate 20,592,878 of CM045493.1, read as the reverse complement.
AAATCCCCTCAAGGTGAATCTAGGTGAGGAAAAAAATCTCCTCAAGGCGAATCTAGGTGAGAAGAAATACCCTCAAGGCGATTTTGGGTGAGAAGTAATTCTCTAAATGCAAATCTGTGTGAGGAGAGATTTGGTATTATGTAGTCTGTGACTATGTCTGTAACTCTGTATGTAGTTTGTAACTCTGTAGTTGAATAATAAAAAGAAGATAAAGCCATAAATATTTAATTATTCAAATGAGGCCAAATAACATTGCAGAATGAAGTCAAGGAACCATATATGGATGACATGATGAGAAGAGAGTGCAGACTGCAGAGTACGGAGTATTAACTTTTGGCTATGCATCTTGAAAAAGTGAGGAATAATGAAGCTACTGTGTAGTCTATGAGTGTATAGTCTGTAGTTGAATAGTATAAACTATAAAGAAGCTAAAAGTTCAAATGCTAAAGTAACTATCAATTTGGTTATGATGCTTATGGATATAATCAATATGGCACTATGGGAAAATCCTTATCAGACTACGCTTTTCACACAACGAAAAAAAAAATTCCGTTGTGTGTTGATGAAAATGGCTTCAGACAACACCTTTAAAGAACTTACGTCGTATAAGGTTGTTGAAATTTAGAAATTTTTATCTAGAAGGTCATTGCACAACAATTACAAGAATGGTATGTTGTGTGAATGAAAAAAAAATGTACGGCAGATTTCCCTCCTAGCTTGCTCAAATTTGGCTTCAAATTTATACTACCACTACTACAAAAATCGAAACACACAACACTCATCACACAACAGAACTAAACTTTGCTGTTGTGTGTTAACACAAACTCTATCATACAACGGTACAAATATGTTTCTGTTGTGTGAATGTAAGAAAATTGAAAACTTTTTTCTTAGGAAGGTATTGCACAACTGAGTTAAGAAGTTTCCGTTGTGTGAATATGAGGCCTAGATGGAGGGAAATGAGCACATAATTCCCTCCTAGAAGGACCTCAATTTGAATTATTCACACAACCGTTTTTTTTATATCTGTTGTATAATGAATGTTGCATGAACCTTGAGAAATCCTCTAGGTACACCTAGTGCAAGTTGCACAAATTTACACAACAGATTGTCATAGTTCTGTTGTCTGAGCATGGAAGCAAATTGCATAGCACGGCAAAATTAATTTAACTCAAGTGAAACGAGTCACGGGCGGCAAATTTTCCCTCTCAGCCTGTTTTGTAATCATATACTCATACAACGGTCCATTAATTTTCTGTTGTTGGAGAAACTTGAAGTCTCCCAGTAAAGTGCTAAACAACTTATGTAGTCTTTATTGAAATCAATACTCTCGATCAAGGTTCACTCCACCTTTCTTATGCCACCTCTCGTTCGTCTTCTTCTTCTACTATCTTTCTTCCGTTCCTAATATCCCTCTTTCTGCCCTCTCTCTCTCTCTCTCCAAATCTCCCCCAAATTTTCGATCTTTGGCCCTAAAGCTTCGAGCTATCTTGAATCAACCATGGATCTGGCCCCGAAAGAACTTCAATTTCTCGACCTCTCCCCCCAAACAGTCCCCCAAGACCTTCTACCTCATAACCCTAACCCCCAATCCTAGCCCATTCTCTCTGAAGGTAGTGTTCAGTTGGAGGTTTTTCCCTGGAGGTTTAGCAATGGCGTATTCGATATCATCAATCTGCAATCTATGGTTTCTCGACACACTCACTCCTCTCTCTCTCTCTCTCTCGTGAAACCTTTCTCTCAGTCTTCCATCTGGTTCACTCCACTTTCTTCCCCAATATACCGACCCAAATCCCCACATCTCCTCCACCTGGGTTCACTCATGTTTTACTTTACCGATGGATTCTGATTCTCTGACCACCACATCGCTCTATCCACTAGGGAATGAATCCCTTTTTTTTTTTTCCTTTCTATTGAAGCTGATTGAATTCCAGGTATCGATTAGCAATGGCGGTGAAGCACGGGCTCCACCGAAACAGAGCCGCCAGATCTCATTCCCTACTGCGGTATTTATATTTGTCTTGTTGTTTGGTTGATTTTCTTCGTCGGCCATGGCCTCTACAGCTCCGGTTGGTCCTTGGCACCCTTTCAATTTATTTACTTTGAGAACAGTGTGTGTGTGTGTGCATAGTTAAATGATTCTGTGGAATTTAGGTTTGCAGATATCAATTAGGTTTTGCTTTGGCTTTGCAGTTGGGGGAAAAATTACCTTACTTGCTTGCAATTGCTCTCTTCTTTGCTTTAGAGAAGCAGAAAGAGTGAAAATTGAACGGCCTCTTGTCAAGATTATCTGAAAATCAGGAATGCTACTTTTCTTTCTTTCTTTTTTTTGGCTTTCTGAGCTGTGAGCAATGCACATTTATTACAAACTTTGCAAGTGTGTTTTGTGTTTTAAGATAGTGAGTATATGAGTGCACATTGCAGTATTAGGATAGACAGTTTAGCTTTGTCTCGGTACTTAGATGGTCAAGTTTTAAGCAGATTTTGATGATTGACAACAAATTGTGGTTTGTATCGACAACTATATAAATATATATATATATATATATATATATGCCTCTGCTTCTAGCCTACATTGAGGTCTTTTTGATTGAATTGTTCATAGGTTGAATTTGGTTTTTTATTTTTGTAGTCTGTGCTTAATCTGGAGGTTGTACATATTGAAGGGGGAGAGGTTTGTACTGGAAACAAGAAAAGAGGTTGGGCTGGTAATTTTATTCATCTTTGTTGTTATTTTGTGAACTGTACTGGTTATGGTTTTCAGTGGAAAATATGGGGTTTATGAGACTAGACTTGATCAGGCCAAACTGTTAATCTATTCTGCTTAAATCAGGTTGCCGTTTCCTATCTTCATTGATGTTTTTCTAAGTTTTTTTTTTTTATTTCTTTTGATTGACTGATAGCATTATGTAGGAACATGATTTGCAAGGTCTTCAAAATCTGTTAGCACCAATTGATATTTACTTATTTAGCTTTCTGTCAGTTTTTCAGTTCAAGTTAGAATTTTTAACTATATGATATAATGCTTTGGGTTTCATAACGAAATTGTTTCAGTTGTCTTTATTGAATTTTGTCCTTTGATAATTCAGATGTTTGAAGCAAGGTTTGAGCCTATTTTTGCTGTTATTTGCTGTTAGAATTGATTGAAGATAAGCCATTAGGAAATCAATCAGTCAATGATCTCAGGATGACTTATATTGGTCATTGTTTATGTAGCATCAGAAGGAACAAACCCAGTCCAATACATCAATTTATTATTAAATCGTTTCTGATATGAAAATCCAAAGTAAAACCCAACCCGACGTAGTTAGGATAACCGACTTAATTTGGGATATAGTAACATTCTGATTGTTTAATAAAAGTTCAATTGCAGGCATGATGTTTCTGAGCTGGAACGAATGCTTGCAGAACAAACAAAGATACTGTCAAGTCTTCAACAACAGGTTTGATGATTTGGCATTATTTGTTTCTTTTTCCTTACATATATCTTCTTGCTTTCAAACCAGTAACCATCCTACGGTTTTCCATTGTTTGCTTATTTTCAAATTGTAGTGCTGCTGTATCTTAGTGTTATTTTGTAATTATTGTGGTAGTTGAAGTTGTTGCTTGTTTGCTGCTTTAAATAGCTTTCCTTAGTTGATTAATCCAGTGGGCTTATTGCCCATTGCTCTGTAGTCTGTTCTGGTTTAGTTTCTCCACGAAAATTTTGTTTTCACAAAGAGAGAAGAAAAGAAGGTCCAGTTTATGCTCTAGCTATGCCAGTTATATATCAGATTTCTTCAACTAAACTATTCAATATAAATCTTAGATAACTGAATCCTAATGGTTTTAAGTTAGCAATGCATCCTTCTCCTAGTTATATTCATTGTTAAGCCACATTTATATATACATATATGGGCCAGACATCCTTCCCCAAAAGTTATCCATGATTACTGGTTTAGACTAAGAATAATTATTAGTTATAACTGTCTTTAGGGTCTAAGGCATGGAATTACTGTTGTGTATCACTTGCAATACATAGCCATAACCATGAACAACTTTCTCCACTTGGTGTCATATGTAAAGGTTTCTTCCCAAAATGCTTTCTCTGTTTTCCTTGTGTACTATGCATGGCAAAATTCAGGAAGGATACTGTAGGTGACGATGTTTTGTCATTCACTGGAATCCATAATTTGTACTCATAAGTAAATGGGTTGAAATTGTGAATTTGCAGGGCATTCTTTCATTTCATGGGCATTTTCAAAACGACATGTCAAAACTGATTTCAAAACCAACTTTCCTCTGTTTTGAAAGTGGCATACCCTTGATTGACCCTTGAAGTGGCAAATATACCCCTATGTAATTGGCATGTGACAAAAAAATGGTTGATGTAATGGAAAGGGTAGAAATTGAATAATTGACAACCGTACGTAATTTTCTTATGGTTGAATTATTAATTGGCCTGTACCAAGACCTAGTGACGTAGAGGCCCACCTTTGACAGGGTTGGTACAATCGGGTCTTTAGGTTATGAAGTTGTGATCTATGATTACATAGTTTTGTTTAATTGAAACCTGTTTACCTGAAGTTCATATTATTCTATATATGCAGTGAATTTTCATCTGGTCTATATAACGATTTTCAACTAACGAGCCAATGATTTGTTAAATGGTTCTTCAAAGTTATATCACCTAGAATGCAGTTTTAGATAACATAGATTTTCTCCTCAAGAGTTTGTCTAGTTATTATCCGAAGTTTGGAAAGGGATCCAACTGTTTGTTCCTTTTTAAATCACATACAGTCCTTAGTTTGCGTCATCTACTCCTTTTATGTGTATTATTAAATTTTGCAAATGTTATTCGTCACTGACGATTCTCCTCTCAAGTGGATCCAGCCAATGTAAGGCCAATTCAAGAAGGGGCTGTCAATGCATTGTTGGAAGCGGAAAAAGTTGCTGAAGCTACAAAACAAGCAATCAAAAGGAAAATTGCACAAGCTGCTTCTGTTGACTTCCAATCACGAAGCCTACCGGCGCTTCGTATAGAACCGGATGATCCTGAGGATGTGGTAATTTTTCCATCTCTATCATTGTATAATAAACTAGATGTGTGGGTGTGGTAATGGTAGCTCTAATGGGGTCCCTCTATCTGCTGACAAGACTCCCAGAACTTTTCTCGCCCAAAAAATGACCCACAGAGCATTCCTTTTGCAAGTTTGCACTTTACCCCATCTATGTAATATGGGAATAATACAATGTTCAGTAGTTCACTATTAAGTACTAATCTGACTAAAAGCAACTTAGGTTTGGAGCGTTGCAATTTAGGGTTTTTTTTTTCTTTTTTTCACAATTCACAAAGTTTCTGGTGGGTTGAGTCACCAAACTAGTTTGTAGGGTGATTGAAATTATTTTGTGATCTATCATTTCCTACAATACCAGAAGTTATGGTACAATTTTTGAACATCTTTCTGACTTTTCTTTTTATACTGATGCTTGCCAACTCCAAAATCTGCAGAAAATTGCCAAACGCAAGAAGATACATGCTTTTAAGTCAAAAATGAGGACACTACTACAAAATATGCATCACACAACAGTGTATAACTGTTGTCCCAAGAGTAAAGTTCTGTCGTCTATCTCGGTGTTGTGTGATTACAATACTCAGACGACGGTGAATCACCGTTGTGTGTCGATCATAGGGACAACGCAGAAGATAGAACCGTTATCCCAAATATGCGCATGCCAATGCCAGAAATTGGATGCGCGGCATGCACCGCATCCAATTTTTGTTTCAATGGCTACTCACACAACAGAATAAAGTTTCCAACTGATGTTGGTTGCCTAATCAGACAACAGAAATATTATGAACTGTTGTTGGATGATCTTACCACAACAGATATTTGTATATAACTGTTTGTGATAGTTGTAATTATATTTGTGGCCAACCAATGGCTGTTGTATGTGAGAGATTAAGTTTGAATTTTGCACCAATTGTACAACACAATGGTTCTATACTGTTGTGATTCAACAATAGGACAACTGCTTTATGTTTTTTCTGTTGTGTGATTCACAACAAACACATACTCATACAACCTAATTTACGAAATGTCGTTTATTCATTATCGATTATTTGCCTAAAATATTTGCACAAAAATATGCTCCATATATATTTGCATAGAAACAATGCTCCAATATATTGTCAATCCTCCATACATTCAAGTTTCTAGACCATAAAACCAATAAAGAAAGCATTGTAGCTAGCTTAACATAGCAACATTCTAGCTAACAATTTCAAAAAATGAAAAACAGCAAAAGCTGATACAATATATACTTAACATGCACATATGTAGCTGCTTCATATATGGCTCCTACGTAGAAAGGTCCACTGCTTTCCAATTGCTCAATCACTACATCCATGTCATGCGATGCTTCTCGAGTTTCTTCTTGTCTTCCTGTCCATGAATCACTAACCATTATCTCATGTATCAAAACATAATTAGGGACTAACAAGACTGAGAGAAGGTACACTTAATCAATCATCATACTATAGTCATACACCGAATTGAGAGAAAAAACTTATGAGTTCATTAGATATTTATGACTCAATTCGAGAACATGCAATCTATCATACAAAGTGCTATCAGAATTGGTTGATATGATAGGATATGCAGCAAGAATAAATCTACTGAGATGTAGATACTTACTGGAATACATGCTAGTAACAACTTTCATTATCACCAATTAAAATTGACTGCCTAAGTTCATAAACATGCTTTCTCTGCACTTGGAAAAAGGAACAGAACAACTTCATGAGCAAGAAAGCACAACTCATAAACCTGTTGATCCAATTTATAGATTTCTCTCTTTTTTTCTCGTTCAATTTATGCACACATTAGCATACAAGATGCTTTATTTATAGAATGCTAACTAATTATATAGATCTCCCTGATTTAGTAGTTTTTTCACTTAGTCAACATAACTGGTGGTTTCTCCTCAGGGAAGTACAAGAATCACAAAGTCTATACTGCAGGTCAATGAAAAATATTTCAAACCTAAATAACTGTGATTATAGTAAGCACATGGTACTACAAAAAAGACATTATTTCCAATCGTACCTCCAATACTTCATCAAACTCAACCAGACTCTTTCTTCAAGTATTTGATTTTATTATAAAACTGATATAGCAACAAGAAGTGAGAGCTTACCCTAAACCTTGTTTCTGCTCCACATATGACCAAATTTGCAGGCTTGTCATGTTAGATATATATTCGGGAATTGATCATGTTATATTGCAGCTTCTTAACATCCTGCAGTATAGAGCAAAATGCATAAGAAAAATGATTGTTATGAACTTCTGGATTATTCTAATTAGAAGATACCAAAACTATAAAGATGACTCACAATTATTGCATGTTTTTCGTGTTCAACAAGTTTGGAAAAACTGAGCTCTCTCTGGTTAAGTCACTGATTACTCTGCCTCATAATAAGAAAGACAAAAGCCTATTTCAGTAATGATCTTTCAAAGCAAAGAAGGGAAAGAATGTGAAACTAAGATAACTGCTAAGTTATAAGCCACGACTCACAAGTATGTCATATTACTTAAGGCAGAAAGAGTAGAAGGAATGGGCCCTTCAAAGCCACTCTCTTGCATCTCTCTGGCGAAAATATTTTATAGCAATTAATATTACACATGAAGTGTTTGTATACAATTAAAAAGTATAGCAGAAAATTAAAGATCTCTTACATAGAATCACTTCAAACACTTGAAACCATATGCATTTTGATACAAAAATGTATAAGAACTTATACACAAAATTGGGTCACACAGAAACTGAAAGAGAAGAGTTAGTAAAAGTACCAAGTTGGCTTCAAATTAGCAGCAATGAACAACCAATATCCAATAGTCCTAGTAATCAAAGCATTCTTTGGTCCCAGTTTCCTAACCACCGGAGACAAGTACCAAGCGACGTTGTTCTCAAATCCTCCTCCTGATACCAAAACCCATATAAATTTAGCTACAAATCAATCAAAATGTTTTTTCAATTCACCCCTTAAATTCGAAAAGCCAAACTCACAATGTTGATAGTGCTTTCTAGATTCTAAGTGGCATCGTAAACAAGAAAGATCAACAAAAATGCAGAGATGATAACATAAACATCTCTGGTATGACTACTTCCCTCCTTGACCGGCAAATCGTCGGCGACGAAGAGAGTCACTATCTGATGAACATAGCGTCGTGGACCTTCTTGTCACTGGCCCAACACAACGCCGCATCATCGAAACAGCACAGCACGGTCGCCTCCGCCGTTACGAACACCTTCGTCTTTTGTATCACTTCAATTGACCCTAGTTTGAGAGCGAGGAGGAGAGAGAAAGTGGATCTGGGGCACTCTATCTCCTTCATCGCTAAAGAGGAAGATGAACAATCTAAGAGAACAGAACCCTAAATCTAAGAGAAAGGTAGAGATAGATAGGGAACTAGATTCAAAATCTACCTTTGGTCTTGGTTTCTTGATTATCTTGGAGGGCGACTCTGTTCATCCTTAGCCATTAGATTGAGATTGAAAATTTAAGGGTACAAAAGGAGAAAAGGAAAATTGAAATTGGAAGAGTGAGAGATGAGAATGGTGGTTGGCAAAGCTGTTGAGAAGTTGAAGAAGAGATTTCAGTGCTAGGTGATTCAAAGACATCGATTTCGAAGAATAGAGTGAGGATTTAGGGAGAGAGTGATAGAGGGGAAGAATAGAGAGGATGTCGAGTCCAAGAATAGAGAGAGTATCTAAGTTTGTAAAACTGTGGAGTAGTGGATGACATATCCTATCCTTTTTTTTTTTTTTTTTTTTTTTTTAAGTCTATGAGACAACGTATAATCAAAGATCTGTTGTATGAATGTAAAATTTTTTGACAAACAGGGGGAGGGAAATTTTGCCGCCTATGTCTATGTGGGTTTCATTTGAGTGAAACTTTGCCGCCCGCAATTTTGTACCTTGTTCAGACAACAGAACTATAACAATCTGTTGTACAAACTTGTGCATCTTGCACTAGGTACACCTAGTAGGATTTCTCAAAATTCATACAACATTTCGTTATACAACAGATAATAAAAAACTGTTGTGTGGATAGTTCTAATTCCATTTTCGTGAGCTTGTTCTGGGAGGGAATTATGTGCTCATTTCCTTCCATTCTAGGCCTCTGATTTACACAACAGAAACTTCTTAACTCTGTTGTGCAATATCTTCCTAAAAAACAGGTTTTCAATTTGATTATATTCACACAACAGAAATAGATTTTGTACCGTTGTATGATAGAGTTTGTGTTAACACACAACAGCAGATTTGTGTTCTGTTGTGTGATGGGTGTTGTGTGTTTCTATTTTTGTAGTAGTGGGATGGAGCAGTTGGAAGTCACTCAGAACAAGCGTCAAAATGCTTGGCAGCAGTTCCAAACTACCAAAGGCAAGACTAAGAAGGTAAGTTGGTATTTATGCGTTTCATTCTGCTTGCAAAATTGCTCTGATCTTTATCAAGTTACAGTAATCTAAAGTTACCATTTTATTTATGCACGTATTTGATTCCCCATTATTTTTTGGAGTGAGGGAACCAATATAAAAAGGTACAGAAACACAATTTTTTATTTTTGCTTGTATTATATTGCGGTTAGTGTTGTTTCAGGTCTACAATTTAGTATATATCTAAAATAAGTAAATCTGCAGTGCTCAACTTTAATTGTAAGATAACTTTGCTATGGCCGTCAAGACATTATGCATCAAGTATAAGTATACTCTATTTTGACAAACAAAAAAAAAAGAATACAAGGCAATAGAAAACCTTCATTTACTACTACCGATTGCACATTCTAGATTTGTAACTTTTTTTTTCAGAGTGGTTATTTATCTGGACACAAGCGGGAGAGCATCTTCAAGTCTCCTGACGATCCTTTTGGAAAGGTTGGGGTGACTGGCAGTGGGAAGGGTTTGACAGACTTTCAAAGAGAGAAAAGCATTTGCATCTCAAAGGGGGAGCAGCTGAGAATGATGATGAGGCTCCTTAGCTCCAAATCTACCTTCCCTGTTACCTAGTCAAAAAGGTCCAGTCTGAGCTTGTTAGCTAAAAACCTTTGGTAGTATTAAAACCTGTAATGCTCTTACGACCGTGGTTATTGTTGCTGTAAAGTTTGCTTCTCCTATTGAATATGTGTTTTTGTCTATAATGAATGAACGGTTTCATCTCACCAGAGGTCAGTGATTTTTTAGGGGCTTAGGTAGAGCTTTCCTTGTTGAGCCATCTTTGTTGGTACTACTCTGGTTCCCAGGAGGCATCATCGCCAAATGGCAGAACATTGGTCTATATGGCCTTGCATATTGAATAGCTGGGATGGGAATTGACAAGAGATGGAATTAGAATGAATATAACCAGGAGAGGATGCATTGCTCATTGTCTGGCACTATCTCCCAGGTCTAAACAGTACAAACAAGAAGCTGCAAAATTTAAAGCTGAGATAGGCATTCAATGCTAGAAGCTTAGTTTTTTTATTCATGTGTAGCTAGCTAAGAATGCTCTTGGTGCATTATCTTGTTACTTGAATGTATTGATGCTTGAATAATGGTTCTTGAATGATATATATGGATTAGAGTATTGTTTATATGGTAATATATTGAGCATTATTCTGGACAAACATTTATATTGATATTCTTGTTGTTCAAGGTTTAGTCATACAACACAATACAAAACAATGTGTTGTATGAATGTAAAAGAGTTCAAAATTGAGGCTTCTCCTACAACAGTCACTAGTTGGTACCCAATTGATTACAGTATTCACACAACGGATAACCAAATATAGTTGTTGTGTGAACTAACAACCAACAACAAAAGAAAACAAAATTCTGTTGTGTGATGAGTATAACACTACAACAGAATAGATCATGTTGTCTGAGTAATCAACAGACAAGGGATAATTTTACTTCTGTGTGAACTTACCTCAATTTTAAAGTATTTATTGTTTATCTCAGACAACAAATTAACTTGTTTTGTTGTGTGATTATGAATCTACAGACAAAACATGAAGAGCTAATCTTGATCTGAATCTTAGACGAAATATTGTGTCTGTCATAAATTTCTACACGAAATACTGGGTAGAGTTTTTTGGCTACTCTTCGAGCCATCTCATCAAAGGCTCAGACCCATCTCCTCAAAACAGCCTTTCCCCAATTGTATCAATTTGAAATCTCCGATTACCAAAAATCCAGACGTCTTCGTCTTCCCTTTTTGCTCAGTTTCCTTTTCGTTTCAATTCACATAAATCCAATCAAAGATTACCTCCATTCCTATCTCCAAACCCTAATTTCTCTGAATCCCAGTTTCTTTCAGTTTTGAAACAAAACACCCGGCGTGACGAACCTACTCTCCCTCAAATTCACATCTTCCCCACGCCATTACGTTCAAAAACATAAAGTCAACTACACCAACTGGGGAACCTTCCCGACATTTCCCACAGTTCCTTTCTTTATTGGCGCACATTCTCTCTTACACACTGTACCTTGCTTCCTCAGAAACCACTTCCTCAAATCCTTCTTTCTCCTATTCTTCGCAGCCCTGATTCAATTTTGCTCCGTTTAAATTACAGCAAGGATTTCAATTTGAGAGCTCAATTCGTTAGGGTTTGATTTTTGTGAAGTGTATGCTGTGTTTTTCTGAGATCTGAATCTCGAAGCTTCGATCTGATGGCTGCGGCCACTGCCGCCGGAGCTGCTGTGATTCTATACTACATGTTTGGGCGGAGAGCGTCATCGAAGCGGAGATTTCTCCAAGTCGAGATCGGCGAGGAGGAGGCTTTCTCGGCGACCTGCTCAGGCGCCAGCCACGTGGATCGAGTCAATGTCCACCTTGTCTGATACGCTGTGTTTCACTTACTCTGCGACTCTAGGGAAATGGCCTATCGACGACTTAGCCTTTGGCATTAACTACCTCATGCGTAGGCAGGTAAAGTAATTAGCCTCAAATTTTGGAGTTTTTGCTGTAAATTCGATATTTTTGATGCTATAAGGTTCATAATTTGCGTAATGGTTTATGAATTTACTACTTCACCTTTGCAGGGGAATTTACAAGTGGGGAGTGTGTATGCTGGTAGTGATTGTGTGTAGCTCAAAGGCGCTAAGATTATTGAGGAACTAAATTATTACTTGAAGCTGTTGACGCTTTGTTATCTGTTTTCCAAGAAACCGTTTCATGTGTTTTTAGAGTCCAGCGGTTTCTCTATGGAAGATGTCCTTTTTCAGAAGCCCAAGGCTGCGGTTCGTAAGCTCTTAACTTAGTTCTATGTAACTGCATTTGGTTATGTGCTTACATTGTCCTTCTGAGTAATCAAAATGATGTGCATAGATATGATTGTTTATTGCACGTATATACATTTGAAGTTCATCTTGAACTTTTTTAAGTAATGTGAAAAAACTCTCTGAGTACACGTCTTTCTAGTTGAGGTAAACAAAAGTACATAATAACGAAACACTTACAGAACCTAGTTTTTGACCAAATAGCTTCCTATCTGGATAACATTTTAGATTGGTGTGAAGTTTCTTTCAATATCCTTTAGAATGAGGTATCAAACCTGTGTCTTTCTTGAGAATTAATCCATAGCAGCAGAAAGTAGTATTCATAACAAGGAAAAACTGATAGCAGAAAATGTTAGTCCATATTCTGTAACATCATTCATGCCAGACAAAAATGAATTTAGTTAAGGGGATCACTAGGAAAGAATAAAAGTATGTTGCAGACGCACAAAGTTGCATATAAACTTCCCAATAATTCTATGAGCCTTGTGATAAAGCATTTCCGTTTTTTATTTACTTTTGTACTAGTGAGTGATTGTTAATTGTGTTATTAATTAATAACATAATGTTGCAGCTTCTGGAGCCTGCATTCACCATTCTATGTGATAAAGATTCAAAATGCTTTCTTATGTTGATATGTGGTATACATAGTATCAAAGATACACTAACTACCACAATGGTGCAGTGGCCCCTTTCCACCATTCGGTTTTGGATGATGGTGGAATAAGCAACTTAGTCCTAGGATATGCTCACTGTGGGATGGTTGCTGTAGCCCGTTGGATTGCTCAGTTCAGTACTCCATGCTTGCTTAAGGCTCTTGGTGAATATCCTGAGTATACAGTAAAGGTGAATGCCATTTCATGAACTATGCATCAGACTTCTTTTTTCTATTTCTATCTGTTTTGATTCTCCATGTATTATTTCTTATCTTTATGGTGCATGTTTTGTCTTCTTACTGTTCTTTAGCTTAACTTCTAGCATTACGTTTTGTTTTTGAACTGACATAAACTGAGTCATTCATCCCACACATGTTCTAATACTACATATTTACTGTTACTTTTCAAGGAAGTCTTGTGACTCAGCAAACAAAGTGATCTTGCTACTGAATTAAGCATGTGCCCATTCCCTCAATTATACAGACTATCCCTATTTCACATATTCCTATTGTTAGATTATGTGTAATTTTTCTTATCCTGTAACTTGGGATTTCGGGTTTCAAAAGAATTGAATAAATAAGAGGTCGTACTGATATCTGAATTGTCGGTTTAGAAATTATACAGGAGGGTAACCATCTGGTTAGTTTTGGAAATTTGCTTTATTTAGCTTGGGGTTACTTAATGGACGAGGGAAAACTGATTTATTTTGTTCTTTTTCTTTTAACTTTGATCCAGGGAGTATTTGTCCATACAAGTCAGGTAAAATTCCTCTACACCCATGCTAACTTTTGTCAAGAAGTTCAACCTCTATTTTACCGTTTACAATTGGTTAATCTCAGTTGCTCTTTCCACTTTACAGCTTTTACTTTTAATTCCATTATTGGCACAAATCATGCTATTTGTGCACTTCGTTGATGAATCAGCAAGAAGTTTGTGGTCTATAGTCATCTGAAAGTTATTTTTGATAATGATGTGGGCCTAATTTCAGATCCCATTTATGCAATTCTTACTATAATTTTATCTCTCTATCTTTTATTTTTCAGTGTACACGCTGATAAACCTATAAACATGCCTCATGCATATCTTAAACTTTATATCTCTCTATCTTTTTCAAGTTTCAGATTATAGTGCAAGATTATGAATTATAGATCAGATTTTTCTTTTCCAAACATGTGATTTTTTGCATAGGTGACAGTCCAGTTGAAAACTAGATCAAATAGAACAAGCTAATGATGAAACAAGGTATAGATCACTTGCTAACAAGTCTAGTTCTCAAAACAGGATTACTTTTAACATACCTTTGTTGTCTTTCTCCTCCCAAAGTTTCATTCTCATTTCACTTAGATACTAAGTGTAAGTGCAGTGTTTCGTAACTTTGCTTGAACATGTTCTGTTGGATGTCTACTGATTACTCAGTGGCCACTTGTATTTTATTTTTCACAGAGATGGGCTAGAGAAGTGGAAGAGCAAAAGCTTATTGGCAGTGGAGCACTGGATTTGCAGGGACATGCCTCCAATGTATGGAGCAACCAGCTGAACACACACTGGTTGACAGATTTGGGAATGCATGTGTTGATATATAGACCATTTATCAGGTTCCTCGATCTAATTCAAATTTTACTTCTTAGGTCTCAATTTGTTGTTATGACTTATGGTTTTGACTGAGTGAACTTGCAAGAACTAAGTCATTATTAAAATGATACATTGAGTTTAGGATGCCTGATGTTGTCGTTATTTCTTGTTGTATTGTGCTATACTTCTATTGTTTCTTTTTCCGTTGTTACAACCTCAAGTTTTGTTGCTACACATGAGTTTAGGTCGATGCCTGATGCTGCAAAAATAATATTGTTGTTATAGCTTTTATTTTTTATTTTTTTGGTATGAGATTGGAAGGTTTCTATTATTCAATAGACTAGATTACATTCCAAGCCAAATCTAAATAGCAATGTCTAAGTACTTGCAATGCAACAAACTACTAACTGCATTTTCAAAAACTTTCATAAGAGCAACATTTTTCTACTATATATTTGTGTATAAAAGGAAAGCAGAATCCTATTTCACATCTCCTGGGATACTTTGACTTATTAATTAAGGTATGCTGTGAAGGCGTGACTATATTATTATGTTTTGAAAGATCACCTGTCTTCCAAACTTGGGTTTGCATTACCAGATGTAAATGTAAGTCTTTTTATTTAGTCTTTCTCTGCAGCTTCTTGCTTGTGTCATTTTGTCATGTTGCTCATGGATAGTGTGGCTTTTGATGTGGAGTATTGCATGTAGCTTCTTGAAACAAGTTGATGTGGTGGCAGAAGCAGAAGAAAAAAAGAGGAGCAGCAGGAGCAAGCATTAGTCATGGCCGAAGTGGGCAAGCAATCATAAATAGTCCAATAAACACTGATCCATTTCTAGCAACTAATGTCTTTGCCCTTGATGCAATGTTAAACAATAAATTGTCACATATTCATGATTTTGTGGAACAATGACAAATACGAATTGTATCTTGGTGGATCCAATGTATTTTGAAGTTTAAAATATGGGTTGGAGTATTATTAGTTCATTTGATTGTTTGCATCAAATTTTATTTCCATTTGATCACTACTGTTCATTAGGTAAAATGGATGTTTAAATGATCATACAACAGATTTCTCATTTATCAGACAATAGTTTTTTCAAAAAATAAGTCTTCTAATTTACTCTCACACAACAGAAAACACTAGAACTCTGTTGTCTGACAATGCTTAACAAACAATGGATTTCAACAAGTTCTGTTGTCTGAAAGTTGCGCCTCAATTGCTGGGCAGCTGCGCCTGCCAAACCATCACACAACAGTTATAACACATACCCGTTGCCTGTGTGTTTCTCAGACAACTGTGTTCCACCGCTGTTTGAATTTTCAACAGACAATGGCTCGCTCTACAACAGTGGCATTCCAAATCAGACAACAGTTTTTGTCTGTCGTCTGATACGTTTTTTGGCATAGTGTGGAGAAGTATATGATCAGTCATCCAGTTGGGTTCATCCTTATTATTCCCTTATAGGGGAAACAGTCAGCAGCTATAAAGAGATCTATAACTGTCATGTTCATCACTACAATTCACACTATATGGGTCATATGTCTTGGTATGATTATTGCATTTTCGTAGACCAGCTAGCGGCTTTTCAACTGCCTAGAGTCTCTTTTTGGATGTAGATGAAGTTGAAATTCATATATATTTATATGTAATTCTAAATTTCTAATAAATTGACTTTTTTCAAAAACGACATTTTGTTATCCTATATCCCCGATATATCCTTGATATTTCCGATATCTCCCTTTTTCAAAGTACCGATAGATATGAAGATATCGATATTTAAAACCTTGGTCACGCCCATAATCAACTGCCAAGAATGAAGGTAAAGAAGACCATGTACTCCTTCCCACATGCGATGCTCCGTAATTAGCCAACGTATTAGCAGGAGAATTTCCTTCCCTCAGGAGAACTGCTCAGTCCGTTTCGACCCATACATACTGCCATTCCTGCAACATGGCCACCTTAATTGCTTCAATAAAGGTCAGTACCTCAGCATCGAGAGAACTAGGAACACGCACACGTGAAGCGAAGGCAAAGATGAAAGCACCGTCATGATCCCGGGCTATGCCGCCAAAGCCTACCTGATCTTGACATCTGAACGACCCATTGACATTAACTTTTATCCACGGAGATGGAGGAGGCAGCCAAGTGACCATAGTAAACTTCGGGGCACAAGGCCTCAGTGGCGAAAGATGCTAGAGACCAAAAATAGGAGGCCCAAATTGAGAGTTGGATGACGCAAAGGCCAAGCTAGCCGACTCCTGTAAAGTTGAGGTTAGAAAATGCATGAAAGTACTCCAGATAAACATACCGCCATTATGCCGCAAGCGATTTCTCTTTGACCAAACACACCACAAAACATTGCACACCGTTATGCGCCAAAGAAGCTTGGAAGAAGTGGAGAGGTGTGAGATGAAATCTATATTAATTAAATCCTGCAAGGAGGCCGGCTGATGGAATGCAATATTAAACATGCCAAAACACCACTTCCAAACCTCGAACACTGCTAGGCATCCCAAAAACAAGTGACACCAATTTTCAATTCCTACCCCACAAAGACTACACCTAGAACAAAGTGAAACACACATTCTCTGAAGCCTCGCATCCATAAGAATTTTCTTATGTAAAATTTTCCAAGAGCAAATACTCTTCCGTGGTTGGATCGCTGCATGCCAAATTAGAGAGCCCCAAGTTCATCATCTGAACTATTTTCTCTCTCTCTTTTTTTTATTTTTTTATCTGAAACTATTTTCTCTTGATTTGAGATTTCAAATATCATTTATGCAATAATCAACATAAACAAAAAACAATTTCATCCAATTATATTTGATAGCGTAGTTCCGTGAGTGATGCTAGCTACTAATATCAAATTAACTGATAATGATACCCATCTCTTATATAGAAAAAATACCCTCAATTAGAAGAACTAGTCATGTGAGTTCCAAAAATTTTGTCGAGTTAATATGAGATCGTTCAGGAATTATTTCAAGATCTCGATAACTAAAATAGTGCTAGGAATTATTTTTTGAAATTTTTCACGAGGTGAAATCTTCAGTTTAAGAATCCAATAATAAAGTACGCGACGTCATGTGTCCATGGGTATTTGTGGGAAACTTTTCAGACATCGAAACTATTTATTATAAATTTTTGAACTTTGAGAATTATGAAAATTCATTTTAAATAAAAAGAAAATCCATGGTGCAATCTGAGTAGTCCAATATTCCTATCGCTTCATCTAAGCTATACAAAATTTTTAAGGAAGATTATATAGGGTGGAGATCATATGGACACGATAGATCATTCGAGAAATCTTTAGAGGTCGAGACCTGTTTTGGCGACTCGATTGGTTCTTCGCCGTCCGGCCACGATACTGTGGCCTGCCTATCGGGTTTGAATCCTCTTTCCCCTTTTCCAGCATCGGCGTGCATGCGTTTATGGATCATCCAAGCATCGAGCGAAGAGGGAGAATCGAAGTCGGAAAGCTCACGACACTTTCGTCAATTCGGAAGCATTTTTCGGCGACTCCGGCCGAATTCGACAGTGCATGTGGTGAGGAAATTCATCCTCTCGTTAAGCTTTACAACTGGGTGTATTTAGTTTTGACTTTGCTTAAGTTTTGATCAAACTGGTTTTTGGGTGCTTTCGAATGTGATGGAGCTACTGACGCCAATGACTTTTCTAGTTTTTTGAGTTCAGCTCCGACATCCTGGATAGAGCCGGACCTGACATGAGGCCCGTGAGTTAGTCGTCTCAGGCCCAATGTCTCATTGGGACCTAATTTTTTTTTTCTGGGGGTATTTAAAATAATTATTAAGTAAATAAAATCTAAGTCTTTTACTAAAAAGTGAGATTGGTTTAGTTGGCAAGTTGCATTCCTTTTTTTTATGTTACTCCTAGCTTAGGTTTGAATCCCCTTTTTGTTGTGTATTTACTTTTCTTTTCATTTTTTTTTTGTAAATATTTTTTGGCTATTTTTTTTCTTCTCTATAAAAAATGTAGGCCCGTTTTTATTTTTCTCCTCAAGCCTCAAAATCTCAAGTCCGGACCTGATCTTGGAGCATGACTCGAGACCTGGCTGTGCTCAATTCATTGAGTGGGTGGAATTGGCTAATTCAAAACTTGTTGGGCCTCCTCTGTTTGTCGGTTACAGTATGTTGGTTTGCAGGAATTCCTCTATTGACTCGATTGGTTTGAGAGGTGAGCTGGGTGAGAACTAAATTGGTTATGAGTTGAGTTTTGTTCAATTGCCTAATGTTTATGGATATTCGAATAGATATATCTTATCCACTGGTCTTATTGAACTGTAATCGAAAATGTGATAATAAATTGTAAGTGGTGATTTCCTTTTTGTTTGGTTACTGGTTATGGAAAAAAATTGGTTGAGGAAAGGCTACAGGAGAGGAATAAGAGAATCGGTATTGTTAAGGATATGGTGAATTTTGGATTTGAATGGAAACTGGTTAAAGTGGTATTTGTATTAGCTTTGGTAAGAGTCTGGAATTTGATGGGTGTTCTTAACAGTTTTGGCACACCTATTATGAAAGGAAATAATGTTGGTAAATTCATACTCAGTCGTGATTGATCAAATCCTGGTCAAATTAAGAAAGTTTGGTCAGACGGATTGAATCGACGATATTCTCATCTTTGTTTCCTTAAAGAAGGTCATTAACGAACTAGGACTCCAGTTACTTGAGGAACAAAAGGTTCGTGAATCTCGAACAAAGTGAAGTAAATGACTTCAGAATTTAGGTAGGGGATTCATGGCCTTACTTCGTTAGTTGTTTTCATATTTCATGTAAAATGATGCATGTTAGGTTATACGGTTTGGTTATGTTAAAATACGTTGCATACTAACCATTCCGTGAGGGATATTGTTGATGACTTGAGAGTGAAAGGTAGCACTCACTTCCTTGGGTTCGATCCCCAAAACCTCCGGAGGCTTAGTTACTCAGATCGTCCAAGTATTTCAATCATAATGACAGGTTTGGTTCGTGTGTGTAACTAGGTAGTGGACGCTCTAGCTACGCTTTCCTGGTTATGAATTAGTTTGAGGTAAGGTCGTGTAGTGGGTCTACGGGACCAGTCATTTGGTATTTCTTAGGGCTTGTATTCGTTTGAATTTCATGCATAAGTTTTGAAGTTGGAAAATAATTAAAGTTTGTCATTCTTAAAGAAAAGGTTTAAAAATTTGTTTTCATACTGGCATGCCATTGAAGTTATATATAAAGTTTTCAAACCTAGCTGGGGTGAAGCCCCTACTGAGAAACGAGGACGAACACTCACCCCTATAATAATGTGGTTGTAGGTACTGTGCACTGGTACGGGACAGTTTTGGGCAAAGCAGGGTGTGCGGAATTCGATAACTCGTTGTAATGACAACCAGGCTCTGATTTTTAAATTTCGACCTTTGTTTCTTGAAGTTATTATTCCAGAACTTAATGAAAGTGACTTATTATTGCTAAGCCCATTGTCTCTCGATTATTTAAAAGTCATAAGTTCTAGACGAACCAAGTGAACTTAATGATTTTCAAAAAATAATTTCAAAAGTATTTTCAAGTTTCTGTTGTGTGTTTTATGAAAAATGTAATTTCATTGAATGCCTTGCGGGTTTCTAGAATGCAAATCAAACCTTTGGTTTATGTGTGAAAGACACACGACACTGTGATGTGCTCAAAAGTATTTCAAAATCCACATAGCTAGTTCTCGTTTTTTTTTTTTTTTTTTGGACAAAGAGCACAAACTTATCTATACTATTATTAAGAAAACCCACTTTGTTAGTCAGAGTGGGTGTGAATTTATGTAAATATCCTTAAACTATAGATTAATTTAAAATACTTTTTAATATATGAGTTTTTAATATATGAGTGGTGTTATAGTAAATAGCAAAATATAAATATAAATAAAAATTAAAAAAAAAAGGGAAATTCTTCCCACTTTCTACAGATATAACTTCCCACATCTTACAGTTGTAACTTCCTACTTTTTTTTTCTTCCAAAAAGTAAAAATAAGAATAAAACTGTTTAACACATGCATTGTATGTGTCAATAAAGACTAGTATTAATATAAAACAAGAAGTACAAATATAACTTCCCACATCTTACAGTTGTAACTTCCTACTTTTTTCTTCTTCCAAAAAGTAAAAATAAGAATAAAACTGTTTAACATGCAATGCATGTGTCAATAAAGACTAGTATTAATAGAAAACAAGAAGTACACGGAAGGAAGACTCAAATTGGGACACCCAAAACAAACATAACAAAACAAGGACAACAAAGCAAAGGAAGGCAAACTGAGTAGGCTCAAACTAGGCGAGCCCACAACCCAAACATAGCGAGAAGAACGCAGAAGCTTCTTCTGCACTGCTATGAAGAGCATAGTGCACCCAAAGGGACAGGCATCCAAAGGGTGTTTAATCCCTTGTTACACCACCGGAAACGGATTTATGTGCTTGAGCGGGCAAATCCTGCTTTGAACATCCAAGAAGCATGTATACAATCAACTGTAGAAGAAAAGGAGAGTTGCTAGAGTCGGCGACACCCAAGACCAGCAAACGGTTTGAGATGAAGAAGAATGATGGATTTGAGATAAAAGAGTTCGGGGTGAAGAGGAACAAATTTAAACCAAAATAGAAAGGGAAGAAGAACAGATCAAACAAAAAAGGTAAGACAAAATAGAAAGGGAAAACAGAGACACATAGCCTCAAATCGGAGATGAGCTCTGGGCAATATCGCCCATGGTGGGCAGGGATAAACGTCACTGACTCTCAAGGTGAAGGAGAGAAAACCGCTTGAGATGGGTTGTAACGTCCCGAACCTAAATTCACCTGTTTACTAGTCATTTGGACGGTAAACGACCTTTACTTTCACTTTTTACTTTGTTTCGATACTTTTAGTGGCCCTAAAAGTTGACTTTTTGTTCGGGTCAAAATTTGAGAAAATGTTCTTCATGGAAGTTGTAGAGGGCGTTAAACCGAGCGGGTGCATATGTGGTGCGTAACAATCGGACTTAGTATGCGAGAGTTGTGGCCAAAAATGTAAAGTTACTGTTCACGGTAAATTTTGATTAAATAGAAATTTACCTAGGGTAGGTTTCCATTTCCGGAAACCCACCCCAGCTCTCTCTCTCCTTTCCCCCCCGAGCTCTCTCTTCTCCGGTTCGACCCTTTCCTTTCTCCCCCGATTTCCGGCGATTCCGGCCACCAACCGGCGTGCCACCGGTCATCAGAGGAGCGCCTCCTCCCTCCGATCACCCTAGTAACCTGGGTTTTGGACGATTTAGCCGGAAAACCACGGATCGAAGCAAAACCTCCTCCGGCTGCAGTTTGAAGATTTTGACGATTTCCGGCGATTCCGGCCACCTCCGGTCCCCATCTCGCCGTCGAAGGTTCGGTTTTCATCACTGATCATTTCCCCTATGGCCTTGTATCACGATTTGTTGTGTAGATGCCGAATCGACGAATTGAAATTCTAGGGTTCTTGAGGATTTCTGGGTTTATGTTCATTGATCGATTTCGGCCATTTTTAATTGTTATTAGGGAATGTTGTAGTTGAGAAGTTGAATCAGTGTGTTGAGTAGGTGCCGCTGTCAAATTTTGGTGGCCATCGGAGATGGTGGCGGCGGCGCCGCCACTGTGGGCGGCGGTAGCGGCGGCTAGGGTAGTTTATAAATTTCAATTTTTAGCTAGTTAAATTCTATAATTATCATAGGGCATATATGTGAAGTTTGGTGAATTTTGGAGGAGTTTGGAATTGTTTGTGAATTGTTGAAGTTTGGAGTTTTGTGGTGGAATTATGGGAAATCCGGCCGTCGGATTTCCCTCATTTTCATTATGGAATATGTAAATTGAGGAATTAGAATTGTGGAAGAGATTTGGGTTGAATTTGAGAAGTATTGGAGATAGGGATTTTCGGATTTCGTTTAAGTCCGTAATTATTTTATCGGATTGCCGTTTACGGAAATATAATTGTGTACAGGGCAATGTCGCTAGCTACGGTTAGATGAAGGAACTCGTTTGCGTGGTTGCCAATAGTACTGTGAGTGGACGTTTGTTTTAAATAAGTGATGCATGCATTTATTTATTAAAGCCTGTTTTATTTTATTAACGTATTTTTCCGAGCATATAAAGATAATTATGATTTATCTTATGGAATTACTTCTAAATATTATTTTCCATGAAGTGATTATGATTTATATCGGTTGAGAATTTGGTTATAAAGTTGATATGCTCGGATTTGAAATTATAATTGATGTTAATATTCGACGAATGGTTTTCGATACGATTTTCGGATTTATATTGTCTATATTACATTTTAAATTCGTCGAATTGAGAATTTATTTATAAATGGAGTTTGTTTGAAATAAATCTCTATGATTATTTATTGATTATGATTTTGGCATTGGGAATGCCTCATTGATGATTTATTTATTT
This sequence comes from Rosa lucieae, assembly GCA_024704745.1. Lineage (NCBI taxonomy): Eukaryota > Viridiplantae > Streptophyta > Magnoliopsida > Rosales > Rosaceae > Rosa > Rosa lucieae. The sequence continues at coordinate 20,569,923 of CM045493.1, read as the reverse complement.
CTTTAGCGTGTGGGACACGCTGTTAATTTATACGGCTTTTTACGACTCCTTGAGTATTTCCGGGTACGGTTGGGAATTGTACCCGTGTTTTTCTTTACTCGTGGGATATGGGGAAGCCTTAAGGATTTATGAGATTTTACTAGTTTTTACCCACCATACCTGGGTCGTTATATATATATTTATTGCTAGCTAGCCTATTAGTACTCCTCCCTACTTACTATGTGTTCGTAGGTGAGTAGAGGAGAGCATGGGATGCTCTAAAGTGTGGGACACTCCGACCCGAGCCTGGGAGGCTCCCTTCTTTCGTATGGTGAAACTTCTTCCCCATATTTTATCGTTGCTTGACTAGCGGGGCTAGTCCGATTTTCACTGTAGCCAGCGGGGCTGGTCTTATTTTATTGAGAAATGAGATTTCGGTTTTACGATATAGTTTTCGAATGTGGTGACTAGCGAGGCTAGTCGATTTATCGTTTTGAAATTCTTGGAGTTAAAGCTAAATGTATTTTTCTAATTGTTGCATGCATCAGTTATTAAAGAGAATAAATGTGGGAAAGTATGAAATTTTTTTTCCTTTAAATTGTTTATTTTTTGTCCACTCACGCTAACGTTTTTCGTCTACTTTCCCCTGGGCCTTTCGGTTTCTAATGCCCAGTTTGCAGGCGAATTAGTGGGGGTCGGGCGTACATGACATTTGAGGCATAGTTGTCACTACTTCCGCAGTGTAGGATCATTTGATCCTTTACTCTTCTGTTATATCCCTGTGTATAGTAGTATTGCTCTGCTTAATCTTTGGGATTAGTATTTTTGAGTTTTGTGTTTTGTGAAAGTGGAGTTGTTGGTAATTGGGAGCAGGGTGGCTCCAGGAGTATAAGGTTGGTTTGCTTGTAGTGTTTTGTGTGTTTTACAGGTTTTGGGTAGTCCATTTTAGAGGTGACTCTGCCGAATTTTTGGTAGAGTTATCCCTAAGGTGGGCCCCACAGGGCCACCTCGGATTTCAGGGTGAAATTCGGGGCGGGTCCTGTCATGGGTTTTTTTGTAAGGAAAGTTATTCAGAATTTTTATTTATTTATTTATTTTTGAATAAAGGGCTGGTGCGGCTGCCTTCAAGCCTTGATTAATGAAATTGTGGAATACAAGGGGGCGACATTAAGCCTAAACCCCTTATTACAATAGGCATCTAGAGTATGTCCTGAAATAATAGCAGGAATTTCTACAAAACTCATGTATTCTACCAAGCACCAACTAGCAAAGAGTGCACTACTAGCTACTCTATTTGCTTTGACATAGCAGTGTCATAACGGAAAGATAACTCGATATGTAACACGATTACAACATAGCATAATTACTAGATGCACAGCTTTCCCATTATGTTGCTGCTGGAGGATAGATCCGACGATACTGAGCTTCACCCTACCACTATTTGACCAAGCAAGGAACTCGCCGCCTACCTAGAGCAGACAAGGGACTTTGAGTGCATACATAGGCACATAGCCCGACTAGCCCTACCCAACCAATGTAGGAACTTATTGCTCACAAAAAGCACAACATAACTAAATATCATAAGTAAACAAAAACAATAAATAAAATAAAACTTAAGGCAGGGCCCAAAAATTGAGCCACAACCCTAACTCTAGCCCAAAACGGGCCCACATGCAAAACCCAAGTCCAAAAGCTTACACCAGAAAGTGGGCCTCCAGCCCTCCCAGCCCAAGTCAACAGCTGCATCAGCTCGCCTCCATACCCGGCGTCCCACCACCGTCGTAGAACCCTGACCATCACAGCAACCTTTGCCTGTTTCGAAACACCGCCGTAGAGCCCTCCACAATTCCATGGATCTACAACAGAATCCGATTCAAACTTCAGCAAACCGTCATCGTCCATTCCGTCAAGCCAGCGATCAAACCTATCTAACCATCGATCTTGAGCCATCCTCCGACCGCCGCCAGACGCTACTCCGACCCAGTGAAGCTCCATCTCAGCTCCGATCCCCAACCGTCCAGATGCAACCGTATCCTGACACTGAGATAGATAGATAGAAGCACCCTCCGATCTCAGCCTTCGAACAGGGGATAGGCCCACTACACCGGCATCCTGTCCGGCCACACACACCTTACGTCGGCGAGGCTGTGGCCCAGCCGGACGAGAAAGAAGCAATACACAGGCAAGGTATCTAGGGTTTCAGTGCGTGAGGCGCGTTCTAAATTTCTTTATTTCTTTGTTTATCTAAGAATTTCTCCTCGGTAAGTAATTTTTAAAGATAAGTACGTTAATGAGGTAAAAGCAGTCTTTTAGAGTGTGTTTGGACACGGGAAAATACGCTGGAATTTAATTAAAATTCAGGATTTCACAATTCATCTCTCCGATTTCCCCATTTGGTATCCTATTCCACAGAATCTGTAAATGACGCAGAAGAAAATTTGAGGGAATTGGAGGTCAAGATTTTCGGTTTCAATTCCCTCAAAATTAGACGTTATTTGTCAATTCCTTCCAATCTAATTCATTGTACGTACCTTTTTTTTCTACCGAATCATTGTTTATCGACTCTGCAACAAGAACCAAAACCCAAATCCCAAATCCTAATAAAAATGGGTGGTGCCAGCAACAGGTTCTTGAGCCTACTCTCCACCACGACACACCCTTTGCCTCTCCATCTCCACCACCGCTTCCCTTGTCTCATCCTCCTCCGCCTATCTCGCCGCTCGTCCAGTCCCTCACTCTTGTCTCGCCTTCATCACTCTACCCTCTCTTGTCGCTCCTTCCAAATCTGATTGTTAGAGGAGACGGTGTCATCCTTGTTTCACCTTCACTGGACAGCTTGATTATAATTTGGTGAAGGAAAACTGGATTGGGTGACTTGTATTGGGGAAATGGATTGTCGTTATATTTAATAAAAAATGGTTCTGTGTATTCTAATTTTAGTTCTCTAAATGAACAAGATTCTTGAATTACTATGGCTTCAACTGTACTTCTGAGGCAGCTAAAAAAAAGAATGGGGTTTTGTTGAATAGGAATTTGGTGTTAAAAAATAAAAAATGACATCTTCTTATTTACTCTGTATCTTTTCTTGTTGTGGTTGTAGCTGTTGCTTTGGTTCATGAGTGATGATGATGATGATTTGGTTGCTGCAAAGGGGCATGGATGCAAAATTTGTAAATAGATTATGTTGAAATTACTTCACTAGTTTACTATTTGCATGAACAAAGCCTGAAATTTGCTAATATGGTATTATAGGTTCTGAATGATTTATGCATACTGTTGATGCCATTGTGAATTGGTTATACATGTCATTGGGCTCATTGTTTTTCTTGTTTTCTTTGCTCTTTTGATGAATGTTTTGCTCTGCTCTCATTTTATTGAGCCATAAGTAACAATTGTCATACTTTGAATTCTTGTCATTTTTAAAATTCTATATGATGATATCCAAGCAACTGAATTCTCAATTACTAGAATTTAATTCCTAGAATCATAATTCTTGTCATTTAAGAATATCTGTGGAAATTGAAAATTCTTCATCCAAACACACCCTTAAGTAATGTTTAAAGATAAGTACGTTAATGTCGTAAAACTAGTCTTTTAAGTAATGTTTAAAGATAAGTACATTAATGTGGTAAAATTAGTCTTATTATATGTGCTTATGATTCTTTTTTTTTTTTTTTTTTTTTGAGAATATGCTTATGATTCTTTTAGCAGTATCAAAACATAATTCATATATTTAATTTATCAAATTAGTACACAATGCGACTCTGACATGGAAGTGCAAGAACCCTTCAGGGCTTGGTAGCAGCCAGAGTGTTTCCGACGTCGACCACAAAGCGGTATCTAACATCGTTCTTAGCAAGACGCTCCATTGCCGTGTTCAAGTAGTCCATCGGAATAACCTCAATATCCGCAGTTATGTTTTGCTCGATCTGTGGCGAAATCAATCATCTCTTGAGTCTCCTTCATGCCACCGATTGCACTACCAGCCACCAATTTCCTTCCTGAATGAATACACAACAATTTTTTATAAGGTGCATGTTCGGCTTTAAGAGAAATTAATTTGATAATAACGATCATAGATGTGTGTGTTTGTGTATTTGTGTCATTGTGTGGTAATGAGTAACTCGGTAAATAACTAAGTATATATTGAGCAAATTAATTTAAATTAAATTAGAGAAGTAAAATTGACTCTACTCTCTTTATTTTTTCACTAGTGTTCCACACAACAAATATGTGCATAACAAAAATGAGTGGGTGTAGCTTGCAAAAGAGGGGTGCTAATTTCCTCAAATAAATGTGGGATATTGGGTCTATACGCAATTACTCACCCAAGAGTAGAGGATAGACGTCTAGTTCTAGTGGCTTGTCTGGTACGGTGCTCCCAGCATAATAAGCTTCCCATCGGACTTCAAAAGGTCAATCGAGGGCGAAATGGCATGCACAGCAGAGACTGTATCAAGGATGCCATCAAATGTGCCCTTAGCAGCCTGCAATTGCAATCCAATATGTATATTTTATTACACCAGAAGAATAAATTATCGATAGATTGTATTTTCTGACTGCGGTGTATTCAACAAAATTAGGTTGAAAATAGCTAAATTTTACATATCAACAATAATTTTGACCAAAAAAAAAATATGATAATGTTGTAGAAGTGGTGCGAACCTGCATCTCGTCGTCGTTGCGGCTGATCAAGAACGAATCAGCATCAAATTGTTTCAATGCTTCATCTTTCTTGCTAGGGGATGTACAACTAATCACAGTCACTTTCGCCCCAAAAGCCTTGGCAAATTTCACACCCATATGACCTAGCCCACCAAGGCCAACAATGCCAATATGCATACCAGGCTCCGCTAACCCGAAGTACTTCAAGGGACTATACACTGTGATCCCAGCACAGGATAGAGGTGCTCCGGTGGCTAGCAGCATGTTGTCCGGAAAATGGATCATGTAGCGCTCGTTGGAAACCATTGAATCAGAGTAACCTCCGTATGTTACTGTTCCATCGTGGTATATGTCACCGTAGGTAAAAATCGATTTGGGGCAGTAAATTTCAAGGTCATTGTCACATTTGCGGCAGTCATGGCATGCACCAACAACACCACCCACACCCACTTTATCTCCCACTTTTACTTTCTTCACCTTGCTTCCTACTTCTGTTACTTCTCCCACTATCTCGTGCCTGCCATAGCCCATAAGCCGAGTTAGTTGTACTCAATTAATATTGCACTAGCCAGACTACCCTCTAGTTCAATTAAAAGGGGAGGGGGAGAATGAGAAGGCTTTGCTTTAATGGTTGTGTTTCTGGTTGTTGACTCACTACCGGACATAGTTATTAGTTGCTGGTGAGATCCCAAAATATCTTATAAAAAAAAAAAAAACAAAAAAATGTCACTAATTCCTATTATTTAATCTTAATTTCATCTCCATTAAAGGTCCACAAGAGAGCTAGAGGGTTAATTTGAGGGCCAAAGAGCGGATTCAAATTTGCTCACCACTTTTATTTTTTGGTGATGTCACCACCATATTAAAACTTGCCACGTCATAATTGATTTTATACTCAAAATATTTTTTTTAATAAATCATCATGATTCACTTTAATTATGTTTTATAACATATGGTGGTTTTTTTATTGAGTGGTAGTATCACCACCAAAGTATTGGTGGTGAGCAAATTTGAATCCCCAAAGAGCTATGGGGAGTGCCAAGTTCAGCCCTATGGATAGCCCTGGTCTCCAATGATAATGACACCACAGAGTGGAGAGAAGGCGTAGAATGCCACATGCATGTGTTGCAGGGCCGGTCCTGACTTTTCAGAGGCTTGAGGAAAATATTCATACCAAATTAAATTCAAAAACACTAGTAGAATTTTTTTTAATAAAAATCTATATTGTATTCTTAAATAGTTAAATTAGAAATGACATTAGTAGCAATGAAAAAACAAAAAGAAAAAATGAAAGTTGTTTAATTAATACGAGAAGAAATCAGAAAAAGAAAAGAAGAATATAAAACGAAACCTTTTGGTCTCAAACCTGGGTGGTCGAAAGGCCACACAACAAACTTGCCACTAAGCTAAAGCAACATCATGTAGTAAAAATGGCAAAGAATATTATAATTAGTTGGACTACAATATATATATATATAATTTTGGAGGCCCACCGGAGACCCGTGGCTTGAGACGGCTGCCTCAGGTGACAGCCCTCAGGGCCGGCCCTGATGTGTTGTACAAGTTGAAGGCCATGAATTTATGCTAATTGCACAAGTGAATAATTATAGAGATAATTAAGGTTCAGTAATTATGGCTAGTATTGTTCTTAATTGTTGTAATTGTTTTTTATTTCTTTTTTCAGAAAGTGTTACCTAAAAAAATTATGTTTATATTTGAAGAGTGAAATTCACACTCCCTATTTTACAATCTACACTCTTTCTTTCCTTTTTTATTTGAAATTTTGATAAGGAGACAAAATTCAAGTCACTAGACATAAAATTTAAGTTACCAAAAAAGGAAAAATTGAGTGTGCATTGTAAAATGAGAAGTGCAGATTTCACTTCTCTTTATATTTTTATCTTATAATTTTACAACAAAAACTATAACACTTTGTTGAAAAATTGCGTTCATCCCAAAATTAATTGTACTTAGAATAGGAATAGAAGTATAATTAATATTAATTAACATAATTTAAATAACAAAATATTTAAAGGGCTATAATTTAAATCTTGATTGTTGGAGATAAAAAATATTATCAAAGCTTGAGAGCCATACCCTGGAACTATAGGGTACTTTGATAATCCCCATTCATTCTTGAGGTTGCTAAGTTCAGTGTGGCATATCCCACAGTACAGCACCTTAAACCTCACGTCTTCATCACCTGTTTCTCTGTGATGAAGCATCAATTTTACCACAATTAATATTATCAAACTAGCTAAGAAAAAGAAAATATGTAAAGAATCTGAAAATGACTGAAGTAGTTGAATAACTTGGTTACCTTCTGGAGAAGTTTAAGGGAGAGAGATGCCCAGATGAGTCTCTAGCAGCCCACACTACTAGCAAAATAACAACACACACGGATTTACTGTAATTAAAAGCCTCAGATATCCGTGTGAAATAGATATACTAACAGAAATCCGTGTGAAATAAACATAATCGGGCCCACAATAATTTATACAATAACAATATCAACGGAAATCCGTGTGCATAAACAATAGCAACAGATATCTGTGTACAAACTAAAACATTTTCACACGGATATCTGTGTGAAAATCATTTCACACTGATTTCTGTATGTGTTATAAATTAGTTTATTTCAAAATCATTAATTCTGTTAGAAATGTGAATTATGGAGGGACAGATTTCCGTTACAATGAGTAATTCACACGGATTTCTGTGTGAAATGAGTAACACACAAATATCTGTGTGAAATGTTGACACAGATATCCGTGTGAATAAACAACAGTAACAGATATCTGTGTAAAAACTAAAACATTTCACACAGATTTCTGTGTGCAAATAAATTCACACTGATTTCTGTATGTATTATAAATTATTCTATTTCAAAATAATTAATATTTTTATGTTATGTGAATTATGGAGGGACAGATTTCCGTTACAATAAGTATTTGATACAGATTTCTGTGTGAAATGAGTAACACACAAATATTTATACAATAACAATATCAACGGAAATCCGTGTGCATAAACAACAGTCACAGATATCTGTGTAAAAACTAAAACATTTTCACACGGATATCTGTGTGAAAAACAATTCACACGGATTTCTGTACGTATTATAAATTAGTTTATTTCGAAATCATTAATTTTTTATGTTATGTGAATTATGGAGGGACGGATTTCCGTTACAATAATTATTTGATACAGATTTCTGTGTGAAATGAGTAATACACACGGATTTCCATGTGAAAATATTGACACAGTAATCCGTGTGAAAAAGGAGACTACACACAGAAATCCGTGTGAATAAACAACAGTAACTGATGTCTGTGTAAAAACTAAAACCTTTTCACACGGATATCCGTGTGAAAATAACAATTAGCTACAAAATTCCGTGTGAAAAAGTATAGGTGTATATAAGGTTGACCATTTATTTGATATCGAAATAACGGCGGATTGAGTTAATTTTTTTTACACAATACTTATTAATACACTATAAATAGATGGGTAATGTCAATTTATTGAATTTAAATTTTGATTTATTGGTTTGCACAAAAATTCTTATATGTCTACTAATGTGGTATAACTAGTTTATTAGTTGTAATGAAAAGTATACATTCCATGAGCAACAATGTTGAGGAAATTGAATTTATCAAAATCGACCGTTGGATGTTGTCATGATTAGAATAAATAGTTATGGACAAAATTTCAGCAATTTTTGTTATCGTTTAGGTCGCGATCTACTAGATCAACCATGAACCCTAAATACCACATAAAACTAATATGCTCATAACCGCTCATTCGCAACTTATTTTTTCGATCTGTCAGCTCTCATACTCTCATGAATATGAGGTATACCAAATAATGTAAAAATTTTGAAAAGTTTATCTCCTCTTGGTTTAACTCCCCTTAGGGAAGTATAGGTGTATATAAGGTTAACCACTTTATTTGATATTGAAATAACGGCAGATTGAGTTAATTTTTTTACACCATACCTATTAACACGATATAAATAGATGGGCAATGTCAAATTTATCAATTTTGAATTTATTTATTTTTGGATTGCACAAAATTCTTATATGTCTACTAATATGGTATAACTAGTTTATTAGTTATAATGAAAAGTATACCTTCCATAAGCAACAATGCGTAGGAAATAGACTTCATCAAAATCGACTGTAGGATGTTATAATGATAAGAATAAATGGTTATGTTCAAAATTTCAGCTATTTTCGTCGTCGTTTGGGTTTTGATCTAGTAGGTCAACCCTAAACCTTAAATACTACATAAAACCTATTAATACTCTATAAATAGATGGGTAATGCCAAATTTATCGATTTACAGTTTCGATTGTTTAGATCGAAAGATATCCTTATGTGTCTACTAATGTTGTTTAACTGGTTTATTAGTTGTATTGAAAAATATACATTCTACAAGGAACAATGAAGAAGAAATAGACTTTATCAAAATCGACCGTTAGATGTCATCATGATAAGAAGATATAATTATGGTCAAAATTTCAGCTATTTTCGAAGCATTTAAAGGGTTGACCGTTATACTACATAGAAATCATTAATTTTTTTATGTTATTTGAATTATAGAGGGACAGATTCCGTTACAGTAAGTATTTGATACAAATTTATGTGTGAAATGAGTAATACACGAATATCTGTGTGAAAATATTTACACAGATATTCGTGTGAAAAGAACAATTAGCAACAGAATTCTGTGTGAAAAAAGAGAAGTAACAGATGTTTGTGTAAAAGCTAAAATATTTTTGCACGAGTATCTGTGTGAAAATCAATTCACACTGATTAGTCTTGGTAATATAAATTAGTTTATTTAGAAATCATTAATTTTTTATGTTATGTGAATTATGGAGGGACGGATTTCCGTTACAATAAGTATTTGATATAGATTTCTGTGTGAAATGAGTGAAAATGTTTATACACATATCCGTGTGAAAAGAGAGACTAGAAACGGAATTCCGTGTAAATAATTGCTGAATCAGCGAAATATTTTGAAACAAAATATAAAGGCGGGCCAATCAGTCAATTCCCGCTCAATATTGAGATACCCACACGGATTATTGTGGGTACCGTTAAAAACACCAAAAAAAAAAAGAAAAAAAAAAGAGGGTTGAATAACACATGGCCGCTCTTAGCACTCAATATTGATTTGTTTAGGGTATAATATCTTTTCCACCGCCAGAGACCAAGGTGAGAGAGCAAACTTGAAGTTCATCCCCAAAGCCGTCCGGGTACGGTATCTTTGATCATTCATTTGTTTCATCCACTATTTGTCTTGGTGAAATCAAGCTCATGGTCCATTTCAATGGTGTTCTAATCTTCTCTTGAATTTCCAGGTTTGAAGACTCAAGCTACTGAATTCGGTAAACCCCCAAATCTGGGTTTTGACTAGAGTGCTATCGAATTTTGTGAGAGGTAGAGATAGAAGATAGAGAGAGGTGATATTCAGCAAGGGTAGAGGGTGAAAGAAGTGAGAGAGGGATCTGGGTTTTGAGCACAGTGTGGAAATTTCTACTTGGTAGGTTTCAATGTTTCTATACTTTCTGTTTGGGTTTTGGTGGAAATTTGTGATTACATATATCAATATATGTGTTGGCCTCTCTGTTATTTGTGTTGAAATCTCTGTTATCTGTCATCGGTACCTGAATTTCTGATATGGGTTTTGATTGCGTTTGTGTATCGGAATTTCTGATCTCGGTGTTTTTGGGTTGGATTAAAAATGTGTTATTTTTGTTTTTGGATGTTCTTAAGTTATGTTAGATTCTGATTTTTATTGGGTTATTTTTTTCTGAATTTCTCAGACATTAGATAGTGGCTTGCTTGATTTGACGAATTTTTATATGTCTTCTGTGATTTCATATGATTATACTACTTGATCTTATTGTATAAGAAGTGAATCTATTTTTCAGGTAACGTAAGGGACGTGAGAGTTTAAGCGAACACCCCCTGAAAAACTAGAACAGGTTTGATTTCGAATGAAACTGTTTTGCTATTATTGTTTTCTGAATTTTTATGTGGTGCAGTTTTTACTTAATTATCTGCTGTTTTTAGTTTTCAAATGATGTGATTTGTTATGTTCTGCAAATTTTTTGGTGTAATGAGACTGTTTTGATTAAGGTGATTAAATTTCTTTTTTTTTGTTTGATTTCTAGGGACTGTGTTTCAATTAAGTTGGCCCGTTTACTTATCAAGGAAAGGATTGATCAAGGTAATACTAGAAACTCGAAGTTCTATATCTGTTCTGATATCTTTTAGCAAGCATGTTAGTCCTTTAATAGAGTGTTTTTCTATCTTGGCAAACTTTGTCCTTAAAGTTACCTCCTTGAATATTGTATATAATATACTGAATTTGTAGTGATTCAAAATCTTCAATGATAGGTAAATTCCTTCTGTGAAGAATGAAGAATAGGTGTTCTTTTTTGTTGTTTCGTGTCTAAATTACATTGTGTTTTAAGTTGTTGATGAACATCACTGTATATACAAATTTCTCTTCTTTTCTTTAATTTCTTGCCAACCTCAACTAGATATATATTTGCTTCAAAATCAAATCAATCTATATGGTATTTCTCCTCTGTCAATGTTGTTCTCTTACTGAATATTGTTATACCAGTTTCAGAAAGAGTACATTTTTATTGATTTTCTCTGTGGATATATATTGGTTTAAATAGCGGTAAACCCTTTACGAGCAAACAATGAATCCTTTCCCTAATAACCCTTTAGTATTTGTTTCATCTTCTATGTTTGTGAAGTATCTAAAACTGCTCTTATAAAGAACAGGGTAGGAGAGCCAATAAAGGGGTAAGTGAATTTAGTTGGTCAAAAGAATAGAATACAGTACAATGCATTTGCTTGAGTATGTGGGCAGTTTGAAGAAAATGTTGGGGTACTTGGGATATGTGAAATTTATTACACTTTGGAGAAGATGTTAAAAGATATAGCTTTTTAGTGCAGAGTTTTATCCCTATTATATAGTTCCTTTTGCTTCCACGGAAATCTACCTCTTGATGTTATTGAACTGAGGAGACTAACATGCGACTAATATTACTGAACTGAGGCAACTAACATGCGACTAATATTACTGAACTGAGGCAACATGTGTGTGAGTCTATGACAGATAATAGCAACTTCCTCATAGTTTGTTTTGCTTTCTTTATGCTTTCAATAATTGGAGAGTAGTGATCACTATTTTTTTACACAATCACTATTAAACGTTCAGATCTGTCAGCTGGCAATAAGATGTTTTCATACAGAACTTTGCGATTTAATTGTCGAAGTTTTATATCTCGATATTTATGATTCGAATTATACTAATTTGATTCATTGCGTTACAGATAATTCCATATCAACAACATGTTCTTCACCAAGGCTGAGGGTTCAACTTTTCTCCTGCCAAATGAGATTACATATATCAGCAAGATTCATGTAAAACATACATTCCTGATTCTACCTCTTAATGATCAATTCTTGGATCGATTAGCTAAAATTTTGATCCAAAACTATTTCATTCAGTTATCTCAAATTTGGATCAACCTCTCTCTTTCCAACTTGGCTTTAACTGATGCTGAGGTCTTCTTTAGCTCAATCAAGACGTCTAATTCATTAATAACACACTAGATCCCGCAGCAAAGTGTGGGCAGCTATTGCTAGTCTTAGTGATATTTGACCTTAAACAATATTGTATCCTACAAAACTGCCTTGTTTTTTGTAATCCAAGAATTTACTTTGATATGAAATGTATTTTGCTAGAATTGTAAAGAACATCTTGCTATGAATGTAAAGTTTTAATATTTTTGATTCAGTTGTGGATTTGTTCATTTTATTGTAAATATTTAAAGTAGATTTATTGTAGAAAAATAAAAATATTATTATGTTCAGGTTGCAGATTAATTAGTAAATTTTTTTTTTTAAAATGTTGTCACTTTTACACACTGAAATCAGTGCGAGTTAGATTATATTTCACACGAAAATCTGTGTGAATAGGGTTATAAGTTTTGACACAGAAATCAGTGTGAAATAGAGTTTACATATTTGACACAGAATTCCGTGTGAAATACAGTTTACATTTGGCACAGAAATCCGTGTGAAATAGAGTTGTTCACACGGATTGCGTTCCATTCCGGTAATTTATATTTATGGAATTATAATGGGGCCCACGTTAGTATTTCACACGGACAACATAATCCGTGTGAGATGAGCATTACCCCCCCTCCAAACCGCACGGTAACACCAATCTGTGCGTGCACTGTGTGTAAAGGCTATCACACACTGATATCCGTGTGTAAAAGTCTTATTACCCACAGATTAAAATCCGTGGGTAATTGTTGTTTTGCTAGTAGTGCCAGCCAAAGGCCTTCACAGGGTGCTCTGTTTCCGGTGTCATGATCACCATCAGGGTAATTGGCGATGAAGTGTTCACTGATAACCCTTCAAAAAGGTGGAGGCAATGAAGAAGGTGAAGCCCCGTGAAGGAATGCTTATGAAACTCGAGCAAAAGTTTTGGTATAAATAGAATGGGGGAGGCAGACTTATATGGAATTATGGAGTGTGTTATGTCTGGGCATGATTATTTGCATTGCTGACGTGATCGATGAGCTAATATTTATGGACTTTCTTCTCTACTAGATCGAGCTTGTGAGTCTTCTGCGATTGTTGAAACATATACACGAATATGGACAGATACTGTGTTTTAGTTTGCTCTCTGGAAAAGTTACAGATGAAAATGTATATATTACATATGTTATCACTGCGGCCTGGAAAATTCTACAATGTGTTAACGTATGACATGCATACAATTGCCTTAAAAGTGGTAAAATTAGTCATCAAAATAGTAATATTAGTCCTCAAAGTAGTAACATGAGTCCTTAAAGTGGTAAATTTTCTTAGTTACCACATGAGTCCTCAAAATAGTAATATTAGTCCTCAAAGTGGTTCTTAGTTTACCATATGAGTCCTGAAAATAGTAATATTAGTTCTCAAAGTGATAACATGAGTCCTTAGATGGGTAAAAATAGTTGATGTATAAGAAATGTTAACATACCATACCTTTACCCCTGCGGCCTAGGCTATGGGAGTTGATAACGTTGGCAATTCCCAAAGAGTGGCCGAGATACTAAGGGGGGGGGTGTATTGTATATAGAATTAGTGGAATTTTTAGACAAATCTATGAAGTTTAAAAGTCTGGTTGCATTCAATATAGACTTTTAGAAGTCCATGAAAGTCTTGAGGTATTCAATTAAGATTTTTAAAGACTTCATGAATTCCACTAAAATCTAGGGGTATTCAATTAGGACTTTTAAAAATGAATAAAAGTACAGAGGTATTCAAAATATCATTCATACTTATGGAATTAGAAAATCATGGACTTTGTAGTGTTAACTATACATATCAAACTCCAATAATTTTTCAGCCTCCAGACCAAAGATTTGAAAAAGTCTATCAAAGCTCCCTCTTCAAAAAAAAAAAAAAATTCTTATTTAAGAAAAAAAAATATCTATCAAAGTTTTTCTCTCTTCGCGCGAAGAGACTGGTCATTCATCGTCTCTCTTTCTTGATTTTTTGTCTGTTCTCTAATCTTTTATGATATAATGTTTTTTTATACCCAACATGTTTATTGTAGTTGTTGAATGTGATTTTCTTTGTTTTTTAGTTGTGATACTTTGAACTCTAATAGCAATAAAAATGATTTATGAAACCCTAAAACCCAAATATTGTGGTCCACCCCTAAAACCTTGAACAGTGTTGCTATGACATACTAAATTTTATCTTATTAATTATTCTCATCGATTTGAATTTATATTATGGTTCAAAGAAAGGTTGAACAATTGAATTTCAATTGATTGATTATAGATCAAGATATTGACCAATATTGTTATGATATATGTTAATCGGCAAAAACAAAATTGATGAGAATAATTAACCATAAATCTTTATGTTGTTGGGAGATTAGGAATGAGAACAAACTAGCTAGACAGAGTAACAATCATTGTTTTGAGTCAATTTCTATTAGAAGATACTTGAACATTGAAGAAGCAACGAGTTATTATCTTGTTTTGTGTTTGGGCTGCATTGGTTTTGTTTTTTGTTTTTATATTTTGTACGTGCTAGAAAATCTGTAGAAGTCATTCATAATAAAATATATAGATTTTCATGAATCAATAAAAGTCTGTTGCTAAAATCAATGGTTTTAGCAAATCAATAACAATCTATCAATTTTTGAAAGAGTCTGTGGACTTTTCAAAAAGGCTGTCATTTAAAAAAAGTCTGCACAAATCCAAATACAATACACCCCCTAAGAGTCATTCAAACACATTACAAGGGCAAAAGGATTTGGTTCATATAATTGAAATGGGCTACGGCTCAAGGCCTATATATGAAATCTCACTTGAGGGCAAATTGGGCTCTTTGGTGTACATTTGTCAAATTAGAAAATTAATGCTCCGGGAATGGAAAAAGGGGACACATAAAAATGAAACAATGGTAGATGCAAGAGTTGCTAATAAATAATCTGAACTTCATAACCAAAATCAATTGGCAATGATGTGAAAAAATTAAATTCTTATAAATTTATAGACAATATCTCAATCTTTCTATTGGGAAATATATTTTACATTCACTAAAAGAAAATTTTACCTGGCAGATACTTGATAAATGCATTAGCAGAATTTTTTGAATTTACATAGTTTTTTTTTAAGTGGATTTCATTAAACGCATGCCAAGATGACCATTACATATCCTTTTATTGCCTTTAACTAGACAGATCAAGAAGTTGTACCAAGAGAACTACTGCGATACATAGAGACAGATCATCTATATTAGAACTAATCGCTCACTTATTTAAAAGTGAGCCTATAAACTATGGTCAATAGCAAAGACATAGTAAATAAGCTCCTACCACAATGAACTAGATTTTTTCCTTGCCCTTCAAGCCAGGGCTTGGAGGCTTACCCGAGTACAAAACAGTTAGGACTTCTTCAGCAGAGACCTTTGTTGACTTAGTAGTTTTATTTTTGGATCCCAAAGGCCTTCCCCTCTTCTTCTTTGTACTTGGCAACTCAAGTGATGGTTTTGGCAACATAACTTCAGCTGGCACTAACATACCTCCTGGAGTTTCTACAAGGCCCAAAGACTAAGCGCTAAATTTCGAAGAGAATTCAAGCACCTTAACCTTTTTAGTAGAGGCAACTGGACTTGATCTGCCCTCAAGCAAGTCAAACATCAAGAAATGCAATTTTTTTAGGGAGGGAAAAGAACGGCCCCTCTTAGCTTGACCGTCTGCCTCAATTGGAACAAGAGCAAGGGAGTCCTCATCACTAGGTTCTCTCACATTAGCATTTTTGATGATCACTGGCCTCCTTGGCTTGCTGGACTCAGGACCCCCAAACAACGATCTACCCACCTGTGGCAGAATGGGCGTGGTTATGCCCTGAAACCTAAAAGTTCCCTCCTTGAACTGATGGCCGTGCACTCCAAGAAATTGGTGAGTGAGGTCCAGTTTACGAGCAACCGGTTGTTCAGCGGTTTTCACAGTAGCTAGCACCATGTTAGGGTTGCATGGACTTTTCTCATGAAAGACACAAGCACAGATATCACACATACCCACTATATTTTCATACAGAAAGTGCACCTCCTGCTCAACAGCCTTAGCAAACTTAAGGGTTTTTTTTTTACAGGACCCGACCCGAATTTCACCCTGAAATCCGAGGTGGCCCTGTGAAGCCCACCTTAGGAATAACTCTATCGAAAATTCAGCAGAGTTACCCCTAAAAATGGAGTACCCAAAACCTGTAGAATTACAATCACACTTCTAACAAATCATCCATAATCTCCTGGAGCCACCCTGCTCCTCAAAATCCAACAACTCCACAATTTACAATTTACAACTAAAATCCGAACAATACAGCATAACCCAAACTTTATAATAATTGTCCCACAGGTTATCAGAGCAATCTAAAAGAGAGAAGGAATTCATAATACACGTAGGTTCAACGATTAACCTACAACATGAAAACGACAGCTGCAGATGCTATGCCTCGAATCCTAGTATGCCGAACCAGCTACTCTGCGGACTGGGCATTTGAAACCAAAGGGCCTAGGGGAAAGTACATAAAAACGTTAGCGTGAGTGGACAAAATAAACAATTTAAAAGAAAAAGGATTTCATACTTTCCCACATTTATTCCTTTAAAAACTCGATGCATGCACAAATTAGAAAACACATTTAGCTTTAATCTAAGAATTTCAAAACGGTAAACCGACTAGCCTCACTAGTCACAACATTCGAAAAATATATTGTAAAATCGAAATCTCGTTTCTCAAGAAGATAAGACCAGCCCCGCTGGCTACAGTGAAAATCGGACTAGCCCCGCTAGTCAAGCAACGATAAGATATGGGAAGAAGTTTCACCATACGAAAGAAGGGAGCCTCCCAGGCTCGGGTCGGAGTGTCCCACACTCTGGAGCATCCCATGCTCTGCTCTTACTCACCCACGAACACATAGTAAGCAGGGAGGAGTACTAATAGGCTAGCTAGCAATAAAATATAGTGACCCAGGTATGGTGGGTAAAAACCATTCAAATCCAGTAAATCTATAAGGCTTCCCCATAAGTCCCGCGAATAAAGAAAACACAGGTACGATTCCCAACCGTACCCGGAAATTCTTGTAGTAAGTCACAAAAATCAACAGCGTGTCCCACACGCTACAAGAATACTTAAATCAATCGTTTCCTTGACAAAAATTTCATTTAAAATCCGAAAACAATTCATTCCCGAAATTACTTTATAATATTTCATAAATCTCAAAACCCAAACAAATCTGAAATCACTTTATAATCTGAAAACTAAACTCACTGTCGATAGCAAATCATACTTCATTTCGAAATTCGCAATATTCTTTTAAAACTTAGAGCCAAAATCATTCTCAATTTATAACCGAGACAAATCAATTCATACTCTCAAATAAATAAACGTAATAATTAATTACGAAACAATATTGCATGCATCACTTAAAATCAAAAATCCACTCACAGTATACGGCTAACGTGGTATCCAAGCGTAAGGATCCTCGTCAAGCGATGAGTCGGTACCTCGTCCTGTACACAATTATTCGTACATAAATAATTACCGGACGGAAAATAATTTTACGATAATCAATAATTAATCTCAAAACCCATAACCTCAACTTCTCCAATCCTCTTCCACATCCAATCAAACTTCACCAACACTGCCCACTCGTCGATTTCAAACTATATAACAATTATGGAGGAAATCCGACAATCGGATTCACGATTAACATTAACCAAAATCCAAATATTTAGAAATTGATAACCGACTCAAAACTCCACCAATCCTTACCGAACTTCATATATAAGCTCTATGATAATTATATAATTTAACTAGCCAGAAATTGAAATTAAAAAGCTATCCTAGCCGCCGCTACTGCCGCCCACAGTGGCGGCGTCGCCGCCATTGCCACCAACTCCAATGGCCACCAAAATTTGGCAGTAGCTCATTCTCAACACACCCATTAATTCTTTCAACTGTGACCAAGTTAGAAAATGAGCGGAAGTACCTCAACAATTAAGGAGAACCTTGAACTAGAATCGTGAATAGTGATCGTAATCTTCCAGCCGCCAGTTCTTCCTCCATGCTTCAAATCGTTGCACAAGATTCAGGGGGTAGCATCCACATCCCAAGGCGCTTCCAAAGAACCAAACTTTATCGTCTGGGGTGGCCGGAATCGTAAGAAAATGGCGTTGACTCAAACTGCTACAGTAAACTTCCCAGGCTCGATGCATGGTTTTCCGGCCAAGACACCGTGAATGGTCGCCGTAGGGAGGTTGGGTAGGAGTAGGGGAGTCGACCGGTGCTTGGTTTTTGTCCCCAGGTGGCCGGAAGAGGGAGATGGCCGGAGTTGCAGATCGTCGAAGGGAGAGAGAAAAACGTGGGGGGAGGAGGAGAGAGAGAGAGAGAGAGAAAAGAAAAGTTACCGGCCAACAGTAGAAATTCAAATATATACTACTTACTGTAAACAGTAACTTTAATATTTCGCTTATAACTTTCGCATACGAACTCCAATTTTCACGTACCACATATGCATGTGTTCGGTTTAACGTCCCCTACAACTTTCATGAAGGAAATTTTCTCAAATTTTGACCCGAACAAAAAGTCAACTTTTAGGGCCACTAAACGTACTGAAACGATAGTAAAAGTGAAAATAAAGGTCATTTACCGTCCAAATGACTAGTAAACGGGTAATTGAGATACGGGACGTTACATTTTTTTTCCAAATAGAACAGTTTCAAGATTGAGTGGGATACCCAAACTCTAATCACCCCTATGGCATCAAATAGCTTCCCATCGATGTTCAGATACTTTCCCGCTACCGTAGCCACATTGCAATGGTTTTTCGCTGTTCAAATGCTGGAGGCATATCGGTTATACGAACCTAGAAGAATAGATCAAACATAGGCACCAATCTCAACGGTGCGATACCATCATAGGGCTGCACAACCACAAGTGTCCGGTTAAAATTCCATAGTCCACCCATCAACACCTTCCTCCAGTAACTCCTGAGATCAAAAGAGAACAGAAACCTATCTGGTGTCCTTTGCTGAACATTAAAGCCTTGATTCAAAACCCAAACACGCCGGAAATGTCGCTTGAGATCCATCGCCGTTGTTGGCTTCGTGGTGAGGGGTCGTGCCAAAAGATAGGACTGGGAAGTACGCTGTGCACCTCCCTCAGTCATGCTAGAGATGTCAACAACGTCATTGCTTGCAATGGCAAGCAAAGTAGCAAAGTTCCTGGTAACAGAGTCGATGTTTGCCATGATAGGTAGCGAGATAGGGTAGAAGATCAGTGGGTGTGGTTGCAGAAGGCGCCGACACAGATGTCGGAATTTGGATGCTAAGGTTTCTAGGTTTGCGCGGCCGTGAGAGCCTTTAGGGTTTATTATGTTCTGAATTTACATCAAATTACATACACACAAAACCTGTATACTTGGTCACAGATTTACAAAACTCAATGATCTGTGCCTATTCAGTCGGCTCCCTTTAATTATAGACTTTTTTAATAGTGAGGAACGGATTGATCGATTCTTGCCCAATACTTATTGTGAAAGGAAAAAAACCATTAAGAAAATTGGTTGATTTTTGTATGACTAGCTACTTTATGTGTCTGCATGTCTAATGGAAGGTCCTTCTAGTCTAATATAGTCATACATGACTCCTCGAAAAGGTGCTCCCCCTCTGGACTGAGTAAGATAGATTGTGTTGTTTCCTTCATTTAGCAGAGAACTTGGTACATTAATACTGAAGAACCAATACAAACCATGAATTCCATGTCTTGCTATGGCATTGTCCCCTCCTATTAGCCCCGTCGAAAAATGAGGTGGCGCAATACTCCGTTTGTTAAATCGAACCTATTTAGAACCCCGTATCAAACACAAGTGGCAAAGTATTCTAGTTGTTAGACTTCACAGAAAACATAGCTCAAGTGGGATACTATCTAAACACATAATCTAATAAGTCTAGAACAATACCTGTATTTCTGAAGAAGTAGCTGACGCCAATGCTAATTGGAGTGTATAATTTCCTTGACTCATGACGTTGTTAAGTTTAAATCGAATTTGCCAGGTGGTTCCCACATACTTTTGCTTTCCAATATTCCTGCAATGCGAGATTAGAGAACATTAGATGCAAAAAATACTAAAATAGTGTCGTATAGATAATATTCCTATATAGCCTCATGCTTTGGAGGACTAAGACGAACAATAAAATTGTGGCCTCATATGAAATAGCTAGCAACTTTAATTTAGATGAATATATATATATATATATATATATATATTTCATTACTCATTGCAAATACAAAAAATAAAAAATCATATAAACTAAAAGTGTGCATCTATTTTTTTTTTTTAAGACAATGAG
This sequence comes from Rosa lucieae, assembly GCA_024704745.1. Lineage (NCBI taxonomy): Eukaryota > Viridiplantae > Streptophyta > Magnoliopsida > Rosales > Rosaceae > Rosa > Rosa lucieae. The sequence continues at coordinate 20,549,319 of CM045493.1, read as the reverse complement.
AACAGTACAAAAGAAGCCAATTTATATATAAATCAGGCCCCAAGACCCGCCGGAGATCGGTGGCATGGGGCAGCTGCTTCAAGTAGCACCCCTTGAGGCCGGCCGTATATTGTAGATAAAGCAAGTACCTGGTCACATGAGCATAGAACCAATCATAACGATAATCATTAATGCCAATGGTGTAGATAAGATCATGGTGGGGGTACAGCTCTTCATAACGTTTCCACAACCCGTATTGTCTAAACCTGCTACAGAAAATTAAGCAAATGCAAAAGTTTAAGCATATAAACAAATAGATTAGTGTCTACGTATATAAATAAATTACTCTAACAAAGTGGTTGGTAATATGATCATAACTAACTTGTCCGAGTGATTGTTTTTGTACAATTTGTTCATGAGAGTTGGATATGGATCCGGTACATAGAACTCAGCGGCACTTCGATCGGGGATACCGATTTCCCACAAGGTAGGACCATTTCTTGGAGGCTCATAAGTAAGATTACCCAAATTGATTTTACTTCCTGCACATGGTTTATATATAATCAGAAAACTAGCCAATTACTTAATGGTTGTCCTGGTAGCTAGCAATGCTTTTATTTTCCTTGAAATGTTAAGTCATGCGGATTGCATAGATATCTTAAATACCTGGTTTTTTTTTATCAATTGATTTCATTCATACGGAATTGGTATCCCTATATTAAATACCTGGTTTAATGGTAATATCAGCCCCATATTTGTAATCTCCAACAATGCCTGGGACCCAAGCATACAGACTATAGTTCCCAGGTCGAACATCTTTAATGAGAAAATAACTTTGTTTGTCAGCTCGAATCCAGAATTGGTATCCCTATAGACAATGTAGAAGAAAAATTAAAACAATAATTCACACTACACTTTCTCTTTAGGTAGCCTTGATTGTTCAACACGAATGACAAAACCTTTATGGATCGAGCAAACTTGGTGAAAGAATTTACATACCTTACTTTCTGTTTGCCAGGATCCCACTTCTCCAGGTGCAGCTAATCCCACATATGCAGAACTTTCCGAAAGAAGGCTCTCATTCATGTACCTAAGACAATAAAGTACTATCCAGTGATTTGAAGTAAAAGTAATGACAAAGAACGAAACGATTAGTGACTAACCAGACTACTGCTCTATAGAATCTGAGTTACTTACCGATCATGTAGTCGACCACAAATCGATCCCCGTTGATCTGAAGAAGGAAGGTCTTTGGATTGAGTGAAATTGTATGGCCATCTTTTGACTTCTTCAATCATCTACGAATTAAGGATTGTAAATTAAATAAAATTGAGTGTGCTTATAGGGAAAAATATTAATTACAAAATATCTCCTGAACTATGAGATTGTCTTCTTTCTCATACTCAACAATCAAATTTTTGCACTTACATACCCTATGTTTCCTTCCGTTAACATTTTGATACCCTGACCACTAACATCGTTAAAATTCAAGGGCATTTTTGTCACTTCAATGAATTTATGTTTTTTGATATTTACTTTAACAATATAATATATATTTTGTTTTAAAATTACCAAATATTAGTAGTTTGTCAAAATATTCAATCAAGACTAAAATTACACTTCACTATATTAATTTTTGAAACATATACTATTACTGATGATAAATGACTAGAAGAATTTATGTATATAGGGTTTATCAAAAAAAAAAAAAACGAAACTAAAATAATTAAATAAATTAGAAGCCAATAAGAAATAATTCAATCACAACAACTCATTGGTTTTGGTGTGCATCAGTGAAAAAGCGTTCTCGGGTTTGAACAACTCCATAAACAATCCTAATGAAATTTTTTAAATTTAATAAGAAAGTGCAATGAAGAAATTTCAATTTTAAATACAAAGTTGATGAATTGACTGAAATGTTCTTGAATATTACCATATTTTAACGGTGTTAGTGGTTGGGGTATATGAAAATACTAGGATGATAATCCTTGGGGGGGGGGGGGGGGGGGGGGAACCACAACTTTTCTTTATTTCTAAAACCCAACAGAATACCTTAAAGGATTGAAATACACATATGAATCCCAGAATACAGCAGTGTAGATAGAGTGTAGAAAAGAAAGGTAAACACAATCACACAGTAACCAAGAGACTAAAATTGTTTGCACAGTTGAAAACCTCAAAATGAGGAAAACAACTACATGACCTTAACTCCCTAAAGCCCAAGTGAAAACTAATTCATTAATTGAAAAGATACGAGTTCTTTACAAACAATGAATAGAGCTAACCTCGGCTAACTTACTAGACACACCTAGTAGATTATTTGAACACGTCCTCGTAGATCTTCTCCACCTTTGAACTGTCTTCTTTGATTGACAGGTATTGACCTCGACCTTCAACCTTGCTTGCACATCAACGACTCCAACTGACCTCGAGAGTACTTTGATATGAAACGATGTAATGAATGCTGAAAGTGTTTGACTCAATGATCTACTTAAGCATGGAACAAGTAGTCCATGGACTCATAGTGAAGCATAAGGTTTTTCACAACCGAATGAAAAACTTTTAACTCAATGAATGCATAAATTATTATTCGCTCAAAGGTCTCTTCAAATAAATGCATTTTCTTATTGTATATAGTGCACAGACTCTCCCTAAACTTTGGACAATAAAGACACCAAAACCTAATTGACACCTTATATCGAGGGACATTTCCTAAAAAGATATTAAACAAGTAAACATGATTTTAACCCTAATAAAAAAGATAGACTTAACTAAACAAATCAAATAGAAGAAATATCCTTTTATGACTTAATGAATGACAGCAATAAATGCACAAACACCCTCAAATTAAAAGAGACGAACACAGACCAACTTATATATTCTGACTTAAGTAAGATGGCAACACATGCACCAATCCCAGTATGCATAGAGACACAAAATGTATGAAATGCATATGCAATTACATGTGAAGTACCTCAGGGAGTCAGCTGAAGCAATTGAGTGCATTGAATTCCCATTTCAACTAACAAAAGCTTCATTTGAATTAAGACACAACTCTAGCTTAGACCTATTATTCTAGATTTTGTATTAGGAGTATCAACATACATCAAGCCTATACTAACAGTGTCAAAATACTAATGGAATGAAATTTAAGGTATGCAAATGCAAAAATTTGATAATTGGGTATGAAAATGAAAATAAATTTATAGTTCGAAATGTATTTTTGTAATTAATCTTAAATAAAATAAAATGTAAAGTTTTAATATATATTATTACCTGCTCCTTCGCATCATTCCAGAGTGTACCGGTGGTATTTTTTGATCTTGGAGCGGAATTAAGATACACAAAGACAGGCCCAAAAACCTTTTTCCATGCCTCACCTTTTTTCAATTCTATCCCCGCTCGCTTCCCAGCATAATGAGTACTAACAAACATCTGTATGTCATATGAATTTAACAAAGATTAAACGTAGTCGCCCATCAGAATGTGCCTGTTAGTCGGTCACATATTGATGAGAGAAACAAAGCCTTATGGTACTTGTACTTACCGAGAGGGTAGTTGGACCAACATGGGATGTTAGGCCCTGCTTCATGGGTCCAGCGGAACGAAATTCATCACTGGGTGTGATCATCCAGAATCCCACCGAATGGTCTGTAGAAATCCATCCATGGACCTTGTTATCTTTGTCCTCCATTGAGTACTGGTACTTGTCATCGACCTGCAACCCAATTATATGTCGCAGAACTTAGAAAAACTGAAGCCCTCGCAAAAAGTTCGAATCTAATGGTAGTGAACCACGCAGGTGTATAAAATAGTTTATTGTAGCATTATAACGATGCAAGAGTTTTCTACTAGTCTAGGGAAATTTATAGAGGGCTAACCTGTCCTTTAAAGGCCTGATTACTTGGTTTGGTCAAACGAACGGCTTCAGGATAGGCAAGTTGCTGACCATGTTTACGGTCGTTGGCTCTTGGCATGAATGTTTGCCTAGTGTCTGATAAAGCCATATACTGAAATCTGGCAATGACAAGAAATAATGCAATTGAGTTCTCATTTTCTAGAAGCAAGTTTTAAATACAAAATAATGTTTGCATTTTTTCTACTTGTCTTTTTGAAGCTTGTAAACCATTCTAACTTGATCAATCTTCACTTCCGGCCACCCTTCAAGGCACTCGAAAATGGCATACGCATAGAACCCTGAACAACCGCGTCGCATTATGTACCTACAAAATGATCAAGTTTGAGGTATAGTTATTGAGAGAATTCATCAAAGTTTAAGTTGTCCAATTATGGAGGGTTAAGAACACACCTTTTATCTACATTCAAAGGAACTTCTGGGGCACCACGCTGCTGGGAAACATTATATGTTTTGACAAAAGAAATTTCAACTTGGTCTTCCGTTGCCATAATAACTCTAGATCTCGTTGCTTGTAGTCTGCACATGTACATGATTCGTAAATAATAAGAATCAAATAGATTTGTTTTCCAATTATACGAATATAGAGAAGGATAGGATGTATTTACTTATCAACATAATATATATTATCTCCCGGTTTGTTCCAGACCACATCCCAGTACCTGCATGATGGCTAATACACCTCAATCAATGTGGAAACTTATAGGAAAAATGTGTCTCTTCAATATATCTTTTCTTTTATATTCGACAATAATCTATTTTTAGTTGAGAAATTTTAGGAGGATGTCTCCTTTTTCCAAAATTTTGCTTCCTTAGGATGTCTTCTTCAGCAGATCGGCACCATGCATATGCGGCGATTGGAGGAAGTGTGCTTACCCTCTATTATTTCGTAGATTATTGGGTTCAAGCAAGTTGTCGCTTCGTTTGTATTTTATTCCAACGACATCTCCGCTGGGACGAGAGACTATTAGTTGGATGAGGCCATTATCCAGCGTAATCTGAAAGGCACCCATACAATTAATGGATTAAAATATTGATGCTTGTACAGTTATGGTCCAATTAAATCCATGCATGGTCACATCTCTATTAGCAGAATAATGCACATATTCTCAGTTTCAGATATTAAGATACGTATCTTTTTAATGGTGTTAAGACCCAACTGTCGGCAGATTAATATTCATAGATTAAAGGAAAAAGAAGGGATGCATTTTACCTGCCTAGGAGTCTTTAGCATGGTGACTATCCGATATTGTGTTCTTGCAACAATCCCCCGCCCACTATTCTTTGTTACCATGTTGAACCCTGGATTTGGTGGTCTAGCAATGTTCCTCCGGCTACTAGGGATTTTCAGAATGTTCATGCCCTGGCATAGTGTTCTAGGATCTCTCCGAAGTAATTTTCTGAATTTCACGTTTCATAAATATTTTGTTAATTAGTTCAGGTATGTCTACTAGTCAGGTATATATTCACAATTATTAATTTATTAGTCAGAAAGCCAATTTGAAAAAATGTTTTGGCCAGTTTGCAAGGGAAGAAAGAGAGCAGATGACGAACCTTAATTGTAGGGTGGTCTTTGGGGTGGTCGTCTCGTATTTTTTTTCACCAACCAGGCAAACAACCAGAACAAGCATTGCTGCTAATGTCCCAACAAGCAAACCCCAATGCGTCAAGCTCCGACGATCCGCCTTCTCCATTTCCAACCACCTCAAGATACGTAAAATGATAACACCTGAGGAGAGCGTACAACATTACGCAAATAAAAGCATGTATTTGTAGGTTAAAGCAAAACGCTAACTAAAATCCAATCGAGAGGGCTATAATATCTTTACTACCGGAGATTAGAAAGGGTGGTGATAAAGAAAGCTTGGAATGGACGCCACCACAGAGCAGATGGTATTTTATTTGATCGACGGCGGGAAAATAGAGAACAAAGCTACTACGTACGTCCAACAAGGGAGAGGTGGTTACTGCTGTTAGAAGGTGCACTGGATATCTATAAGAAAGGCTTTAAAAAGTGCAGACCTAATTTATATAACTAGGAACCCTTAAAGTAAGCTTTTTTCTATTTAAAAGAAACAAAACCTGAATGATATATAAATGGCCGTTTTTATTTAGAAAAACGACATAAAATCTGAACTGTATTTACAACCTACAGAGAGGAGGTTTTGTCTAAATTGGTGGATATTTAAAAAAAGGAAGACCTCAATAGTAGTTGTTTTTTTTTTCTTTTTTGACAAGCAACAAGAACTTATATTATAGAGAGGGTAAAAACTCCAAATGGTACTTGAACCTTGAACTATTGCAAAAAGTATTTTTTGATACCTACATATTTTTGTTTACCCCAAATGGTACCTAAAGTATTGTGTCATTACCAAATATAGTATCTCCCATCAACTTTTCCGTTAAAGTCATCTACGTGGCATAGTCTTTTTCGATAAAAACTCCAAATGATACCTGAACTAGTGCAATTTTTTTTTTTACTTATTTTTTTTTACCTCAAATATTGCACAAATAGACCCTAAAAAATGGTCTAAGCGGCTGCCTTTGGGCTAGGCAATTGGTCTAGGCATTTACTTCTTGGCAACTGCTCAGGCGGTCTAGGTGCTGGATGTTTCTAAGCGAAGGTTGACCTCTGTCAACACGACAAAGATCTGCAGCAAACTATTTTGCTTCATGATTTTTCTTCGTCTCTCTCTCTCAGAATATCAACAATTCAATATTTCGAGATGGTGGTGGTTCCGGCAATCAACAAACCAACTCGATGAGAGAGAGAAAACAAAGTGAATAACATAAATAGAGAAGAAAAGGATAGTAGTACTAGTTTCTGGTTTTGAGTGCGAGAGCGTAATGACTTCTATTTCGTAAATCAAACATTTTGATTTTCTTGGTGAAATCAAGTAGCTACAGTACTATAGAGATCCTATTGATGATGGATAAGTAGCAAACTAGCAATACGTGGAGTAGTGGAGATAATGTTAGTTTTGTTCAAGTAAATCTCTAATTTGTGTTTGGCCCAAACTCTAGGTTACTTGACCTAGTGGTAATAGGGTTATATTAGAAGGATCTAGATTCCTATTCAAGTACGATTACTTTCTTTGTATGATTTAGATTCTATGCATTATAATCCTCTATATAAAGATGTCCCTATTATCAATGAGAACAGCAGCGATTTTCTCTCAATTTCTGATTCCCTAAAATATGTTATCAGCACGAAGCCCTAACCCTAGCCTTAAACACCCTAAAGGCCGAAAAAATACTTCATCGGATTAGCCTCGCCGGTATTACCACCTTCCCCGCAGCGTCCTCGCGGCATCCCCACAGCATCCTCGCGGCATCCTCGCGCCCTCGCGACCTCGCGACATCCCCGCAGCGACCCAGCAGTTTCCCTGCACAGCCTAGCAACCAACTTTGGCCACCAGATTCCGACAACTTTTTAAGGTAAACTTTTCTAAAAGTTCCAGTTTTTGAAGCTTTTCATTCTTTTTCTTCTTTTCTCGGGGACTTGCAACCTCCCTTCTTCTACCCCCCCTTTCTTCTTCATAGGGGAGACCTAAAGCCTAACTGTTGGGGTTCGTGCTCATTCCAAACTTGGAGCTTGTAGAATCCTCCAAACTTAAAGTTTGTTGAGAAGAAAACGATCGACCACATACATCGTTGTTTCGATCTAATCCAAAACCCCTCTTGGAATCGGATTTTCTTAGAAGCGACTACGATCAGAAATTTTATAGTTCTTCGTGGTAGCTTTTTTCGCTCTGAAACTAACCCTAATCTTGTGTTGTTTTTCAGGATGAGTAACCTGAAGAATTTGAACTTTGTTCCAGTGGAGACAACTGGCGCAGGATACCATAGGTGTGTCCGAGATGTGCGCCAACATCTTAAGTCTGATGGACTTTTGGAAACCATCCAAGAGCCTAGTCAGAACGTGCTATCCATTGAGCAAGTTACTGCTTTTGAAGCAAATCAAGCTAAAGCCATAATTCTCATGACAAGGCACATGAATGACGCGCTCCAAAGTGAATACCTCAATGAGGAAGACCCTAGAAAACTATGGGTGGAATTTGAGCAGCGATTTGACAACGTTCGTGACTCCCTGCTTCCTGATTTAGAAGTGAGATGACATAGCCTCCGCTTTTGTGATTTCAAATTTGTGCTTGATTATAACTCGGAAGCTCTTCGTATCAAGTCTTTGATGGAGTTTTGTGGCAAAACCATAACTGATACGATGCTGATCGAGAAGACTCTCTCTACCTTCCTCGTCTCTACCCTAATGATTTCAAAGAATTATCGGATTGATGTGAATGCAGGAAGTATCACAAGGTTTCATGAGCTCATTGGTCCCATGAACGCAGCTGAAAAGCGCAAAAATATTCTTGTGAAGAACTATAATGCTAGACCCGTGGGAACTAAGTCTATTCCGGAGTCTAACTATAGTCGCGCCCCCAAGGGAGGACGCAAGGAGCGAAACCCTAAGAGTAGGGACAATTCTGGACGTTCTGGTCCATATTCTCGCCCTAAAGAGGAAGGAAATCGCCAAGAGAGGCATGCACGGAACCGTGGAGGTCAACATGTGAAGAGAGAAAGAGGCGGAGCCTCCGACCATGATGGTAATGCCATCAAGAGCAATGGTCGTCCAAATCGCCCCCCAAAGGCTCCTCGATCAAGGGAGCCTGACCATAATGATGTTTGTCTTCGATGTGGATCAATTGGACATTGGGCCAAAGTGTGTAAAGCATCCTAGAATGTTTCAAAAGCATATAAGAGGTATCGTGAAGCAAGGGAGGCAAACTACATGGAACAAGAAGATCAAGATGGCGATCTGGATCTAAGGGTGGAAGACTACAAGGATCAAGACCCAGAAACTGGCGATTTTGATTAAATCTTTTTATTTTCCAAGAGATGTAGGCAATTGCCATATTATTTTTGTAGTAGATGCCAATGGTATTAGTCTTTCTTTAAAGTAGACGTACTAAATGTAAGTGTGATGTCTAGGAAGGTTTTGAGATAAGTGGTACTTAAGCGAGACTTGCTCCACCGACATCTCTCTACTCACCTGGTCACATTTGCATTGGAATTACCGAAAGGAGTTAGACGACTACCATTGTTTTTCATTAGCTAGTTTATTGGATTAGATTTTCTTTGGTCAAAGAAATAATGATGTAATTCCGTTTGGCTTATTAATAAAATTTGAGTTCTTTTCTTTATGACTCCTTTTTAATTACGAGCTTTTCTTTTAGGAATGGATTCTAGCAATCTATAATGTCTTGCGGATAGTGCGACTACGCACACCATTCTACGCCATAGGTAATTATTCTTAGAGATGTTGACTACACATTCCTGTGTGACTACGATGGCTGGGCCATCAGGTTTGGTTCAAGGACATGGAATGGCCCAATTCCTATTGCCAAATGGCACCTTGATTACATTCATTGAAGCTCTCTACGCTCCTAAGGTAAATCGAACCTTATTGAGCTTTAAAGATATAAGAGCCAACGGATTCCATCCGGAAACGCATAATGAGAACGGAAAAGAGTTCCTTTGCATTACCTCTAATGATTGCGGATGAAAGCGCATCTTAGAGAAGCTTATGTATCCATCTAGTGGACTTTATGTCACTACAATTCGACCAACTGAATCCAATAATGTCATAAGAAAAGATCTCTTGGATTCTGACACATACTGGCTTTGACATGACCGACTAGGACATCCTGGTCATGATATAATGATCCGTATACTAAAGACTTCACACGGACATCCATTATTCAGAGTGAAAAGAAGCAAGAATCGAAAATTGATTCCTGGACTTAGCAAGACTACAACAATTGCAGCATTTGGCGCTGCAACCGTCTTGGGGCGCCGTAGGGCCGCCCAAGTCCTATGTGACAACGATATCGATAGCGCCAATCCTGGCCATGATGCCATAGATGTTTCTCCCCACGGCCAAGAAGTCATGGATGCCACTTTCCATGGTTCCGATACCATGATGGGTGTTGTAGTCACACATTTTGCTTCTAATAGCGCTAAAGACGCTTAGGCCCAACCAAAATCCTCATTGGTTGCTTCTAAGGCCACTGGCTCATTTTGCAAAGCATGTTCCTTCGGGAAATTAGGACCGAGACCGTCCTATGCAAAGGATCCTAAAATACTCATTCCGTTCTTATAGAGAATCCAAGGGGATATCTGTGGACCAATTCAACCATCATGCGGACCTTTTAAATATTTTATGGTATTGGTTTATGCGTCGACACACTGGTCACATGTCACGCTGTTGTCCACTCGAAATGCTTCTTATGCTAAACTCCTCGCCCAGATTATCCGTCTATGGGCTCACTACCCTGACCATCCTATTAAGTCAATTCGACTTGATAATGCTGGGGAGTTTACATCGAAAATGTTCGATGACTATTGCATGTCACTGGGAATTGATGTAGAGCATCCAGTTCCCCATGTTCATACCCAAAATGGTCTCGCAGAAGCCGCTATTAAACGACTATAGATGATAGCACGAACATTGGTTATGCGCACCAATCTCCCTGTTTCTACTTGGGGATATGCAATATTGTATGCAGCGACACTAATTCGTCTATGACCCACTGCAACCAAATCTTACTCTGTGTTACAGCTAGTGAGTGGGTACAAGTCTGATATCTCGCACTTACGCATATTTGGGTGTGTCATTTATGTGCCTATTACGCTGCCACAGCTTACTAAGATGAGTCCACAACGACAAATGGGCATCTATGTTGACTATAAATCTCCAACTGTCGTCCGCTATCTTGAACCCTTGACAGGCGATCTCTTTACCGCTAGATTTGCGGATTTTCACTTTGATTAGACAGTCATCCCATCGTTAAGGAGAGATAAGAACACAAATGTTCAACAGGAACGACAAAAATTGTCGTGGTCTGTCCCCACTATGTCTCATCGCGTTTTCTGACGTTGCCAAAGTGACGAGATCACATATACCTGCAGCAAATGTGCCTGCAAGGATTGATGTCCCGAATACTGGACATAACACCATACCTGTGACACTAGGAGATGGCGCCATTGCACCAGAATGGCAATGATGTGGCATTTATGGCCACATGTCCTACAAGGAAGCTCGGTAGACGATTGGTTCGAAGGATTCTATCCCTAGAAAGAGAGCGAATTAGGCACAAACAAATCCTTTAATCATCGATACTCCAAATTCGTCACATGAGAATGTTCTGGACTATGGTTATGTCCAAGAGACATCATTGAGGGACGCCGTAATGTCAGAACCTATCCCTGAGAAAGTAGAGATCTCTGTAAATTACACTAGTGTACATGGGACGTGGGAAAGAAGCTCCATCATCATTGATGATGTATTCGTGTATTCAGTGGCACATGAGATTATTGAGACCGATGACATCGAACCACGCTCCATTGATGAATGACAACGTAGAGCTGATTGACCAAAATGGAAAGATGCGATCTAGGCAAAATTTGATTCTCTAGCGAAAAGAAAGGTATTTGGCAAAATTGTACCAATACCACGCAACACCAAACCAGTTGGTCACAATGGGTATTCGTTAGAAAGGATAATGAGAGAAACGAGATTGTAAGGTACAAAGCTCGCTGATTATACGCATTTATTTGCGTGTAATTATATCTAAAGCACTAGAAATAAACCAATCCTTATGTCAATTAATATGTGATTAATTTACTTTTGTTTATTTTGTAGAAAATAAGCAGAGTTGCGGAAAAGAGAGAAAATTGTGTGAAATTGGAGTAAATTGGAGTTTCTGACAAAAGGACAAAATTGTCAATGCGGGTCAACCGTGGTCAACGCCATCAAGGGAGCGGAATTCAATTACTTCCGGTAGTATTTGCGGAAGTGCATTGAGAAGAGAGAAGAAGAAGAAGAAAAAAAAGAAGAGAGAAAGAAAAACAAAATAAAAGAGAAAAGGAAAAGAGAAAAAGAAAAAAAAATATATATATATATATCTGCACTATACTAACATCATCATGACATCAGCACACCATTTCCTTTTCCTTTTCCCTTCTTCCTCACCCGTGCAGCCTTTCCTTTCTTTTTCTTTTTCCCTTTCTTCCTCTCATTGTTGGCCAGCTAGCCCTTATCTCTCTCTTCTTCCTCTCTCACGGAGACCACATATAATAAACTCCATTTTCCTCTCTTTTTCATCTATCATGCCCAGATCCCCTTCTTCCTCTTCTCCCAGCAGAACACGCCCAGACCACCCATAATTCCAATTCTCCTCACCAAAATCCAACCCACCTCACCAAGATTTCCTCTCCTCACCAAAATCCCATTCTCTCCATTTTCTTCTCCTCACCAAGATCCACACTTCCTCACTAAGATCCACCTCACCAAAATTCCATCTTCTCATCAATTTCACAAGATTCAAAGGGGAAGCACTTCAAGCATAAGGGGTTTAATCACCACTTTGGTAAAAGGGAGAAATTATAATTCCAAGGCTTGTTATATTTGCTTTTTAGCATTTGTAACTTGTCTTGGTTGTTCTCCCTCTTCTATACCTTTTCCTCGTTTGTTTGTATGAAATTGATGGAATTGATGATGTATATATTTATGGGTAGTGAGTAGAAATTTTGTTGGGGGTTAGGGTTGTGTGCCCTAGCCCAAATTTTATGTAAAGGATGCCTATTATAATGTCATGATGCAATTTAATTTGTTGGATGCTTATATCAATTTTTGTTGGGTTGAAATGCATGTCTAGGATATGTATTTTAAGCATGTCTAGGATGTAGTTAGAGGCTTGACCCCCTCTAATTCCTAAGCTAGAACCCTCAATTTGGTATTGTAGGGGTTATAAGCATGGTGATTTACATCTGCCGCGTGATTGCGAGGGTGAATCACTTAGTGGTCTAATTCTTGAGCTTTATGCCAATTAGAGCGACTTAGAGACCCTTGAACCGGCTCTACCTCTCTCTAATTGAGTTTGTGTGACCCTTGAAACGGCACATTAATACCGTAATTGAGAATATATGATCCTTGAGCCTTGAACCGCCTTGGATACGATTACCGCCTAATCAAGAATTTTGCATCTACATTAGATGGCTTCCGACACATAGGATTTGGGTGAAGGAACCTCCCTAGCACCCAACACTCTCTTGTCTTGAATTTTTTTGCAAACTAGTTTAGCATCACATTTTTCATTTTTAGAAATTTTCTATTTTCGGTTCTTAAATTTAGTTTAAGTCTTCACAATTAAAAATCACAATTTCAGATACTCATTGCTAGGATAATTTGTATTTGTGTTTAGTTGTCAGTAACTAAGTGGGGGTTCCCTATTTCCTTGGGTACGATACTTGGAGCTTAATTTATATGCCCTAAACTTGATGACCGTGTTGTATTACACGTGAGGTGCTAGTACAGGCACTGAATCACTCGCCTTGTGGCGCAATGCTTCTCACAACGCCCTGGAATCGACTACGTGGAGACCTATTCTCCCGTAATGGACGTCATATCGTTCCGCTACTTTGTTAGTTTGGTAGTTTCCGAAAAACTGAACATGCAGCTTATGGATGTGGATACTGCTTATCTATATGGGGATCTAGATACAGAAATATACATAAAGGTCCCAATTGGACTTCGGTTACCCAAATCAAGTGGCTCTAAACCACGGAGCGCATTTGCTATAAGATTGAAACGCCCACTATATGGATTGAAACAATCCGGACTGATGTGGTATAACCGTCTAAGTGACTACTTGATTAGTAGGAGATATGTCAACAATGAACTATACCTATGTGTGTTCATAAAAAGGACAAGTTCTGGATTTGCAATAGTAGCGGTTTATGTCGATGACATGAACATAATTGACACCTTAAAGAGTTAAGGGAAAACATGTTTTGCCTCGGTTTAGAACTTGAGCATCGTAGAGATGGTATCCTGATTCATCAATCAGCTTATACCCAAAACATGTTTAGGCATTTCAACACTGACAAGATTAAGCCTTCAAGCACCCTAATGGTCGTCCGTAGTTTTGATCCAGAGAAGGATCCATTTCGTCCAAAAGATGACGATGAAGAAGTGTTAGAGGCAGAAGTGCCCTACCTAAGTGCAATAGGCACATTATTGTACTTAGCACAATGCACAAGACTGGACATCTCATTTGATGTGAACTTGTTAGCTAGATATAGCTCTGCGCCAACACGACGCCATTGGACTAGTGAGAAAGATATCTTTCGATACCTAAGAGGTATGATTGATATGGGTTTGTTCTATCCCTACAGAGAGATGATGGATTCGGACCCATCATACACCAGGAACGCCGCTAACACTTGCCTGCGTCCTCTATCCCCATCCCAAAACGATATAAGTGTTTTGACAGGTTTTGCTGATGTTGGGTACCTCTCTGACCCACATAAAGGTCGCTCCCAAACTGGTTATGTATTCACCATGAGAAAGACCGCGATATCTTGAAGGTCTATAAAGCAGACCTTAGTTGCTACCTCTTAGAATCATGTGGAGATTATTGCTCTTCACGAAGCAGTTCGTGAATGTATATGGCTTCGATCCATAGTTATGCATGTTCGAAGCAATTGTGGTCTATAGTCTACCACAGATGAGCCAACGAGCATCTATGAGTATAATGCTGCTTGCATTGAACAAATGAAGCAAGGCTACATCAAAGGCAATAACACCAAGCACATATCGCCTAAATTCTTTTACAATCAGCAACAATAGAAGCTCCTTAAGATCAAAGTAAACCAGGTTCGATTAGAGGACAATGTGGCAGATTTGTTTACTAAGTCATTGCCCAAATCCACGTTCGAGAAACATGTGGCAAGAATTGGCTTGCAGAAATTATCTGAACTGCCATGATCGTAGTCATTAGGGGGAGGCACAGACATCAGGGAGAGATGTCTACATGTTTGTCTCGAAGAGTGAAGGGTGTGTTGTGCTCTTTTTCCCCTTTGACCGAAGTTATTTTTTGTGCCACTGGTTTTTGTTACTCGGCAAGGTTTTTAGTGAGGTAACGAGAGAAGCACCGCGTTTGGGCAACACATGGGGGAGTGTTCAAGTAAGTCTCTAATTTATGTTTGGTTCAAATTCTAGGTTACTTGACCTAGTGGTAATAGGGTTACATTAGAAGGATCTAGATTCCTATTCAATGTACGATTACTTTCCTTGTATGATTTAGATTCTAGGCATTGTAATCCTCTATTTAAAGAGGCCCCTATTATCAATGAGAACAGCAACGATTTCTCTCAATTTTTGTTTCCCTAAAACAAGTTTCAAATTGAAAAGAAATATATTATGTTATATTTTGGGACATAATATAAAAAAAAAAATAAAGAAGTAAAGAAAAAGTTAAAGGCGCTAGGTGCCGCTGATAAATTTTTTAATTATATTTTGGTTTCCTTCAAATATAACTTTTTAATTATATTATGTTATAGGCGCTAGGTGCTGCTGATAAATTTTTTAGTGTTTCGTAAGTCTATCTGACATGCTTTGACGCTGCAATTAAATATTGACATGTGGATTTGCTAAACTTGAATTATTTCAGCTATTTGTCTAAAGACCATTTTGGGTTTTATGTTCCTTTATTTCTCGCTTCTTCCTCATCACCAAATCCTTCCACTCTAAAACTATTACTTCCCAACCCTATGATCTAATGATTAGATCAACCATTAAATTTTCATTCTAGTGGCAAAGGTAGGGCAGAATTGGCACTTGACAACCCCTATTGGCAATGGCTATTCTCTGCCCTCGTGCACACCATATTCAATGTAGTGATGTTTCGCTCAGTTGTATCCTACACCATACTGATTGAAGACGAAGTTATCAGGACAAAAGATCTAACCATGATCAAACGTTGTCCCTGGTTCCTGGCTCCATATCCAAGATGACGACACGTGGACCATACCTTCCGCCGCTGGCTTTGTTGTAGTAGATGTTGACTCTCTGAATTTGGAGCTGGAGTCATTGGTGTTATGTTCGGTGGGGTCAATGTCGAGCTTGGCGTAGGCAACCTCCCAGACTTTGGCTCCAATCTGGTTGACGCATTGGCCTCCCTGAATATGAAGAATCTCATGCATTTTGGTGTGTGGGTGTGTGTCATATAAATATGTTATATATATTGAGATCTTGACCGTTCAGTTCTTAAAACTCCATGTATAGATCACATCTCAAATTTTCAGCCAAATTGATAATCGTTAAGGTACCGAACTAGATCAAATCAATGGACGAACAAAATCTGTCCAACCTGAACCGTTCATGTTTATAATTATAAATCACAGTTTTGAATGTCTTAACAATGATCAATTTGGCTTAAAACTTGCATAAGTGATCTACTTATGTAGACCTAAAACTGAATGATCTAGATGCCCATATATGATAAAAAAAAATAATAATAAAAAAAAAGTTGGTCTTATATACGGGAAGAGAGAGAGAGAGGTCCCAAACAGCTTCTCATGGCAAAGAAGACCCATAAAGGTTACTTCACAAAAAAATGGAAAAGTTGAGTTTATGTTTTAATCAAGGGTTATTATCACAAATGGTACCTGAACTATACCTCAATCTTATCGATGATACCTGAACTTCAATTTTGATCACAACCAGTACCTGAAATTTTCGATTTCATTTTAAATGGTACCTAGAGCCACCTCCAATCACTATTCCAACTAAAAACGGCATGGGAGGCGATCATAGTGATGATTTTTGATGATTTTGAGGGTTGCGATCATATATAGTGATGAATTTTTGGTAATAGACTTGCCTTGAACTTGTTTTCTTGTTTTTTGTTTTTTTAGATTTGGTTTTTTTGGCCTGAATAGTGATCGAAGGTGGCCTTAGGTGCCAATTAAAATGAAATCGAAAAGTTCAGGTACTGGTTGTGATCAAAATTGAAGTTTAGGTACCATCGATAAAATATAGGATAAGTTCAGGTACCATTTGTGATAATAACCCTTTAATTAATTTTAGCAAATCCACGTGTCAATATTTAATTGCAACATCAAACCATGTCAGATTTCCATGTGGAATGACAAGGCCAATGAAGAATTTCTCAACAACTCCTAAGCGAGTTGGGTTTTAAAAAGCGTTCAAAAGATCTCTCTTATTTGGTTAAATACTTAAAAATGACTTTTTAATTAATAAATACTCATTATATACTTAATTTTTTCTATGTTTTCGATCAATTAGGCTAGTAACTGTTCAAGTAAATCCATAATATGTGTCTGACTCAAACTCTAGGTTACTTATGCAAGTTGTAATAGGGTTTATGTTAGAGATATTCTCAGAGATATGAATAGATATCCAATTATTGTACGATTACCTTTCTATGTACAACCCTGATTCTATACTTGTAATCCTCTATATAAAGAGACATTTATTATCAATGAAACACGACTCAATTCTATCCAAATTTCAGTTTTCTAAAACACATTATCAGCACGATGCCCTAAACCCGCACCAGACTTCTTCTTGTTGTGCGTCGCCGCGTCCCACCATCGCGCCACCATCCCATGCCCCATTGCTCATTGCCATGTTGTTGCCACACTGTGCCAAACCGCTGCCACATTGCACCACATAGCTGCCACATTGCACCACATAGCTGCCACAGAGCTCCACACCACTGCCACAGCGCACCACACCGCTCCACACCATTGCCACACTGGAAACTCTAATTGGAGGTACGTTTTAAAGTTCCCGTTTTTAGAGTTTTTGTTCCTTTTCTCTTCTTTTTCTTCAGGGACTTTCAACCTCCCTTCTTCTACCCCGTTTTCTTCTTCATAGGGGAAACCTAATTAAGCCGAACTGTGGGGGTTCATGCTATCTCCAAGCTTGAAGTTTGTTAAGATCTCAAACTTAGAGTTTGTAGATAACTTATGATCGACCATTTACGTCATTATTTCAATCTAATCCATACCTCTTGGAATCGAATTTCTTGGAAGTGATTATGCTCAGAAATTCCTAATTTCTTAGAAGCGATTGCGCTAAGAAATTTCTATTGTTTTTGTGGTAGCTTTTTCCGCTTTGAAACTAACCCATTTTTTTCTTGTTCTCTTTTCTAGATGAGTAACCTGAACAAACTGGACTTTGCTCCATTGGGAACAACTGGCTCTGGATATCACAAGTGGGTTTGTGATGTCCGCCAGCATCTCAAGGCCGAAGAAATCCTGGATACAATTCTTGAGCCTAGCCAAGATGTGCTAACTGTTGAGCTTGCTCAAGCTTTGGAAGCAAATAGAGGCAAATAAGGCCAAAGCCATCATCCTAATGACTCTTCATATGGATGATTCGCTCTAGTACCCGTATATATATATGAATAAAGAAGACCCCAGAAGGCTGTGGGTCTCACTTGAAAAAAGATTTGGCAACTTCCTTAACTCCCTGCTTCCTGACCTAGAACTGAGATGGCATAGCCTCCGCTTCTGTGATTTCAAGACTGTTCTTAAATACAACTCAGAAGCACTTCACATTAAATCATTGATGGAATTTTGTGGAAAAGTTATCAAAGATGCGATGTTGATTGAAAAGACTCTCTCTACCTTCCCCGTCTCCGCTTTGATGGTTGCTAAGAACTATCGAATTGATATTACTGCATGACGGATCACAAGATTTCATGAGCTCATTAGAGCTATGAATGTTGCTAAAAAGTATGACAACATCCTTGTGAAGAACTTTAATTCAAGGCCCGTGGGAACATAACATATTCCGGAGTCCAATTATAGTCGCGCCCCTAAAGGCGCTGAGAGTGAAACCCTAAATCTAGGGACATTTTTAGACGTTTTGGTCCATATTCTAGCTCTAATAAGGAAGGTAACAGCCAAAATAGGCGAACATGAAACTGAAGAGGTCAACGTGGAAAGAGAGAAGGAGGCAACGCCTCTAGCCAAGTTGGTGGTGCCACCAACACTAAGAGCCATCCAAATAACACTTTCAAAGCGTCCCAATCAATGGAGTCTGAGGACAGAGTTGTATGTTCTCGATGTGGATTATTCGGTCATTGGGCACACATTTGTAGAGCTCGTGAAGATGTTATCACTGCCTATAAAGCATATTGTGAAGCAAGAGAAGCTCACTATATGGAACAAGATGATCAAGAAGGTGATTAGAGTGAAAGGTTAAAGACTTCAAATCTGGTTGGGATCAATAGATCGTCAATTCTGTTTAAGTCTTTATTTTTTCAAGAGATGTAATGGGCAATTGCCTTATATTTTGTACTAAATGCCATTGGTTTAGTTTGTATTCAAACTAGGCTCATCCAAAGTAAGTATGTTGTCTATGAAAGTTTTGAGATAAGTGGTACTTAAGCGAGCTTTGCTCCTCCGACATCTCTCTACTCAGTTGGTCATATTTATATTGGAGTTACCGAAAGAAGTTAAACGACTGCCATTATTTTGTATTAGTTAGTACTTGGATTAGACTCTCTTAATGGTTAAGAATAATGATGTACTCCATTGGCTTATGAATAAAATTTAGAGTTCTTTTCATTATGACTCCATTTTGATTATGAGCATATTACTTTGTGACTTCGATGGCTGGGCCATTAGGATTATTTGAAGGACATGGAATAGCCCAAATTTTGCTTACCAAATGAGAATTATCACTACATACTCATTAAAGCATTCATATATATTTAATAAGAATTAAAACTATTTGGTCTAGTGGCATAAATCTCCCCTTTGTAAGTGGGAGGTTGTGAGTTCGACTCACAAAAAAGTCTAGTTGTTGATGTGATAAAAAAAAACTATGATTAAGAACATGTGACATAAAAATGTATGATATATATACATGTTGAACGCATATTGGTGAGGGAAAACAAAACAAATCATATTATGACCTAAATATAAGTCTATCCATTATATTTGCAAAAAATAAAAAATGAGCTAGCGATTTAAAAAAAAAATTCAAATATTTAATTAACTAATCATGAGGTACAGAAAAGAAAAAATGATTAATCTTCATTTTTTTTTCACATCTAAAACAGAAAAAAAATATTCTCAAAAAAAAAAAAACCACATAATAGTTCATGTTATTTTCTTGTTGATTAAAAATTAATTTTTAAAACTCATTACATTGTGTTTAATTTTTTTTATTGAAAAAGAGATTTATGTTGTCTGAATAAGGAATGAATATGTAATTAAGATTTATAGAGTAATTAAAATAAGAAATGAGTAAGATGTTTATTTTAAAAATAATAGTTTGTTTGCAAATTATATGAGTGAAGTTATTTGAGGAATTTTAGTGAGGTTTAGTGAGTAAATTTAGTATTTGTAAATTTGATAGGAGGTGTAAAAAGTATATGAGGTCAAGTAAGTAAATTTGGAGGTTCCAATAGAAAAACTCGTACAATATCATGTTTTGAAGAAGAATTTTAATTCCTTCAACAATTGTGTATTTATCGATCATAAATGAGTACACTACGAAGAACATATTTTCTTTCTTGGTTCCAGTTTTATTATATAAGAAATATATGGTTAATTTTTATATGACTAACTACTATATAATGGAGTTGTACGTCGAATTCTGTGTAAGAAACATCTATATCACTATATCACTACTTGTGAATCAGTGTGTGATGAAGGTGCTTCTAGTCTGATGTAGTCATACATGACTCCTTGGAAAGTTTCACCACCTCTCGCTTGAGTAAGATAGACGGTGTTGATTCCTTCTTTTAGTAGCGAGCTTGATACCTCAACACTAAACAACCAGTACAAACCATGAATTCCATGTCTTGCTATCGCATTGTCCCCTCCAATCAACTTTGATGAAAAATGAGGTTGCTCATCGCTCTGGTTGTTAATTCGAACCTAATTAGAAGTCGATGTCAATAATTAGTTGGAAATTTTAGTATTAATTGCAAAGAGTACATTTGGTCAGACTTATATAATACGTTTAAATATCGAATACTTGGTTAATACAAGTATACATTACCTGCAATTCTGCATTGTTTGCTGAGGCCAGTGCCAATTGGAGTGTATAATTTCCTGGATTTGTGACATTATGAAGTTCAAATAGAATTTGCCACGTCGTTCCTACATAGGTTTCATTTCCAGTATTTCTGCGGGATACATATTAGTAAATTACACTAACTTGATAATACATAACTAATGATGTAAAGGCAATGTTGCAAGATTATAGGTAAAGCAAGTACCTGGTCACTTGAGCATAGAACCAATCATCATGGTAATTGTTGATAGCTACTGTGTACACAAGATCATTATGAGGGTGTCGCTCTCCATAACGTGCCCACAACCCGTATTGCCTAAAACTATTTGTGATAGTCCATTTACAGTAAGCAATTAGTTGTAGCAGAATGAGAAATATAGCTCATAGATTAACACTAAAACAGTTTAGTGCACCGATTGTTAGGTATATGAGAACGTACTTTTCTGTGTGATTCTGGGTGTATAAATTGTTCAAAAGAGTTGGATAAGGATCTGGTACGTAGAATTCGGCAGCAGTGCGATCAGGGATGCCAATTTCCCACAAAGTAGGACCATTTCTTGGAGGTTCGTAAGTAAGATTGTCCAATTTGATATTAGACCCTGGAGTAAGTACATATGTTTATTACTAATTAGTTTTTTGGGTAGCAGGACTATCTTGTTTCTTTTATTCTTAAAAAAAAGTGTTAAGTCAAAAAGATCGCGTAATTACCTGGAGTAATTGTAATATCAACCTCATATTTGTAATCCCCAACAATGCCAGGAACCCATGCATAAAAACTGTAGTTTCCGGGTCGAACATTTTTGATAATGAATCTACCTTCTTCGTCAGCTTGATTCCAAAATTGATAACCCTGAAAATTCAATGTAGCAAATAAGAAAAAATTTATAATATATTCCATCATCTTGATGCTTACTATAATCTACTTTTTTCCTTTCATTTGGGGAGTGAAATCCACATTCTATTTTACAGTTCATACTCTATGTTTTCTTACCTAATATCTTAAATTTTGTCTTTTTGTGAAGACAAATATTTGAGAGAGTAAATTTCTTTCTAAAAGAGGAAAATATGAGTATGGATTCCAAATTTGAGAGTGTGAATTTCATTCTTCTTTTGTTTTGATACTTTTAGATATGATCAAACAAGATCAAATAACCAAAATGCACACTATCAAATGGATTCTGGTGTAAGAAATTACCTTGTTTTCCCTCTGCCATGATCCCACTTCTCCGGGTGCAGCCAATCCCACATAAGCAGAACTTGCTGGGAAAAAACTCTCATTGATGTATCTAAAAAAAAAAAACGTTATCGTATATGTAGATTTACTTTACGTGTTAATCAAATAAATTTGATTGAGAAATTGAACTTGGATATGAGCGTAAATGCACTATGTCTATAGCATTAGAGTTACATACCGATCATGTACTAGTAATTGGCCCAAAACTGATCCCCGTTGATGGGAAGAAGGAAAGTCCTCGGATTGAGTAAAATTATACGGCCAGTTCTTGACTTCTTTAAGCATCTAATAGGAATTTTTAGGGTAGGGTCAGTTGTCTATTCAAATTTTTTTTTTTTTTTTATGATTATAAACAACTGACGGTACAAAACATTTAGTCTGTACGTCAAACTCAGAACCTTCTACTTATAGAGGAGAGACTAATATCATCAAATCAAATGATACTGGACAATTTAGTCGAACTTCAACATAGTGATAAATTAAACATGAACGAGATGCTCTAAGATTGTTATTATTACCTGCTTTTTAGCATCCCTCCAAAGTATACGGATGGAATTCTTTGAGCTTGGAGCCGAATTAAGATACACAAAGACAGGCCCAAAAACCTTTTTCCATGCCTCACCTTCTTCAAATTTGATCTGAAGTTCCTTCCCAGCATAATGAGTACTAACAAACATCTGTACCAATGTGCATATGAGAAAAATCTAAGATTTAGCAACTGATTTGGATAAGAATCACAAAGGAACATGATGAAAGAAACTAGCTAGACCGGTGTACTCGGTACTTACGGAGAGGGTGATCGGACCAACATGGGAGGTGAGGTCCTGCTTAAAGGGGCCTCCTGTACGAAATTCGTCGCTGGGTGTGATCATCCAGAATCCCACAGATTCATCAGTACTAATCCAACCATGAACTTTGTTATCTTTGTCCTCGATTGAGTACTGGTACTTGTCATCTACCTCTCCTCTAAAGTCAGGATTGCTTGGATTAGTCAGAAGACAAGCTTCTTTATACGCAAGTTTCTGACCACGACCACGGTCTGCTGCTGTTGGCATGCTTCTTTGCCTGGTGTCTGATAACGCCATATAATGAAATCTGACCATTGATAATAAGAAATGTAAAACACAAGTGATTGTGTTTCATTTCACAAGCAATTGTCGGGTACTTAATAATGTTTGCTTTTTCTACTTACTTGGCTTGTTCAAGCTTGTAAACCATTCTAATTTGATCCATATCCTGTACCGCTGGCCACCCATCAAGGCGCTCGAATATTCCATATGCATAGAAACCAGAACCACCCCGCTGCAGTATGTACCTGGAACCAAAAGTATAGTTAAGATTAACTGTACACTACAGATTTTGTTGCCAATTAGATTCAGAAGTGTTGAGACCACACCTTTTGTCTACGGTCAAGGGAATTGTGTTCGTGCCGTTACCAAGGGAAACATCATATGTTCTTAGGAAGGAAATTTCTGCTTGGTCCGACCTCGCGGTAATAACCCTAAATTTTGTTGCTTCTAATCTGCACTTGAACCATGTAAATAATTTTGTTGCTAAAACTAAGTAAATACATTGTTTTAATTAATTTCAGGTGGAGAAGTAAAAGGATTAATTGATTGCTTACTTGTCAGTTATATTCTTTTTCCAGACCACATCCCAGTACCTGCAGAAAGTTTTCATATATGTAAAAGAAAAACTTGGATTTCTTAATAATTGGAACGAGATGTGCATTATATGCTTTCAAATAGTCTTGGGAAAAAAAAAAAAAAAACCCTCATGTTGCCTTGCTCAACTCTTTGGAGCATTTCATCAAACAAATATCCGCAATTGTGAAGGACAAGGTCCATAACCATGGAAGTAGTTGGCTCACCCTCTATTATTTTCTTCATTCCCCATTTCAAGTATGTCAAGGCCTCTGTACTGTATACCAATAACGTATCCGCCCGGATTAGAGAAAATGACTTTGACAATGCCATTATCCAAAACAACCTAAAAAGTGAAACCCACAAATTATATAGCTAATCAATACTCATGGTTCTATTCCAACACATAAATGCTACTCAAAACTGTAAAAGTCATAGCTCTAACTTATTAGTTAGACAGCTCTTTTTAATATTGGAAAAAAAAGAAGGAAATTACTAAAACCAGGATAATAGTTTACCCTCTTGGGGTCCCTTGTTAGTAAATTGACCCCCTGTTGTCGCCGAGGAATTATGTTCCTCAGTGATCGTCTGCAATCAAAAATTGAGTACATATTTAGTTAAGCCAGTCAATTCAGCATGTTGCATACATCGAAAAATTCGTTTATATCATGCTATTTGTAGATTGTTCAATCTAAATTATAAATCAACTTAACCATAGAAGCATGAATGTCCCCTCATCCATGTCTTCATGAGCACATGTTTTCTTGTAGTTTTTTTTTTCCCCAATTATTCATCTGTAGTCATGTGAATTGTTAGTACTAACCGTGACCTCTGGGAAGAGTCATGAAAGTAAAAGGCAAAAGCAAACCTATGTGATGCAAACCTATGTGATGCAAATATTGGAGTAATAACACAACATGAGAGAGAGAGAGAGAGAGAGTTACAAACTCTTAAAAGTTATGGTTCACGAGACAGAAAAAAACAAGAGATAGGTGCAATGATAGCTTGAATAAGAAACAGAATAAGTTGATGAAGACCTGAAGACCTAGAAAAAATTAAAAGCACCCCAGAAATTATATGTGAAATTCAGAGCATGCATCTATATTCTCAGTTATCAAGATCATGGAAAATCAAATATCTATAAAAAAAAAAAAACACCGATAAATGTAATTAATTGATGTTCCTAACTTCCCGTGTAAGATTGGAATAATACTTTCCAATTCTAGAAAAAGAAAATATGTTTGAGAGGGACTCTGCTCATTAATACTCTGCTTCTTCGAGCAGTTAAAGAACTCAGGATTATTACTCCAGGCTAAAGTAACATAGATTTTCACCTGCACCATTAAAGACACAATGCCCTCTCTCTCTTTCTTCTCATGCTTTACCTCACCAATCACCATGAGATAAAAGAAAGACAGAAACATAGGAAACAGAGGAAGTATGCAAGAGAAGAAGGAGAGCAGATGACCAACCTTACTCGGCTCGTCGTCTCTTCGTAAGTTCCATGACCAGCCAGGAGCAAAACCAGAAGAAGCATTGCTGCTAAGGACCCCAGAAGCCAACCCCATTTGCTCATCTTCTCCATTTTCGTCCACCCTGCAAATCCAGAACAAAAGCTCCTTAATGTTCATATAAATAAATATACAGAAAGAACATGCATTTAATAGAACAAGATAACTAAGCATGGTGTATGGATTACTTCATTGAAATCTCAGCAGCCAAAGCTCCCAAAGAAAATGGCTAATATACCATAAGTTTCCCTGTAAAGGGTCTTGAATTTTTGGAGGCAAAAGAAAGCTTAAAGAGGGGGACAAAGAAACAGAGTAAATATTATTAGAATGTGTACTTTTTTCGATCATCAATAAATTCCTTTTTGGATCCGTAAGGCTTCTGAAACGTGCAGACATATATAAATATGAACGTTAATATATATAACTGCAGCCTCCGTTCTCTGCTTCCTTTATGGTGTTACATTCTTGTTGAAAAATAAATTTTATATACTGTTTCTGAAATCCATGTAACCACCTGCTTGAATTTTGTGTTATGTAATAAGTGAAGAGGGCAATTTTGTCCTGCAGAAAATATGACATGGGCAGAGGAAGGAGAAGGTGAACTGAAATTTTTGACAATTTTGGGCCAAACTTTGACGATTTTTCAAAAATTAGTTAACAAACTAAAAGGGTTGAAATGTTTGGATTTGGGAGTAATTTTTCAGAGAGGTTTGTGCTGTTATACCAAATTTTGACCAAAAAACAACAAATTTTCACAAAACTTTTTAGAACCGGCATACTTATTGAAAATGAAATATTATACGTATTGTAAGGGGCTTCAATAGGTTGAACTTCTAGAGTAGAACTAGTAAAAAGAAAATGGCAAGAGGGTTGGCGCGTGCCTAACTTTTTTTTGTAACGAAGTAGTTAACAATTAAAAGTGGTGTTCACCTGGTCAGTTGCTGATCAAATAATTTATGTTCAATAACCCTTAAATTTTACATCCAAGGGTGAAAAACAAAACACCTCAACTTAAAAATAATTCTCTCCGCCATTGGATTTACATCCAACGGTGATTGAGCATTATTTTCTTGGTCAGCAACTGACCAGGTGAACATTTTCGCCACAATTAAAATGTGGTGATGGTACAACCGAAGAGAGAAAACTAGATGGATGAACTAAGGGGGGTGTATTGTATATGGAATTAGTGGAAGTTTTAAAGAAATCTATGGAATTTAAAAGTCTGGGTGTATTCAATATAGACTTTTAACAATCCATGAAAGTCTTGAGGTATTCAATTAGGATTTTTAAAGACTTCATGAATTCCACCAAAATCTAGGGGTATTCAATTAGGACTTTTAAAAATGAATAAAAGTACAGAGGTATTCAAAATATCATTCATACTTATGGAATTAGAAAATCATGGATAATCATGGACTTTGTAGTGTTAACTATACATAACAAACTCCAATAATTTTCCAGCCTTCAGACCAAAGATTTCAAAAAGTCTATTAAAGTTTCCTCTTCAAAAAAAAAGAAAAAAGGTCTATCAAAGTTATTCTCTCTACGCACGAAGAAGTTTGTCCTTCGATCATCATCTCTCTTTCTTAATTTTTTGTCTTTTCTCTAATTTTTTATGATATCAACTTTTTTTTGATACCCAACATGTTCATTGTAGTTGTTGAATGTGATTTTTGTTTTTTTTTTTTGTTTTTGTTTTTTTTTTTCCAATTGTGATACTTCGAACCCTAATAGCAATAAAAATGATTTATGAAACCCTAAAACTTAAATATTGTGGTCTAACCCTAAGACCTTGAACCATACTAAATTTTATCTTATTAATTAATTATTCTCATTAATTTGAATTTATATTATGGTTCAAAAAAAGGTTGAACAATTGAATTTCAATTGATTGATTATAGATCAAGACATTGATCAATATTGCTACAATATATGTTAATCGGCGAAAACAAAATTGATGAGAATAATTAACCATAAACATCAAGTGATCTATATTGTATATTTATGTTGTTGGGAGATTAGGAATGAGAACAAACTCGCTAGACAGACTAACAATCATTTATTTGAGTCAATTTCTATTAGAAGATACTGGAGCATTGAAGAGACAACAAGTTATTATTTTGTTTTGTGTTTGGGCTGCATTTGTTTTTTTTTTTTTTTAATATTTTGTATTTTTGTACATCCTAGGAAATCTGTAGAAGTCATTCATAATAAAGTATATAGATTTTCATGAATCAATAAAAGTCTGTTGCTAAAATCAATGGTTTTAAGAAATCCATAACAGTCTATCAACTTTTTAAAGAGTCCGTGGACTTTTCAAAAAGTCTGTCATTTAAAAAAAGTCTACACAAATCCAAATACAATACACCCCCCTAAGTAATTTAATTTTGAAAAAAAAAATTAAGAAAATGTATAATGTATTTTAGGAAAGATCACCACAACGTCATCATTCACCTTGATGCTCTTGATCTAAACTACCCACTCCGTAAAATCCTAGATAGGAAACCTCCTCCATAATGTATGAGGTAATTTAAATCAAATCATTAAAAGGACTTGAGAAGTGACGAAAAGAAAATTAATTATATAATACGTTCATATACACAATCTGAAATATTATCAATGTGGACATTCATTGATTCCTAAATTATTCTATGTATACATGAAGTTTCATCCAAAAGCAAAAATTGCATGACCCTTGCTGTTTTCAAACATACTGGATTCACCCATCTTTGAATTGAGTCTCTAAACCATTAGGGGAGTTGGTCAATGTTTATGTCTTTCGCTACTTTCAGTTTTAAGCCCACTATTGAACTAATCCAAGATAGCTTGAATTCAACTTGGACAGATATAGATTCTATAGCTAGAAAAGCAGGGACTCAATTTTACACTACTTTGGAATATAAGGCTAGAAAGTCTGCCTTGCTAAAGCGATATCTTGTACGTACACTCCATCTTCATCTAATGTAAGACTGCTACCTAACAGTTCCTTCAATCTTAGGTTTTTACAAACCTCATAGCTAGTTTATTCGTAATTCTTCTTTCACGTTTCCCTCGGTTGAAGAATACCATAGGTGATTAATTACCCTCTATTTTAATTGTTACCCTTTTACATTCTTCACGTACCATCTACGGCAGTGCCCTTCTCAGCTTAGTAAACATGTTTTTAACTTCATTTAAAATTATTAACCATAGTATACTACATGATAACTAAGAGATTTAGGAAAATTTTGACAATTTCATTTTCTTTCTCATCACGACAAGATTTAAAGTATAATAATCATGAAATGGAAGTATTGTTAACTCAAATTTTAAACCAAACGTGAGAAAATAAGAGTGATTTGTAGAAAAATTTTCATTTCGTAGTAGAACCAATAATAGATGTGACTCCCTACAATTAGAGTGCGCCCTATCAACTATTTGACATTTAAGGTAACCCTATACAAGACTTTCTCCAATACCCGCCTTCTTAAGTCACTATTTTGGGACCAAAATCCAACAACAGTATATTCCGCACGTCATGGAAAATAAAAATTCCAAATGGGAGAATTAGTAGTGTTCATATTCAAGAAGAACAAATCTAGATAAAGAATCCATCTGGCTAGCTATACCCTCGTCATGTGACTCCTAACCACATCGGACATGGGAGCCACATACACATTCCTGAGTTTCTCGCTCCCTCACTCCCGTGACATTTGATGTCTGAAAACACTTTTATTTGAACCACTACTTTTTTCTTGCCTCTTTCTCATGCATAATTGCTCCCCCATTTAGAAGGTCTTCTATTTTCTAATATCCTCCAGGAACAAGCTAGGATCACAAAAGTTAAAAAAATCCATATAAATTGGGATGCATTGTTGCATGCGAGTATAGATTATTTTGCTAGTGGGATATAATTGGGTGGCCTCAAGCATAGGGCTAGTTCACTATCGCACTTCCAAAGTTGACATACAGATCTATGTACCGTAAAATGATAGAAAGACAAGGAAGCATGGAACTAAAGCCCCAGCATTTTTATTGAATCATTGCTTGTGTATTTGGTGGAATAAAGACATGAGAAGATGGTCACAAGTAGTCTGTGGTGGAATATTGACGCATGCAAGGCTCGCAGCAGGTGATACCAACCGAAAAGTAAGTCCAATGAAGTTGTATAATTCAGTTTCTATGGGATTATCATCATTTTATTTAGAGAATACGAACAGACAAGCAAAGTGACTAGAACACAGTGAATAATATTAACCGGAGATTCAGCAGTCACCTTCCTTGCTACTTGAATTACCTCCCACTAATTAAAACAACATTGATTATTTGCTACTCACCTACTATAATAGGTCCTGATTTAACAGCCTAGCTTGACCAACAACTCATCTTGTCTTGGCTATATTTCTTCTCACCCTAGATAGCTCTTTTAACTCTTTCTACAATCGCTTTGTAATTTTGTATCATTGTACACCTAATGGCGTTTCGTAGTAGTTAATATTATCGTTTATGCTAAACCTTCTACCACTCTTCTAGGCCTTCTTAATTTATTTTTTTTTTCTAAAATCGCTTTATAGTTTGTTAAACAACAAGACAATCCCAACCCCACGCCAAGTGCTTCTGCATTTCTAGGTCACCAAAATAGTTTCATAAACAGTCCACAAACCAAAGTACCAAACCCAAAAGCACTATTAAATTTTTGACATCCTAAAACAATATTATTCCCTGTCTTTATCATTTCGTGGTTCGAAGGTCGAACCTGTTTCTTTACTAAAGCTGCAGAGTTCGTTAACTAACCCACTGCTCAAGTAATTAGAAAACTAAGAGAACCCAATGCGCTGCACAAGAATCCATCGGCAAGAAGAGGACAGGGAAGGATTTTAGGGTTTTTATACCAAGGTAGATGACATAGCTTTCCTAGGAAACAATCACGGAGAGGAAGGAATGGGGGAGTTAGAGTCCGTGAAACTAAAGGTGTGCAACGTGTCAAGAGGCTGATGCAAGATAAATAGCTATTTGTCTTACACTGGTCATGTCAGCATATTGGACTTGGAAATGTCAAGAACCCTAAATTTGGAGTTTGGGAATCGACCAGGGGTAAAACTGTGCTTTTAGTAACAAAATATTTAGATAAAAAAAAATATCTTAAGAAAAAAGATATTTAAAATGTTTTTTTTTCTTTTTTTTTTTTGCTGTCGGAAGCTAAAATGAAACAAATTGAAATGTTGGCCTGTTGGGTCTTTCTTTTCGAAAACGTTACTCTGGGCTTTTAGTATACCAAAAAAGTAAAAGAAAAGGTTTACTCAATATAGAGCCCAAGGATCTGCTAGAAGAAAAATGTAATTTTATTTTGAGAAAATTTTACATACAGTATCTCAAATAAAGGTAATTCATTACTTTGGTACATCAATTTCAAAAACTATCATATTGGTACCCTAACGTTAAAACTCAAACCACTTTTAGTACCCGTCGTCTATAACGGTGTCAAATCTCTATTTCTCAAAAGATAATTTCGTCTCTCCACATTTCAACTCAATTTTTTTTCTTCAACTCAAAAACTAATTTCTTAACCACCCACAATTATTGAGGTAATGTATTTTTTATTTTTTTGATCAAAAGAGGATCTATCAATCCAATTAAAAAAAAAAAAAAAGAGGATCTATCAATGCAATTGAAGACCAGTCATCTGCGAGTTTCTGACTTTAAAACACGAAGGTGATCCAGCCTCTCTCCACGGCGGCCGTCGCTTGCTATCCATCCACACCCACACTGTCTTCTTTGAGCTCCCAAATGAAGTCGTAGAAGAAGCAATTGAGGAACTCTAGCCTTAGTTTCTATGGGTGGCCTTAGTTAATTTCTAATGGGTGTTTATTATGTGAAGAAATCAATATGCAAATGTTACTTCAATGATCTGTACGAGGAGAGAAGCAGCGGATTCCGGCCAAAGAAGTAGAGAGAGAGAGAGAGAGAGAGAGAGAGAGAGAGAGAGAGAGAGAGAGAGAGAGAGAGAGAGAGAGAGAGAGAGAGAGAGAGAGAGAGAGAGAGAGAGAGAGAGAGAGAGAGTGTGTGTGTGTGTGTGTGTGTTTGCGAGACTAGGAGGGGAAGAACAGAAAAAAAGAAAAAAGAAAAATTATTGCCAAAGAAAAAAGGAAAAAGAAAAACTGAGAATGAAAAAATGAAATTGCCCATGAAATAGTTTTCATGGTAATGGAGTTGACGTCGTCATAGACGACAGGTACTTAAAGTAGTTCGAATTTTAATATTCGGGTACCAATATGATATTTTTTCAAATTAATGTACTAAAGTGATGAATGACTTTTATTTGGGGTACCATTTGTAAAATTTTCTCTTTTATTTTCTTCTGAAGACGGGGTGCTTAACGCTTGACATGGTCTAGTGGTAATTAGTATTTTCAGCATATAAATTTTTTTTTGAAAGGTTCAAGCATATAATATTTCATTCGAAGGGATCCACAAAAAATACAATTTTTTTTTTAAAAAGTGAATTCATTGAAACTTTTAACAATTACAATAGTTTATAATGACATTCCGAAAAATCTTGGGAGCAAACACAAGCCACAGAAGACTTGAAACTAGAGCCAAACTAGAACAAACCAGAAGGTGTACTATACCAACAAATTGTTCGTGTACAATAAAATACGGCTCTGAATCACTTACAGAAAAACTAGCAAAATACTGAAGGTAAGTTCCCAGCCTCCTCAAGATAATTACCAACAACGAAACCATTGCCACGACCATGGGATTTGGAGACCAAACCATCAGAATTTGCAATCCAAGCATGCAAGAGATTGGTAAACCAATCAAAACTATATTCATCCCACAAATAACACTGTTCGCCAGACACACAATTATGGTACTCATAGTGAGATAACACTGAGACTCTTTATAGAATGTAGAAATGATCAATCTACCCCAACACAGAAACAACATGCCCAAAAAAAGAACTGAATCGAGCAAAGTATCCAGCAAAATGCCTCTAGGGTCCCAAATCCAAATTATTGGAGAGATCAAGCCCAAAAACTGGGCTCTACTTTGCACCCAAAGCCAGTCCACACCCTCCTTTGGACACCTTCCTTATCTGGACAACTTGACTCTAGGCACCTAGGTGCAGTTGACCACCGCCCGCCTTGGCCACCACACCTCCAACGCTGACAAAGCCATCACCATCAGAACCTTCGTCATCGTCAACATCAACATCATAGTGTGCACGCACCTGACCCACCACTAGCGTGGGCCTTGCACTATTGGTACCAACATCTGCTTCCCACCGATTAGCCTTGTCCTCTGATTCCAATCGTAAGCCATAGCCACCGATTCCACCAACCTCACCATAATAAGAAAATAGCGCCGATCAACCTCACCATAATCAGAAAATCGACAACCCAATGGATATCGAGCGTCGAAATGAGATCGAAGAAAGATCCTATCACTGCTCACCTGTCTCCTGGTCGGAATACCAATCTAACACGCTTGGCCGAGGCCGACACCTGACACGGTCTGCCTGAGCGCCGCCGTCGTTCTTGAAACCCTAGAGCTAGGGATAAAAAAATGCAGAATTATTGGTTTGGTTCAATTGTTAGAATATATACAAGATTGATTCTGAATAGACCATAATTGTTTATTCATAAATCATATTCGAAGCTCCCATTTAATGGGAGACTTAAATCAACTAACCCTTGTATTATATTTCATTTCTATCAGCTAGCCAAGAAATACTTCTCCACAAAACTCGGACTGTTTCTTGGTCTTGAGTTTGCAAAGTTTTCTTCTTGTCCAATGGCGCCCATGGGCGGCGGTGGCTCGCCTCTCTGGCTAGTGGCTGCTGCCGGATGGGAAATAGAATACTAGAGGCCCGGGTGCTTCTTGGAGAGAGGATCTGGCTTGGGTTTGAACCAGATGGTTATGGCGACATGCTCCTGACAAGGTCTTGGGCTTGAGTGGGCAGCGGTACAACGCGGGTAGAGCGACGTCGAGGCACCTCCATGATGGTGACGGTGACGATGGAACTGAACGGTGGAGACGGTGGATGGATTGGACTGCATCAGACTAGTTTTGGTTTCGGTGTGGC
The DNA here is from genome assembly GCA_024704745.1 of Rosa lucieae. Taxonomy (NCBI): domain Eukaryota; kingdom Viridiplantae; phylum Streptophyta; class Magnoliopsida; order Rosales; family Rosaceae; genus Rosa; species Rosa lucieae. The sequence goes on along the minus strand of CM045493.1, from coordinate 20,516,069 downwards.
TTGCTCGGACTTTGCTGGAGTGAGGCAGCAGGATTTGGGCAAGGCATTAAGACGGAGAAGTCTAGCTGTAGGTGGCAGTGGTGGGGATTGGTGTTTGGTTTTTTGCGGCTGCGGTAATCTGCTTCGGGTTGAGGCAGTTGACCAGTTTGACGCGGAGGATGGTCTGGGCTGGGGTCAAGCCATCCTTTGTTTGGGCCGGTGTTGGGCTTCTTGCTTTGGGGCTATTTGGTCTGCTATGTTGGGCTAGGTTTTTTTACCTAGGTCCAACTCTATGTTAGTAGCTTTGTTTACTTTCAATAATTCTGTAAGTTTTTAGGGACTATAGCTTGGGTTGGTTGTTTCTACACATCTAGGTGCAAAGTTCTTTGGTGTACCGCAATTGCGAGCATTGGCACCAAGAACTTTGTCTGCTATTATTCTTAGTTTGGAATTATGTTATTCTGCTAGGCTTCTAAAAAGGAGCGGAATTATTTCAAGTGTAATGGCACCTATTCTCCCTATGTACTGTGCCATTCTGGCCTGTGTTACTATGAATGAAATCATTATACTTCAAAAAATATATATTTCATTTCTATCTTAAATTTTAACATATATGTTTTTTAAATAAGGTAAGATTATATCAAATGCCAAATCAAAATCTGACTTGTTTGACTATGTTTGGATTTCGACATTTCGTTCTTACATCATTAGGTTTTGATGCCAGGTAGGGTTCGTGATCCAATCTTATTTGACCTAAGGATGTCGTCTATGTAATTACCAGTATTCCCACATGTGCTGTGGATTTCAGACACTTTGGCAATTACAGCCTTCACCCAGAACCGTTGTCATTAATGGATATAACACTCTGTTTTTTGGTTTAAATATGTGCTAAGCAGAGACTTCAAAACAATCAAGCAAATGAATCTAATAGCAAGCAAATTTTATCAATCCATAGAAAACGAAGAAAATATGCAGTAATGTGCTCATAAATTTACGTACCAGGGAAATCTGCAGTATGAAACTAATGAATAAATCAATAGATCAATATAATTCATATAAGAACCCAAAATTGTATGTTACCTTGTCCAAATAAAAATTCAACACTGTAAGAGCAGATGCAGCAACCCACAAGGCCTGGGAGGGTCCGGACCCCGCTGCCCCCCTCAGTTTCCTAAAAATGTTAATTAAATTTAATAATTTTCCTTAATTTTCTTGACTTGTCTACTTTTGTTGGGGTGTTATTCTTAGACCTTTTATATATATATATATATATGTGCATTCAGCTGTTAGGTCAACAATTGAGGTTGAATATTATTTTTCTGTATTTGGTGACTAATTAATATTTAGAAAATTACTTATAAGTGTCACTTTGAAACTTTAATTAGCTATAAGGTCACATAAATTTTTTTGTACACATAAGACCACTTCTATTTTCAAATTATTTCGTCTATGACAATTATGCCTTTCTACTGTTTCTAACCTCTCAAATAATATCTCTCTCTGGTTTTAAAAAAAAAATCCTCTCTCTCTCTCTCTCTCTCTCTCTCTCTCTATCTAACCAAGATGTCGTTGTATACCTCAGGAGTTCGCCGGAGACGACCTGGAGGCGTGGCAATACTCTCCCTCACAAACCAAATCGATGTCGTTGCAGACCTCACGAGCTCGCCGAAGACGACCTAGAGGCATGGTGCGACCGGCACAAACCGAAACGATGTTGTTACAGACCTCACAAGCTCGCCGGTGACGACTTGGAGGCATGACGCGATCTACACGGCAAAGTCGTCATGGTCTTCGGCTCTTCGACGAGGCCTCCATAGCCACCATTGCCTCTTCCTCCACCTCACCTCCATCAGAACCTTAAACGAGGCTTCTTCTCCGGCAACGATGACAAGGCCCGCAGCCTCTTCAACTTGAATCAAAATCCCCAACCGGTGGCTTTCTCTTCACATTCGATCTCAACCACCACCAGGTAGTAATATTTTTTCTGTGGCATAACTTCGAACACCTGGTGTGCAGTTTAATACAACTTGTTTGTAAGCAAATTTCTGTAAATTCTTGTGAAATTATTACTGTGGGTCGTGTTGTATTATGTTATTGGAACTTTGATTTTTGATCTTCTGCCTATCATAATATAACGTCCCGACCATAAATTCACCGGTTTACTAGTCATTCAGACAGTAAACGACAATTTGTTTTACCTTTACTTTTTTTTCGGTAACTTTAGTGGCCCTAAATTGTTGACCTTTTGTTTGGGTCAAAATTTGAGAAAGTTTTCTTCATGAAAGTTGTAGAGGATATTAAACCGAGCGCGTGCATATATGGTACGTAAAAATCGGAGTTCGTACGTGAAAGTTATAAGCGAAAGAAAGTTATAAGCGAAAGATTAAAGTTACTGTTCACGATTACTGTTTATGGTAACTTTCTATATATATGGAAATTTACTGTGGTAGGTTTCCATTTTCGGAAACCTTCCCCCCCCCCCCCAAGATTTTCTCTCTCTTTCCTCTTTCTCCCCGCGTCGGCCCTCTTCCCTTTCTCCTTCGATTTGCCGTCGTCCGGCCATCAATCGGGGAGACCCTGGTGGCTGCCGACTTGCCTCCTCCTCCTCTACATGCTGGTGGTCGTGGGTTGTCACAATTTGGCCGGAGAAGCACGATTTGAAGCTTGGAAGTTTACTGTAGCAGTTGACGTTTTCCGGCAATTTCCGACGATTTCGGCCATTTCCGGCCACCAAACCACTGTCGAAGGCGCGGTTTTTTCCAAGGATCGTTTTGCCCCTAGCCTTGAGCCACGATTTGCAGTGTAGAAGGAGAATCAAGGAGAACCCGATTCTAGGGTTCTTGGGTTTTCTGGGCTTGTGTTCAACGGCCAACTTGGAGCTCTTCGAGGTAAAATTGGAAAATGTTGTGAACATGAAAAATGTTGGGTCTGATGAGTAGGTGGCGCTGCCGAAATTTGGTGACCATTGGAGGTGGTGGCCACTGGCGCGTGAGCCCCACGAGGCGCCACTGTGGGTGGCGCGTGGAGGCGTGTAGGGCAGTGTTTTAATTCCGGTTTTTAGCCCATTAAATCCTATAAATTGTGTAGAGCTTGTATGTGAAGTTTGGTAATTTTTGGAGAAACTTGGAATTAATTATGAATTTTGAAGTTTAGGGTTTCGATTATCGAATTACGAGAATCCAACCGTTGGATATCTCTCGGTTCTGACTTGGAACCTTTAAGATAATGAATTAGTATTAGAGGTAAAATTTGGGTTGAATCCGAGAACAAGTGGAGAGTTCATTGGTGAGGGTTTGATTATGGGATTTGTATTAAATTGTCGAATTATCGCTTACGGAATATAATCGTGTACAGGGCGACGTACCGAGCTCTGGCTCGATGAAGGAACTCGTATACGTGATCATCGGAATAGTACTGTGAATGGACTTTTGTTTTTAAGTAATGATGCATGCATTTATTTCTTTGAATATGCTCTATTTAATTATCAATTTACATTTCGAGCGTGTGATTTAATCTCAGAGATTGATTTCGCTTTATGTCATATAAGTGCTTTCGATAATGATTTGTTTCCGAAGTTGATTATGATTTATAATCTTATTTGACGAATTATATATTTCCGAGGGGATTTCCGGAATTATACTTTTAATTATATTCTATTTCGATTTGAGACTTTTAAAGGATTTTCGAAATGGGATTTCGATGGAGTTATATTCCTTATTTATATATCGACTTCGGTTTTGGCATTGGGAATGCCTTGATGATGATTTTGGAAATTGGTTTTGTTTCGGTTTACGGAAAACATGTTTATTATTATTTCTTCCTATTTATTTTAAACTCGAGATTATCTTGGCGTGTGGGACACGTCATTGGAAATTCTTTTACGAGAGATGGGTAAGCCTTATGTATTTATGATTTTACTGTGGTCTTCGGATTTTCTTTTGCCATACTTTGGGTGACTTATCATTGCTAGCATTGATCTTCCGCCTTTGTGGCGAGGTGATGGGATCCCCGAAGCCCTCCGCCTTTGTGGCGCTGGTTACTGTCTCTGTGATAGTAATTCTCATGCCCAGTATCCTATCGCTACACATAGTGGCGTAAGGGTATATTACGGGAGTAATGGGAGTACTTTAGCCTGGGAGGCTATCACCCGAGCCTGGGAGGCTCACTCGTATGGCTATCGTCTTCCCCTACTTACTTTACTATTTTTGACTAGCGGGGCTAGTTCGATTTCCGATTTATTTTAGCCAGCGGGGCTGGTTTTATTTCCTTGAGTATCAGAGTTTCAACCTTTTCTTTTAATCGTTTGTGACTAGTGGGGCTAGTCGGTTTTCATGAGCGGAACTCCTTTTGTTTTATTTTCATTAATCATTGCATGCATCGGGAATTTTTTAAAGAAATAAACATGGGAAAGTATAAAATCCATTTGGTTTAAAATTGTTGATTTTTGTCCACTCACGCTAACGTTTTTATATACTTTCCCTTGGGCCCTTCGTTTCAAATGCCCAGTTTGCAGGCGAAATTAGTTGAGGTCGGACGTACATGGAGTTGAGGCATAGTCAACAGCATGGCGTCCGCGTTTGCCCTTGAGTTAGGTTTTCCTTATATACCTTTCTATTAGAATTGCTCTGATTCCTTGTGGGATTTGTGTTATTCAAGTTGCGTTTTGTGTTATGTGATTTTTGGTTGATGTCGTGATTTGGGGAGCAGGGTGGCTCCAGGAGGATGAGGGGTGAATGATTTGGAAGTGTAAATTTCTTTTCTACAGGTTTTGGGTAGTCCATTTTAGGGGAAGTTCTGCCAAATTTTTGGAAGAATTTCTTCTAAGGTGGGCCCCGCAGGGCCACTTCGGATTTCGAGGTGAAATCCGGGGCGGGACCTGTCACATAAGATGAAACTTATTGCATGGAATGGAATCAAATTGTTCCTTTTAATAAAATGGAGAAATCCTCCTAATTTGCTTTGTTGTTCTGATGTGATTTGTTGGTAGTAGGTTTTGGTTTTTGTGAGAGTAAGTTTTGGTGTTGGTTAGTGTAGCTCAGGGCTTGAATACCGTATTGTTTTCACTCAAACTTGCGATTGTTGTGTCAATGAAGCTGAAAGATACTATCACAACTATGATAGTAGGTTTTTAAAACTATAGAAGTGGCTTTTTATTTTCATAGTTTTGTTAGACTTTGAGAATAGCTTTCTCAGTTTATGGGAGTAGCTTTTTTTCTATTTGGTAGTTGCTTTTGGTTTTTGTGAGAATAGGTTTTGGTGTTGGTTAGTGTAGTTTTTGTTTTGCTTGATAGTAACTTTTGGTGATGGTGAAAGTAGCTTTTGTTACTGGTAATGGTGACAGTAGCCATTTGTTGTTGGTGAGAGTATCTTTTTGTGTCCGTGACAGTATCTTTTGTTAATGGTGTTAGTAGCTTTTGAATTTTGGGAGCGTATCTTTTATTGGTAACAGTAGCTTTTGTTGTTTGTGACAGTAGCTTTTGTGACCTCGCCGGAGGTTGCCGGAAATTTCATCAGAGTAGGTTTTGTTGCTAGCTACAGTAGCTTTTTGTGTTAGTGACAGTAGCTTTTGTGGTCGCCGGAGTTGACCGGAAGTTGGCCGGAGATTCGATAGAGGTTGACCGGATGTCGGATAGAGACCCGCTGGAGTTGAACGAAGACCTCGCTGGAGAGGAGAGAGAGAATGAATGTTGATTTTGTAGTCTAGTGGCATTTATGTAAATATATTGATTTTTAATATCCAAAATATAACAACTTTTTTAATGTAGTGGCCTTAAAAAGGAAAAAACTAGTTGATGGCCTTATAGCTAAAATAATATTCTAAGATGCACTTATATGTAATTAACCCATGAATATATTGCAAATTTGGACTCCTTATAGTGGCGAAATTTTTCTATCCTACTGTATAACCATCTCAGCTTGCCACATGGTCTGATGCACCAGTAAAAAATTGCCATGTGGAAGTTTTTAACAGCTCATGTTACCGCCCCGTTAGCTACTCATCCTTTTACCGTTATCTGCCAATTCGTCTTCTCATTATTCTCCAAAGATTTACAGTTTCTCTCTCCAACAATGAATAGACATGGAGTCAAAGATCTTGATCAAGGTAAACCGAACATAAAGTTATTTTAATAAAGATCTTCTCATATGATTACATCGATCATGCATGTAGTTAGATTTTTATACATAATCATTCATCTCAATTCCAATTGAAGTGCAATCCTTAAAAAATTCTCAGATAGAATCTTAATCCAACGGATCTATTGCAATTGGGCTGATGAGTTTGAATCATGCAGGCATGTCAGGAAAAGCCACAGATGCTGATGTTAGATCTTGTAGCTTTCCATAAGGAAGATGCAGATGACCAATTCGAGTATGGGCCACGATGAGGCAGAGATCTAAGGCTTCCGGACAAGTCTCTGCACTGAAGCACGAGATCCATGTCTCCAATAAGAAACATGCCTTTTGATTGCAAGATATACTGTGCTAATGAAATTAGTGAAAATGACTATTGCTTTGTTAAAGATATGAAGGACAGTAATTTGGGAAAGAAGCCCAACAATGGAGAAGCGAAGGAACAAGGAGAATAGGAAGCTTGGAGACTTCGGTTTACATTTCGTCTTCACCCAAATTTGACTGCAGAACCAATGAACAGTTCAAGAGAGAATGAAATTAGATTCAGAATTTTTTTTAATAAGGTTTGTATTGGTTAACGACTGTAGCTAATGGATGGTTTGAGCTGTCAAAGCTTCCACAAGGAAATTTTTTACAGGTTTGTCAGATCATGTAGCAAGCTAAGATGGCTCTCCAGTAGGATAGAAAAATTTCTCCTTCGAGTGGGTCAAAAATTCTAGTTGGATTTTCTTCTTCTGCATCTCGTAGTATATTGATATATTGCTAATTTTGGTTCAGCTGTTAGGTCAACAATTGAGGTTGAATATTATTTTTCTGTATTTGGTAACTAATGAATATATTGCAAATTTGGACTCCTTCGAGTGGGTCAAAAATTCTGGTTGAATTTTCTTCTTCTGCATCTGGTAGTATATTGATATATTGCTAATTTTGGTTTTTTTTTTTGAAAGAAAGGAGGTCAGCCTTTATTGAGATGTAGAAAACTTACATATTACAAGTTTTAGCTGCTAATGCAGTCTGTAAAAAAGAAAGGTGTAGAAAAGTAAAAAACCTCATTTGCATCCCTTTTCGTGTGAACAACTCATAGGTTTGGGTTAGCATTAATACACCCAAATCTTCATATATGCGTTCCAAGATTGACGTATTAGCTCCATCTTGATTAACCAACTGCTGTTGCACCAACAGTGAGTCAGTTTCGACAATAGCAGGCAGGAAAGCTTGCTCCACCGCAAAGTTCACAACCTGCTTACATGCCTCTACCTCAGCATGCTCTGGAGAAAGCATGCCAAACAATGGATTACCACCACTAGCATGCATAGTGCGTTGCCAATCCTTTACAATGAAGCCCCCACTTCCTGTCTTAGTGACATGGTGATAGGAACCATCAACATTAATCTTGAACCAACCAATTGGAGGTGCTGACCAATGAGTCACCCTCATATCCCTAGTTCTCACTACTCCACCTGGTTTCAAGGCATGAGACCTGAAATCCTGTAGCCTAGAAACCGTCTTGATCAAAACATCATTAACCTGACTAATTTGACCATCCCAAACTCGACAGTTTCGTTCTTTCCAAACACCCCATAGTAAATACACTAACTCACCCAAACTGTGCAAAGAAAGTTCACTTGCACAAGCACAAAACCACTCCAACATATTATGGTTAGCAAAATGGGGATTGCAGCAAACCTGAAACACCATAGCATTGGATTGCAGAAGCTGCCTTGTGAAGGAATAGTCTCGACAAATATGAAGAGTAGATTCCATTACAATAGAACACAGAGGACAGATCATTGTTTCTAACTCAACCCTTTTTGAAGCTAGTCTCTCTCTTGAAGGTAAAATATCATGACACACTCTCCAAATGTGTACCTTGGCAGAGTTAGGTATATCCACCTTGCAAATTTTGGTTTGCAATTCGTATCTATTGGCAATAAATATGTTTACAATTTTTTGTGTGTGCAATGATGTGAGAGGAGGAAACATTTAAACTATAGAAATATATAATGAAGAAATTATAACCACAGTCATCTATACATATAGGCCTTAGGTGAGCAAATTTGTATATATATACTTGATTTCTCTTACTTTTGTGCTCATTTGTCATTAGATTTCTATACAATAATGAAGAATGATGAGGCAAATATACTCGCTGTAATTTTCTCATTATTCTCGACCATTTGATTTAAATAAAAATGTGGTTGAGTATATCTAAGTAATGAATTAATTAAGTAGGTTAACACTAAATGAAATGTATTACAATCGAGATCTATATGAGAGGAAAGATCCCACACTGAAAATGTGACAAATAAAAATATAACTTTATGGGTGGCTCACAATCAATTGTACTGAGGCCTATTGAGTTAAAACTCAACAACTAACGGGTGGTCAAGTTGGGTCAATATCGTACAATGATGGGTCAAAGGCGACGTTTGTTTTTGATTGACATATATGGTACCAGAGCGGGTCCATCTCAAATCACGTCTCCTATTGTCATCGACCCATCCGAAATATTCAGATTAGTTTGTCACTTAATTGACCAAGTTTCCAATGTGGGAATCTGAAATGTTAATTGATTCGCCAAGTCTCCTATTTAGGACTTTATGGCCCAATTTCCAATATTGGAATTTGATTTGTTAATCAATTGCACGTGCAGGCCTAGAGTTAGGTTAGTGGGCATGTTGGAGAGGAATTAACTCATATTGGATAAGTTACAAATATAAATATAACTTATGAGTAGGTGACTCACACTCTAACATTCAACGAGTGGTTAAGTTAGGATAATAATGGTGGACCACGCTCCTGAGAAAGTACAAACCAATCATGAGAGAGAGAGAGGGAGAGAGGGAGAGAGAGATTCTATCAGTGGCATATAATGTTTTTTTATTATATCGTCTAAACACAACGGTGTTAAAACATTCCACATTTACAATTTTTTATTATAATTTAAAGGAAAAGGTCTTTTGCAATGTAAATATTTTAAGAAAAAATTTAGCCTCCAAGAAATTTCAATTTGTCATAAAGTATATGCATAACGTACAAACAATTAATTGAGAATGTTGAATGCAAAATACAACTTCACATAAGAGTTTAGGGTGTGAGACTCTTTAAGTATTAGGGATTTTGTCCATTTACCCCATTTTAAGGGATTTTTTTCCCACTTACCCCATTAAGTTTTTTTAATTCACCCTTACCCAAAACACTCTAAAGAAGTCTTCCTTAATACCCCATTAAGTTTTTTTTTAGACTATTTTACCCTCACCCCTTTGTTACGTCGAGAGAGAGAGAGAGAGAGAGAGAGAGAGAGAGAAACCATAGGGGACTTCACCGGAGCCAGGTCAGCAGCCTCTAAAATCCGGTCACCAGTCTTCGAAATCAGGCTACCGGCCGCCACCCACTGTACTTTTTTGAAAACCTCACCAGAGATCCCCAAAGAGGTCGTCGGAGATCTCATAGGTCGCCGAAAATGTTTATTACCCCCAATAGATGTCAATTGCCCCTCTATTCTTGCCCCCTAATAGACGTCTATTGTCCCACCAATAGACGTCTATTGGGGGGCAATAAATGTTTTGAATTAATGTAATCTCTTTGTTTTTTTTTTCTTTAATCAAAGTTTTATTTGTCTAATTTTTCGTAGATTAATTCTGATTCCGGCCACCGAAAGTTCTATTGGGGGCAATAGTCTATTGCCCATCAATAGAGGGGTAACAAACGTCTGTTGGGGGCAATAGACGTCTATTGCCCCCAATAGAACTTTCGGTGGCCGGAATCAGAATTAATCTCGAAAAATTAGACAAATAAAACTTTCACTACTACAGAAAATGAATCACACGACACCTCTCAGATGACGCTATACTGTTTTCCGTGGTGTGAATCATTTCTCATTATTGAGACGACGGTTGTAAAATTTCTGTCTTCTAATATGAATTCAACCAACGGGTGTTTTTCATGCTGAAATTATGCATTGCTTCATAAGACGTTTATAAATGGAAGCGTGGTGTGAGGTTAAATTGTCATAGAGGTGGCAAGTTTCGCACCAATTGGCACCAGTTAAATTTCCTCAGCATGTAGTGTTTATACGACGGTTACTTTAAAACTATGGTGTGAATTGATAGATTTGCAAGCCAAAACATGTTCACCGGCATTCCCTCTCACATTTCCCTCCATTGTCTTCCCCCCAAATTTATTTCCCTCTCGGCAGGCAATATGAGGAGGCAAAATTGAAAATTTGGAAGTGGCATTCAGACAACATATATGTGAAAAACTGTTGTCTGATGTCTTGTATGGCAAGTTTCCCACAATTTGGCAGCACTTAAATATAGCGGTGATACGACAGTTAGTTTAAAACTGTGGTATGAATCCATAGTTTTAGAAGAAAGAACGTGTCTACCAACATTCCTCCTAACATTTCCCTCCATTCTCCCATTTCCCTCCCACGCGCAACAAGAGGAGGCAGATTGAAAATTTAAAAAATGGCATTCAGTCAACGTGTATGTGAAAAACGATAGTCTGATGCCTTGTACATGCATGCATTAACTAATGACTTATCTAGCCATGTGTCCTAAACCACTACACGTTTAGACCAAGTTAGAGGAAAAAAATAAAAAAAAAGCCCCCAGTAACACACCCACTCCATCACTACCAGCCCTAGATACAGCACACGGCGGCATTCACTCCAAATCTTCACCACCCCAAGATGAGTGCTCTAATTTCGACTTCCCCAAAGCCTCCGGTAGCACAGCATTATCTTTCCAAAACTCCACCGAGCCCGACTCTCTCCGACACCAAAGCCGTCAACCCTAAATCCATCGCCTCCGAAGCCCTCAATCCCAACTCGCTGGTACCAATTCTTGACTCTCTGGTACCAATCCCTAACTCTCGTGGTAGCATTAACTCTCTTTCCAGAATTCCACTGCTACTCCGACACTCCCTTTCCCAATCCCCGACTCCAAAGCCATTGGCCACGAATCCACTGCCTCCTAGATCTCTCAGGTACCAATCGCCAACTCCGAGCCCCTTGACCACGACTCCACCACCTCTGAGATCTCTCTGGTACCAATCCCTGAAGCCCTTGACCATGATTCCACCGCCTCTGAAATCTCTTTGGTACCAATCCATGATTTGTCTTCGAATTTGATAAATTCTCGTCTTCTCAAATCTGGTAACTTCGATTGGGTGTTTGATTTCGTGTCAAAGTTTGGGTATTTGATTTTGGGTAAAAATTTGGGGGTTTTGAGCTTGGTTTCGGGTTGTCAATGATTTTGGGTATATGATATTATGATTAACATTTTTTGGTATGCAGGAATTGGGTAAGAGTTCAGCAGACTTTGCGCAATTTTGGCTTTTAGGCTTGATTGCAGAAGTGCTTACTGACATCAAATAGTAAGCCTCCTTGTCCCCCATTGCGATTGTTCCTTTGAACTTAATCAAGTATTGTTTTCAAAGGTCTCCAGTTATTGCTATGGCGAGTTCACACAAGAAGATACTACTTCTGGAGTGTAGTTTACAGAAGAAGACATAAACTTACCCAAGGTTGTTCTGAGTTCTGACCAGTTCAAATGGCTGGTACATTCTAATGATTTGTGGGTTCTTACGTTTTAGATGAATTTAGATAAGGCTGATGAAATTTTGACTTTTTTATTCTAATGGGTCATTGAATTTGTAGCTAAATTTGCATCTGCAATTGAAAAGTTGAGATTTTTGTACTAATAGGTTATTGAATGTGTAGCTGAATTTGCATATGGGAATGAAAAGTGGATATTTTTATGCTGATGGTAATTGAATTTGTTGGGTTGCAGTGAGGGAGATGTGTATCTATTCAGTGGTTGCATTACATCATGGAAACTACCAAATGGGAAAAACCTCTTTTTTGTGACCTGATGTTGTGTTTAATGGGAAGAAACCGATCAGGTTGTTTCAAATTTGTATGTGCTTGAATGCTTATATGGTAAAAATAGAGAACATTTGAAATGATCAATTCACAAATCTCTTTTGGGTTAGTTATGCAATGAATATAGGGAGTTTGTGGTGTATGATTTTCATTTTGTATTCCTGCACTCGAAGCCACTAGTTTGTGATTTTTATCTTGTTCATTTGTTCAATAAAACCTCTTCCTTCAATGTGGAACATGACCACTGCACTCTTTTATTTATTTTTATTTTTTTGGTAACTTTGTGCTATGTCAAGTTGTGGAATTTGTTCCCACACTGAGGACATTTGTTTAAACATGAAGGATAAATTTAGAATCCCACCGCTAAGGGTTTTCTTCTTTAGCTTTTAATGACTGCACCTCGTCTAAGCTTTTTGCATTGAAATTGGTCCAAAGATGCCGCAACCTTAGAATGAATTTGCAGCTTGCTTATTGCACTCGACCAACAAGTGTACCAATTTGTCATATATACTTATTTGTATCTTGACAGATTGCACCCCAAAATCCTATACTTGTCATCTTTTGGTATTAAGCCTTGGATCGTGTTTTGGTTGTTTTGGCCTTCTGCAAATGTAAAGACCTGTGCATCAAGTTTGTCTTGGAATTGGAATTGGCTGCTTCAAAGTTTGTGTTTAACAAAATTGTTTGCCGTGCAGGTATAAGCAGGAGTAGTTAATTGTAGTCATTTAAGGGTGAGCTTCTTCTCCAAGTGCCAGTTATGGTTTCATCTTGTTTGCAGACGTAATTAAGGTGTACAGTCTGCTGCAGAATTTTTCCATATACCTTGATTTTGTTCTTAAATCATTTGAGTTATGATTGTGCAGGTTTGACGAGACTACAGTCTCTCAATGTTGGATATTGTAAATGCATCACAGATTCAGACTTAAAAGGGCCATCTCAGGTGCATTTTGGTGTAGGTCATTGTATTTTTGTGTAATAACCATGGTCATATTGTTGAGGTTTGGAACTCCTTTTGTTTGCACAGTTTTCTTCTATCTATTTTTATAGATCTGTTTTTGACTCTTTTGCATTTTTCTTTCTTCTCTTATCCCTGTCTTTGGCTACTAGTTTTTGTTGTAAATTGTGAATCATATGAATATGTATCACAAATCAAATAAATAAAATAAATTAGGATTTCTTCTATACTTGTGCAATATACATAGTTTCCTGTAAGTTCCATACTTCTACATCTGTTTTCACCTATCTTCTGTATTTTTAGTTTAGTAGCCGTTTTGGTCTAGTTTCATTCATATATCTCAGCTCTCAAATTTTTTGATTGCAGACATGGTGGTTTTGGCACGCATTATGAATGCGACCTTGGTCATTCCTCAATTGGATAAACATTCATTCTGGCATGACTCAAGGTTGTTACAATTGCTCCATTTCCTTCTAAAGGTGTTTTGAGTGCTTTAGTTTATTGAGCATTAACATGAGAAATCTCTCGTGGCTCATAAGTATACCAATCTCTATATCCATTATAGGAAAAATAAATATCGATTTGCTTGCTGCTGAAAATATGCTCTCTTGAAAATCTATAATTAATTTTTTTTCGTGAAGTGAATATCTAATACAACCTTCATCAGCTAGACACTATTGCTAGACTCTTTTTCATCTGCTCATGCCTTCAAAGAACTGCTGATGCTTCTTAGTTGCAGTAGTGTTGATTTTTGTCAAACAAGAGAGCTTGATTGATTTCTTGCATAACTGATTGTTGTGATTAATTTTCTGTGAAGATATCTATCTGAGTTACTCGGGAAGTTTACACTCTCAGGTTGTTGAACCAAGGTCAGTTTTGAACTTTCGATTCAAGCTTGTGAACATTATCTGAAGTTCTTTTATGTGATCCATCGTCTCGTGCACCTTATAATTTAGCATGCCTATAGTTAGAGCCAACATATCCTGATTTCTACAAGATAGGATTTGTTAGAAGTATGAGAGCTTATGGAATTGAGTTTAAACAAGACCAAAATGAGTTTAAAGTTTTTTAACCTTGTTTATGCAATATCATTGTTAAAATTTGGATATTGTTTGATCGATTTGTTTGGAAAATGAGTCATTTATTGTGTATATTGCTAACAATGGTCACAAATTTATTTGCAGGAAAGTGTACACAAATATAAAGGAAGGGGACATGGCATATTGAAGTAATGCTCGGGGTATTCCTTTCTGAACTGTGAATTTTGTTTCTCATTTGTTCTTGGTATTAGGTTTTCTTGATGTGGCAGACCTTGACAATAATATTATCTTTCATTGTTTTGTTTTTGTTCAAGCAAATAGCATTAACTTATATAAGAATGCAGACACTTACATATGAAATATTCCTTCTTCTTTTTTTTGGGTTTTACATTTCCCACCATGGCACGTAACGTTATCTTTGTTCCCTTTGTATGTGGTAGGAAGAGACGGATAGTGGGCTCGAGATTGCTATCTATTTTGTACCTTTATGCAGTCTGCATATCTAGAGGAGTTCGAAGAAGAATTTAAGGTTATTAACCAAGAGCAGATCTGCAGACTTCACAAAATGCTCACTCCTTATCTTCTTTCAAGTATAAATGCAAAACTCTATTAAGCATATGTAAATGTGCACTGTTTTAGAGTATGTAAATGTTCAACGTTTCTTAAGATTGAATGTGAAATTTAGAAAGCAAACAAAACAGCAACATTTCGAGGGCTACCTCGCTAGTAATAGCTATTTATTATGAGAAAATTACAGTTTATTTGGTCAATTTTTGGTTTCAGCTTCATTTGAATCTTACCATTACCGAATCAAACAACAGTAGGAAAAATGAAAAATATGTCGTCTGATAAGGATTATAGGGTGGAATCAAACAAAATTTCTACAATTCAGACGACGGTTCTTACTGATATCATTGTTGGATACACACATAGACAACAAGTTTTGGCAAAAACCATTGTCTCAAATATCACAGTACAACGGTTAGAGTTATATTTGTCGTGTGAAAGCATATATACACTGAATTTTTAAGTCGTCACACCACATCTATGCTGGAAGAACTGTCGTGTGAATACAATTTGCACAACGTCTTAAAAATAAAACCGTGGTATGAATAAAAGTCACACCACAGAAAATTTCTGTCGACAGCATGTCGACAGATCTGCCGATCCATCAGACGACAAAGTTAGCTGCAAACCGTCGACCCAATGATCGGTATACGACAGTTGAAAACCGTCGTCTGACGACGTTTCATCAGACGACGCCTCGATAGACCACGGAAATGCAAAATGTGAGACGACAGTTTTAAACCGTCGTGTGAAGCCTTTTGTGTAGTAGTGTTTGATTAAAGAAAAACAAAACGAAGAGATTACATCAATTCAAAACATTTATTGCCCCCAATAGACGTCTATTGGTGGGCAATAGACGTCTATTAGTGGGCAATAGACGTCTATTGCCCCCCAATAAAACCTTTTAGGGTTAATAGCAAACTAACAAAATTTACATACTTTACCAACTACTTGCTGCTGAAATTATTAAAAATACAAGGATAAGAAATTTTGAATATACATTTGAACCTGTACTTGCTTTGTGTCATTTTGGTTAAATGGTACAATTTTTGAACCTGTACTTGCTTTATGTGTCCTTCTAAACTAATGACAACAATTTAAATATAAGCATAGGTTGCACCTCCAGAGTTGCCTCCCTTACAATTGTTAAGCATGCAGATAGCAATAAAAGGCAAACCTCATTGATCTAAACACTAACACCAGTTCAAATTTATTCATAGACCATCCAATACACCCTCATCACAATCCACTTCAAAAGCCTCAGAGCTAGAAACCAAAATCAAAAATCAGCTCTCATTCATAATCCTCTTTACATTTCCAGTTGCACTTTTGCTTTTGTTAGTGTGGTAAAACATGGACCTGATGATACCCCTGAAGAACATGGCGTCGACTCCAACCTCATGGACACCCTCTACAACCACTATTAGCTTCGGAGGTCTACATTTAGAACTCAGACAAACTCTGGCAACCAAGTGTTAACAGGAATGGCCACGCAATTCTCTATCACAATTGCTACTACTGCTTCGAGACTTAGAGGTTGGTGAGGGAGTTGGAGAGGTCGGGAAGGTTAGACGCCACGAGCTGGGGTTAGACGGCACCATTTCAGATGAGGCTGCTGAGGGTTGGTTAGCTTCGATGCAGGAGCAAGGCGGTAACGAAGACAAGTAGTAGAGCCCTTGGTTGTCGGAAAAGCTTTCCTCTTCGAATTTTCTGAGCAAACCCTCATATTAAGCTCCTTGAGGTCGACGAGGGAGCTAGAGAGATTGAGGATCAGTGATGGAGATCAGAGAGGGAGGGAGAGGGGGCCGGCGGCGTGGAGAGAGAGAGAGGAAAGAGTGGCATTTATGCAGTTTCTTAATCATATGAAGGATATGTTGATGTCTAAAGTTCAGTGGTAGTTGAACCTTGGTTAACGCTAATCCGATGGGCGGACCGCTACTTGTCATAGTCAGAGCTTCCGCTACCTGTCAAGTAAAATACAGATGGCGTCAGAGGGAGACCGCGCTGGACGGTCTTCTCTTCTCTGATGCCTAAGTTAGTCAATGTATTTATGTTGACAAGTAACAATAGGTAAGTAGTAAATGCGTAATTAATGAGGAGAGAGGAGAGAACCTTTTATGGGTAAGGAGAGAGCTGATCTTCTCCATGTTTTTGATGTGGGACTGATATGCTTCAGTTCCCAGCTTCTGGAACTTCTGATGCTATCTTGGCGCAGCATGTGGCGGCGTTTTAGCGGTGATCTGGGGGTACGCCAGGGCTCAAGAGGCAGCTTACTTGGCTGTGTTCTCGTAGGTCACCCCTTTGGTGGGTTTTGGTACTGTTGGCGGTAGCATGAGCGTGGCTCATTATGGCTAATCATGCTTGCAAATGCCTATGTAAGTACAAGTCTCCTAAGTCCCCAGTCAATGAGGGAAATCTTGGTTGGGGAGTTGCCTAGAGGTCCGAAGCGTTACTTTCGCTACACTTGCAAAAGCATAATTAGCGTCAGTACGTTGTCAACCATGGACGTACTGAGCAAATGCTTTATACCCTTTTGGATGGGCCCCTACTAGCCCCCCTAGGGAGTCCCCCACTCCCCGGCTAAGATAGACCTCCGTTTGGCCGGTGTATTGTTTGTTGAGTTGAGCTGCGCTGAGCAGAGGGTGTTGGATAGCGAGCCCAATCTTTGATACCCAAGTGGCGGGGGTCAACGTGCCTGATCAGGGTCGTCAAAGACTTTTGACGTGTCCCCTTGTCCCGGAGGACCATGGCTTATGTGACGCCGTGTGGCGGTCGTCGTCAGAATGAGGTGTTACCTCGGGAATCGCCTTTGGCGGAATTTCCTCCGTTGATAGTGAGAGGCAAGAAGCGTCGCGGGGACCCGGCTGGTTGCTGTTCAGCGGACTGTTTTTCCAGCAGGAGGGAGAAGTTCCGCTTAGCGAAGACTCTCACTTGCAAGAAGAAAAAGGGAATTCCGTTGGCGAAGTTATGCTTAGCGGAGAGGCGCTTGCAAGAAGAAAAGGGAGTTCCGCTGGTGGAGTTGCACTTAGCGGAGACGCGCTTGCGAGAAGAAAAGGGAGTTCCGCTAGCGGAGTTGTGGTTAGTGAAGACTCGCTTGCAAGAAGAAAATGGAGTTCCGTTGGCAGAGTTGCGCTTAGCGGAGAGTCGCTTTGCAAGAAGAAAAAGGGAGTTCCGCTAGCGGAGTTGCGCTTAGCGGAGACTCGCTTGCAAGAAGTGAGTTCCACTGCCTGTGTTGCGCTTAGCGGAGACTCCGACGATTGGTAGTTTTCCTCTTCCATGGTTACTTCGGGTAGACGCTTCGTTTAACGATGGCCGACACGTGGTCGTCACAGATTGGGATAGCGTGAGTAATAATGTCTCTTCAGCATGCCCATCTCTTTACCATTAATGTGAGTAATTATTGATTTTGTAACCAAGGCGTCGCCTTAGTTAATCCGGGGGGTTAGTGCGTTCGTGGGGCATGTGTACGGCCTCGGTACTATGTCGTTTTTCAGTGGACGGCCTAGATTGGTTTGATGTTGACATAAAAGAGAGGGAAACTGAGTAGTTTGGCACTTCGCACTTTGAACTGATATCATCGTTGTCTAGCTTGCTTCTGAGATCCGAGGAGAAGATCCTACGATTTCATGAAGTTATCTATCCTTGAAGGGTGAAGGCCTCCTGAAGTGAAGACAAGCACCCTCGAGCACGCCAGAGTTTCCATTTTTAAGGTTAGTATTCTGAATTTCGTCCCAGTTTCATTGGATCTTCTTTGTTTGTTTGTTTCTGGTTTTGCTATTTCAAAGTGGTTTCTGTCATTCCCTGGTGTATCTAAGGGTCTTGAATTTTGTTTTGGGTGGGTTTTAGGTGTTTTACAGAGGGTTGGGGTTTCTTGCCTTGCTAGATGGTCGAATCTGGGTTTGAGTGTAGATGCGTTTTCGTTTTGTTCTTGTATTGGCACTTTCTAGGATTTCTGGGTATGGGTGTTCTTGATGTTCTTGGATGAAAATTGACGTAGGGATAGCTTAGATCTTGTGTGAACTGACTGTTTTAGGTTTAGGGTTTTGAGCAATGAGGATTCCGGGTCTGATGTGTCCTTCAGCGTGGTGGATAGGGTGTTTATTGACTCGTTGGGTCTGTATGCCCATGAAAGAACCTCACTGTCTGAGCCGCTAGATATCGAGCCGCTACAAACAATACCTTTGGAGGTAGCAATGGGTCGTACCGGTTGTGTAGAGAGCTCTAAGGCGGGGGAGGAAGCTGCCGCTCGCAATAGGCGCGAAGAGCGGTTAGTGAGCAATAGCACCGCTAGCTGTTCCGCTGGCTGGGGAGAGTATGGTGGTGGAGAGATAGAGTCCGCTTGGGTTCTAAGTGATGGCACCCCAGTTGATGAGGTGGGAGGGCCGATTACTGTGGCCGCTGTCAACCGTCTGAAGCGGGTGTTCCACCTACCTGGAGTGGTGAAGATGTGTCTGCCAACCGCTGATGAGAAGGCCTCCATTCTGCCAATGGGGCACCCTGCCGTGTATGAGGTGATCTTCCGCCAGGGGGTGACGTTTCCTCTTCTGCCAAATTTGCAAATCCTAGTTTGCGAGTTTGGTATCGCTTTTGGGCAAGTATGCCCTAATATGTGGCAGTTGCTCAGAGCGCTTAACTCACTATGGCCCTTATCCAGTTGCGAGGGTCCAACCATGGCGGAGGTGCTACATTTCTACGAGTTGGTATATGTGAAGCTCTAAGACTACAGCGGGCAGGTGAATTTGAGCCGTCACTAGGGGGCGCCGAAGCTAATTGAGAATTTGAAGGATTCCATGTCTCCTTGGTGGGGGACCTTCTGTGTTGCCACAGCGGGGTGGGAATACTATGTTGGGGCGAATGAGGGTCCACCGTCCCATAGGATTAAGTCGGAGTTCCAACCCATTCAAGGTTGCCAAATTTCGCTGATTAACGTTAGCGGTTCCCACACTGCCTGTACTATTTTCTGACTTTTTCCTTCTCCCTTTTTTTTTTTTTTTTTTTGTATAGCTAGCATGCGCTTCAACTTGACGCAGGAAGAGAAGTGTCGGGTGGTGAGGATCAGGGGGTGTTGGCAAAATCACATTCAGCTTGACCTGCGGTTGCTTACTGGCTGGGAACTGTTAGTCTACTTGAAGTTGACTCGCGCTGTTGGTAAGTGCTGCCAGCTACATAGCGCTTTTTTTTTTTGAAGTGTCAATGCTAAGTTGGTGTTGTTTGTTCAAATTCTCCGCCGAGAAACATGTCTAGCCGTGACGCGTTCTAGAAAGCCATGGATCGAGCGGAGATGCAGGATTTTCTTGAGGGCATGTATGCCACTGGGCTGGCAGCTTAATAGATTACCGTTGATCTGGAGACTTTGGCGGTGAGCCAGGCAGAGACTCCGGTGGAGATGCCAATGTCGCATCACTCGCAAATTGTCTCCTCCGAGGAGCTGATGCAGGTTGAAGGTATTGGGCGAGGGGATGCCGGCGAGAGCCGAGTTAATCCTGCTCTCAGGATGGCCTAGAAGGCAAGGCCAGCCCTGCGGCAAGGGCCTCAGAAAGACCAAGTAGCGGGGAGGCATGAGCCGGTTACCATTGCTGGCCTAGAGTAGCAGTGTCTGCTGAGGTCTAGAGGAAAAGGCGACAAAATGATCCCACTAAAGAGGATGAGGTGGAAGACCTGATAACTGTCAGGGTTTGCCCCTAGAAGAAGGCAAGACAGGCTCCGTAGTGGGAGGTTACCATGGCGGTCGGCGGGAAGATGCCTATTGGTGGTTTGGATTCTTTTTCCTCCTACGCCGAGTTTCTGACCGATCTAGAGCGGGAGTTTCTCTTTCACCTATGTGAGAGGCTCGAGTTCGACAGGATGGATGAGACCGTCCGCCCGACGTCCCTACAACAATCGCCATTCAGCTCGACCTTCGGGCAATTGTCAGTGGGGTTGCACGAGCTGTTCCTGGCAGTGTCAAAGCAGCCTGAGGTTGAGCGGAGATTGGGGGAGGAGCTAGAAGGTCTTCTGGGGGAGTGGCTGATGTGTAAGCCAAGCTGGTAAAGAAAGAGTTGTGCCTGACCAAGGCTGAATGTAATGCTCTGGACGCCCGTGGTAAACTGAGCATTGCCATTGAGCAGCACCTTGAGCGGAACGACAAAGTTAATCAGCTCGAACAAGGCATAGCTCTACTGAATGAGCAAGTGGCACCCAAGGCTAAAAAGGTCGACATCCTCCAGGGGGAATCTGCCGCCAAGGCCGCCGAACTGAAGAGGCTGGAGTCTGAGGTAGCCAGGGTGGGTGCTGAGAAGGAGCGCGTTGAGGCCGCTACCATGGAGGCATTTAAACAATTTGCGGATTATCATTGTGCCGTGATGGAGGCTGCGAAGTGGGCTGCTGCCGCCAATCTGGAGCTGCTGAAGCAGAAAGGCGCCATTGATTGGGTCAGAGTGTCCCAGCCTGCGAGGTTATGAAGGCAGCCGCCAGTGCATGCGAAGGGGCCTGCTGCTGATCAAGGGGGTGGGATGTGCTCTGGCAGCGGAGAGAGTGGGAATGGGCCGTCGGAGGACTCTCAGTGGACTCCCGTGCCTACTCAATCTGAAGTGTCCCGGGCCAATGTGCTGGTGGCACACACCCAAGCGGATGGTATCACCGTGACGCCTAGTCCCACTGCTCGAGGCTCAGACCAGACAAGCTGCTTGGCTACCGCTCAGCTGCTGGTGGGCGAAGAGACTACTAACGCTGAACCTAAAAATCCCTAAAGGTCGCCAGTTTCACTAGCTCTTTACATATATTTTGTATAATGAAATGCCGATGAGGCCTCTACATGTATTGAACATTTTTGGGCAGGTAGTCCCGACCCTGAATACATGGAAGTATTTGCCTTTTAAAATTTTCAGTGTAGGATTGTTTTCGATGATTATGTTGCTTGCATGCTGACATGCCGCAAGAGTTTTGTCTCAGGCTTTTGTTGATCAACGAAATATTAAAGGAATTAAAACTGTTCCCAAGTGCACGATGTAGCAGACGTGGTCCGCTGAATATTGTTGTCGTTGCTAGTTAATTCTTGTGCTTTAACTGGGTGGCAATGGTTTGAATAATTCCTCGTTTCGTTAATAGCTGATAGATCAGTGCTTACAAAAGTGGGGTTGCACCTGTTGGGTAGCTTCCCTTAGCTAAACATGAGCAAAAATTTAGCTAAGTCAAGATGCTCTTGGGTAGCGGTATGACTATTTGTAATAATACCGAAGGTGTTATGTATTCCAAGGCTGGGTCGTTGTGACACCATCCTTGTCCATTAAGTAGAAGGTGCCGGGGCTAACGACTTCCACAATTTTGTATGGTCCTTCCCAAGTTGGGCGGAGTGCCGTTGGCCGTGGAATGACTTCCTTCATTACCATGTCCCCCAGTTGGAGGTTCTGAGCTTTGACTCTAGCATTGTAGAAACGTGATACCCGCTGCTTGTTTTGCAAGTTGTGCAAATGGGACTTGTGTCGTTTCCCCTCGAGGAGGTTCTTGTCTAGGCCGATGCCCTCGCCGTTGGTCTCGGGGCAGTAGCCCTCAACCCTAGCGGTTGGCTGGGTGACCTCGATGGGTAGGACGACCTCCGTACCATACATCATACAGAATGGCGTTTCACCAGTGGCGGAAGTTGAGGTAGTCCTGATGGCCCATAGAACTTCCAAGAGTTTTTCCGCCCATAAACCCTTGGCATCGTCGAGTTTCTTTTTCAGCACCTTCTTGATTATCTTGTTTGCTGCTTCGACTTGGCTGTCGGTTTGGGGGTGAGCGATAGATGCAAAGCTCATCTTAGTGCCCAGGTTAGCGGTGAAAGATATGAGTTCTTTGTTACTGAACTGCATGCCATTATCTGTGATTATTGTGTGGGGGACACCGTAGCGGCAGTATATGTTCTTCCAGAGGAAGTGGGTGACCTTGGCGTAGTTATTGCCGTCAATGTTTCTGCTTCGATCCACTTGCTGTTGTAGTCGATGGCGACAATGATGTATTTGAACTAACCCTTAGAGGTTGGGAATTTTCCCAGAAAATCCAAGCCCTAGGTAGAGTGAATCCATGGACCAATGATGATTGACAGAGGTTCTGTCGGGCATGGGGGAGGTCAGCGTATTGCTGACATTTGTGACAAGACCGTGACACCCTTCTGGCATCGTCGCCGAGTGTGGGCCAAAAGTATCCCTGTCGCATTGTGCGATTAGCCAAAGACCTGGCGCCTGAGTGGTTTCCACATTCCCCCATGTGTATCATTGCAAGAACGTCTTTTCCCTTTGCTGGGGTCAGACACCTGAGGTTGGGATGAGTGAACCCCTAGCAATAAAGCTTGCCACTCTGAATGTTGTAGCAGGTTGCTCTCCGCTTGAGCTGTCGTGATTCGACCTTGTCGGTGGGCAGTGTTCCATTACGCTTGTATTTGATTATTTCATCCATCTAGCTGGGATGGACCTCAATGTTGAAAATTTCCGCCAGGGTTTTTGTGATGCTTGACTTGTTAAGGCACTCTACTCTTGTGTCCGCTGGACTTTGGTATGGTTTAGCGGTTGCTAGTCGTGCCAGTGAATCAGCCATGACATTCTCTTTCTGGGGATCTGTGTGATGGTGTGAAAGTTGAATTTTTGAGAAGCGTCCTGACGTACCCCAAGTATGCAGCTAACTATTGGTCCTTGTCCTGGAAACTGTCATTAACCTGGTTAACGACTAGCTGGGAGTCGCTGAATATGTTGACACTGTCAGCCCCCAAATCGATGGCGAGGAGTAAGCCGGCAATTAGCGCTTCATACCCAGCCATGTTGTTTAAGGCCTTGAAATTGAACTTTAACGTGTATTCCACGTTCAGTCCCCCTGGCCCTGTTAAGATGATTCTGGCGCCACAACGTGGCTTGGCGTAAGCGGAGCCATCAACTTGGAGGTTCCAGTCTGACTGCTGGTGGGGGACTGGTTCCTCAGCGGTTATTATTTCTGTGCTGGCTGCTTGTGTCCGTAGCTTGGATTCATCTGACACTCAGTGAGATCAGCGATGAAGTCTGCCACCGCCTGGCCTTTCATGGCGGTACTTGGCTTGTAGTTAATGTCGAACTCGCTGAGCTCGATGGCCCACTTGCTGAGGCGCCCCGAATGTTTAGGGTACTGCATTACCTGCTTCAGCGGTTGGTTTGTTAGGATATGAATGGTATATGCCTGAAAGTATTGGCGGAGGCGTCTAGCGGAGACAATGAGTGCGAGAGCGAGTTGCTCTAGGGTGTATATTTTGTTTCAGCCCCGTTCATGCCTCTGCCGGTGTAGAACATAGGGAGCTCCTCCTGGCCCTTTAGTCGGACAATGGCGCAGCTTACCGATAGGTATACATATAGTGTTTGCCTTTTCACTGGAATGGAAAGAAGCAGGACTACCGCCAAGTATTCTTTCAAACTCTGGAACGCTGCATCAGAGTCTGGGTTCCAGTCGATTACCTTCTTGTGGGTCGTTTTCAGGACTTTGAAAAACGGAAGGCACCTGTCAGTGAGTCTGGAGATGAACTAAGAGAGGACGGTTAGCTTGCCTTGGAGGCTTTGGACGTGCACCTTCCACTCCGGGGCCTTCAAGTTGAGGATGGCTTGTACCTTGTTAGGGTTGGCATCTATTCCCCGCCCACTAACGATGTACCCTAGGAATTTGCTAGCGGTGACGCCAAAGAAACATTTTTCTAGGTTGAGGCGCATGTCATAGGTCAATAGAATGGCCAATATGATGTAGAGGTTGGCCACGTGCCCGCTGGCCTTGATGCTTTTGACTAACATGTCGTCCACGTATACCTCTATGATTTTGCCTAGATGCTCATCGAACATGGCATTCATCAACCGCTGGTAAGTTGCACCGGCGTTCTTTAAACAGAAGGGCATGACATTGTAACAGTATAGGCCCTTGTCGGTGGTGAAGGCGGTGCACTCTTGGTCACTAGGGTGCATCTTGATTTGATTGTAGCAGGAGAAAGCGTCCATCATGTTGAGTAGCTCGTGTCTGACGGTTGCATCGACCAGTTGGTCTATGCGGGATAGTGGGAAGCAAACACACATCCGCCACTTTCCGCTTGGCATCTTGACCATGACCAGGTTGGAAATCCACTGGGGGTAATTGACTTGGCAGATGAACCCAATGTTCTAGAGTTTTGTGACCTCTTCCCCTATTGCCCGATACCTTTCCTCATCAAAGGCCCTTCGCCACTGCTTGACAGGATAGAAGGATGGCTTGATACTCAACTTGTGTGTGATGATCTTAGGGGAGATGCCTGGCATGTCAGCGTAGGACCATGCAAAGACAACAACAGTGTCACGTAGAAACTGGGTGAGTTTAGTTGCTACCTCTAGGTCTAGCTGAGCGCCTATGCGGACTATCCACTCAGGGTGTTCTTTGGAGATGTTGATAACCCTCAAGGATGTTTCTGGGTTGACAGGCTCCTTTTTGACATATTTCTTCTCATCATCCCTAGGATCTTCAAAGATATTTGGTGCTGGTTCATGCTTACCTACTGTTAGGATTTCATGGCGGCGTGTCGGCTGCGACACGGTTGTTGAATAACACTCTTGTGTTAATTGCCCTAACACAGTCTGTCCCGTTGGGTGTAGGGAACTTCATGAGAAGCATGTACCCGGCTATGATGCATTTGAGTTTGTTGAGCGCTGGTCGACCAATGATGGCATTGTATGAGCTGAAGCAATCGACGACGATAAACTCTGTATGTATTTCCACTGTGCACGGGCTAGTACCAATAACTAGCCGCATATAGTCAGAACCAAGTGGTTGCGTGACGTCACCGGGGAAGCTGAGCAGCGGCTCATGATCTTTGAGTAATTTTCTGTTCTGCTGGAGTTGATTATAGCAACCATTGAAGATGACATTGACAGCGGATCCGCTATCTACAAGGACCCTTCCCACTTAAGATTTACCGAGTATGGCGTCGATCAAGAATGCGTCGTCGTGTGGCAAATACACTCTGCGCTCCTCCTCTGACAATAAGGTAATGGGTTCCCACCCAGACTTTGGGAGTTTAGCTGATCGCTCATGGCGGATATTGCAAACTTCTTTGGGGTGGTTAGCGCGTGCATAGTATTTTTTTTACCCTGTGAGACATATTGGTGATTGGAGCACCACCGTCGATGGTATTGATGCAGCGTATGGGTTCGATGTTAGCAACCACAGATGGCCGTTGGCGTACTTTGAATTGTTCCATACTGCCGTCATGGTACAAAGTCTCCACAGCCATTTTGAGAGCGTTGCAATTGTTGGTGTTGTGACCGCTGTCCTCGTGGTATTTGCACCACTTGCCTGTGTTTCTGGGCTTTCCCACCCTTAGGTATTTTCTTGGGGGTGGTGGCGGAATCTAGTCCTTGCACTGGTCGTATATCTCTTCATATGAGACTGTGAGGACTGTGAACACTGCGTACCACTGGGGAGGACTCTGTCTGTTTATTACGGTTTTCCCCATGAGATGAGCGGTAGCCTTCATTGTAATGCTGTCCTTCTATCGCTTGCTCTAATAGTTGCCCTACTGCCACTCTCTCTTCTTATCAGTTGGCGACGTGGCAGGGGCTTTGTTAGCGGTTTCCTGATGGCTGAAGGAAGGCTGAGTGGCCTTTACCCGTGTTGGCAAAGGTGGGGGGGGGTTTCTCCATATGTGATGAATTCCGCCTGTGCATGGATGACGGCTTCGCCCATGACGTGGTGATATGCTGCACTTGGATGGTTATAAATGAGATGATAGAGGAATGGTCTCTTTAGGAGTCCTTGCTTGAAGGCTGCCTACGCCATTGTTTTATTAAGATCTCGGCACTAAGATGCCGGCGCTCACCACCTGGTGACGAACGCCTTCAATGTTTCCTCTTCACCCTGTTTGACGTTGAACAACTGACTTGTGTTGTGATGTCCGGCGGCTAATAGGATGAACCGAGAGAGGAAAGCATTTGATAGTGTGTG
This sequence comes from Rosa lucieae, assembly GCA_024704745.1. Taxonomy (NCBI): domain Eukaryota; kingdom Viridiplantae; phylum Streptophyta; class Magnoliopsida; order Rosales; family Rosaceae; genus Rosa; species Rosa lucieae. Next base: position 20,489,578 of record CM045493.1, on the reverse strand, counting down.
GAATGAGTCAATTGATCCTAGCCAACTGATTGCCTCACTATCCAGCGTTTAGCTAAATAAGTGGTAGAGGGTGGCGTCATCGAACCCCTTATTGTTAGTGACCTTTTTGAAGGTGTCCATATGAACAAAGAGGTCAGTCATGCCGCCATAATGTGACGTCTTTGGTGTCTTTGCTGTGTCGGGCGGATGGCATGTAGGATCCAGGCGGTGAATGGTCCTGGCATGCATGCAAAGAGTGGATTTGGCATTGGTGTTGGGGCTCTTACCTCGTCCCGGATTAGCCTTTGCTCTAATTGGTGCATCCTTTCTAGGATTAGGACGGTTGCGTCACCAGTGGTCCCCTCCTGGAGGTTCTGCTGGGCCAGTTCCGGCTTGGGGGCAAGTCAATTTCCCTTAGTTCTAGCCCTGATTGCCGAGCGGTGGGTGTGTGGTTGTGACTCCGCCTCCTACTCCAACATTAGTCGGGGCGGGGGAGGTGGTCCCATTTCCAATAACTCTGGCAGGTTCAACGGTACCTGCATCTATATGATTGGTGCAGGTAGCAATCCGCCGATATTAGGTCGACTACATCTGGTGCTCTACGATTGTTCGCTCTGTGCTGGGTTAGCGTTTGCCTCCAGTGCCTTTTTTAGCTCCTCAAATCTTGACATCAGTGTGGCCACCTGCTTTTGGGCCTCGGCTTTTTCTCTGCGCTCCTGCTTGCGCTCTCTATTTGTCTTGTGGAGGTCTGCCAGTGCCAGCCCATACATAGCAGCAAGGTCCTACACCGGTGGGCGACTACCACTTGACTGAGCCTCCGCTGTTGTTTAAGTTGGTGGGACCTGGAGAGTAATCTGGGGTTCCATGCTGGGGTTAACCGGTGTGTTGAATAGTGCACGGTTAACGTTACCCGTTGGGTTAACGTTAATCGTTGGGTTGGTGGGATGGGGGTTGGCAGATTGATCGGCCCGCTCTTCAGCGTTGCCCAGCTACCGTTAGTCATGGTGGATGTGGTGGGATGGCCTTTTGTTCAATGATTCCCACAGATGGCGGCAATGTTGATGTCTAAAGTTCAGCGGTAGCTGAACCTTGGTTAACGCTGATCCGATGGGCGGACCGCTACTTGTGATAGTCAGAGCTTCCGCTACCTGTCAAGTAAAATATAGAGGGCGTTAGAGGGAGACCGCGCTGGGGGGTCTTCTCTTCTCTGATGCCTAAGTTAGTCAATATATTTATGTTGACAAAGTAACAATAGGTAAGTAGTAAATGTGTAATTAATGAGGAGAGAGGAGAGAACCTTTTATGGATGAGGAGGGAGCTGATCTTCTCTATGTTTTCGATGTGGGACTGATATGCTTCAGTTCACAGCTTCTAGAGCTTCTGATGCTATCTTGGCAATGCGCGTTAGCGGTGATCTGGGTGTACGCCGAGGCTCAGGTGGTAGCCTGCTTGGCTGTGTTCCCGTAGGTCACCCCTTTGGCGGGTTTTGGTACTGCTATCGGTAGCATGAGCGTGGCTCATTATAGCTAATTATGCTTGCAAATGCCTATGTAAGTACAGGATAAAATTATCATTTTATTTTAAATTGGGTAAGTGAGAATAAAAATCTGTTACTGGGGTGAGTGAGATAATTTTGGCCAATTTTTGTAGTTTGGGTCAAGAACCCTAAGTATTATGAATTAATTTTGTCTATGTTAATTGTATTAATTTATAATCATATCAAAACTAAATTTAATGCACATGCAAATTCCTCATGAAAACTCATTTTCCAGAGTAGGCAAAAGTCAAGTACTAAATAGTCAAGAGTGCATTCGGTCGGAAGTTTATAATACAATTAAATACGGAACATGTAGCAACGTGCCGATGCTAAACTTCTTAATTTGCATAGTAATTGACTTTTTTTTTTCCTTCAAATGACTTTGTAATTCAATTTTTCTCAAGGGAAAAATGAAAAGCAATGCATGTATTTTGGTCCAAGTTTCACCTGGATGCCCTATAGTTGATGGTATATCTATATTTTTACATGAAGTTTACGACTCATTTAAATTCAAATTTAAAAATTGATTCTATTTGTTGTACAAAATATTCATAACATTAAAATTATATATGGTAATTGTTTAATTCGAGTCTGATAGTTAGTTTTGTCAAAGTCATAAAGCAGTTTATTTGTGTTGGAGACTTGAAATATGTGTTCGGTTTTGCACATATTAGGTGATTTTGAAGCTCTTCAGTGCGAACCTGTTGATCATGGCTCCAATTTTGGCGATCGGTGTAAGATCAAATATGGACTTAACACATATCATCATAAAGTAATTGATGATTAGCTTAATATCAATCCTAGTTTAGCATGGATACAAACTATAAATCAATACTTGTAACTTAATGAAGCAGTGTATCTATTCATTAAGGTAAGTAATCCTATTCTTAGTCTGCAAGAAAGACTACAATGAAGTGTTACATTAGGAATCTAACTAGGAAACCTAAACCGATATGGATAGCTTTAATGGGAAGCTTCTTGAGGTTTAAGTCACCTATATATACAGCTGAATTGGTCCCTGATTACTACCGACGTTTTGCATATTGTTCTGTCCATTGAGAAGCAAGTTGGTAAGTAACAGAAGGCTATATTCAGTGTTCGTATTTGCAGCTGCATAAGATGGAATCCATGCCAGTAATTGCTGAAGGTAAGCCTTAATCCCTTTTATGATTGTGTGCATATGTTGTGAGCATGTATATGGTTATTTTACAATTGGTATCAGAGCATAGGCTCACAAGTATCAAAATCGTTTTAGGGTTTTGCAAAACAAACACAAAAAAAAAAAAAAAAAAAAGGGTTTTTGCTTTACGGATCAAGTAACTGGTCAGGTCACTGACCATGTAACTGGCCAGGTCACTGACCATGTAACTGGCCAGGTCACTGACCATGTAACTGGCCAGGTCACTGACCATGTAACTGGCCAGGTCACTGACCATGTAACTGGTCAAGTAACTAATCAAGTACCTGATCGAGTGACAAAACTGAAATTGTGTTTTGTGTTTTAAAACAATGCTTCAGTTTTATCTTCCAAAGAAGTGGTCAAGTATGGTTTTAGAATACAAAATAGCAATATGCATGCTTGATGAAAATAAATTCGGATACTTAGAAATTTTTCTTCTGTCTAAAGATGTGGATAAATTTCTTTGGATAACTTGTTTTCATTGAACATGGTATATTGATAAAGAACTCCGGAATGTTATGCTTCTGCTCAAAAGTGTTGCTTAACATTGTTTTTGGTTATGGACTGATATGAATGCAAGTATGGATTGTTTAGGTTTTCTGTATGTTCTTGTTTTGGTTGCTTAAAGCTAAATAAAACGCAGAAAACTTAATGTTATTTTCTTTACAAATTAAGAACTCACATGAATTTTTGTTTTGCTCCTTAGGTAACTCCTACATGAACTTGAACAGTGTCTTGATGTTAACTGGAACCAACTATAGAGCTTGGCTTGATTCTGTAGAGAACTATATGGGAATGCATGAGAATATAGACTATTGCTTTACTGAGGATAAGCCTATAGAGTTGAATGAAAAGAGCACCAAGAAAGAAACTGACCTTTACAAGAAGTGGCATAGATCCAATAGAATGGCTAAGAACCTCATTCGTACCTCTATGTCGAAGACTGTCAGGGGAAGTATAGAAGAACCTGAGCTAGCATCAGATTTTCTGGAACTCATAGGTGCTAAGTTTAAAGAAAGTGAAAAGGCAGAAGCAGCTAGACTAACCAAGGAGTTTCATGATTTGAAGTACATGGGTTCAGGGGGAGTTAGAGAACATATTATGAAGATGATCAATATAAATGGCAGACTCAGGGAGCTCTTGATGGGGGTTAGGGATGAGCAGGTAGTGCATTATGCACTTCATTCCTTGCCTAACAGTTTTAGTCATCTTAGGACCAGTTACAACTCTCAAAAGGGAAACTGGACTTTAGATGAACTTATATCCATCTGTGTTGATGAGGAAGCTAGGATCAAGGAAGAAAAAGAACCTGCTACAGCCATAAATCTCATAGAGAAGCCTAAGAAGAAAAAGCCCCAGAATAAGCTCAAGCCTACCAAAGCCATAACTAAGAGTTCAACAGCTGCAGTGGCCAAGGAAAACAGGCCATTTAGGTTCAAGTGCTATTTTTGCGAAAGAGTAGGACACATGAAAAAGGACTGCACTGGCTATAAAAATTGGTTAGCCAAAAAGGGTAAGATTTTTTCTAATACAGTTTTTTCTTTAGAAATTAATCTTATAAATGTTGAACCACAGTCTTGGTGGATAGATTCAGGCTCACCTATTCATATTACTAATTCTTTGCAGGGATTCATAAGGAGCAGAATCCCAAAAAGTGATGAAGTGAACCTGTGTGTAGGCAATGGCATGAGAGTGGCAGTCAAGGCTATTGGAACCTTAAAGCTCGATTTAGGATTAGGAAAATTGTTAGTTTTGGACAATGTTTTTTATGTACCTTCCATGAGAAGGAATTTGGTTTCAGTTTCTCTTTTAGTAAAATCTGGTTGTAGACTTATTATTGATAGTAATGGAATTCTTATTTCTAAAAATTCTGTTCAAATTGGTTCTGGTGTTATCTCGAATGATTATTTACAGTTAAGTTGTTCAATGGCTCAACAAGAAATTTTACTTGTTGAAGATAACACAAACAGTACTAGCACTTTAACAGGTGTTAAAAGAACCAAACTAAATGAAAAGTCTGCATTTTTATGGCATAGAAGACTCGGCCATGTTTCAAAAGAGAGACTGAAAATATTGGTGAAAAACAAAATCCTAAATGAACTTGATTTTTCTGATCTAACAGACTGTGTTGAATGCTTTAAGGGAAAAATAACTAATACTAGAAAGAAGACTGCATATAGAAGCCAAAATTTATTAGAACTCATACACACTGATATATGTGGACCATTTAGGCATCAAACTATCTGTGGGAATGTGTATTTTATCACATTCATTGATGACTTTTCTAGATACAGTTATATTTATCTACTTTCAGAAAAGGCACAAGCATTGAAAGCCTTTCAAATCTTTAAGTCTGAGGTAGAAAATCAACTAGAAAAGAAAATCAAAACAGTAAGGTCAGATAGAGGGGGAGAGTTCTATGGAAAGTACACTGAATCCGGCCAACAAAAGGGTCCATTTGCCTTGTTTTTGCAAGACAATGGAATTAAAGCTCAATACACAACACCCTATAATCCACAACAGAATGGTGTTGCAGAGAGAAAGAATAGGACTCTTTTGAACATGGTTAGATGCATGATGTGTACAACTGGTTTGCCTAAATTTCTGTGGGGTGAGGCTTTAAAAACTGCAAATTATATTTGCAACAGAACACCTAGCAAAGCCATAGAAAATACTGCTTTTGAGCTTTGGTGTGGCAGGAAACCTAGTCTTCATCACTGTCATGTTTGGGGATGTCATGCAGAAGCTAGGATTTATAATCCAAGCTTGAATAAACTTGACCCCAAAACTGTTAGTTGCTATTTTATAGGTTATCCAGATAAATCTAAAGGCTATAAATTATATTCTGCTCATCATTCACCTAGAATTTTTGAAACACATCAAGTAAAGTTTCTAAGTGAAAAAGTTCACAATACAAACCTTGAGGATTTAACCTCAGATTTTGAGGAAATTGTGTCGATGAGAATTTAAGTGTAGCATTGCCTTTAGAACAAGATGTAACTGATCATGTCACTGGTCACGTAACTGACCGAGTCACTGACCATGTAACTGTACCTGTCAAGTCATGCCGTCACTGCCCATGTCACTGACCATGTAACTGCCCAAGTAACTGTACCTGGTCAAGTCTCTGACCATGTCACTGACCGAGTCACTGACCATGTAACTGTACCTAAGTCACTGCCCAGTCACTGCCCATGTCACTGACCATGTAACTGCCCAAGTAACTGTACCTGGTCAAGTAACTGACCACGTAACTGGTCAAGTAACTGAACCTCAAAATCATCCAGTGCTCAACCTAGAAGATCACAGAGAGCAAGAAAACCAACTTATGGGGGGGAAGAGAGTGACTACATTGTTTATCTACAAGAAGCAGAAATTGAAATGGATTGTGCAGAGGACAATGATCCAACTACATTTAATCAGGCCATTGAAAGTAGTGAATCTCATCAATGGCAGCTAGCAATGGAAGCAGAAATTGATTCCATGAGCCAAAATGCAGTTTGGGAATTAGTTGAACCTGACCCAAAACAGAAGCCTATAGGTTGTAAATGGGTTTTCAAAACTAAAAGAGATGCAAATGGCAATGTAGAGAGACATAAAGCAAGATTAGTTGCCAAGGGTTTTACACAGAAGGAGGGCATTGACTTTACTGAGACTTTTTCTCCAGTTTCTACAAAAGACTCGTTTAGGATAATCATGGCTTTAGTGGCTCATTTTGATATGGAGCTGCACCAGATGGATGTTAAAACAGCTTTCTTGAATGGTGAACTAGATGAAGTGATTTATATGAGGCAGCCAGAAGGTTTGTACAAGCTGGAAGTGAAAACTTAGTGTGTAAATTAAGAAAATCAATTTATGGCCTAAACAAGCTTCTAGACAGTGGTACAAGAAATTTGATTCTGTGATTTCTACTTTTGGATTTACAGAAAATCTTGTTGATGAATGTGTTTATTTGAAGACAGTTGGGAACAATTTTATTTTTCTGGTACTCTATGTGGATGATATACTTTTGGCTAGCAGTAACATTAAATTGCTTAAAGATACCAAGAGTTTTCTGTCAAGGAATTTTGACATGAAAGACTTAGGAGAAGCATCCTATGTACTAGGTATTGAGATTAAAAGAGATAGGGCACAGAGACTACTTGGTTTGTCTCAACACAATATTACCAAAGTTTTAAAGAGGTTTGGTATGGAGAAGTGTGCAGCTGGAGAAGTTCCCATGTCCAAAGGAGATAAGTTAACCAAGAAGCAAAGTCCCAATAGTGATGTTGAAAAGGAAAATATGGAGTCAAAGCCTTATGCCAGACTTGTAGGAAGTCTCATGTATGCACAAGTCTGCACTAGGCCAGACTTGTCTTTTGCAGTAGGGATTTTGTCAAGATTCCAATCTAATCCAGGCCATGAACATTGGGTAGCTGGGAAGAAAGTGTTGAGATACCTGCAGAGAACTAAAAGCCATATGCTAGTTTATAGGCAAGTGGAGGATCTGAAACTCATTGGATTCTCAGACTCGGATTTTGCAGGGAATTATCCAGACTCCAAGAAGTCGACTTGTGGATATGTGTTCATGCTTGCAGGAGGTGCTATTGCTTGGAAAACCATGAAACAAACACTTGTTTCAACTTCTACTATGCAAGCTGAATTTATTGCAGTATATGAAACTGTGTGTGAAGGACTTTGGATTAGGAATTTTCTCATGCAGACCAAAGTATTGAGTCACATTGTGGCTGGAACACTTGTGATTTATTGTGACAATGAGGCTGCAGTTTTCTTTAGCAAGAACAGTAAAAGGTCAAATAATTCTAAACACATTGATCTAAAGTATTACAGTGTTAGAGAAAGAGTAAAGCATGGTGAAATAGCTGTTTTGAGTATTGACACAAATTCACAGCTAGCAGATCCTTTCACCAAGGCCTTGTCAGTAGCAGCATTCCAGAAGCATACAACAAGCATTGGAGTTTTAGCTAATCTAGATGCTTAGGTTCAGTAGAGAGTTAGCCAATTGGAGCAATTTAAAATTTTAAGGTTCTTGAGTTCTTGTATTTTCAGTTGTGATATTTTTGACTTTTGTTTATCACAACTTATTTGTAATGACAGTTTTGATTATCAATAAAATTTTGAGGTATTTCCAGTTATGATTTTGCTGCAGCTTTATTGTTTTGTTTTGGAAATTATCATCTTGTTTTGAATATCATACTTGCTATCAGATGGCTTAAATCATGTATAGCATGATGTTGAGGTTCAAGCAATAATTTTAAGCCATCAGTGTTCAGTAAATTTGCTTGAGTTTCTGGTTTTAGAAACATAAAGTAGGACCTAATATATGTTTACTTGTTGATACACATTAACATATATTGTATCACTTCTGGTTTGACATATGTGGATTGCAGGAGCTTATGTTTGTGGTTTTGAAACTCTGCATTTTTGTTAAAATGTATACTGTTTCTTGCTCTGCATAAGTAACTGTGATCTGACCATGTTGGAATGGATTTTCGATTTGAGTTTGTTATCTGGCGCGCACTTCAGTAAGTTAAGTAGGTTTTGATGTTCTCTGGTGCAAATCATCGAGCATGATATGTGTGAGTCCAAGGGGGAGATTGTAAGATCAAATATGGACTAACACATATCATCATAAAGTAATTGATGATTAGCTTAATATCAATCCTAGTTTAACATGGATACAAACTAAATCAATACTTGTAACTTAATGAAGCAGTGTATCTATTCATTAAGGTAAGTAATCCTATTCTTAGTCTGCAAGAAAGACTACAATGAAGTGTTACATTAGGAATCTAACTAGGAAACCTAAACCGATATGGATAGCTTTAATGGGAAGCTTCTTGAGGTTAAGTCACCTATATATACAGATGAATTGGTCCCTGATTACTACCGACGTTTTGCATATTGTTCTGTCCATTGAGAAGCAAGTTGGTAAGTAACAGAAGGCTATATTCAGTGTTCGTTTTGCAGCTGCATAAGATGGAATCCATGCCAGTAATTGCTGAAGGTAAGCCTTAATCCCTTTTATGATTGTGTGCATATGTTGTGAGCATGTATATGGTTATTTTACAATCGGAGCTAGTTTTCCTTACTTTTGTGACAATGAGATTCGCCACAAAAGCTAGTGGCGGCTGCCTTCCCCCTTCAGTACGATAGTGTTTTTGTTTTGGGCCTTCTGTTGGGCCTAGTAACTTTGGGGTATTTTTGGGTTTGTCTGCTTTATTTTTCTAGTTGGATCATGTACGACTGCCCCCCTTTTGTGCATAGCATGAATGGCAAAGTTGTGAATGGTGAAGAAGGATGGATGAAGTTGATTTTCGAAAGCCATTAAACCAAGGATTCGCAACATGCAAGCTTGAGCTTTGACTTGTGTCCCTAAATACAGTATTAATTATTTATTATTTTTATTTTATTAATTTTTTAAGACTTAGTTATCAACGCACTTGCCGGCTAAGTAATACCATGTGGTATGATTCACATAATAAGTTTAGGGTTAATGCTCATACACCCCAAATTTGGGAAAATACTTCTCATACACCCCAGTGTATTATTTTTGTTCCCCCTTACACAACCTTTTCTCATTTTCTTTCCTACCTACCCATCTTTTCAAAATCTCTACCATTAGTACCCTTTATCCCTTTCTCTAGCAATTTTCTTTGCTGTCGTTAGAGTCTGCATATGCATCTGTCTCTTTCATACAGTTTCTACTATCTATTTATTGTTATATAAAGGTTTTAGAAACGTGGTGGGCCCATCATAGTTTTATTTGAATATATATATATGAAGTTAACAGTCATCCTCTAAATTCAAAGGTAAACAGTACGATTTACTATTCATAATTTCGATCATTGACAGACTTGAGTTAGTCGCTATTTGTAAAAATACTGGCAAAGAATTGCGAAAAGAAAGAGAAAATTTGGGAAAACTGAAAGCCTATAGAGATAGTCTTAATAAAGAATCTCCCAACTATTGGGATATCATTTATAGACTTCAGACTAGAATCTATAAAATAGAAGAAGAGATTGATAATCTCTTATATGTTCTTGAAGAGGAACAAAAACCTCTTGATTATTTGAGCATTGGTTAGATCCGTACATCACTGGTATCAGAGCTTGTAAAATAGCTCAAAGGGGAACCCCCCCTCATGGGACAATGTCAGAATTGTTATTAGAGAAAATAAATTCTCTACTGAAATCTTCTGATGAGAAATATCAGAAGCTGTTACTAGAAGTATCTAGATGTCAAAATCATCTAGAAAAATTACCTGCTATAATCCACCAATTGGAAAGATTGGAAAACAAACTAGATTATATCAAGAAACTTCCAAAAACGGAAGAAAAAGAACTAACGAGTGTTAGTAGAAAAATCAATGAACAGCAAAAAACGCTGGATTCTATGAAAAATATACTGAAGGATAAGAAAGTGCCCACAGTAAAAAAGAAAGCTAATGGATTCAAACCATTAGAAAGGCCAGACAAGAATCCTGTTCCAAACATGATTTTTCTGGATCCTTCAACTAGTTCTACTAGTATTCGGTATGAAAATCCGAAAGAAACTCGAGATGTCAAAATGATGAGCATCTTCGGGAAAAAGAAAAGAGTTCAACTCCTAAATGCTGAAGAATTCGAATACAATGAAATCGAGCATGAGGTAAAAAACGCCTCAATTCCAAAGCTAGATTTCAAACAGATCTACAAAAGGGGAACATTTGACATGATCGACAGCCATCACTTCAAATTACTTGAATTCACAACCCCCTCAACAACTGGAGAGACAGATCTCCTAATGATCACTCCAGCTGAAGTTTCCAGAGCACAAGCAAAGAAGTATCAATTTATGCACATTGGAGCAGTCCAAGTCGGCATAAAGCTTTTGGCAAGAGAAGGCATCAACTGCTCAGTCCTATGTGTCCTGCAAGACAACAGACTGACAGACTTTCAAGCTAGTTTGCTGGGAACTCTAGAAGCATCTCTGTGCAATCAAGTAGCATATTTCAACTGCTTCCCCAACTTCTCAACCAGCTTGAAGGGTGCAGCCTACTGTCTCCGACTGAGAGTTAAGACAGATGGCATATCAATGAAAAATGATATGCAAGAATTGGCGATAGTATACAGAATATAATATAAACTGATGAGCACCATAGTAGAGCCAAAGACACGGATTTCCAACATCCCTGGTCTTACTACTGGATTCCTCACCAGTCAGAAGAACCATTCACAACAGATTCACAAGGTTACTTGGAATGAGGTAACTTTTCCTATTGAATGGAAATTATCTGGTCCGAAGCTACCAGCAGAAAGTGTAAAAACTAAAATCTATGAAACTAGAAAGACTGAAGAAATCAGTCTAAATTTTGACAATCACAGAAAAAGTGATGTCGGTCTTGAGAATCTCAGGATAAACAGGAATCTTCTCAGAAGAAGCTACAGCACTAGAGAAGCTAGTGTCAGTGGTACAAAACCCACTATTGAAGATCCTATCACTGAAGAAGAACTGGAAGCTGATCTAAACAGACTAGTCCAGATGTTCAGAGCTGAGAGGCTCTATAAGTTTTATGAAGAAGCTGAGAATTGCGAAAATCCTGATCGATTAGAAAAACTAATCGAAGAAATGAAAGAATTCAAAATCAGAAAGACTAGAAAAGTCTTTCCATATCATGATATTGAAATGAAAGAAGGAGAAAGCTCCAGAACTTCCATCAGTCGAGAAAAGGGAAAGATGAAACTCCCTATACAGAAGGCCCCTACGGGCAGAAATGGAGAAAGAAATTCTCAAAGATTTGTCCCAGAGGACAAGATACCCAGAGTTCCAATTTCCAACTATGGAATTTGGCTAGATCTGGATAAAGCTCTAGACAAGAGAAAAACTCTTGACCAATGGGTAGACAGCCTGATGATGGCCTCTGCTCTTACCCTTGGAAAATTTGAATCTCCTGATCTTCAAATGTACTTTGAAACTACTCTCACCGGAGTGGCAAAAAAGTATTACTTCTCTTTCAAAGAGACAGCCAGAGGAAAAGAGTGGCTGGAAGAAATCAAGACTTCAAAGTCTCCGTATGATTTTGCAGTACCCCTATACGATCAGTTCTGTGTAGATCTTTCAAATCTGAGTGAAAAAGCCAATGAAACGGCAAAAGCGAATATCTATGCTCTCAAAATCTGTGACATGAGATATTTCGAAGAATACCTGAATGAGTTTCAGGAATATTACTGTACAATTGGTGAACTAGAGAATACTGATGTAGTTAATCTGTTGCACAGAAAACTCCCTGAACCATGGAGAACAGCTGTGAGAGAAAGCATAGCTGAGAAACCAATTGAAAGGTTTTCAGTTGGAGGAATTGCCGACAGAATCCGGCAATCACTGAAGGAGCAATGCAAAGCCAATCTTAGAGCTAAGATGGCCAAGAAGCAACTCAGAGGAGTTAAAAATTTCGGCTACGGAATATTGGATATGCCCACAAACTGGGGATGTCATGAATCCAAGTTCCACAGAAAAAGAAAAGAAAAATATTACTCTAAAAAATTCAAAAAGAGTAATCAGAAGAAGAATTGGAAATTTAAGAGAAGTTCCAATTACAAGAAGCAGCAGGATGAAGATCGTAAAAAGAAATTCTTCAAGAAAAAGAAGAATACTTATCAGCATAAACAACCAAGCAAGAAATCTTGGAGATGTTGGTTATGTAAAGCTGAAGGGCACTATGCCAATAAATGCCCGGAAAAGGGTAAAAGATCTACTAAAGCTCTCTTCGAAGAATATGAGCAAATAGTAGAAATAGCAAATATGAAAGGCTATGAAATAGTCTATTCTGATGATGAAGATGACGACAGGTCAGTTTATTCTGCCTGGTCTGAAGAAGAAACTTCATCTGAGTCTGAGACAGATTCTGAAGTCGAGTACTTCGAATCCAGACAAATGAATGTCTTGAGAATCAAGAATTGGGAAGAAAGCAAGACAGAAGCTTTGATGTCTTCTTATCAGGTGAACCCTGGTACATTCGTTTGTGACTACTACTTATGTCACGAAAAGAATGGTCTCCCTATGTTTTGTGAAGAGTCTAAGAAGACTTATCACAAAGAATGCTTCATAGCTGAAGCAAGAAGAAAAACCAAGAATGGCAAGGTCAGCCAATTGGTTGAACAAGAATATGAAGAATATTTCTCTGAACAAAAAGAGAAAGAAGAAGAAAAAGAGATAGAAACTCTGTTTCAAAAAATTGTGGAACCGTCTCCTCCATCTTCCTCGAAAAAGGAAGAAATCATCGATGAAGAAAAAATCGATGAAAAGGAAAATTTTGAACTGGTTGAACCACCAGAAATTGTTCCAGAAGAATGTAAACCATTCATTCCAAAGGAACAAGCTCAGGAAAATGAGCTTCAACAATCGAAAGTCGTCTCTACTAGTAGATACAGCAACTACATAGAGAATATCATCTACATGCCTTTGTAGATAATGGATCGGGATTTACTGTTGCAAAGAGATTTGCAATTCCAGATGAACTCTGGAAAGAAGATAAGAAAAAATCTGCTACTGGTGTTACATTCGATGGGAGCCATCTCACCATGAATAAAGTAGCAAAAAATGTTCATATCACCATTGGTGGAGGAACATTTATCATCCAGAAAGTTTGGCAATCTGAAGGCCAAGGATATGATTTCCTGTTGGGAAATGATTTTATTCTCCAACAACGATTCATTCAGGATGAAGAAGCGATAGGCTTCAGAAAAGGAGAACGGGTGTTCTGGGCAGACCGACTCACACAAGCCAAAAGTGTGGTAGGTCCCGGTTTTACTACACAGTATCAGAGATCGCAACAGAATAGTGGTGATCTTACCCCCTACAAACCCAAATTCGAGCCCATACTCCAAATCAAACAACAAGAAGAATTACTTGTTGAAGAATCTTCTGAAGAAGAAGAAGAAGAAGGAACTAGTGAAGATGGAGAAGCTAGTTTCATTCATGAGCATAACCTCAAGCACTTTCAGAATAAGCTTGAGTCTCAGCAAATTCCCACTCTTGAAAAAATCAAGAAACTACTCGAGCAGAATATCGATGTAGATCCTCAGAAGTTTTGGGAAAAAGACCCAGTGGTCTGTGAATTGAGATTGCATGACATGAATGCCATCTGTCATGTCAAAGCCATTCCTCAGTACAAAGAAGAAGATCAGAAGGAATTCAGAAATGATATTGAAGATCTCCTGAACAAGAGAGTTAATTCAACCTTCCACTAGCCCTCATCATGCTCCAGCAATCTACGTGAGAAATCATGCAGAAAATCTACGAGGAAGAGCTAGAATGGTTATTAACTACAGAGATGTCAATAAGAGGACTATCAAAGACGGTTATCAAATTGCTCAAGTAAGAGTACTGATCAACCAGCTCAGAGGAGCTAAAGTCTTTTCGAAATTCGATGCAAAGTCGGGTTTCTGGCAGGTCAAGATGCTTCCTGAGAGTGTACCTCTCACTGCATTTGGAACACCACAAGGCCATTACGAGTGGTTAGTAATGCCTTTTGGTCTCAAGCAAGCTCCCTCAATCTTCCAAAGAAAGATGGACAACATCTTCAACCATGTGGCGGAGTTCTGCGTCGCCTACATAGATGACATCCTAGTCTTCTCCAAAAACAGAGAAGAACACATGAAACACCTCCATGAGGTAGTAAAGCTGATAGTTCAGCATGGAATTATCCTAGGAGAAAAGAAAATCTTCTTTATCCTCGATGAAGTCGATTTCCTAGGAATAAACATCAAGAATGGAGTCATAAAACTCCAACCTCATATCCTTGAGAAGATCTGGAAGTTTCCAGATAGAATCCCAGATGCTAAGAGTCTAGAGAGATTTCTTGGTGTCATAAATTATGGGAGAGATTTCATCCCTAAAATATCAGGGTTAACAGCAATGTTATCTCCTAAGACAAGTTCCAAAAGAAAATGGAACTTCACAGAAGATGATGAGAAAATTGTGAAGCAGATAAAAAATCTCTGCAAGAACCTCCCTCCTCTTCAACAACCAGAAGAGAATGATGAAATTATCCTCCAAACATATGCGAGTGATAATTACTGGTCCGGTGTAGTCCTGAAAAAATGCCTGGAACTAACATCGAAAAGATTTGCAAATTTTGTAGTGGCAAGTTCAGCCCTGCAGAACTGAATTATCCCACAGGGGAAAAAGAAATTTTGGCTGTCAAGAAAACGATTTTAAATTCTCCAGCTTTTCTGGGAAAACCCTTTACTGTTCGCACCGATTGTGCTAGAGTAAAGAATTTCAAAAATTTTAAACTAGACAAAACTGCTGATAGAGGAAGATTAGCCAACTGGCAATTGTTTCTTAACCAATATAATTATACTGTTGAATTAATTGCAGGAAACAAGAACTATCTTCCAGACGCATTGACCAGAGAAATGGCAATGTTGAGCCAAAGAGATGACGACGAAGGTCGTAATCCCAGAAGCAGAAGAACTGGGAAAGAACAGGAACTGAAGAGGATCCTAAAGAAACCAAAGAAAAAATTCTTAAAAGGTTTCTGCTAAGTCCGAAAGGCTTGGCCTCAACTGATCAATCCCAGGGTAAAGGATTGGCTAGCCCGTCTCAAACGGCAGACGGTAAAGGCTCATCAAGACCGTTGATGGCTGCTACTTTGCCAAAAAGCAGACCAACTCCAAGTGGAGTTATAAATGTTTTTAATTATGAATTAAGAACTTTTGATACTCCTGTGTTCAGAACTGGCAGGAGACTAGCTTATCACCAGAAGGCAATCCTAGATAATCTCTTATTCGCCTTTCAAGAAAGAAGCAGTGGTCTGATGTTTCCAGCTCTTTTCGCATTAGCTGAAGAACTCTACGAAAATGGTAGACCACAGGGTGAGGAGCTTCATACACAACAGAGTTCTGTAAGAAAAGAAAAAATTTCCTTCCTTGAAAGTCCAAAAAGTGCTAGGGTCCCTGTCATGGCGCTCAATGAATCATACTGGCATGAATTCCATAGTCTGATAGGAAGGCATAATCCAGAAAACCTAGTTCCTCCAACACTCTTTATTGTTTCAGGATCTTATGTTGAAGATACTTGGTCAATGTTCAGAGTGAACATCCTCAAGAACACAAGCTCTGGCTTGTTGAAAATGGTTTTGTCCATAATTTGTGGACCAAAACAAATGATGATCTGAAAGGTTTGCCGCCCATCATTGTCAACACAGTCAAAAATATCAGGAAGAATGATGTACACTTCGTCTGAAGTTGAGATCCACTCCTCCAGAATGGATCCAAAAGGCAAATGGTGAAGTTGAATATATTTCTCCATATCATTATGTGAGAATAATCCCAAGGAAATATCTTCAACCAGCCTGTGTAGGGTACAATGGTCAACCAAATTCAAGCATTCCCTGGATGAAGGCCATGGCTCTGGATTACATGAAGAAGATCATCTCTGAAGATATCAGCAATACATTCCTGGCAGCAGGAGAGAAAACAATTATCACTGCTTACGATCATCCTGACATAGTCTGCAGTGACCTATTCCTATCTCTCACCAGAAAAGAGATAGACTCGACAATGGCATGCATGCGCTGGGTGGAAAAGTTTGAAAATGACAACCACCACAAGATGTATGTTGATACAGATGTCGAGGACAATGCAACAACACCTCGCATGGCCCAGGCAGACAACAACTCCTTTGTCTTTGGCCACCATTCTGAAACAGATGAGAACATGTGAAGCTACAGGTGAAGAATCAGCACCAAAATAGCAACTGTAGACTTTTAGACTTTTCTAAAAAAAGCTACCTTTTCTTTTTCCTTTTCAAAAAGAAAAAGGACAAGTGAAAAACACTTCACTTCTCACCTTTTGCTTTTCCCCGAACGACCTCCACCAGCAAGAGCACTCAGAAAAGCAGGAGTCATGGAGTTGTTCTGTATATTTTTATGTTTTGAATTCTAGTTTGAGTTCCGCTCCCTATATAAGGAGCTTTAGCTTCTCTTAGAAGGCATTCGAAAATTCGAAAATTCGAAAAAAAAAAAAAGAATAATCTCATATCAGTTAGAAATTAGAAAATTGAGTAGAAGAGTCTTCTCTCAAATAGAATAGCAGTGTGCTTCCCTTCCTGTATAGAGTGTGAAGTAGCACGCTTTCATCACAAGTAAGTATCTGATCTCATTCTTATGGATAGCTAAACAGCTTTTGCTGTTTACCTGAGAATGAGGCTCTGAATGTTTTAACTATATGTATATTTGAATAAATAAATTCAGATGGTTGTTCACCCACTTCTTTAACCAATTTTGTTTTTATCAGTTCATTTGTTTTTTTTTAAGTTCATGATAATTGTCATTCATAGTTTACTATTTAAGTTTACTATTTAAATGCATGCATCCCATGGAAATCCAAGGTTCTAAAACTTTACTGTTCATCTGAAAGAATCAGTTTTAAAACAGAAAAAATTAGGACAAGCAGCAGTGATTCCGCCCTGTGAGTAGCCGCGTAGACAAGGAGTCGTTAGGCGAAATGTGGCATGTTGAAGGCTAGTCTTGTTTTTGTTTTGACGTTTTTACTGCTCCTTTTTGTTGAATAGAACTGTAGAAGAATCCAAAGGTCAACATAGGATACAAAAGGCATTTGTTTGTTTAAACCATCCCTGTTAGTCTTTTTCTATCAACAACAGTTTAATACCAAAGTGTTGGGCAGTTGGGAAAAATACCAAGGCTTTTTGGGTTTACGGGAAAAGACCCATAAGTTTATCTGTATTATTCACTTGTAATATAAGATCTGATAAGAACTGTATTATCTTTTATCATAAATCTCTGTAAACCCTAAACTACACAATAATAAAAGGGGAGAATTCCACAAATAGTCACTCAACTATGACTCATTCGACACTTTGGTCACTGAAGTTTCAAATATATCACTTTGGTCACTCAACTATTACATTGTCAATCACTTAAGTCACCCAAAGAATATTTTTTATATTTTTTTAATGAAAAAAATTAACAAAGTGACTTAAGTGATTGACAATGTAATAATTGAGTGACCGAAGTGTCGAATGAGTCATAATTGAGTGATCATTTGTGAAATTTTCCCTAATAAAAGAATAGAAATTTCAAACTTTGAGATCGACCCTCTCAGTATTTTACTTGGCCAAAAAAAAAATCATTTAATGTTTGATTCAACTTTTTTTTTATTATGCAATTTGTATAGCTTGGAATTTTCTAATTTCATACCTCTCACATGTGTTAAACAGCGACAAGTGCGGTTCGCGATCCACTATTATACCAATATAGTCCCACTTAACCACTAGCTAGATGTTAAATTTTAACTCAAAAAACATCGGCACAATTCGGTGTTAGTCACCCATTTATAATATATTTATTTGACACTTTTCTAACGCATGTGGAATCATTCCACTCCAAAAACATAGAAATTTTTTTTTATCAATTTTCATTGAGTTTTGACGCCTGTTAAGGGGTTATATATAGTCAATAAGAAACTAGAAACTATATAATTAGGAGAAAAATATATACTACTCTTTTGTGTACTCTTCTTAATTGCTTACGTACAGAGGCTATACATGCAACATACAATGATACTTATGGTTGTTGGTTATTCATAGTTCACGAGGGCGGAACCAGGAAGTGAAGCTTGGGGGGTCGATTGTCGAGAGATAAATATATACAAAGTTTTATGGGTGAAATTAATATTTTTTATTTGAACTATCCCTAAGCACGACAAAAGTTTGAGCATAGGGACTTTTTTGGGAGCAGTGGGGAAGGTAGTTACTCGAGTTCAGTCTGCTGAACATGTTGAGTTCTTGGCTTGAAAGGTAGCATTTGGTTATGTGATGGAACATGGTCTATGTCCAGTAATTTTGGAGATTGATTGTTTGGTTTTGAAGCAACAAGTGTGTTAGGAGGAGCTGCAAAATTATTCTATTCTTGGAAGGTTATATGAGGACCTCAGACAAGATTTGAAAGAGGTGAACCAAGTTAGAATTATTCATGCTAGAAGAGAGGCAAACATGGCTGTGCACAAATTGGCAGCTCATGCTGCAGATTTTGATCAAGCTTTCTTTTGGTCTAATATTCCTTCCTTCATTCAAGATGTAATAGAATCTTTTTTTTTTTGAATTTAAAATAGAGGATTAGGCGATATTAGCATTACACCCGTAAAGGGGACGGGACCACTACACCCGGAAACCCACCGCCCGTCCCTCTATTTTAGTTTATTGAACAAGAAAGAAAAAATTACAATAGGGGAGAGGGGACATAGACCAAAATCCCTCCCAAAGACCAAAAAAGAACAACCCAAAACAGGCCAAAACTAGAACAGCAGCTGTCAATAAGAGAATAGCAGTGAAAGCTTCCTTTGACGTTGGTCCATAGATTTAAAACCTGGAGAAAGCCACTGATCATTCAAAAACTGAAGCGATAGTTGGGAAAACCAGTTAAATCACGGGAATAGGCTGCAATTGCACCAGGAGGACACGAATCCCACCAATGAACTCCCACATTATCCACACCAAAATTAGCTAAGCAATCAACAACACTATTACCTTCCCGAAAAATATGTGAAACTTTTACATTCATAGCAGCAAGAGTAGCTCGACAATTAAACCAATCAGTAGTAAGACGCCATGGCACGTCCATGTTAAGAGATGAAAGAAAGTGAATCACTAAAGTAGAATCACTTTCAATCCAAATCGAATGCCAACCTTTTTGTGAGGCCAGTTGAATGACATGAATGACTGCAAGCAACTCAGCTTCCAAAGCAGTAGCGACACCAAGATTACCCGCAAAACAACCAAGAACCTGACCCAAATGATCCCGGAAAATGCCCCCAAAACCTGCCAAACCAGGAGAACCACGAGCTGCACCATCTATGTTGATCTTGATTTGATGAATAGAGGGAACATGCCACATAACTTCAACAATTCCTTGAAGATGTAATAGAATCTGAAAAATGTATTCCGTAATTTGTTTATTAGTTATCAATAAAGTCTAACACCATTCAACTCAAAAAAAAAAAAAATTTATTTGAAAAAGTAATTAATTAGATCTAATTTTCAGCTCAACAATTTTAAATTATTTATAAATGAATTCAATATTAATAATTAGAAAAAAATTATCACAAATATGGAAAATTTAATACCTTAATAATGATTCCATAAAAAACTGAGTAATGAATTATGTTTGGTTTAATAACAATCAAACTTCATTGCAAGATCAAATTAAACAAAGGAAGTAACTTTAGTTTCTTAAAATATTTATTTTGTTCGGAAGATTTTTTTTGGGGCATGGGACCCCGTTGGGCCTTGTAATAGGTCCGCCAACACAACTTTTCAAATGCTAGCAGTAGCAGGAAGACTAGTCGCTTCAGAAAAGACTTTGCTTTTGGATTAAAATCATAGTCCATATAGTTAATTCCAGCAAAGGAAAGTTATTATATTTTCTCTTTATTTATTTAATTTTATGTTTATTAGGTTTTTTTTAGAAAATATACAAAAAGAAAACAATATGGAGGAAAGATGCGTAAATAAGGAAAATCTTGGAGTCTAAATCCGAGTAGGAGACCTTGATAGATCGAGAAGCCCAAACCATGAAGAAATCACAGCAATTATGTTAGAACCTATTGGAACATGTGGGAGATGATCCCACATTGGAGACGAGGCTCTAGTTTGCTCTCTTTATATATGTTTACACTAAAAACATATTAAATGGACAAACTCAAAGGGAAGGCCCATTGGATGGGAAGCAAGCCCATTTCCATTGGATTCCATTTGATATATTTAATATATCATAGATGGGGCTCTTGGGCCTTGGGCCGAAATTAAAATTCCAATAACACATTTCTTTTTTACTTCGGATAAAGACAAATTTTGGATAAACTGATCCAAAACAGTTGTAACTGTCCACGTCAAATTTAACTTGAACTAACAGTTACATGTTCTTGTCCGTCCTCTATAAAAATGGCGTGAAGGTTCAGTGCAAAACATGTTCTTCGACATTTCTCCTTCTCAAAACACTTTAGAGAAACATAAGTGAAGTTTGCCAGGTTTAAAGGCATTCGTGCAAGGCCTTGGAACGAGAGTTGTATCCTGCAGGGCAGACGTCTACATTCAACCACAGCATCAGTGTGAGGACGTATTTCTGTCTCAAAACATTGCGTTGCATACACAAGCCTCTCTCACAAGATCAAGTTAGTGAATTCTAATATACTTAATTAGTTGTATTTATTTGCATATTGCTTTACATATACCTATATATTTGTTCTTTCGCTTTTGCTATTGTATTCTGTTGATCATAAATTTTCCAGCGACTAGGATTGATCAGGGGTTGCCAATCCCTACAAGATATAACAAATTAAAGGAGAAAATACTTATAAAATTTCAGTGATGACATGACGCATTCTCATTGGACAAAGCGCCGACACAGATTGAGATCCAAAAAGAAAAGGATCTCATATTTATACGACGGCGGCCCAAACTGCCCGATCCGAACAATGGATACTGCATCGAGAAATACAAACCTCAAAATAGCCCCATTCCCTCTACCGTAACTGGATTTAAGTCCATTTGTCCCCACCGTTTGAACTACAAACACCAACAAGCTAGCACAACCATCTTCCTATACTACCTCAGCCCGAGGAGAGAAGCATCAGTTGAAACTAAAACCGGCAGTCGCGCACCAAGAACAATCCTCTCTTGGATCTGAACATTGTAGTGAAGCACCGGCAGTGTCCGACCAGAAGAGAACACAGTCTAGAGGGGTGTATTCAATTTAGATTTTAAAATATTTTTTTTAAGTTTATATAATCCATGGATTTACTTAATCCACTAATTGTTTAAATTCTATATGAACTCTGATTGATTCTAATGGATTGATTTACTGGTATTTGTTTAGATTTTACAAGTCCTTATGATGTTTTTGGTAGGTTAATTTTTTTTTTCTTCTTCTTCTTTAAAAGCAAATGGTTGTATGGATCCAACTATAATACTATATCAGTAACAGTATATATATATATATATATATAGCAATCTACCATTCTTTATGTTGTGTATATTGTATAATGATATATGAATAATAAGAGAAAACTAATCAACTAAAATGTTATACAAAAAATAAAGTAGTAAATTAATGACATAATTTATTTCATATCTAATTTACAAAGAAACATGTGTATATGTAACAGCCTATTCTGACTTTAGAAGAATATATGTATATATATCGGCACCCGGCTTCGGGTTTGATTAAAAAAAAAAGAAACATGTGTGTATGTATCATCTTAACAATACCATTGTATGTCAGCTTAATTAGCTAGAAGGATTAAGGCTTCTAGATCTATCGTGATAAAAATAAAAAAAATTATTAGATGAGAGCAGAGGCAGAGGCAGAGGAGGATAGTGGGAAGATAGGTCTAAGACAAAATGGATGAGTGTCACCTATTGAGAGCTGTTTATTTTTTTTGGTGAAGAGCTTCTTCATTTTTTTAGTGAGAAAAAATCCATCAAAATCTCTTGAGAAGTGGTTGTATTGTTTTTGAATTTTGATATGTATAAAAAGCACTATAATTCCTCCAAAATCCAGTATTTAATGAAATCTTTAAAAATCCGTATAATTTTGAATATCAGCAGATTTGAGTAGATAATTTTAAATCTTAGGGGGTTGTATTCAATTCAGATTTTAAAAGACTTTGTTTGAGTTTTTATAATCCATGGATTTACTTAATCCACAGATTTTTTAAATTCTACATGGACTCTTATTGATTCTAATGGATTGATTAACTAGTAGTTGTTTAGATTTTACAAATCCTTATGATGTTTTTGGTAGGTTAATTTTTTTTTCTTCATCTTTTTTAATTAAGCAATGGATGTATGGATCCAACTATAATGCTATATCAATGACAAGAAAGTATGGCAATCTACCATTCTTTATGTTGTGTATAATTATATATGAACAATAAGAGAAAACTAAATAGCCAAAATGTTATTCATATCTAATCTACAAAAGAATCATGTGCGTATGTATCATCTTAATAATACCATTGAAAGTGAGCTTAATTAGCTAGAAGGATTAAGGCTTCTAAAGCTATAGTGGGAAAATAGGTCTAAGACAAAATGAATGAGTGTCACCTATTGATACTTGCTTTTTTTTTTTTTTTTGGTGAAGAGCTTCTTCATTTTTGACTGAAAAAAAATCCATCAAAATCTCTTGGGAAGTGGTTGGATTGTTTTTGAGTTTTGATATATATAAAAAACACTATAAAATTCTCCGAAATCCAGCATTTAATGAAATCCTTAAAAATCCTTATACTTTTGAATATCAGCATATTTGAATGGATAATTTTACATCTTAATTGAATACATCAAGATTTTTAAAGACTGTTTAAAATCTCAATTGAATAGCCATAGACTGGCATAGACTTCTAAAATACAAAAAAATCATGTAGACTCTTAAATGAATACACCCCCCTTAATTGAATACATCAAGATTTTAAAAGATTGTTTAAAATTTCAATTAAATATCCATAAACTTTCAAAATATAAAAAAATATTGTAGACTCCTTATTCCTTAAATAAATACACCCATCTAACCCTCTTTTTATTTTTTCTCCGCATGTTCTAAAGCGCGTGGGATGGTATATGTTAAAGCGAATCGACTTGAGTATGATAATATTTTGGTCTTATTAGGAAAAGACTTTGCTTGTGGAGGTGGTCTAGTCTTCAACAAAACTCCAAGTGAAAATAAAATAGTACAAAACAAAAACAGCACGTACAGGTTTGATTGATACATTACAATATTAAATCTAACCTAGTCTCTCTCTCTCTCTCTATTAAATCTAACCTAGTCTCTCTCTCTCTCTTTCTCTCCTTCATTTTTCTGGCACGTCAGTCTCTTTTCTTTTTGGTGATCAACATCCAAATATTGTGGGCTTTAATAAATTTCACTATCAAAAAGTCAAGTCCTTGTGTTAATTCGACAAGATGAACAACAATTTCCACAGTCCTAGTGTGAATTCAACAAGATGAACGACAGTTTCAACTATAATTCGTCCATTTCTTTATGTACTTCATCAATCCAGTTTTGATAAGCAACTGTCACCTAATAAATAAATAAAATAGTAATATTACAATCGAAATATCAGTGGTCCAATGATATTTCTCCCTTCAATAATGGTTGAGATCTCAAATTTAATTAAAGAAAAAAAAAAGAAAATCATAAGAGAGAGAGATTCTATCAATACATTATATTCTTAGAGCAATTCTAACAGTTTTCCTATAATTTGTATTATACGGAAGCAAAAATTGAAGTTTTAGCCTTTTTTCTTCTTCAATTCCAACAGATTCCCTATTTTACAGTAATCTTTAAAATCTCCATAATTTTTCTTTAAATTTTAGAGATTGCTGTAAATTTAGGGAATTTGGTTTTTTCTTTCTTCATTATCTCTAAAATATGGATAGTTATAAGAAATCTATTTGAGCAAAAGAGACTCATTTTTCCCTAAAATAGGGAAAAGTCAAAATATGGGAAAGTTGTTGGAGTTGCACTTATATAGTCAAAACAAAATATTAATAATGTTGTAATTGGTAAGTGGTTGCGGTTACCTATAAAACAACAGTAGTGTTGGTACCCGAAAAATCACACGACAAAATAAATATGTCGTCACGACATATTTTAGCATAAACACGCAATTTGTATAAAATTCCGTAAAACTATGGAATTTTATACCCATCTCTCGACTTTAACCCGCCAAGCAAACACACCCTAGATGTGGACCCAAGCCACATCCACGCATTTCTGGGGCTTGCAGGAGTGGGTATGGTGTGGAAGGTTACTGAAACATATAATACTCGCCTATTAGTTTAACGTCATCGGTGGTCTCGATCTTGGGCTCGAGATCTAAGCCCGGTAATTTAAACTTATAGCGAATTGGTGAAAATGAGGTTTGGGTCAACCTTTTTTCCTCAAAACCCAAAGCCCAAAGAAAAAGCCCAAACCCAAAAGAAATGGTAGCCCAACTTTCACCGTTTTCTTCTATCTCCCTTTCCTTTCCCCGCAGCTGCCAAATACGCTGCAACTCAACCCAAATATCCAAGTGAAATATCGATTCCCTCCCCCCCCCCGTCAGTTGGCAAGGAGGGAACTTTCTAACTGGTAGGCAGATATTCCCTTCCCTCTTGAACGATGAGCTCACAGCTCCCTAGCTGCCCCTTCAACCTTGTTCCAGATTTCCTGTCACCGCAGCTGTTTCTGCTGCAGTTTTTGCGCATGGCTGCAACAATCCTCCCCTGTATCCAAGACTCCATATCTCAAGTAAGCTCTGATATCCCAAATCTTAAGGCAGAAATCCTGCATGAGCTAAAGGATGAGTGTCTTACCCAGAAAGCCAAAGGGTTTGAGCCACCATAACACCCCTCCAATCGAGCCTATAAAATGAGATATTTGAAACTGAAATGATCATCAAGCAACAACCTAGAAAACTTAGGAACATCAAAAAGCCTCTAATTCTTCAAGCTTCCAGGCCTCTAAACACAAAACCCAGTTCCTAGCACTTTTCTCCCAAGCCTCCCTGCCAAACTCATCTTCCAGAAACCTAAATTTGATACAATCCCCAAATTCTCTCACCACAGTATGTTTCTAGCTCCCACACCATCCTCATGCTGGCAAGCCTCATTCAGTATCTGAATCACGCACAAAATTCTCTCACTAGCATCAAGTTATTGAGTTAATTTTGGCCTGGTCTCTCTTAATTCAAAAAGAACTCTCACATTTTGTCGACTCTGCTGGGGAGACTAGGTTGTGATTCAGATCATGGCTCCATCTCGCACAAGCAGGAAAAACAAGAGCACACGCTCTCAAGAAGCAGCTAGTGAGTCTGCTACAAGACCCCAATCCTAACAGGATCATGAGGAGCAGCAGCAAGAAGAACAAGAAGAAGCGACATAAGAACTGACCATGGTGGACCTTGTTCGTATCCTCACTAAGTTCGGAGACACGCAGAGGGAACTCATACAAGCTGTGAAGGAACTGAAGAGCCCAGTCTCTGCACCAAAGCCTGTCAATGAACAAAATGACACGAAGGAGAAAGTTTCCCAAGAAGAGTCAGCAGCTAAAGGATCCGAGCATAAAGGACCTTCTTTTGTTACACAGGAGGATGTAGTTGCCATGCTAGAGAAGGAATTACAGCGCACAAATGAGGATTGGAAGTACATCCCTCAACCCCCTTATCCATCAAGCTTAATCTCTTTGCCTTACCCTAAGGGGTATGAAACCCCAACTTTTATCCTCTTTGATGGGAGAAAAGGAAGTCCCAAAGAGCACATTAGCCGTTTCATCGATGCACTCGGACCTCATGCGGGGGCCCATAACCTCAGGCTTCAGGAGTTCTCAAAGACACTCACTGACCGTGCTTATACATGGTACACCACACTTGCTGCAGGCTCTATTCGAACTTGGGAAGAACTGGCAAGCAAATTCTGCAAGAAGTACTTCGAGCATGAAGAAAGAGTCACCATTACACAACTCAACTACACTCGCCAAAGGACAAGCGAAAACCTTGTTGACTTTGTTCGCAGGTTTCGGGACCTGGCTCTTGATTGCTATGATGAGAAAGGAGAGCAATCTCTGGTAGAAATTTGTGTCAGCAACATGCTGCCAGAATATAGAGAATGTTGGTATTGGCCAATTTTCTGGACTAATGGATGCAGCAAAGAAGACAAGCATGTCCGTAAAGGCGCAAAAAAGCTGGCGGTCTGACAAGAAGGATGCACACCAGACCCTCGCGATTGAAGATAAGTCTTCTTATAAGAGAAAGCGAGAAACATACCCGGCTATTCCTTGTGGCAACGAAGAGTTCCATGCCATATTAGATTCCATGTTTGCTGATGGTGTCATCAAGTTACCACGACCACAAAAGCCTCCGTCGAAGGAAGAAAAAAGTGATCCCCGCTACTGTCGTTACCATCAGTTTGTTGGACATCCAAGCCCAGCTTGCCAGGTCCTGCGAAGAATTCTCCATGAAAAGATAAATGATGGGACGCTTGAGTTGTCTACCAGGCCGCAAAAGATTGATGAAGATCCATTACCAAGGAGGAGAGGAAAGGAGACATGCGCTGTGATCACCGCAGCTAAGGATCACAGGGAGGAAGACGTGAGGCAGTACCAAAACGCAATATGCCAGTACCAAGGTTCATAAACCTTTGACCAGTTTTCTTGGAGCAGGTACACTAAGCCTCAGGGTTACAACGCCCCATGGCCACACTCGAATGAAAGCGAAAGGATTTTTCCAACATTTGGAAGAGAGGACTTGGGGGCTGTAACCAATCATGCTGGCCAAGACAGGAACATAAATCAGACGTATCATTACAACGCAGCAAGCGTGGCCTATTCCCGCGGTGAGACGAGTCAAGCGTTTTATGTAACTGAAGTTGAGGATGTGATGGAACGTTACCTGGACAAAAATCGCCAGCCCCATGCCACGCAGGTACTCCAACAAAACCCCAAGTTCAAATCCCTATTTGATCAGTTGGAGTATGGTCCGCAAGCCAGGGATGCTGCTGCTGAAGCCCTGATGCGCATATCTGAGGAATATGGACCACAATGCTTCGCTACGGAAACAAGAAGAACAATTTCTATGTTGGAGAATGACAATGCCATAATCTTCACTGACGCAGATATGGAGGTACCATATCCGGACCACATGAGACCTTTTTTCTTAGAGGCTCAGATCAATGATGTGTTTGTGAGAAGGGCGCTTGTTGACACGGGATCTTCGCTCAATATCATACCACTCTATGTCCTTAAAGCTGCAGGCATCCCGCAGTCAAGAATTGTGAAGACAGAAATGAGAATATCTGGTTTTGCGGAGGCAGATGAGACGTCTATAGGCTACATACAGCTGGATCTTAAAGTAGGACCAATCTGGTCCTGGACCAAATTTCAAGTCTTGAATGTGGACACAAGCTACCATGCTTTGCTGGGACGACCATGGCTCAATAAGCACAGGCTAATACCATCCACCTATCACCAATGTGTTAAAGGGAGAATTGGCCTCAAGCCTATCAGAATACCAGGGAATCAGTTGCCATTCCATCGGAGTGAAGCTCACTTTATCGAAGCTAAGTACTATGATGAGTTCACGACTGATGGGGAATCAGTTCCTTCTGAAATTTCAGGCAGGCCTCTGCCATCATGGCCAGATATCAGAGACATAAGTGATGGAGATCTTTCTGCAGTGGTAAGTCAAGGAAGGGAAGCCAATGCTTGTACTCAAGCTCCACCGCGGTGTTCCAAAGTTGTGCTGCCCAACGGGCGCACCATATACCGCTTGTGACGGGTTGCGGGGCCTGGCTGTAACCCGCAGGAAGGCCCCATACAGGAAGGTGTCATGGAGAATAAATGTCGCGCAGAAGAAGGGATATCCATGACACCTAAATCTCCTACCCTTCAAGAAGCTTTGCCGGCCCCGAAATGCATGCAAGATGGGTCCACCGCAGTGACTGAAGAAGTGGAAGTTGTGAACCTGAGTGATGACCCTGCGGTACAAAAACCCATACTCATTAGCAAGAACCTATCACCTCAAGAAAGAGAGCATCTTGTGGCATTACTCAAGGAATTCAAGGATGTGTTTGCTTGGGATTATGAGGAGATGCCTGGTTTGGACCCAAACCTTGTATGCCATACATTGAATGTGGAACCAGGAACCAAACCAGTGGTTCAAGCAAGAAGAAATTACCATCCGAACGATGAGGCACAAATCAAGCAAGAGATCGAGAAGCTGCTAGCTTGTGGTTTCATCAAACCTA
Source organism: Rosa lucieae (assembly GCA_024704745.1). Classification (NCBI taxonomy): domain Eukaryota; kingdom Viridiplantae; phylum Streptophyta; class Magnoliopsida; order Rosales; family Rosaceae; genus Rosa; species Rosa lucieae. The sequence goes on along the minus strand of CM045493.1, from coordinate 20,461,100 downwards.
TCAAGCACCCCACTTGGCTTGCGAATGTTGTTCCGGTAAGAAAGAAAAATGGTCAATTCAGAGTCTGTATCGACTACAGGGAATTGAACAGAGCTTGTCCGAAGGATGAGTTTCCACTGCCAAACATGGACATGCTCATCGACTCAACATCAGACAAAGGCATGTTGTCCTTTATGGATGGCTTTAGCGTCTATAACCAGATCAAGATGGCCACTAGAGATGCCGAGAAGACTGCATTCCGTACCCCATATGGAAATTTCCACTATACAGTCATGCCGTTCGGTTTGAAGAATGCCGGTGCGACCTATCAACGAGCCATGACCGCTGTTTTCCACGACATGATGGGAAAGGAAGTTGAAGATTATGTTGATGATCTAGTGGTGAAGTCCAAGACAAGAGAGGAACACTGGGGTATATTAAGAAAAGTGCTAAAAAGATGCAGGTTGTACAACATCAAGATGAATCCTAGGAAGTGTTCATTTGGAATGACGATCGGGAAATTTCTCGGCTTTGTGGTGCATAGCAGAGGAATAGATGTTGATCCAGACAAAGCAAAAACCATAGCTTCCACTCCACCGCCATCAAACCAGAAAGAATTAAAAAGCTTCCTGGGCAGACTATCATATATCAGGCGTTTCATTCCAGGCTTAGCCGCTGTAATAAAAGTCTTCACTCCTCTCCTCAAGAAAGGTATCAAGTTTGTGTGGAGCAAAGAATGCGGAAGGGCCTATGAGAAGGTGCAGGAACTCGTCACCAAGCTGCCAACTATGAAAGCGCCAATCCCTGGTGTCCCTCTTAAGCTGTACCTAGCTGCAACTGACACTGCAGTGGGGGCTTTACTTGCCCAAGATGATGAAAATGGAGAAGAATGCGTCGTGTACTATGTGAGTCGCTTGTTGGGAGAAGCTGAAGCACGCTATCCCAAGGCTGAGAGGATCTGCCTCGCGCTTATCTATGCGGCACAAAGATTGCGCCATTATTTCCTGGCGCACAAACTCCATCTTATGGTAAAGACTGATCCAGTAAGGTACCTGCTCACAAAACCAATCTTATCTGGCCGGCTGGCTAGGTGGTTGCTGCAACTGGCAGAGTTTGATATTGAGTGCATAATGCCCCGCACCATTAAGGGACAAGCAGTAGTCGACATGCTTGCTTTATTCCCTGGAAACGAAGAAATTCCACTAATGCAAGACATTCCTGGGGAATTACCAGAAATGGTAGGAATGCTCACCGATGAAGAAACAGAGGACCGTCAGCCTTGGACCCTCTTCTTTGATGGGTCGGCCACGAGTAATGGAGGTGGAGCTGGAGTCGTGTTAATAGACCATGCAGGCAACACCAAAGCTTTGTCATTCAAGTTGGGTTTTCCATGCACCAATAATACAGCTGAATATGAAGCTTTTATTATCGGTATGTCTACTGCAGTGGAAATGGGTGTGAGGAATATCAATATCATTGGAGATTCAAACCTGGTTATTAGCCAAATGAGAGGCAACTTTGCAGTAAAGGAAGCAGCCCTAGCACCATACAGGACCTTGGCCCAGAAACTGATCAGAATGTTTGATCAAACAACTCTGGAACACATAGCCGGATCCACTAATAGGTACGCAGATGCCTTGGCTACCCTCGGGTCCAAACTGTCGTTCACAAAGGAGCAGCCAAATGTCATGGTTACCCGGAAAAGCAAGCCATCCACAGAAGCATTAGCTCTTCCAGAACTACCCGAAGAGGATGATTGGCGAAAACCAATTATAAGCAGCCTAATATGCCGAAGCAAGAGACACGATCTGAAGAATGTGAAGGAATATATGCTCCTTCATAAGGAGCTGTACAAGCGACTCTCGAGCGGTGTTCTAGCCAGGTGCATTTGTGAGAAAGAAGCCAAGCAGAAATTGAGTGAAGTACACGAGGCTACCTGCGGATTGGAGCAAGTGGTAAGTCTATACAGGAGGCTAGAACGAAAAGGGTATTATTGGCCAAAGATGAAAGAACAAGCTTCTGAAATACAGGCTGCATGCTCCAAATGTTCTGTGTTACCCTCAGAAGGGGAAGTCCTTATAACGACAGCGGCAGACGATTGGAAAACCCCATATTTAGAGTTCCTGCTTGACAAAGTCCTTCCGACGGATGCAAACCTTAGATACAAGTTAATGAGGACATCGAAGAGGTACTTTATGGATGGGGGAGTCTTGTATAGAAGAGGATTCAATGGAAAACCACTGCGATGTCTTGGAGCTGCAGAATCACAGCAAGTGTTAGAAGAGATGCATGCAGGAGAATGTGGTGAACATCAAGGGAAAAGAAAGCTTTACCGTCAGCTGTTGAGTCTTGGCTATTATTGGCCAACAATGCAAAAAGACGCCCACCTAAAGGTGAAGAAATGCCACACATGCCAAGCACATGCCAATCAAACTCACAAGCCATCAGCCACTCTTCAAGACATGCGAGCACCTTGGCCCTTCCACACTTGGGGGCTCGACTTTGTAGGAAAAATCAATCCAGCATCCAATGGGTGTGTTTGGATCATCACAGCAACAGAATCATTTACAAAGTGGGTGGAAGCTATTCCCCTTCGCAAGGCCACAGGAACTGCGGTATGTATCTTCATAAGGGAATACATTGTCTGCAGGCATGGGATCCCCTACAAGATTGTCACAGACAATGGAACCCCTTTTGTAAACCAAGAAGTCAGCAAAATGCTCAGAGGATATGGGATCAAGCATCGCAAGTCCACTCCTTATTACCCTCAGGGAAACGGACAGGCAGAAGCTACGAACAAGACATTACTAAGAATTCTGAGCAAAATGGTGTTCGAATATGAGCAAGGATGGAGTACCCATCTTCCGGATGCCTTATGGGCCTACCGCACCTCACCCAGAACTGCTACTGGTTTCTCCCCTTACTCGCTAGTGTATGGATCAGAAGCCATTTCTCCAGTAGAACTAGCAGTCCCAACAGCCAGAATACTGACAGTGAATGACACGGAATGGGATGCTGAATCTTGCTCCCATTGGCGGCTCATAGACATGGAAGTAGCAGATGAGCAAAGCCAGCAAGCTGAAGAAAAGATAGCAGCATATCACAAAAGGGTTACCCAGGCCTACAACAGGACAGTCAAAGAAAGGATGTTCAAGGAAGGTGACCTTGTGCTTAGAACAGTCGACTGGGTGAGAAAGCAAGTTTCTGGCCCTTCAAAGTTTGCACCGCAGTGGGAAGGGCCATTCATCATCAAAGAATCTCACAGCAGTGGCTATTACGTGCTTGCCTCCATTACCGACGGAACCCCCACAAGTCCCATTAATGGCAAATGGCTGAAACTCTACTATTGCTAGTCCCGTAATTTCAATTGTTTTATTTTCTACAAGAATTGCTTCTCCAGTACTTCAATTCCAAGGTTTTTTTTGTAAACACACCCCCATGGTGGTATCACAAGCTTGTAATCTTTCCAGCAATAGAGAAGCACTTATAAATAAGAACGTCTCTCTCTCATCCTGCTTTCCTGTAAAAAAAAAAAAAAAAAAAAAAAAAGCAAATTCGAAGTCATTTATGCACGACAAATACAAAGTAGCAACCAAGTTGATCAGACCAAAGTCACATTGGCAATGACAAAATCCCTATTCCAAGTCTTACAAAAGAAGGAGTCGACAATGTTACAAAGCAGAACTAATACAGGCCATAAGTTGCACGGCTCTGAGCAACCCAAGAAGATCTTAATATGCAGGACTTGCTATCTAAGCTAATGTCATCACCAAGCTTGGTGCATAAGTCTTCTCGCACCTTTCCTAATTGTTGTTCAAGACGCGAAAGCTTTTCCCTCAACTTGGATACAGCTTCCTCCATTTGAATGATCTCCCTGCAACTACTTTCTGATCCACTAGGTCTGAGCATATAACCAAAGAAATCCTTAGCAGCCTGCTTCAAATAATCAAGCATGAAGTCGACCTTAAGCCCCCAATCTATGATGTCACGGCATGCATCCCTCCAAATTAAAAAAGTTTCCTCATTTTTCACTTCTTCAATCTCCATGCTGTACAACACGAAACCAAACTCCTCAACCAATTTTTGTTTCTGACGGGCACTTTTTCCATCTACAAACAAGCTAGAAAAATCACCCCCGCCGTACCTTTCAGCAAATTTAGTAAGTGGAGCCACGAACTCCGAGGGGACTTTCCCACCCTCAAATGAAGATCTGATGCCACTCAATGGGCGCGCAATGTCGTCGATAGTAATACTTAAGCGATCCTCAGTGTCGAAACAAGCAAGAAACTTTCTAAACCGCATCTCCAAATCAGCCCTCGACACACTTCCTGATTTATCTGAGTTAGGAGCAAGAGAGCGATAAGAGGAAGCACAAAGTGGAGTTCCTCTACTGACCAAGATTGTCGCAGTAACGTCGTTGTCCCCCGGTATTGTCTCAGGGAGGTGGGGCTCAAACAATGTCCCTCCAACCCCTAACAAATCTGATCCGCCCTGCAAAAGAAAAAAAAAATTGAGAAACGCACAGCTTGACACTAACGCAACATGCAAAATTCACAACCAAAAACTTGATTATGCGGACTCTGTTTTCCCATACTCCACATAATCATGGGGGCTAAAAGTTGTGTCCAAAACACACCGCGGTCAAAGCCAAATCATGCAATAACAACTCAGAACACTGCAGTAGATTCTTTCGCCAAATCACTAATGCCAATGTCCTAACACATAGCATACAAGCAGAGTGTCAAAAAAATGCAATACGAAACTCACTGCAGTCAACACCAAATAATGTTATACCAACTCACAACTCTACGCGCTACGCACCTGCATATTACAATTATCTACACAAGGGCCAACATTTACAACAGATTCCTGCATTAGAGCACCAGCTACCTAGCAAGTCACATGCAAAGGAGATAGTCAAAAAAAAAAAAACATGCAGTAGGCCTCGGTCGTGTATTCCACTAACATTATGTTCGTAATCCCCCACCAAGACACCAACATGAGCTCCCTGCGAAGCAACAAATCAACTATTACACAAGCAAAAAATAATAACTCATGCAAGAATACAGATGCCCAAGTTTAATTGCATACTTGGTTATCACCGCAGCTATCCTCTCCCATCGAAGCTACAGTTGGATTACCCTGCAAAGTAACAAATTATCATCTAAGCATAGGCACTATACCAAAAGCAAACGCCAAAGTCATATAACGAGGTGCAACATGCGAAGAAGTAAGTATCCTCACACAAAATTCTCAAGCATATACAACTCACCTGACCAGCCTCATCTTCAAAAGACTCCACCTATGAGGAAAGAACATAACAAGTAAATCGCACGCCATGCAACCAAATATATATTAAGGGAAAGGATGTCGTGCCAGAGAAGGATACCTGGCTACCACCATCGCAGGTCTTTCCCTCATAAGTATCAGACTCATTCTCCTCATCACTCAGGGGGCTACCATCCCCGTCAACACTTGGCCCATCACTAAGATCAACATAAACATCACCCTTGGACGACGGTTTACGTTTACAAAAGTTCATGTTGGCCACACGAGAACTCCGCCTAAGGACGGCAGGAGAGGCATCATCTGCAACCTTCCTCTTAATAACCCCACTTGGTCTAAGGGTAGAAGCAACTTTCCTCTTCTTCCCTTTTTCACAAGCCGAACTCGATGGCAGTATCACTTTAACACCAAAGACACTCTTGACTACTGGAGGAGGGATACGATCTTTGGCTACCTTAGGTTTGAAGCGGTAAACCTTCCTTCTGCCTTCCCCTCCATCCTCGGAAGCCCTGACTTTACCCTTTGTAGTGCTCTTGCTACCTTTCTCCACTCCGGCAGCTGGCAACTCTACTCCAGGATCATCTCCACTTTTACCACCCTTGAGGTGACCAACCACACGCTTTATACCATTCGAGTATACCTCAGTATAGGGAAGGTTAAGTCTAGACATGACACCCATGACAGTGCTACTGTGGAGTAGTCTCTTGTTCTCACTAGTGGCTTTCGGACCCAACCTAGTCCCACCAGTTTGAATAAACCTCCTAAACTCGCACCGCTGCAACTCCCAAAACCTCAAGAATGTTGATGTAGGGGATCCAACACAGCCTTTCTTCCCGAGACTATCAGAGAGCATATCCCTGCAGGAAATACCATCTGTCCGAGTGAAACCCATGATGCAATCCCCAAGATGTCCACCATAGGATAGATGCGATGGCACATCCTGGTCTATGCCAAATTGCCTCTTAACTCTGTGAGGAGAGTACTTCTCCTTCACAGGGTCAAAGAAATCACCACATGCTATTATGGACTGCGCACTAGTGGTTAGAAGCAGCTCAACCGTCTCTAGGAACGGTGATGAGTTACCCTCTGGGTAAAAGAAAGGAAATGTCTGGAAGCCATGAGCGGCGAAATATGGTCTGAAATTGAATTTCCCCATGTCGTCCAAAACAACAGGCCTAAATGCACCCTTCTTGGCCTTCCTTCTGAACCATCTACAACACAATGGGAATCCTACTAGATTGAAGTCCCTTTTACCTTCCTCAAGGTGGTGGAGGGACTCAGGAGTTACGGGTTCCACAGCCAAACCTTCAAATCTCTCCCATACAAATACTTGAAGGAAAAAACTAGATACTAGAGAGTCAATGCCATACTGCCCCGCACCTTCTTTATCATCCTTTGAAATCTGATCAAGTTTCCTATATAGATGACTAAGGAAGAGAGGAACGAGCGGAAAACAAGTACCGGCTGCTAGCATAATGGCCAACGGGAAGACTCGCGGCTGCACATTCTCATAGGGAAAATCTGTGAAAATGAACCTGCTCAACCAGTAAGCAAACATGGCTTCCACCCGGCAGCCAGATTCGAAACCTGCACCATGCTTAAACTTGCCTCCGTCCATCGAGCCCCAAAAGTGTCTCACCCAGTAACAAAAACGGAACACTTCTTTAGAATCATAAGCACCCCTTTTCAGAATCTGCAGCTTCTTCTTCTGCGCTTTATTTAGCTCTATCTTGAAAGGATTACCATCCCCAACAATAGGGATTCGCATAATATTGCAAACATCTTCCAAAGAAGGAGTAAATTCCCCCCAAGAACAGATGAAAGTGTGAGTTTCAGGACTCCATCTTCTCACCACATGGCGAAGGCAAATGTCATCTTTGTAAAGCTCACAAAAGCCTGAAATAAACAGTGAAATCTTCACTCCAGCTCCAATAAGGGCCTCTTCAAGCTCTTCCTGCTGTACCTCAAAGCTGACCCATTCAGGCCAACCCGCAGGGGTCCTTGCAGGATACCGGAAACATATAGGCACTGCAGGGTACTCTCCCCACTCAATGAGCAACCTGCATATGAACTTGGGGGAGACAAAGCACCCAGAAAACTCATGAGATGCCTCCTCTGGGCTACCCTCACAAGCCCCCGCGGTGGAAGCAGGAATGAGACCATCTTCCAGCGAGAAGCGGTGGTCATGAAGTTCTGTAGGCTGAGAAGACTCAGATGTTTGTGCCATTGCAAACAAAAGGGAGGCCCTCCTGCAAAAAAAAAAAAAAAGAGGTGTACTAGCTGTGAGCAATAGCAATTGGTCCTCTAATACATGGTAATCCCTATCTGACACCCACAAGCAGGCAGAATGCCAAGCATAATCACACAATTAGCAAAGCATGCAATGCCTTGCCAAAATATGTCATGTCCCTATGATATATTGTGATAAATCCATCATCGGTGCATCGCTTTCAAGCAAAATACAACAACCAAGCAAACACAGCCCTGCACACCGATGCATGCAACTATTCCCCCCCAACAAAAAAAAGAACAGGAACATCCAAAGCAGAGGACAAATCGAGATGAGACCAAAAAAAAAAACCTATGGCAGTCAAGCAATGCACAAGCCAAGCCAAGATGTGACATATTCATGCCTTACTCAAAATAGGTGTATCCTGATAAGTCAGTCCATGCACGAATATATATATATATATATATATATAAAATACGAAACGAACATACAGCAAAATGCTATCCTTGATCAACTCCAAGCATACACAGGCTTATCCTAAGGTAAAGCTGCAAATGCCTTTTCCCCTTCATAGTGTCAACCTCAAACACATGAACAACGGGCACATACATATATACGCAAGCAACACAAAAAAAAAAGGAGAGATGAATGACAGAGGAGCTGCGTTTTCAAGAAAACTCCAAGTGCACGTGCACCTATCTAGCAATTTCAAGCGATATTTGACACACATAAACGCTAAAACCAAAACTGCGCACCTCTGTATGATACTATACATGCTCCATAGGCACAATATACTTATTCATGTGTATTTACAGAAAGAGCTAGTTGCGGTGACCTTAAGGAAGCTAAATCCAAGAAAGGAAACAAGAAAGTTCGTGACGCAGGTGGACTGCAAGTCTTCCCACAAGAAGTTCGGCTGCGGTGATTCCGGTAAAGGTCATGTAAAGAAAACAGAGGGACGCTATGCAACCAAACGCAAGAAAAAAAAAAAAAAAAGGAGAGGGGAAGACAAATTGTTGTTCTAAATCGGTTGTGAAGTCTTCTGCAGCATTGCATCACTACCCATGAAACGAAATCGCAGCTCATCAAGTTAATATGATTAATAGGGGAACTCAAGTGAGATCAATCTAAGAGGAAGACTGGGCATGAACAAGCAGCAATCACAGCAACAAAAGGAAAAAAAAAAAAAAAAAAAAAAACAGAGTCAATCACCGTAAGAAGGAATCAAACACAAGCCGCAGCAAGAATAAAGATCGACGCGATACCGAAATTAATTCAAACCATCACAAGACATCCATAACCCATCTGCATGCATAAGCCATTCAACAAAAATTTTACCCGATTCAATAATCCCAAGGGTTCGAGATTACCTTAGATAAAAAGGATCATGCAATCAAATCCGCGAATTGGAAGAGGTGTGAGATGGATCCCTACAACAACAAAAAAAAAGAAAAAAAGAATCGTGATTTCCCCACAGCAAGAGGAGGAAGGCAACGGTTACACGCTGAAGGAAAAGAAAAGAGACAAGGAGGAGAATTTTAGGGTTTCAAAATAGGGGAAAGGAATACCTCGAATCCGAAGGCCCAGTAGATTCAGGGATCTCTGGAATCTTCAAGGGACACGAGCTCAAAGTTTCAGACAGAGCACGAAGAGTCCAACACTCCTTAAGCGGGAAGAGGAGGTGAAACTGTGGAATCTTAACACGTTATTGTTCAAAATAAAAAGAAAGAAAAGAAAAGAGATAGAATAGGCCTCTCACGCTGACTCACTTTGGGAATTGTAGCTTGGGCTGATTTTTCCTCATTTTGATTATGCGGCCCATTTCATGCTTCAAGCAGCCCACATAATCAAGGGGGCTAATGTTGGTACCCGAAAAATCACGCGACAAAATAAATATGTCGTGACGACATATTTTAGCATAAACACGCAATTTGTATAAAATTCCGTAAAACTATGGAATTTTATACCCATCTCTCGACTTTAACCCGCCAAGCAAACACACCCTAGATGTGGACCCAAGCCACATCCACGCATTTCTGGGGCTTGCAGGAGTGGGTATGGTGTGGAAGGTTACGGAAACATATAATGCTCGCCTATTAGTTTCACGTCATCGGTGGTCTCGAGATCCAAGCCCGGTAATTTAAACTTATAGCGAATTGGTGAAAATGAGGTTTGGGTCAACCTTTTTTCCTCAAAACCTAAAGCCCAAAGAAAAAGCCCAAACCCAAAAGAAATAGGGTAGCCCAACTTTCACCGTTTTCTTCTATCTCCCTTTCCTTTCCCCGCAGCTGCTAAATACGCTGCAACTCAACCCAAATATCCAAGTGAAATATCGATTCCCCCCCGTCAGTTGGCAAGGAGGGAACTTTCTAACTGGTAGGCAGATATTCCCTTCCCTCTTGAACGATGAGCTCACAGCTCCCTAGCTGCCCCTTCAACCTTGTTCCAGATTTCTTGTCACCGCAGCTGTTTCTGCTGCAGTTTTTGCGCACGGCTGCAACAATCCTCCCCTGTTTCCAAGACTCCATATCTCAAGTAAGCTCTGATATCCCAAATCTTAAGGCAGAAATTCTGCATGAGCTAAAGGATGAGTGTCTTACCCAGAAAACCAAAGGGTTTGAGCCACCATAACACCCCTCCAATCGAGCCTATAAAATGAGATATTTGAAACTGAAATGATCATCAAGCAACAACCCAGAAAACTTAGAAACATCAAAAAGCCTCTAATTCTTCAAGCTTCCAGGCCTCTAAACACAAAACCCAGTTCCTAGCACTTTTCTCCCAAGCCTCCCTGCCAAACTCATCTTCCAGAAACCTAAATTTGATACAATCCCCAAATTCTCTCACCACAGTATGTTTCTAGCTCCCACACCATCCTCATGCTGGCAAGCCTCATTCAGTATCTAAATCACGCACAAAATTCTCTCACTAGCATCAAGTTATTGAGTTAATTTTGGCCTGGTCTCGCTTAATTCAAAAAGAACCCTCACAAGTAGAGACCGGTATGGTACTGGTAAAAAATCTTACACACTCAAATCAGTAAGCCAACTTGAGCAATATACTAAAGTGGCGTAGTCCTTACATGTCAACGTTGACTTAATTACTACTCAAAAAATTATGTCTCGAACTAAGACTTACCTGGTCACTGAACTTTTAAACGGTAAACGACAATAACTTTCACTTTAATTTTCATTAGCTGTTAGGGGCCATAAGAACAATTTTTTTCTTCGGTGCAACTTTAAGGAAGACTTGCTTCATGAACATTGTAAAGCTCGTTAAACTGAAATCGTAGATGCGAAGAACACGAAACTCAAAGTTCTTATGAGCGAGTTATGACATGAGAAAATAGAGTTACTGTTTATATAAAGTTGCTATAAGTAGTGGTTTCCTTTCGCGCAACTTTACCAACAATCTCAGTAGCGAAGTTGCCAAACTCTTGATCCGTTTTTCTTCACCAACCCAGATCCTAATTGACACTATCTCTGTTCTTAGGTCATCTCAGGGCGCCGCCCACACCGGTACTACAGAAGCGCCTCTTTAAGCCCTTAAAATCCCTGGCCTCTATTTGCTTTAAGAACTACTCAAGGCAGCGGATCAAACAACTTCTCCCTCCTCCGACAATCTCTCAGCATGAAACCAGTTGTGTTGGATGCTCTCTTCCTCCTCTTTCAAACCTACCAAGCCTTGCAATTCGATTCATCTTGACAAGAAAGGAATTTGGAATTGAAAATTTAGACTATACCAAACCTTTCGAGGCAAATACCAGTGTAGAAAAGTTTCTCCCCTAGTTGTGATGAAGAGTTTGCATATGTCTCGAACCCTGATTTGGGGTTTAGGTGGCAACGTGTGGAAACGTGTGCTGTCTCCTCTTGTCATGTATTTTTATCCATTTGGGAATAGCATAGTGTTACAAACATGTCAGTATTATCGGTTTTGTAAGATATAGTTCATTTACCATTTTTCGGTTTTCAATTCGACCGAGGTGATCTGACCATTTGTTGATCGTCGTTCTTGGATCAGTTATTAGAGTTATTGAGTGTTTGTAACTCTTGAAGTTTAGGGGAGTTTCAGCTCGGAGGTGAAACTTGAGTTTTGGGATTCCCAATGAATTTTCATTAAATAATATTAATGATTTCTTGAAATACTTCTGGTTTATTTGTTCGACGAAAGAGGATATTGTGACAAAGGAAGTACGCAAGAGTGATAAGACCCACATCCATCCAATAATAACGACGTAGATTGAATCCGCATCAAAATCTAGTCCATCATATTATGTAAAAAAGCTATTCCCTTGGCGTTGCTACAGGTCATCGTCAGATTCCAAGAACCTTGCTGTAGAAAATGTTCTTAATTTGCGACTAGAGCGCCACTACAAGCGCTTGCGTTAATTTTAAAGGAAAATCATCCGTACAGTACCTGACCTTTTCCCCATTCTAAATTTCAGTACCTCACGTTCAGAAAATATCAGAACAGTACCTGAGGTTTTGATCTCGACCGAACATTAGTACCTAGAGCCGTTAGCTCCGTTATAAAAATCGACAACTGAAGGATACTTTCGTCTTTTTATATTTTAATCAATTTTTTCTACTCTCTCTCTCTCTCTCTCTCTCTCTCTCTCTCTCTCTCTCTCTCTCTCTCTCTCTCTCTCTCTCTCTCTCTCTCTCTCTCTCTCTCTCTCTCTCGTCCCCATTCAAACCCAGAAACACCATGGTTTCCAGCTTAGCTTTACCATGATGCTTGATATTTACCTACACATAATAACACTTCTGATCATCACCCAAAATTTCTACACATTCTAATCATATCCAAATACATATAGCATCAAATCAATAAAATTTCCGGTTCAAAATGCAGACAGAGGATAATTTCATCGAAAAGAAAATTCTTGCATCATCAACATGCACCCAGAATCCACTATTGAAAGACAAGAGATTAAAGAATGAACTAGGTGTTGTTGAGGTTGGGAGGTTTATGGGTTTGTGAGAGAGAGAGAGAGAGAGAGAGAGAGGCAACAGTACGCAATATCAACATCTTTTAGAAAACCCACTATTAAATCACCCATTATTGATCCAAGACTTGAAATTGACCTTGGAATTTGACGGTGGGGGAGTGGTGGATCGGAATAGGTGGAAAGGAATCACAATGAAGAAAGAAAAGGTGCAGGGAATCCAAAATGCAAAACTACCCAATGGCAAGTATTTGAACATGTGTAGCTCCCAGGTACTCACTCAATTTCATCATGAACATCTCGATGATAAATTGATCCCGAATTCAAATCCCTTGACTCAGAGCAAGCATGCAGGATCATCGACACAGTCACCGCATTGGGTCTCACTCCAATCAAACCCATCTCTCTAAACGCCACCAAACCTGCCTGGGTAGCCCACAGTGAACATAACAAGAACACAAACATGTCCAAGAAATCACATCCTTCACCGGTATTTAATCGAACCCCCCCCCCCCCCCCCCCCCCCCCCCCCGCCCCATCAACATACACGTCCCAAACATTTCAACCATGGCATTGCCCAAATTAAGCAATGTCCAAATGAAACCCGAACCGAATTGCCCTCATCATGAAGCTCTATTGCTTTTCTGAGATTACCCAAAACCCCTGAGTAGCCCACGTCTCTTAAGTGTAAAGATTGGAAGGTGCAATCCTTCTACCAAGTGATTCATCAGAGGAATCTCAACAACAGAATGTACAAGGAAGGGAAAAAAGTGGAGAGAGATGATGATCAATATGAAAACAAAAAAGCAAATATTTCCTTAAATTTTTTTTTTTTGCTTATATATATATATATATAAAAATTATATGGAGAAAAATAAGGAAAAAAGAAGAAGGGTAAATTGGTCATTTAATGATCAAAATATGCTAGTAGTCAGTTTTTGTAACGAAGCTAACGTCACCATGTACCAATCTTCAGTCGGGGTTAAAACTTCAGGTACCGTTATGATATTTTCTAAACGTGAGATACTGAAGTTTAGAATAGAGAAAATGTCAGGTACTGTACGGACGATTTTCCCTAATTTTAAATACCTTTTAGAACATTTCAATCATTGTTAAGAGATCGATGTACATATAGTATGCTGAGAGCGCATTTCTTATGATTAAGGGGAAGCATCAATTGAGCGAGATTAAATATACAGTAATAATCTATCCTACATAGGCAATAATTTGCATCTGCCGCCTAGTGAAAGATGAGCAAGAGTTCTCGTCTGAGTCGTTAGGTTATATATAGTCAATTAGCTACTTTTCTTTATGTGGTAGGGATTGGTTGTTGTATGTATGCCAGTTCAATGGTTGGTGAGGAATTAACAAAGGAACAGGGGAAGAAATATATATATATATATATATATATATATATTTGGAAAAGACTTGTACGTGGATCACGTGAAAGTTTATGGTCAATGACTATCTAATACTTACAAACACCAAATAAATTTATAAATTCCATTGACTATTGTTGAAGGCATCAATGCAGATCTACAAAACTGAGCCATTTCAGCTTTGATTTCAAATATTGCTACTAAGTTCTGAAGTTCATGCGTTCTTGAAGTAAGTATACTTTGTCAAGATCCTCTTCTTGAACTCTGTAGTCTCAAATTAACTCTGATGTTTCTGGAGTGCAAAGTTGTTGTGATCATGTACTTTCTGTATTGCTCGAATACTATAAATTCTTACAATACACATGTTTACCTTCACCTGGAAATCTCCAGCATTCTATGCAACTTCTTTCAAGTATGTAAGGTTTTTATTAACTAATTAAACCCAGGTTTTTAACTGAACAAGTTAACATTTTAACTGTTAGTTACTCTAATGAATAGCCTGTAGATGGTAGTCGATCACTCTGTCATATTACTTAAAGATCAAGCACTCAAAAGCCTTCCGGCTTCTATTATCATGTTCAGTTTGCTTAGTATTTCATTTTTCATGGTCACATGTAGGCCTCGGAGTTTATTTTGGGCTCAATCATGCCCTAAAGAATTTGGTTGACTCTACTAGTAAGAGAGTTTAAGACAACAGATTCTAGTGTCCTACGTGCAAAGGGGCATTAATGACGAGTAATCCAGATAATCTGGCAGATCCAAATCAACAAAGGTTATTCTTGCTTGTCAACCCTGAGATTATTTTGTTTTCAGTTGATGTTATACGGGTGTAGACTTTTTGGGATAAATTTTTTTAACCGAAGACTTCTCTATTGGCCGTTTTTTTCTCGTCACTAATGACTTTTTTCTTTTTCTTTTTCTTCCTCAGCCTTACACCAAGAGCTTCAGCAGCACACCCAATTAAGCAAAAAAGGAGAATTGCTGTGATTTTATATCCATGTTGGCGACCAATTTTTGTAATCTCATGTGTGATTGCAGTTTCAGTCGATCCTTTATTCTTCTACCTCCCAGTCATCGACGAGAAAAACAAATGCCTTGGAATGGACAAGACGTTGAAGGTGGTTGCCCTTGTCTTGCGATCACTCACGGATGTCACTTTGATAGTGAACATTATATATCAGTTTTGTAAGGCTATTAAAGCTGCTATGAAATCAAGAGACGAACAAAAGAAGAAAAAAGAGGCACAAACAAGAGGAAAGAAGGATAAAAAAGCAGGTGGAAAGTCAGTTTGCGAATGGAACGAGATAGTTCCATTTGCCAAGGCATTAGCTCAGAAGTTGTCATGGCGCTCCATCATAATCGACTTCTTTGCTGTTCTTCCGATTCCTCAGGTAAGATGAATATATTAAACTTTAATAGTTTATGTCAAAGTTACCAAGAAATTTTCTTATCCATTCTCTCGGAGATAAATATTAATTACTAGACTATTAGCTGGTTAATTGGTTGTGCAAGTTACTAATTATTAATAACTTCCTAACCCATTATTAATTATTTGGCCAGGTGCTAATAGTAGCTGCTGCTTCCAAAATGAGAAGCTCGAAATATATAGACAAAAAAAAGACTCTGAATTTCTTTCTTCTTGCTCAATATTTGCCAAGGGTCTACCGAATGCACCATTCGTCTATAGAACTTAGGAGGAAGACTGGAATATGGACTAAAGGTGCCTTCAATTTTTTCTTATACATCCTTGCCAGTCACGTAAGTTTTTCTTATATATTGTCATTTTCATTTTACTTGGTCTTTATTTCTCTCACCAATTAATTAGTCTTTTTATGGTTTAGGTACTTGGAGCCTTTTGGTATTTCTTCTCTATTCAACGAGAGACGTCATGTTGGCACCAAGCGTGTGTAAAACATAGTAACACAAGATGTAATTATTATTGTGATGAAGACACGGCATCAAGAAATATGACGTTCATCAATTCTCTTGATGAATTTTGCCTTGTAGATGTGCCAGAAAATGCTACAGCACCCTTCGATTTTGGAATATTTCTTGATTCCCTTAAGACTGGTAATGCAGGGTCAATAGATTTCAGAAAAAAGTTTTTGTACTCTTTTTGGTGGGGCCTACGAAATCTAAGGTATACACACACATTTCATTTAGTATATTTTGATTGATTTAGGAGTGCAAACTAAAGAAATTGGAGTGCACTATAAATCCTTAACTCCCATTACTTGTTCAGAATGTAGTTCAATTATGACATTATGCTTGATTTTCAATTGTTTATAAAATTAATTTAGTGTCAAATCTTTATACATTTCCCTAAACCCCAAATCTTGATTATAGGGGACCCCTCTTTAATAAAGACCTTGTAATGTATCAATCGTTTGATGAATTTTATGTTGAAAAGCTAAATATCAAATAAAATTTTAAATTTCAGAAAAATAAAAATATTTAAAATATTTATTCAACTATTTAATTTTCTTTTAATTCTTTATTTGAGATCCTCATTAGAAAGACTTCATCTTAATGTATAACAACATACGTAGTACAAATTTCCACAATTATATCGTTGGTCGAATTGTTCAGTTGTTCTCAAAAAAATTATGTGGTGCATCCGTGCATCTAGAATTGAAGTACTAGGGGATCGATGATGTTACTGCATAAAATAAAAGGACAACACGTGGGAGAGTGAATTGAGTGTAAGAAATTAAATTTTAACTACAGAAACCTTAGTTTTAAATCTATTATGCATTTAATTCACTCAACTCCAAAATTAAGGGAAATCAACATTTTGCTAGTTAACCATTGATTATTATCTCAAATGCATGTTATATCCTAATATCCTTTAATTACCTTTTTTTCTACAGTAATTTTGGCACAAATCTAGAAACAAGTACGTACGTGTGGGAAAACTGCTTCGCTATTCTTATTTCTGTCATTGGCTTGCTACTATTTCTATATCTTATTGGGAAGGTGCAGGTAATAACGTGTCTTCCTATTCATCCACTTACAATTGGACTAGTTTGACATTAATCGCTCAAATTCTCTTTTGGCTTTGCTAAAAGTGCAGATGATTTTTTTTTTTTATCTAAAATGGCACATAGATTGTTTCCTCAATGATATATGCCTTGTAGCTAGCTAGCTGGGTTTAGATATCTGAGCAGCTGACCAAGCTATTGTGTTCATGCAACAGACATTTATCTCGATGCGAACTCAAAAATCGGAGGAGAGAGATAAGAAGCTTAAAATGAAAAAGCTAGGTATACAAGTTTGGATGAACAAACACGGTTTCACAGATGAAATGAAGCTGGAAATGAAGGAACATGTAAAACGAAATTGGGAAGATATCAAAGATGCTGACATGGAGAATTTATTCTCTATTCTTCCGGGAAAAACCAGAAAAGTCCTGAAGGAACATATCTGCATGGAAATGCTTAAAAATGTACGTATATTTATCCTCTCTTTCTATATTAGAAATTGATTGTTGATAATTTGAATATTACAATATTTAACAGTGATGATATTGATCCATACCATATCTAGAAATGATGTAGCTAGAAATTGATTGTTGATAATTTGAATATTACAATATTTAACAGTGATGATATTGATCCATACCATAGAAATGAAGCTAAAGGAAGAAATTAAGGATGAAAACTATATAACTCCCCAGTTACTTACTTTTTAAACATTCGAGATTTACGTGAATAGCTTACTAATATAATGAATTTCTGAAGGAAAACTACTTTTAATTTTTTTTTTTTTACAAAATTTATCAATGAAACAAGTAGTAGGCGGAATGTGAATAGTGGTAAATGGTAATGTTTCATATCCGGTCATTCCAATGATGTAATTTTATTCAGTAAATAAAATAATATAAAAATTTTTTTCCTCAAAAAAAAGAAAAAGAAAAAGAAACAGAAAAATGAATATGAATGAATTTCTCAATGAAACATTTTTTGTTAAGGTGAAACCGTGAAACTTATTCTTATGTAATGACAAATTATTAATATAATCTAATCAGGTGCTACATGTGTAGGTCCCAAAGCTTGCAAATATGGATGTAAAAGTGTTGAGGATGATCTGCGAATATCTAATTCCAGTCAGCTACCTGGATCATAGCTTCATTTTTCGAACAGAAGAACCAATGGATCGCATGCTCTTCATTACAAAAGGCTTCGTGTTGACCTCCCCGACTAGTGATAGTAACCCTTCAGTGATCGAGAAGAGGTCCCTGAAAAGTGGTGGTTTCTATGGAGACGAAGAGCTTCTGACTTGGGTAGCATCCAAAGAAAATCCCTGTCTTTCTGACCTTCCTACCTTAAAGGAAAATGTCAAATGTCATTCAAAGGTAGATTGCTTTGTTCTCTTGGCCAAGGATTTGAGAACAGTAGTTTCCAGATCCAGAGTCTATTGGGATCTGAACAATTCTGAAAAAAAAGAAGAGGTAGCAAAAGCAGCAATCCTTCCATTCCTTCGTCTCCGCCTTGATCATCAAAGAGCGGGTGCTCAGAACGGAAACAGCAGCAATCACATAGTAATAGAAACCTCTACATAATCGGTCCTAGCGAATTGAAGGCATGCATAGGTGCGAGCCTTACAAGGAAACTAGCCAGCTAGCTACCGCTATGGCCTGATTTACTTTTGTCTACAAACATTGAAATAAATATGTTTTCAGATTTCTCTATAGCTGGAGTTTCCGAAGTAATCAAGAATTATAGAGCTTGAAGTTGATTTCATTAATAGAATTGAAGAATTTCAGTAAGGCTACTCTGTGGTTGTTGGAGTAAAAGATACAATCAGAAAGAATGAAAATGAAGCCTAAAAAATGAAGAAAATGCTCACAGCCTCATATCTAAGCCTATATCATTTGTTGAATTTGAGTTTTAGAGAGATAGAGAATCTGAGTTTAAAGAGAGTGAAAGCCAGAGTCAAAAATCTAGCGGGGCATCTGTTGTGTGGAAGCGTAACAAACACAATACTGATATGGAACTAGATGAGCGACCAAACAACGAAAAAGAAAGCAAACACAAGAACACAAGAATTTATAGTGGTTCACTCAATCAATGTGATTGAGCTACGTCCACTTCAGAGCCGGCGAGAAATTCCACTATAATCAATTTGGAGAGAATACAATTAGAGTTTTAGAATAAACTCTACCCAAAATCCCAATAACCCAATAACCAAGTTAACTCCCTCTTTCTCTCTACAGCGGCAGTAGGCATATATATATTACCTAATCAATCTAGACATACATATATATATATATATATATATATATATATATATCCTATCCTAATTAACCTAGGGCCTTGCCCACGTGATCACCATGGGCCATTCAATTGGATTTTGCCACCAATTAAATAAAGCCAATATTCAATAATCTCCACCTTGGCTTTATTTTGATGTAAATTCTCCAAAGCAGAACTTCAAAAAACCAATCGCCGCTCCGACATCCCCGTAGGGAATTTCAAATTCTACAACTACCAATCAAGTTCAAGCATATGCTTGAACTTGCTCAATGGAACTGACTTTGTCAACATATCAGCAGGATTATCTGCGGTTCCAATTTTGAGGAGTTGAACATCGCCATCCTCCACCATCTGACGAACCTTGTGAAATTTGACATTGATATGTTTAGTACGAGCATGAGTAACTTGGTTCTCTGCTAAATGAATAGCACTTTGACAGTCACAAAAAATATCCACATATTCTTGAATAATTCCCAAGTCCTCAAGTAAACCACGAAGCCAAACTGCTTCTTTTGCACCCTCTGTTACTGCCATATATTCAGCTTCTGTAGTCGACAAAGCAATTGTAGATTGCAAATTCGACTTCCAACTCACCGGTCCACTAGCAAGAGTAAACACATAAGTTGTAGTAGATCGACACTTATCCAAATCACCTGCGAAATCAGAGTCCCCATATCCAACAACACATTGACTCATCTTATCCTGTTGAAAAACCAATCCAACATCCACAGTACCAAGAATATACCGTAGAATCCACTTCACTGCTTGCCAATGACCTTTACCTGGATTATGCATATATCTGCTCACCACACTTAAAGCCTGTGAAATATCCGGTCTAGTACACACCATACAATACATCAAGCTACCAACAGCACTAGCATAAGGAACTTTGGCAATATATTTCACATCATCATCTGTGCTAGGAGATATAGTAGACTTAAGCTTAAAGTGAGAGGCAAGAGGTATACTTACAGGTTTAGATCTATCATTCATGCCAAACCGATGCAGTACCTTCTTCAAATATTGCTTCTGTGACAAACAAACTTTGCCTCTTGATTTATCTCTTTCAATTTCCATGCCCAAAATCTTTTTAGCTTCTCCCAAGTCCTTCATCTCAAATTCACCACTCAATTGTGATTTTAATTTATTTATCTCCACCTTGCTCTTAGATGCAATTAACATATCATCAACATATAAGAGCAAATAAATGAAGGTCCCATCCTATAGCTTGCGAAAATAAACACATGGATCATAAAGACTCCGAGTGTACTTCTGACCGAACATAAATTTATCAAACCGCTTGTACCACTGCCTTGGAGATTGTTTCAAACCAAACAATGATTTATGCAGTTTGCAGACCCAATTTTCTTTACCAGCAATTTTAAATCCTTCTGGCTGAGTCATATATATCTCTTCTTTTAATTCACCATGTAAGAAAGCAGTTTTTACATCAAGCTGTGCTAACTCAAGATAAAACTGTGCAACCAAGGCCAATAAAATACGAATAGAAGAATGCTTAACAACAGGAGAAACTACCTCATTGTAGTCAATTCCTTCTTTTTGTGCGTAGCCTTTAGCTAATCTAGCCTTATACCGTGATTCTTCCTTTTTAGCAAACACCCACTTGCAACCAATTTCTCTATTCCCATGCGGTAACTGAACCAACTCCCATGTTTTATTCTTGTGAAGAGACTTCATCTCCTCACCCATAGCTTTTTCCCATTCTACACAATCTGCATGTATGACAGCTTCTTCATAAGTAGTAGGAATTTCTTCTTCAGTAACTGGAAGTGCATAAGTCACCATATCATTAAGCCAAGCTGGCTTTTGAGCATTCCTTTTTCCCTTTGTAGTTGCAATTGGTCCATCTTGCTGTGTAGGCTCTTGGGTTGGAGCCTCTACTTCAATACTCATGTCCTCAATATTTAAATTATCTGAATCAACATTAGGACTCACTGGATCAAGTGGAGTTTCAACAATTTTTTTCTTTAACTCCACCTGCTGCAAACTCTCTACGGTCATTCTCTGCTCATCAGAATTTTTCTGCTTGTTCTGATCAACCATAATAGCCTCATCAAAAGTTACATCTCTGCTTACAACAACTTTCTTCACATCTGGACACCAAAGCTTAAATCCCTTAACACCCTCATTAAATCCCATGAATATAGCTTTCTTGGCCCTTGGATCTAGCTTGCTTTCCCTGACATGAAAATAAGCAGGACAACCAAAAATATGTAAATAATGATAATCAGTAGCAGGTTTACTAGACCATACCTCCATGGGAGTTTTTCCCTCAAGTGCAGCAGTAGGTAACCGATTAATGAGATGGCTTGCATACACAACTGCCTCAGCCCAAAATTCTTTGCCTAATCCAGAATTAGACAACACACACTGAATTTTCTCCAATAAAGTCCGATTCATGCGCTTTGCCACCCCATTCTGTTGTGGTGTCTCTCTAACTGTGAAGTGTCTCACAATGCCCTCATCTTGGCATAGTTTCAAGAACGGATCAGATTTGTATTCACCTCCATTATCTGACATAAGCCTCTTAATTTTTCGACCGGTCTGAGTCTCAATCATCTTCTTCCACTTCACAAATATATCTAAGACTTCATCTTTATGCTTCATGGTGTACACCCATACTCTTCAAGAGAAGTCATCAACAAAAGAGACATAGTAATGCTTACCTCCCAAAGATGCAGTTTTGGTAGGTCCCCATACATCAGTGTGAACATAATCTAGAGTACCTTTAGTCTGATGAACTGCAGTGCCAAATTTAACTCTAGTTTGTTTTCCTAAGACACAATGTTCACAAAATTCTAATTTTCCGGTCTTTACACCTTTCAATAGACCTTGCTTCACTAATCCCTGCATTGCTTTCTCACCAGCATGTCCAAGACGCATATGCCATAATTTTGTATTGTCTGCATCATCATCTATAGTCTCAGATATTGCTATTTCACCTGTCACTGTGCTCCCTTGTAGAAAATATAAATTTCTGAACCTTTCACCTTTCATCATCACAAGTGAACCAGAGACAACTTTAGCAACTCCACTTTTCAATGTAATTGTGTGCCCTTTTGATTCTAAAGTTCCCAAAGAGATAAGATTTTTCTTCAAATTTGGAACATATCGGACATTAGTTAATTCTCTTACTACTCCATCATGCATCTTGAGACGTACCAATCCCTCTTGTTCTGCAAGGACTGTTGTCTCCCATCAAAACTACTCCACCATTCAACTCCTTGAAAGTAGAGAACTATTCCCTATTAGGGCACATATGATGTGAACAACCTGAATCCATAACCCACTTGTCAGAATAACCAACTGCAGATGAACTAGCCAAAGCAAACTCAATCTCATCTTCTTCAAAGTCTTCAAAAGCTGATGAACAACTCAAAGAAAAATCAAAGTCGTCATCTTCATCATCTCTTACAACATTCATTTCAGAATCCTTCTTGTCTCTATTATTCAACTTAGGACAATCTTTCTTCCAATGACCTTTGTTACGACAAAAAGCACACTCATCTTTTGCAGGAAATTTACTTCTTGACTTGGAACGAGATTTACCTCTTTTTCCAGTAGGTTTTCTCTCATAAGATCTGCCCCTTACTACAAGTGCTTCACCTGAAACATTCTGAAGTTGCTTCTCTTTCTTTCTGCACTCATTATTTATCAATAAATTACACACATCATCAAATTTCACATCATTCTTTCCATGCAACAAAGTTGTAATCATATGCTCATACTCGTCAGGAAGAGAATTTAGCAAACACAACGCCTTATCCTCATCACTAATTTTCACATCCAAATTAGCCAAATGTGTAAGTATCTTATTGAAATCACTGACGTGTTCAGACACAGAAACACCCTGTCGATAATTAAATTGAAAAAGCCACCTCTTCAGGTGAAACCGATTTTCAGCACTCTTGATCATATATTGGTCTTCTAATTTCTTCCACAATGCTTTTGCAGAAGTTTCTTTCATGACAAAGAATTTCTGATCTTTAGCAAGGCACATTCTGATAGAACCACAAGCCCACTTGTTAATTCTCGCCCACTCTACATCATCTATGTCTGCAGGTTTATCTTCCAGAGCTATATCCAATTCTTGTTGACACAAGACATCCATCATCTCACACTGCCACATGCCAAAATTGTTGGTGCCATTAAACTTTTCAACTTCAAATTTGGCATTACCAATTGATGGCCTGGAAGTCGACTAACGCGAAGAACCTGAAGACTCAGTCCCTTTCTTTTTCTCGTCAACCATGATTTCCAATCAATGAATCAACTCCCAATTCAGAATCAGAGCTCTGATGCCAATTTGTTGTGCGGAAGTGTAACAAACATAATACTAATATGGAACTAGATGAGCGACCAAACAACGAAAAAGAAAGCAAACACAAGAACACAAGAATTTATAGTGGTTCACTCAATCAATGTGATTGAGCTACGTCCACTTCAGAGCCGGCGAGAAATTCCACTATAATCAATTTGGAGAGAATACAATTAGAGTTTTAGAATAAACTCTACCCAAAATCCCAATAACCCAATAACCAAGTTAACTCCCTCTTTCTCTCTACAGCGGCAGTAGGCATATATATATTACCTAATCAATCTAGACATACATATATATAAATATATATATATATATATATATCCTATCCTAATTAACCTAGGGGCCTTGCCCACGTGATCACCATGGGCCATTCAATTGGATTTTGCCACCAATTAAATAAAGCCAATATTCGATAGCATCAAACCATGTCAGATTGATGACATGGCTTGACGAGAGGATAGAAAAATTTCTCATGGGAAAAGACCAAAGACCACCCCACTAAATAGAACAGAAATTGCACCCGTGAGTGAGTGTGAGGTAGCCATTGGGATTCTCACACAGATTTTGGTAGCTATTAGGATTTATACCCACTAATTTCAATCAGTGTGTATAGCTCTTTTTGCTAGTGGTGTACAAATGCAGCTGGCAAAATCCTACCACTAGGCAGCACGCAGCAGAAGCAGAAATAATTGCTCTAATTATTGATCCAAATATTTTCATCCGAATTTCAATGGTTGGTAAAGAATTAATTAAGGAACAGATGGAGGAAGAAAAGACTTGTGAGTAACCAAGTCAACTATATAGATTCCATTGTAAAACTATAGCTGACCTGTCATTATCTAAGTTTGAGTGAACAATTCTGATTAAAATATCATTATACTTAATAGGAGATATAAGAGGAGTACTATACCTAGAGACCAAATAAGCTAAGTATATCAAGCTTTATTGGTTAGGAATATATTATTTAGATTACAATGTAATCTAGAATCAGTGATACATTAGGATACTTATTAGGGTGACCTGATTCATAAGAAATTTTTTTATGGGAGGACTTTTAGGGTTAATCATCCAATATAAATAAGGTGCTTGAGGTCCCTACTCTCTGTAACAAAAGCATTTAGTCTTGCCCCATTGAAGGACCTTGAGATCAGAGAAGAGCAGAAGACCTTAATTCGTGTAGCTCTTCAAGATGTCTTCCATTCAAGAATCATGTATGTTGTTCAGTCCATACAGTACTAGTTCATGTTGATATTGATTCATGTATGTGTGTTTATGTTATTGTGGATTAATCCTTGTATTTGGACTTGCTCATTCAGATTAACAATTGGTATCAGAGCATTTAGGTTTTCACAAAACATAAATCAATTTTAGTAAATTATGATATCAATTTTGAAAGAACTACGGTTATTATGTAACATGTTCTAGAGCCCTCACCTTGTTTTAAAGAATCAGGCCACTTAAGAACATAAATTCTTGGCCCGAACCCGCAACAACATTGGTGCAGGCCCAATACTCATTCAGTAACCCGCTACAGGATGTGACCGTTGTCTCATAACGGTGAAATCAAAATTTGGGATTTAGGATTTTTGGTCTAGATTCGGAAGTGCAGAAGATGCATTCATCTTTTGGAATTCAAACTCCACATGCTGCGGATTAAGAAGGTGAATAAATTGGGTGCTGTTTATTGCTTAAATTTCATGCTTCCACTAAGAATTATGCAGCAAATTGTAAGGATTCAAGATTAGGCTTTTCTATAAATTTTATCTCGATTCAAAGCATGTTTTGATTCATAATGAAGCAAGAACACTAGAAGCATTCCCGATGTGAACCTAGGTTAGAGTAGATGGTGACTGGGTGAAATTTACATTATATGGTTGTTCAGTGATTGTGTAAATTTTGAATCGAATGCTTGCATATCTGTGAATATATGTTGATGATTGTGTTCTGATATGCTATCAAATTTCTGTTTCTGTGATTAAACAAAACAACATGTGTGATTAAGTTTATCTCCATATATGTGTTTTGTGTTCATCAAGAAAATTGCAGGTTTTCTATATAGTGACCAAAATGATTTTGGTTTAAAAGGAATAACTAAAATTTTAAAATGGTCTATGAGTTTTGGTAAAGTTAGTGGATATTAATGGCTATGAATAAACTCATTAAGTTAATGACCAGAAATTATGTTTTAATTTTTAGACCATATGAATAATGTATTCCAAAGAAGTTTGAATTGTATATATAGGCTTAGTTTGGGATTGCTGTGCTGTGAGGGGAAGCACTTCCGAACTTGCTGTGAGAGGAAGCACTTCCGAACTTGCTGTGAGAGGAAGCAGCTGAGGTGTTTGGTAAACTATTTTTAAAAGTGCTGTGAGAACTAAAAGCAATTTCTAGGTGTTTGGTAAGTTGCAAGACAAAAGTGCTTTGGTTGAGTATAATTACCAAAATGGTCATGCATGTTAAAATATGCTACTAAAATACATAATTTTGTTTTTTTTGTACATAATTTTGTTTTTTTTATTATGTAACCATACCAAATAAAAAAATTTCTCATGTATTATTCTTGTACCCTTGCTTGGACAGAATAAAAGATTTACTTTAAACCCTTCAATATGCATATTATGTTTTACTATTACACAAAATAAGTCTAGAATATTTGGATTAATTTCCCGACCATAGTTCAACGGGAACCATTACACAAAATATATTAAAGTCACTTGAAATTTGCAACTAAATGCTAAGTAGATGCATTCATTAGACTTTGAGCAATTGCATTTCTTAACACCTCCATTTCTTGTCTTCCCGGACCATCTCCATCATGTTCATTATCCTCCTTTCCTATTCTTGTTCGCATTGTAGATTTTAATGGAGCTTCAAAATGAATAGCAAAACACCAGCATAAGTAAAGCATTTATATAATGTGCAATTAACATCAAGTACTTATCAACTTATATAGTGGAAAAGAGACATACTTACCAAACAGAGTATGATGCCAGGAAACGATCAGAGTTGCATTCCTTTCAAGTCACCCTAGCAAGCAAATTCCTCCCCAGCATTTATCTGGCTAAAACAGGAGAATTTAACTAACATTCAAACAAGAACAAGATTAGTCTTTGAAAGTATCTGAAACTTTATGTGCCTTATATACAATAGATTCAGAACTTCAGGTACAGACTAGCAAGTGAGCCCCGCGCGATGCTGCGGGGTTGTTTTCCTGAATTTATACGCGATTCCCTTAATTTATACATAATAGAGTGACTCATAATCTAAGAAGCGTAACTGAAACTGTTTTTAATTTTACAAATTGCGAAAGGAAAATAGAGTATAAAAAAGAAAACTCATCCAAAAAAAAAATCCTTGAGCATTAATCTAACAATGATTTGAAGTCTCCAAAACATGCTGCAAACGGAGAACCTAAAATAGGCATTGTTTTAACCATCTTTTTCTAGTCCAAAGAGATCGAACATAGAGAGGTTCAAAAATATAGTATATTAAAGCTCAAAGTGAATCCACGCTATTCAAATCAAGTGTACAGAAGAAATGTGAAATAGCCCAATAATTGCATGCAACAAAAAGTTATCTATCATTTCCATAACATATGTCCAGGTTCTGACACTCTTCCAAAATCCCATCTTCAAGTACCGCTATATCTGGATTTTTATCTGCTCTCCAATAGTTTCATTATCTAGATCATATGGCTTGACTTGGTTTTTAGGTTTTTTCTCAATGCCAATAATTGTATCAATGTTGGCACATTCTCATTTGAAGATTAATGTCTCTCTCTGGTCATCTTGTGAGGAACTTTTAGAAGTTGCATTTGTGTCTTTAGCTCATATATTTCTCTGCTGCTCTCTGTATCAATGCTTGTGGGCTTTCACCTTTAGGATTTGGCTTGGTTCTGTTAATGCCAATAGCCTAAATAAAAGAACAATGGTATGTAAGATTGACATGCAATAAGATAAAGTAGCTAGCTTGTAAACAACATTTTGATTTAGTTTCTTAATCCACAAACAGACCGAATTGCAAACAACATTTTGATATAGTTTCTTAATCCACAAACAGACCAAATTGCAACTATAACTTTCATTGTAGATCATACACATAAAAGTATACAGCTTCTAATATTGATGTGTCTCTAACTTTCCTTGCAGATCATAAGTTCTCTATGTTGTGAGATTAGTTATGATGATGTCTTCATGAAAAACCTTATTCTCAATTGGATGCTATAAACCTCTGGCGGTGAAGGTTTCCTGCTACTTTTCTTTCAAAACAACTTGAGTAGTTGTTGCGATATCTTTGAACTTGCTAAAGGTTATTTGGATTCTAGGACTACTCTGAAAATCTTAATGAGCCACCATTATTACTCTTGTTTGTATAAGTTACTCTTGTTTCCGCATCCCTCTACCATGCTAAATGAACAAAGAAAAAAAATACATAACAGTATTTACAATCTAAAATCAGAATAAGAAAGAAAAACTTTCAAATTATACACGAAGATTCAAGAGGATCAATCAAGAAACCAAAGGAAACAAAGCAGAAACAAAATCAAAGGAGATTTGCAACAATTTTGCAGCTCAAAAACCTTTCAAAGGTGACAACCAAACTGTGATTTAACTGTAGGACGCAACTCTCATTACCATATACAATTCTAGAATAATCGAAGTTATCAATATAATCAACATTATCATTTATCAAGCAAAAAAGAAAATATCTGCTTCCCAAAATAGGGTCCAATAACAATGATGTCAGGTACCTTGATCCACTTAGTAACAATGAATTCAATATCAGAGATTGACAATAACAAACTAAAGATTGAGAACAATAACAAAAGTTAAACTTGTTAACTTCTCCATGAAAGCTAAAGCACCGATATAACCTTACCAACAAAAGCTTTGATAACAAACTTCCTCCCTAACTTCAGTCAGTCTCAACCCATACTGCAATTTTGCTAAGCTTAAACTTGGAGTTTTCAAGCTTCCAATTCAAACTGGCTACTTACAAATTAAAAATCTAACTGATGTAGGCAGAGAAGTATTAGAACAAACACGTCAAATGGATGTTCAGGAAAACTAGTTGCTAGAATGAGGAAAAGCACAAAATTTCCTAATATGATCCTTTGAAACCTGTATCTGAACCATACATATAAAAATTATGAAAGATATTTTCCAAGAAATATAATCAGTATGTTAACTATGGCTAGCACTTAAAAAAAACATATAAAGGGATCTTCAAACAAACGTAAAGGAGAAGTTGCGAAAGAAATTACCTCACAATTAAAAGTTCCTTATGATTCAAGATCCCATAAGATAAATATTCTACTACAAAGCTCTCACATTTTTGTATGACTTTGGGGCATGAAACTTTGTCAAATTTTACCATTTCCGTAAAACCAAGCACATCCCACATATATGATATCAATTACACACTTATTACTTAAATTCATTTTAAGAATAAACTAGAAAACATGGATTATTTGATGACTACATATCATCCCACTTTCAACCAATTCAATCTCACATTCCCCACTTTATCTATTCCGATCCATCATTATCCCCAAACAAGATGACACACTGTCCACTTCTTCCATTCCCTTCCCATTGTTCCTTTCATAGTCTCGGCTCGAATTCCGAGCCATTTTCCTCCCTTGTAACTATAACATACATATTATTTACACCATATTCCTTCTCCTTCAAATTTTGCATCCTAAATGCCGCTGATTTTTAATAAAAGAAAAACGTAACATGCCAATCAAATGAAGCTGGAAAATAGTAAGATGAAGAACTCCAAGCACAGTGGATTTATGTTTTTGTAATGAATTACCCAGATAACGATTTCAATCAAAAATAAATATTCTGGGTGAAGTAAGGAAAGAGAAGGTGAGAGAAAGTTTGTACCAATGTCATAGACGACGATATCATTGAGAAACCTCTTCTCTACAAGGCCTCCGAACACGATCACTTTGGATTTTCCAATGTTGACGGCAGTGTGACCACTGAGAATTCAAACACATGACAAATTCAAATGGAAAAATCTCCAAAGTTAATAATACATAACATGGAATAGAGACGGAGAGAGAAGGGTTTGCCTGCGAGGTTGGGGAAGAGTTCCGACGAAATCAGACGAAGAAGCTCGAACCCAGTAATGCATCTTCTCTTCGTCTTTGCTATTTTACTATTTCCTCTTTCTCAAAGCTTCGTTGCATCGTACTATATAGCTCTCTGGTTAAGTTGCTTATTTTTTTGGAATTGAAGGTCACCACCGACGAGCTGAAGAAGAAGACGTAGAGGAAGGTGACGAGAATCCACGACGAACTGAAGAAGACGGCGCGGAGGAAGGCGGCGACAATCCACCAATTGAATGAGGTCACGAGCGACGAGCAGAAGAAGAAGGTGATCTGAGAGAAGACTAGGGAGAACCAGACACCGAAGAAGAGAAAGGAGGAGTGACGTCTGCCTCTCGCGATGGGATTTGCTGTTTTTTCAATGTAATTTTGAGAAAAGGAGGAGGATAGAATTGGCAGTTCACCAAATTTTCATTAAACCCTACTGTTCATCCTCCGTGTTTTCCCAAAGCAGGTCTTCAAAAGCTACAAATTCCAGCTTCCTAAATTCAGCTTTCTGGAGAAGCAATTTCAACCAAAAGCAGCTTTGAGAGATTTTACCAAACACCATGTTTTTTGCCCAAAAGCAGAAGCAGCTCCAAAAGCACCTCAGGAATCAATCCCAAACTAAGCCATAGTCTAAATTGTAAAACAGTATTGTGCATGACTTTGAATTTATTTTTTGATTCTATAGCCTTTTCTTCTGTCACAAAGATGTTGATTGACTTTAGAATAATTTGAATTCACTAATTATGGTGCAATGATTAAGAATTTAAGAAACTACAGAATCTTGTCTTTTGCTAGCTTGATATTGTTCCAATTTAGGGGTGTTTTGATTTCTTTTGTTCTCTGACATTGTTCTGTGATTTGTGAACTGCTTAAGATACTTCACTTAATGTGCAGAATGTTTTGTGTCAAAATTTTCAGTTTTATTTTGAAACTAAAACTTACCAATTTATCTTGTTTTTGCTCACTGCTAGAAATCTTTACAAGAATTTGACCAATGTTTTGATTCTGAATGAGACCAACTTTAGAGCTTGCAGGAGTTCCTTGGAACACTATTTGATGATGTAAGAAAATATGGACCTTTGTTTCACTGATGACCAAGCTGAACCCTTAACTGAAGAGAGTACTGTAGAGGATAAAAGGGAGGCTAGAGCTTGGTATAGGGCTAATGATTTGGTGCTTAAATGCAACTTACGCGCAATAAGGGCACGATCATCAAAGAAGTGAGAAATATTTGGACCCGAAATTATCGTACCACGGGAATTGAAAAGCTAACTCCAATCCTTGGTTATGCTGATTACTAAGTCACCAACAATTTAACAAACAAAACCTAAAAATAGCACTAAGCTATTTACATGCCCAGCTCAGAAAAACCAAGCCTAAAATGGGTCAAGAGAACCATAAATAAATGCCAAAGCTCACAACGAAGTGGTGGTATTGACAATGAAAGTGGTTTGTGAAGTTTGATTTTGATTGCGAAAAATAAAATTGACAATTGAAAATTAAAATTGTAACTAAAAATAAAGATAATAGAAACTAATCAAGAAATGGAAATTAGGTCACTAGGGTATCCTCCTAGTCAAATTTAATGCACAAATACGCTCCGACAATGGTCATTCAATTCATAATGGCATCAAGAACGGTACCTAACAGGACTCGCCCCCGATTTCACCCTGAAATCGAAGTAGCCTTGCGGGGTCCATCTTAGAAGAAATTCTATCAAAAATTTGGCGGAACCTCTTCTAAAATGTACTACCCAAAAACCTGTAGAAAAACAAAACACTTCCAAACAATCCCACCTTATTCTTCTGGAGCCACCCTGCTCCCTAAATCACAACATCCCTCACTTCACAAAACAATTCTGAACTTAAGAATATTAATCTCATGGGTTATCAAAGCAATCTAATACACAACGTGTACAAGAGGAAATAATACAAGATAAAAACCGATACTTTTTATAATGCGGAAGCTATAACAGCTATGCCTCAACCTCAAGCTAATCTGGCCTACAAACTGGGCATTTGAAACCGAAGGGCCCAGGGGAAAAACATTTAAAAACCGTTAGAGTGAGTGGACGAAAATTTAATAAATTTATAATGAACAAGTGAAACTTAACGCTTTCCCAAGTTATTCTCTAAAACCTCGCATGCAGTAAAATCTTGCCAACACTCTTAATCATCATCTTTATTGAAATCTCAATCACGTAAAATAGAATATCTCGAAATCTCTTAAATATATAATGACATTTCACAAATCTTGTTAAATTATTCATATCTCAAATAGGTGATGACTAGAGGGGACTGCCGACAAGTCATCTCATGACACCTGGAGAAGACTGCCGACCAGTGACGCATCGAAGGGGACTGCAGACCGGACAAGGAGGTGATGGTTAGAGAGGACTGCCGACTAACTACCTCATGCCATCTGGAGGGTGCTGTCGACCAGATGACGCATCGGAGGGGACTGCCGATAGGAATATTCTGGAGGAGATTGCCGACCAGACTTACCTAGAGAGGACTGCCAACCAGGTAAAGCATGCATGCGTAGACTTATTTACCTCCTCAATAAACTGGAATCAAACTCTTTCAAATAATTGCTTTTAGAAAGAAACCCGATATTAATTAAATAAATCATCCATAAATCGTCGAAAGCATAAATCAAGAAATCTCAATAAAACACTCAACATCTCAATAATCCTGGAAAATTCTTAATTCTCATAATATTTTCTCAATCAATCACTTTCCGAAAACTACTTCTCATAACTCAAAAATCAATAAATGCTTTCGAAAAAGAAAACTCAATATTAATTCCATAAATCCTCAATAATCACCGGAAGCATATTTCATAAATCCCGATAAATGAAATACTCAAAAATGATTAGAATGCCACTAAATATAATTTAGAAAGTTTCGATAAATCAACAATTAAAGGAAAGCAGTATATCGTGAAATCACATATTAAATCTCAGCCGGAACATAATAAAATAAATCAAATACTGCATGTATAATTATTTAAAATCAAATGTCCACTCACAGTACTGTTTAGGCGACCACCAAATGGTTTCCTTCGTCAAGCAGTAGCTCGATACGTCATCCTATACACAATTATAATTCGTGAATAACAATGCGAAAATTAAATACGATTCCCACATCATAACCTCATAATTCAACATTTCTATCTCTTCTCCGATTTAACCAAAACTTCACCATTAACACCGATTCCTTAATTTAAAGGTTCTATGGTACAATTGAGAGAAATCTGATGGCCGGATTCTCGTAAATCAATAACCAAACTATCAAACTTCGGAAATTCAAAATCAATATCAAGCCTCTCCTATTTCCACCAAAAATCATATCTACATATTCTTTAACTCACAATTGAATTATCTAACCAAAACCGTAAACCAAAAACTGTCCTACGTGCCTCCACGTGCTTCCGGCCACCACCTCTGATGCCCACCAAAATTCACCAATAACATCATCTCGACATTCTATGCATCTTTCATAACTATGACAAAGCTGAATTTCAAGTCTAAGTACCCGAATTTACCTCAAATCAGCGGGATGCTTCTCGTCGTCGATTCGCCGTAATCTGGAAAAATGAAGATTACCCACGGGCATGGGTAGAATCATGAAGACAAGAACTCCATGTTATGGGTGGTGGGACGGCCGAAAATGGTCGGAAAAATATAAATTGCGGGAGACCCGAAATGGCCACAGCAATCACCGCCTTGCTACACCTCCTATGTCCCAAATCACGCCACCAAAGAACCATAGACGTGGAGAGGAGGAAGAGATGGTTCCATAGCCACCGGTGACGTCCAAATCCTTTGTCGAACGGAGAAGAAACGGCCGACAACAGTGGCCGGGTCGGGGGGAGAGAAAGTCACCTGGGTTAGTTTCTGAAAATGGAAGCTACGACAGTAACTTTTCATATATATAGGAAATTACTATGAACAGTAATTTTACCTTTTCATTTATAACTTTCGTATACGAACTCTGATTTTTACGTATCACATATGCACGCACTCGGTTTAACGTCCCCTAAGACTTTCATGCAGAAAGTTTTCTCAAATTTTGACCCGAACAAAAAGTCAACTTTTAGGGCCCCTAAAAGATAAAAAAGTAGTCAAAAGTAAATGTGAATGTCATTTACCGATCATAAGACTAGTAAACTAGTAAATTTAAGTTCGGGATGTTACAATCTCCCCTCCTTATAAAAATTTCGTTCTTCAAATTTCATGCTGCTGAAGAGTATGCACCAATCTGAAGTACACATTTGTAACCTTTTCATAAAAGTCGCATGGTGGAGATCCAATCCGTTTACCAACAACATTGTGATAACCACAAGATGCTCACTATTAATCCACAAATCTAAAACAAATAACTTTCTTATCTATCACAAAACAACACTTCCTTTCTTGTCTATTTGTTCTTAGATTTCTAATCGAATGTCGTTCATATGTCCCACAGTTGTCAAGCATAACAAATGGTAGCCTCGAGCAAATCTATAAGTTCTTAATCATGTAGGTTAAGGGCCACTACCCTTCCGCTGCGCCACTCTGATACCTGACTAAAACATTGATCAAGCCTTGGGATTACATTTAAGTCAATTAGGAAAACTCCTTGATAGCTACCCTGCTGGCCACACTTACAACACTTTTAACTGACCAACTAGCATCGTCCCTAAAAAACTTTTATAAGTACGATAATGTGGAAAACTTTTCTAACGCAAATGTGTCTCAAGAGCTCTACTAATTAACAAATTCTTTAATCATAACTGCTAATATTCCCACTAGTTAGTACTCACATAACTGCCTATGTCATGTACCACGTCTCTACAAATTCAGTGCAAGGCAAGAATCATAACTACTAGCTCTACTCCAGTCCAAAGACTCAATTCGGGAGAAGATGAATCACCCTCAAGCTGTTCTTAGTTGAAGCTCCACATCTTTAATAATCATACGTCTGAAGTCTAATTGAATCCATAATGTTCACGTTGACCTTTAGAGCCCCAAATAATAATTCTACTTCATATACCAAGGTAATCCTCACTACCGAAAGCACCCCAATCCATTTTATTAGATGCTTGATGATTAGAATTCTGATCAAATTTCAAATAAAATAGCATTCTTAGTCAGTTTGAAAAACTCTCTCATTAAACCACTCTACCAGCCCCACGTATAGCATCTTCAACCAACTGTGTGACATCATCTCATGACCATTCTACTACAGGTACGACATTGTGGAAATTATCCAAACTGTGTGCATACCAAATCCTTTATTGGACTACTCTGTCTCTAACAACACTAGTATTTGCTCCAAACTTGATCCAAAAGTTGACCAACTAGAAAAGAAATTCAACTCTTGAAATGAACAATCCTCAAGCTGGAACCTGGCCACTGACAGCAATCCCATCAAAATTTACAGCACTCCTCGTTGACTCAATAGTCCTAAAAATATAGATATGCCCTCAAGTATTACCAAAAAGTCTTAACCACTGATAAGGAAAATTTGTAAAAACTCTTTTTGTTCAAACAACCTAGAGAGAAAATCGAATAAGTGCCCCAAATAAAGTCATAGAATACCAACAATGAAAAGTTCAAAGTCGATTACTTAAACAAATAACACTTCGAATACCACAAAAAAGAAAATCTACTTCCCAAGACAAGAAAATAAGATATTGAAGAAGTACATTATCTGATGTTACAAGAATCACTAGAAATCAGTCATGTCAAACAACGTTGAACTTGCAAGTACTAGAGTATAGCCAACTCATCTTACTTGACCTAAAGTCGATACCTACGAATGAAAACTGTCCTTACTGAAAAGAGGATAAGATAGCTGAAAATCCGCTCCTCGAACAACACTTAATTAGTAAGATTCAGCTACAACAACAATCCCAAAGACTTCCCTAGGCTAACCAAAGTTGCACCAAGATTTTCCCAAGTCTCCTTTCACTAGAAAGTAATCCAACAACACAAATCAGCCATAGTAGCCCAACCATTAGTACTTTAACGGTCGGTTGGAACCTTGATAAAACTTAGGTCCAATCAAGTAATTCCAACGCAACTCCTACTTCCTGTTCAAGTCATCTAACCTTTAAACAAGTGGTGGTGATCGAATATCACTCGTACTAACAACTTTCCGTACCTTTCCAATTAAGGGTCACCATGCAATAGAAAATTTCACCAAGGCAAGAACAAATATCACAAACAGCTCAACCCATCACTACCAATAAGAGCACTAAGGTGGTAAAACTCACTAAATTCCCCCAAAGAAATCCATTATATGTAATCAAGTCAAGCAACAACCAGTTCTCTGTAACAACGAACACAATTCACAAGATCTTTCCTCGACAAAATCCTCGATATAAGCAAACATCCGTGCAACATTTTGTATCACACCAAGCGATATCCGGATCAGAATGTGGTCCTACCATATAATGATCCTATTTTTGAATTAATTACCACAAAAACACGTCACTGAATAGACAAACCACATTATGTTTCACCCAATTGATGACTAAAATTCTGATTAAGCCTTAACGTGAAATATTCCCGGAGCCAACTGGAGAACCTAATTCCTTAAAGTTATTCCACTAACCACTCTCATAAGATTACAACCTATATGTCTAGCAAAAGCTCAACCAAGAACCTACCACAAATTTATCTCCAAGGCTCCACGACCCAGGACCCAAATCATACTCCATATCACATAGCAATTTTGTTTGAACTTCTAAGGACACCCAACTATGTTACTACCGCTACTCTTCTACTTATATACAGCCATTTCACCCAAAAACGTATAACCAAGGACACATCAATACCACCTCAAGTATGAAAGTTATTTCTAATCCCCCCAATTATATACCAACAAGGCTCGTAACTCCATTGCAAGACTTTAAGCATCCAGCCAAAATACTCGAACTTCAAACAAAAAACTATTTCAAAAACTCAACCATGCCCATCTCCTTAATCCAAACTTAAGAAGACCAATCATAAGTCAAAATATCTAGAATCAATTCCTTTCAGTCCAAACAAAACTAAATCCAAATGTCATGGTCAAGTCAACAATCCAAGATGTTCAGTCCTATGATTCCAAGTAATCCCCAATGACTACCAATAATATCCCAAATGTCGCTTACATAACACATCACATCATGTAACACAACTCCTGAAACTTGGTTCAACGTCAGAACCACTAATATTACTAGTTCTATTTCCATCAACAATTTTGATTTCAAAACAATTTATAGCAGTTAGAGACACCCTAAAGTTATGCCCACTCATCTCTAACAATCAAACACATAATCGAACTCCAGTTGATACGCCCAAAATAGACGCTCAATTTAACCCTGCAAAAATGTAGTGGTCAGTAGTAAAGAATAAGCAAGGATCGTTCGATGCCAGAAATTGAGGGTAACCTATATTAATCACACAAAAGAAAACAAAACAAAACAAAACTAAACTAACACATAAAAAAAAGAATAACAAAATCTGAACTAAACCAAAGAAAACGTCAAACACTAGAAAAGAAGAAAGATGGAGGGACAGATAGGAGGATTGAAGAGGGCGTTGCAATCCTGAAACGCACTAAACTGGGGGTTTTTGGTTTTCAACGAAAACAAAAGTGAAAACAAAAGGAAAACAAATTCAATTTTTGATTTTGAGAAAATAAGATGGAGAACATGTTAGAGACTTGGAAATCCACCACCAATTACTTTCGAACAATGTTAAGTTAACCTAGTTTCAATTACTAAGGTGTGAACAGAAACCAACCAAGAAACAAGTCGGAGCAGATCATGTCCCTTATTAATGTTTCCCTAATTACTTGGTCTACGTGAACGCACAATAGCTAAGCCTATCAAACATGCAATCAAGGTATAGAACGCTATCCTATCAACAACACATATAGTGTCAACACATTTGAAGTATTAAGATCTCATGGAAACGATTAGTTATAGAGTTGCATCCTAGTGTGGAACGCCTACCTAGCACGCTCTTCTAGTTGTTTAAAACATCAGCCTTTGTCCAAAGCCTTGCATACTTGTGGATTATAAAACAAGACGATTAGGTGAATTATTTTCTATACCTAGCTCCAATTACATGCATAAATCCTATGCTGGCCACCATAAAACAAACACATGCAAAAGTTTTCAATCAAGCAGAAATAAACAACCAATGCACACCAAAGATCAAGAAACTAGATTTAAACAAACATATGTTCTACATAATTGGGGCTTCAAACCTTGCCCCTAACAAAAATAATGTTAGTTACACATTGTTTTGAAAACCAAAATAGAACAAATAGAGAAAAAGAAGAAAAATATGGTGGCGGATGAATGAGAAAGAGAGATAGAAGAGAAGGTGAAAGGCGTGGTCCTCTTCAACGTATGCAGAAGCTCAATATATATAGGAGAAGTGCAGCCCTAGTTTCCTTCTTCAACAATGTTTTGAAAACCTTCCCTAGTTGCTTGAGGATTCCTTTAATTGGTGCTCAATTAAATGATTTTCAAACCTTGGTAATCTTGTTGTAATCTTGTAGAATTATTCTAGGACTCTCCTTAATATTTGCAGCAGCAATAACCTTCCAAAAATGCACCCAAAATCCGTCCAAAGAAGATTTCTGCCAAACTGTCCTATTTTGACTAGGATTCAATTTCTGTCTCTGAAGCTTCATTCTTGGACAAGGAACGACTTCGTTTTGCCAAGTTTCGGGATGGTTCTTGACTCCCACGTGATCTATGACATCATATCTTCTAGAATGATCAACAAACTTCTGGAAAAACTCTAAGTAAATCACCGGAAAAGATCTCCTAAAAAACTTCGTGAAGAGCTGACAGTTTTTGCCTTATCGGGAAGCCTGCTTTACGATTGGTTTCCTACTGCATCGTTGACACTTCTAACCAGTTCTTTGACTCTTGTTCAAGTATAAGATCATGTATTTAAGGTTCGCTGGCTCTTTCTGCAAAGGTGAAGCTGGAAGAATGCAAGAATTGCTCCTCAAAACCGTTCCCAGAAAGCTGATTATGAAACTGCAGTTTTCTGCTTTGCAGCAACTGTTTTGCACAAATTTTTCCGTGGACTTCCCTTGTAATTTCCGGCCAAAAGGTTGGTCAGAATTAGTCCTCTACATCAGTTCTTCATGATCCATGTATTTCTTACTCCCTTTAAGATATTATTTCTCTTGAACTACTTCACGACCTAACTAAAAAGAAAACAAAGTTAAAACTGACTTTTTAAAAGAAATAGCTAAGAAAAGTGTATAGTATTGCACATTATATTTGATGCATTTATGCTCCTATCACCAGTCTTGCACCTTAAAACCTTGCCCCAACAAACTTGTTGACATCGAAGGAGAGATAACCACCATATTCGCTCGGATCACATTTTGTAGCATAACTCAAACCTGTAGAGTAATCTAACATTACCGTCACCAGGAAAAGGTGCAAGACACATAAACAATCTGATACGCAAAGAAATCCCTATGAGGTTGGCCTATAAAAGGCATAGCACCTGAAGGAAAATTAACTAACTATGTAGCTTGCACACTTGATGAATAATTTAGCACCGAATAGTAAATGATGGAGAACCGCTGTAGTCGGGCCATCACTCGGAAGGTAATGTGTAACATCAAGCATTTAAGGTCACTAGATCGAAACAAGTCTACATAATCTTACAACCTAACGCTCTGATACCAAGTTGATAAGACTTGCCCCGGATTTCACCCTGAAATCCGAAGTGGCCCTGCGGGGTCCATCTTAGAAGAAATTCTACCAAAAATTTGGGGGAACCTCCTCTAAAATGGACTACCCAAAAACCTATAGAAAAACAAAACACTTCCAAACAATCCCACGTTACTCTTCTGGAGCCACCCTACTCCCTAAATCACAACATCCCCCATTTCACAAAACAATTCTGAACTTAAGAATATGTGCTAAATACTGGTTACTATCATGTGGTTTAGGTCCGAAATTAATTCAGTCCCTGGACTTCTAATTTCATCAAAAACACCACTGTACTTTCAATTTTGATCTAATAGGTCCAATTCGTTAATATTCTGCTATAGGTTCAACTTATAATTGGATTATTTGATGAAAAACTTTTTATTTGATAGATTTCTAATAGTGAGACCTACTCCTAAATTGACTATGCATGCCACTTCAACACCACATCATAAAATATAGGCCATATATGAGCCACGCCAACAAGTTAAATGACTCAATTATCGGAAGACTAACAGATTTTACCTATTAGATCAAAATTGAAACTGTAGGGGTGTTTTTGATAAAATTAGAAGTCCAGTGACTGAATTGATTTTGGATCTAAACCACATGGTAGTAACCAGTATTTAGCCCTAAGAATATTAATCTCATGGGTTATCAGAGCAATCTAATGCAAGGGGTGTACAAGAGGATAGAATACAAGATAAAGGACAGTGAGGAGTGAGTACTGATGTAGCCATATGTACTCCAATCAACTATCATCACATCGCCTGAATCTTCGTTTGTCTTGAGATCGTGCGCTATGGCAGTTCTCTCTCGTCTGTAAATCGTGTGCGATCCGTTTTTTCTTTTTTCTCTTTCTGTTCCCTGCGGCACAATTCTGTAGTTTCATATTTATATTTCTTTCATTTTTTTTTGGTCTTTTACAGTAATAACCCTCTTCATATCTTTTATTTTGCTGAACTTTGTATTGTAGTGGGCAATTTAGGGACTTCAAAAAATTGGTGAAGCCTATGACACCAAAAGAGGGTCTGGCTTTATAGTAGTAGAGATATAGAGAAGCAAGAGGCATACTTTGCCGAAGAAGAAGATGAAGGTGAAGACACTAATGTTAATCTCACCATAGCAGACTTCAAATCTAGAGGAGAAGTGCACAAGGATGCCACAAATTTTGAGTAGTATAGTCCATTTATTTTCCAAGAATTATGTAATAGCAATTATGCCTTAAATCAATAAAATGACATTTTTGTATTAACTCTTTCTCACTAGACTCATCCAAAATTAATTGTGATGTCTAGGAAAGGTTTGAATTGAGAGAACGGTTTTAAAAGTGAGCATAGCTCCACCAAAAGCTCGCATTACCTTACCTGGTCACAACCAAATTGGAGTTACCGAACGAATCGAGTGACTACAATTTGTCTAAAATTTGATTTTATTTTGGATTAGATTTTGGACAAACAACTTTGATGTAATCATTGGCTATTATATTAATAAAGTATAGATTTATTTTTGAATGTCTTGGACATATTTTAATTTCGAACTTTATTATTTTTCAGTATGTTTCCCAGAGTGCTAGAATCCCTCGTGGATAGTGCAACCACACATACTATTCTTCGAAATAGGTAACTCTTTCTATGGATGACGCCTACTCGATCTTCTGTGACTACAATAGCTAGATCAATTAAATTGATTCATGGTAGAGGACCAACCCAATTTATGTTGCCAAATGGCACAAATATTAATGCCACTGAAGCTCTTTATGCTCCTATGGTTGGAAGAACCCTATTTAGTGTTAAAGATATAAGAGTCATGGTTTTCATGTGGAAACATATTGTGAGAATGGACAAGAGTTCATCTGCATCACCTCTAATGACTACGGACATAAACGAGTTTTAGAGAAAATTATGTGTCTTTTTAGTGGGTTGTATGCAACAACTATTCGAATGATTGAATCCAACCATGTCATGAGAGATGATTCATGGGATTCTGACACATATAGGCTTTGGCAGGACAGTTTGGGACATCCAGGTCATGATATGATGATTCATATATTAAAAACTTCACATGGACATCCATTCTTTAGAACGAAAAGAAGTAAAACTCAAATTTTGGACCAGGGAGAAGCACCTGCGCCTCACAGTGATGTCCCCTTGCAAGTTTGTCCATCACAGGCCGGCGCCGCCTTCCCCTTGCGGCCCAAAAGTGGCCTTGACAGCACATGTGCTTCCTTGCTTCCAAATTTTACTTCTAAAGTCAATTGTGACTTCATGGCTCAACTTAATTCCTCATTGGTTGCTTCAAAAGCCCATCTTTAATTCTGCAAAGCCTGCTCTTTAGCAAAATTGGGATCGAGACCATCATCTGCAAAGGACACTAAAGAAAACATATCATTCTTGCCAAGAATCCAAGGTGATATTTATGGACCTATTCAACCACCTTGCGGACCATTTAGATATTTTATGGTGTTGGTTGATACATCGACATGCTGGTCACATGTCATGCTTTTTTCCAAAAGGAATGCTGCATTTGCTAAACTTCAAGAACAAATTATTAAGTTAAGGGCTCACCACCTTGATCATCCTATTAAGTCAATAAGACTTGGCAATGCTGAAGAGTTTACATCAAAAACTTTTGAGGATTATTGGATGCCAATTGGGATTGAAGTTGAACATCCAGTTCCTCATGTTCACACCCAAAATGGTCTCGCATAAGTCATAGTTAAACTACTACAAATGGTTGCTAGAGCATTGGTAATGAGCACCAATCTCCCTATTTCTGCTTGGGGGTATGCAATATTTCATACAGGTGTGCTTATTGCTACTCAACCATTTTCTGCATCTCAGATGGTGACTGGGTATAAGCTTGATGTCACACACTTACGCATATTTGGGTGTGTAGTTTATGTGCCAATTGCGCCACCACAACGCACCAAAATGGGTCCTCAAAGACGATTAGGCATTTATGTTGGATATGACTCTCCAACTATTATCCGCCACTTAGAACCCTTGACAGACGATCTCTTTACTGCTAGATTTAGGGATTGTCACTTTGATGAGATAGTCTTCCTGCCGTTAGGGGGAGATAAGAACATATATGTTCAACAGGAACGACAGGAATTATCGTGGTCTATCCCCACTTTGTCTCATCTTGATCCCCAAATCTCACAGTCAGAAATTGAAGTGCGGAGAATTCTCTATCTTCAGAACGCAGCAGATTCGATGCTTGATGCGTTTTCTGATATTGCTAAAGTGACAAGATAACACATACCTGCTGCAAACATGCCTGCAAGCAATGTTCCAAAAAATGGCCTAGGCGGAGCCTGGGCACTAGGCGGTATGGAACCGATCAGATTTTGTCCTAGGCGTTGCCCTTAGGAGCTGGGCTACTAGGCATCCGCCTAGGCGGGCTTGGCGGTGCCGCTTGGGGGGTGCTAGGCTGGTGCTAGGCAGGGACTAGGCGACCCTAAACCCTAATTTATTCTCTATTTTGACTATTTTTATATTTA
Organism: Rosa lucieae; assembly: GCA_024704745.1. Lineage (NCBI taxonomy): Eukaryota > Viridiplantae > Streptophyta > Magnoliopsida > Rosales > Rosaceae > Rosa > Rosa lucieae. The sequence continues at coordinate 20,418,347 of CM045493.1, read as the reverse complement.
TAATTAATTTTTAGACTTCAAATATTTTTATTTTGTATTATTATATATCATAAAAATAAGGGCTAAATACTAGTTACTACTCTGTTGTTTAAGTCCAAAATTAATTCAATCTATGGACTTCTAATTTCATCAAAAATACCCCTGCACTTTCAATTTTGATCTAATAGGTCCAATTCATTAATATTCTATTATGAGTTCAAGTTATAGTTGGATTATTTGTTGAAAAATTATTTATTTGATAGATTTCTAATAGTGGATCTCACTCCTAAATTGATTATGCAGGCCACCTCAACACCACATTATAAAACATAGGCCATATATGAGCCACGTCAACAAGTTAAATGACTCAATTGTCGGAAATCTAATAAATTGGACTTATTAGATCAAAATTGAAAGTGCAGGGGTGTTCTTAATGAAATTAGAAGTTCAGGGACTGAATTAATTTTAGACCCAAACTACATGGTAGTAATCAGTATTTAAAAAAATTTAAAAATTTTAAAAAATAAAAACTGCCTAGTGCCTGCCTAGGCCTTTAGGCGCTAGTCCCCGTATCACCGCCCGACTAGCCCTTAGCGTTTTTTAGAACGTTGCCTGCAAGGATTGAAGTCCCTAAAAATAGAGGACATGGCGTCATCCCTAGTGTTATTAGGCACGGTGCCGCCGCCCACAATGGTGATGGCGCAGTGGCTTAGGCCGGTCTCCCTATAAGAAACCAAGGGAGGCCTATAACTTCGATGGATTCTAGCCCAAGAAAGAAAGCGAGTTTGGCACAAAATAATCCATTAATCATCGATGTAAATAATTCGTCTCATGAGAATATTCCGGATTATGGTTATGTCCAAGAGACATCATTGGGGGATGCTCCAATGTCAGAACCAATTACAAAGAATAGGGAGATCTCCATGAATTACACGAGTGTTCATGAGATGATGAATCAAAACTCTATTCCTATTGATCATGCCTTTGCATATTCTATTGTAAAATGAATTATAGAGTATGATGATATCGAACCTCGCTCTGTTGAAGAATGTCAATGAAGAGCGAATTGACCTAAATGGAAATATACAATCCAGGCTGAATTAGATTCACTAGCAAAGAGACAGGTATTTGGGACTATAACGCAGACACCCCCAAATGTAAAGCCTGTTGGCCATAAATGGGTCTTTGTTAGAAAGCGTAATGAGAAAAATGAGGTAGTTAGATATAAAGCTCGCCTTATAGCACAATGTTTCTCACAACGCCCTGGAATCGAATACGAGGAGACATATTCTCCCGTAATGGACGTTATAACATTCCGCTACCTTGTCAGTTTGGTAGTTTATGAAAAACTTGACATGCAGCTTATGGATGTGGTTACAACATATCTCTATGGGGATCTAGATTCAGAGATATATATGAAGGTTCTAGATGGACTTCAATTACCCAAATCAAGTGGCTCTAAACCACGGAGCGCGTTTTCAATAAGATTAAAACGCTCACTAGTTATACACTACAAAAAAGAATTGTGTTAGCTTCACCAATTTGCATCGACCTTCAATTGCCGTCACCAATGCCTCCTCTTTTGCGAGGGCAAAAACTGAGGGGTCGCGATTGTGCAAAATATTTGCGATCGTAACAACTGTCGGCGCCACTGGGCGTGGCAAACCCAATGGTTTACTTCGGCAAGAGTTAGCCGTAGTAAATACTAAGAGTTTGTGACTGTAAATGACATACAGTCGCGTTTCTTCAATTCTTCCCGTGGTATGAAAACCACGACAGCCGCCCTCTGCTCAAAAAGAAAAAAAAAAAACTCTCTCAAAACGGAGGCCGATCTCTTCGTCTCTCTTGTCCTCCCTCTCTCTCCATCATCGCAAATCCCATCTTCCGCCAATACTTCTGTCTAAGTTCTTCCTTATCAGCAAACCAGATTGGGGAAATCTTTTGGGGGTATCGTTCAGATCTTGATCTCTCACCTGCAAAAGAGTCAATTGGGTCGCATATCGTAAACGACGTGGGTGAGTCCGTTTCCGGGGAGCTCTAGTTGGCTGGAGACCAGAGCTAAGATGGGTTTCAGTTTAGGATTCTTGGTCGGCATCTTTGGAGTTCTAATTCTCTCTCATGGCGCTTAATATATCAACTGTTCAGTGTAAGCCCCTAAACTCCCAATATATACAAATATATATATGAAATTGAATTTCAGAACAATAATTGTAGGGTTTCATTGTGATTGATAGTCAGATTATTTTTTAGATTGGTTTCATTTGGTTACAGATAAGTTGATAGTTGAAGATTATGGAGGAAGAGTTTTCAGGACCTCCAATCACTGTAAGATTAGGAATGCAGATTTAAATAGCTAAAATGGGTCTGGTTTGGTTTTAATTGTTGACCTATCTGAAAGTGAATTACTGGGAATACAGGTGGTGGCAGAATTGGTTCTAGGGTTAGTGTTGAGTTTGCGGGCATGACTCACTTTTATGGGTCTGGTTTCTGTTTTCGCACATTTCTGTCCTCTGTTTTCTTTTAATTAATTAGCATAGCATATGATCTCCAAAATCCCTAAAAATTTACCGGTATCTAGTTTAGTATGTTAGCTTAGTGTCTATAAAATTTCATTGATATTTGAGTAGTTTAGGTTAGGTTTTTATTATCTTTTTGGTTTCTGGTCAGAGTAGTTAATCTGTTTTATGTTCATTAGTTTAGTTGTTATTCAATCTTCGTTTTGGTTTCAGAACTTGTTGTAGCAGTGTAAGAGAAAGTCATGCTTGACCAATGTGAAGGATTACTGGCTTCAGCAGTAGCTATGCATGTATAATAATGCGGTCATATGTATTAACAAACTATGAAAATACTTTACTTTCTTTAGTAACTCAATCTTTAATTAGTTTTTGAATTCTAGCTTGTTTATGTATTCATCAATTGAAACTATGAATGACTAATGGGATCAATAATAAGATGAATAGATAGCACAATCTCGACATACATAATACATGAATTATTAGTCCAAATGGCTTATTACAGCATACATGGTTCTCCTCATTACAGCAAAAAAAAGTATTGGGTTACTATAATCCTTAAGAAATGGAACTTCATGTGGGTTACACAGGGTTTTCGTTCTTTTCTCAGTTTTATGTAGTTTCATGCTAAGTTCACAGGGGAATTGAAAAGGGAAATTCGATGTAATTTTATTGTTATTTCAGTGTGTGCCGTATTATTTGTGAGCATATTGTTTTCGGTTGTCATATTCAAATTATCATGTAGTTTCTGTGATTGGTGGCTTGTCTTTCTATTATTCGGCAACTTCAAAGACAGTGGAGGTGGACCTCTATTTTTTACAATCTGCAGTTTTTGTTTCTGTGATTATGACATCTCAATTGAACTGAATCCTGGATAGAAGCAGCTTTTATCGATGCTGCTATTATTTTTGCTTTTAGTTTTCTAAACCATTAAGATGATCGTGGGTCTGATGCCTTGATTCCTGATTTGCTATACACACAAAGAGAACCAAGAAGGCTGGTATTGTCGGGAAGTATGGCGAAGAAGGATTTTCTATAACTTTGTGTTTGGGGACTGCAGATTGTATAGGAGTGGAGCCGAAAGACAGTTTTGTGAATTGTTGCGAAAAGAATCTATAACCCAAAATAAGATTCTATATTTCATATCACTTGTATTCAAGACTTGAAGCATATCGTGTCCGGCCGACAACAACAACAACAAGAGTGACCTGCATCCGCTGCTTTGGTAAGTCCCTCTTCCAATTTAATTCTCCAACGCTTAATTATATGGTTGAATCTATATGAATATGTGGTGATTTATTTTGTATGGGAACAAAATTGTGTAACTGTATGAAAATTTGGTTGGGTAAGCTTCTGTTTTGTTTTTGGTAGTGATAATTTATTTTGATTTGATGTGTCATGTATGAGGCTGAAGTTTGGGGAATTGGGTAGCAATTTGGGAAGTGAATATCTGTGTGTGGATATATACACATGCTTTTAAAGGCCAGATTTTGTGCCACCAGGTTGTTATAAGCTCGTCTTTCTTTCTAAATACTCATTTGGCAACAGGTCAACAGCTTGTGTAGTTGAACTTATTTGAATTAGAAACGTATATTTGTAATTAGAACTTGTATATTTGGCAACAGGTCAACAGCTAGATCTTGTATATTTGTAATTAGAAACGTACTTGAACTTTCATAGAAAGTAATGTTAGTTTGAAAATGAGTTTCTTTGACTTCCTTTTCTTTTCTTTCTTTCAGCTTTCTTTTTGCTATCTTGTAGTCATAGTTCTTGATCTCATATTTTGGGATTAGGACATGACAAAAGAGGCCTTTATATGTCAAATACTAACATACGCTTTCTAGCTTCCAACCCCTACTCTGCAGGTAAGTTGGTTATCAAATTTAGCATATCCATAATTAAATGCAAACAAATTTTTAAAACTTTATGTAATGTCACTTTGGCTTGGCTTGTGTTGGTATTCCTTTGCATTGAGCATGAATTAAATGCAATCAATTTCTTGTTTGCTTTTGTGTAATTTCTTGTTAGGTTTTGTCGCTAGTCAGTTTGTTCTGAAATTGCAGGTTTTGTATACTAATTTCACTTCTGCACTCTCTCAGGTACTATATATTCTCCCACTTTCTGCATTTTGGGGTTTCATATTGTTGCTCTTTATTAGCTGAATCTGGAGCTAATCTCTTGCCTTAGATTAATGTTTAGTATATGGTTTAAATCTATTATAACATATTTACATATCTATTTCAATTTGTGTATATGTTAAGTTCACTAAGTTGGGAAGCTTTGTTGTTTGATTGTTTTTGGAGTGGATAGGTTGTCTCTAGCTTGTTTATTTTGATTGTTTTCTCAAAACCAAAAACCCTAAAATCTTTTTCTTGTTTATTTCTTTAATTTCTGTTTTCGCAGGCTTCCATCTTCTTTTTTCTTTTAATTATTTAGCATAGCAAATGATTTCCAAAATCCCTAAAAATTTACCAGTGTCCAATTTAGTGTATTCCCTTAGTGTCTATGAAATTTTATTGAAATCGAAGTAGTGTAGGTTAAGTTTTTATTTTTGTTTTGGTTTATGGTCAGAATTGTAGTTACTCTGCTTTGTGTTTATTAGGTTAGTTGTTATTCCATCTTCTGTGGGTAATGACCCCTGCTTACCTATCTACAAGTGACTAATTCATTTTTGTGAGCTTTAAGTTTCACAAAAGAATGTACCTAATAGTTTGAAAATTTATAATTATATAAGCAGATGGAGGGAGTGAATGGAGAAAGCCATGCTTGATAAATGTGAAGCATTGCTGGCCTCAGTAGCAGCTGTGCAGGTATAATAATGTGTCCATATGTTTAACAGAGTGAAAATACCTTACTTTCTTCAGCAACTTAGTCTTTAATCAGATTTTAAATTCTAGATTTTATATTCATCAATTGTAACTATGAATGACTAATGGGATCAATAATAAGATGTTTACTTCCATGAGGTGGAGCAGGGCTGATTCTATTATCCTAGAGGTCATGGATCTGATCAAGGTCTTTCTGAAATAGACCAAATTTTACATGTATTTTCTTCCTAAAAAGGGTCTAGTTGTTAACGCCACCCTTAATTTTTTTGGTTGCAGGGGCGGAGATCATGTGCAGTGACCACGCTAGGTAGAGATGGTAGTGATTTGACAGCTACAACCATTGGTAAAGAACGTTGGCAGGAACTTGACATGTGTGGAAGAACTGGAGAAAATTGTTGTTGTCAATCTTCAACACCAATCAATAATATCTCTCATTGGAAATGTGCAAAAATCATCACTATTATTAGAGAAGGTGTTGTACTGTGTTTTGCCAAGTACTTAGAAAGCATTCCCTATTTTCTTTTCTTCTCTGGTTGATGGATAGGGTTATCAGCTATATATGTATTTGAATATGGTATTCATGTTTTGGCGCATTTTATATAAAATTTATTATTTGGCTTCTTTTGCTCCAAAAATAAAAATCTGGTATGCAAAATTGCATGCCAGGTTTTTTTTTTAATCAATGATATGCATTTTGCGACGGCACTGTTGCCGTTGCCAATGATCAACGGCGACGGCTAGGCGACGGCAATGTCGCCGATGTCGTTGGTGGCGTCACCATTGCTATTTGCGACGGCGTAAATACTGTCGCCAAAGTTCATGCGACGGCCAAATTGCCGTCGCAAATAGCAATGGCGACTCCACCAACGACATCGGCGACATTGCCATTGCCGTTGGTCATTGGCGATGACAATTTGGCTTTCGGCGACGGCCTTGCGTAGTGGCCAATTGAATTTTTTTTTGTAGTGATATGGATTGAAACAATCCGGACGGATGTGATATAACCGTCTAAGTGACTACTTGATCGGGAAGGGATATATTAACAATGAAATATGCCCATGCGTGTTCATTAAAAGAATAAGTTTCGGATTTGCAATCGTAGTAGTTTATGTCGATGACATGAACCTAATTGGAACTCTAGATGAGCTAAAGGAAACTGCAAAGTATTTGAAATCCGAATTTGAGATGAAAGATCTTGGGAAAACACGATTTTCCTCAGATTAGAACTCAAGCATCGTGATGATGGAATTTTGATCCATCAGTCTGCATATACTCAAAAAATTCTAAGGCACTTTAATGAAGATAAAGCAAAGCCTGTGAGTACTCCCATGATTGACCATAGTCTTGAACCTAGAAAAGATCCATTTCATCCAAAGGATGAGGACGAAGAGTTATTAGAGGTCGAAGTGCCCTATTTAAATGCAATAGGCGCCTTATTGAACTTAACTCAATGCACAAGACCAGACATCTCATTCACAGTGAACTTGTTAACTCGACATAGTTCTGCGCCAACACCCTGCCATTGGATTGGTGTAAAAGACAATCTTTCGATACTTAAAAGATAAGATCGATATGGGCCTATTTTATCCGTACAGAGAGAAGAGGAATGACGGAAGATTGGGATCGGACCCCATAAGGCAAGTCGCCGTCGGCCATGTTGCCGTCGCCGCCAATGGTGGCCAATGTTCTCCTCCTCCTCCTCTCCATGAAACTGACGGTGATGTTTTGATGAGTTTTACTGATATAGGGTATCTCTCTAACCCTCACAAAGGTCGCTCCCAAACAGGTTATGTCTTTACCATGGGAAGCACTGCGATATCTTGGAGGTCTACAAAACAGACTCTTATTGCTACTTCCTCAAATCATGTAGAGATTATTGCACTACATGAAGCCATGCGTGAATGCATATGGCTAAGGTCTGTAATTAGACATATTTGAGGAACTTGTGGTTTGAAGTCTACCATAGATAAACCTACATGCATTTATTAGGATAATGCAACTTGTACTGAACAAATGAAGTTAGGTTTCATCAAGGGCGACAAAACCAACATATATCGCATCAATTCTTTTATAATCAGCAACAACAATCACTTCTAAAGGTTGAAGTGAATCAAATCCGATCAGAGGATAATGTAGCAGACTTACTCACTAAGTCGTTACCTAAATCCACCTTCAAGAAACATGTGAAGAGCATCAGATTAAGAAAGCTATCCGAACTCCCATTATTGTAACAATCAAGGGGAGATATCGACATCAGGGGGAGGTATGATGTCTGCATGTTCGATCTCGAAGAGTGAATGACATGTTGTACTCTTTTTCTCCTCCTCGAGGTTGTTTTTTGTCCCACAAGGTTTTTCACTCGAGCAAGGTTTTTAACGAGGCAACAATTGAAGCGTCACCACCAAGTTTGAGCGGCACAAGGGGGAGAGTTGAAGAATGTTGACATTTAGTGTGCCTTATGAAACTAGGATTAGTTCTATGATTGTAATAGGAGATAAGGTTCTAGAATTCCTAGTCCTATTCTGAATAGTTTTCCTTGTATCATTAGAACATGTACTTTGTAATCCATATATATAGGGCTCCTATTATCAATAGTCAGTGTTCTAAAAGTCGTCCACCCAAGCAGCCTATGTGGCCCCTAGGAGCTGGGCGCACCCTTACCTCCCCGATTATGGGCTAGGCGACTGAGCAAATCGCTCAGAGCTTTGGCGGCCGCCTAGTCAGGTTCATCGAGCACTAGGCGGTGTAGGCGGTCGGGCTTAGGCATTGGGAGCCATTTTTTTTTTTGGTTTTTCTCATAAAAAATGAAACTAAATCTTGACTGTATGTCCTCTCTGTTCTCTCTAAACCCAAAACTCGATTATGTAAGTTCTTTCTCCTAACCCAGAAGCATACTCACTGACTTGTCATTTTTCTTTACTCAATTTGATCTTGTATCGTACTCTTTGACTCTGATTAAATCTTACGTCTCTCTCTCTCAATTTGAAAGTGAAGAAGGGATAGAGGAGAGTAAAGAGAGAAGAAAGATGCAGTCATGAGAAAGAAGAGATGAGAAAGGAGAGATGCAGAGATAAGAAAAAAGAGAGATGAAGAAGATGAGTCCATGTGTGGTGTGGTGGTTTTTTTTTCCTTTTGTTTTTTTCTTTTAAGAGAGAAGTGGTGCAGTGGTTGACTACTAAAGTTTCATTATCAAGTATTCTGATAAGATTTGACTTTTGAGATAAGTTATGCATACCCTTGGGTGACTAACAATCATTATTTATTAAGTTTATATCATAAAATAACTAAAAAATTAAGAAAATAAAAACTGCCTAGTCCCCGCCTTGGCTCCCGCCTAGGCCCCTAGGCGCTAGTCCCCATATCACCGCCCGACTAGCGCCTAACGTTTTTTAGAACCTTGTCAATAGTGGAATACACAATTCTCTCATCAATCTCTCTCAAATCTCTTATTCTTAAACATGCTGAACTTTATTGAAAGAAGGCTTAATTTTTTTATGTTTGAGTACTATGATAAATCTAGCTGTCAAGCATTGTTGGTTTTCGTTGAATATTTTACTGTTTCCAAGGTTAGATGTGTAAAGAATGGGTGGCAATATTACTGGGGGGGGGGGGGGGGGGGGGGGGGGGGTGTGGTAAAGAAGGTTGCATCAATTCAACAGCAGGCATTATCTTTGTTTGTAAGGATGGTAGCTAGACATGGTGTCATGGCTTCCCCTTCAAATTCATTATTAATTAATTAATTGAGCAGGTTCAATCAGAGTCTTGTTTTTACAGCAGTGACAGAACCTTTGAGAGTACTCAAGAGGTCAAAGACTCAAAGATCTTCTTGGTTAATTGGTTATGATTCTGCTATCACTTGGATTTTATGTTTCTTTGGCTTGTTTCAATTTCTAACTAATGAATAACAGACTTGATTCTTGTCCATAAACAATCACTTTCAGAAAAAGAAGTTCCACATTTGCTTTTTTTTTTTGTTTCGATGAGGTTCGAAGATTATCTTGACAATCCAGTTGTATGCTTAATAGGGACCTACCAGGCGGCGAGCACTACTGATGGTAGTAGCAGTAGTCAAAATGGAAAAGGAAAAACAGGTTTCAGTTTTCTGAGAAAGGTGGTTTTTACGGAGACGATCAACTTCTGAGTTGGGCTATAGCATCACACAAGAATGATCTTTCCTTTAGCAACCTTCCGATCTCGAAAGTGTGTGAAATGCTATGCAAAGGTAGAAGGTTTTGTTCTTATGGCCAAGGACTTGAAAACTGTAGTCTCCCACTCCAAAGTGTATTGGGGTTTCCACGATTCTTATCACGAAAGGGAGGAGGCAGCATTTCAAGCCATAAAGAAAGTGGTTCGCCATAAGTCCATAACAAAGATAGACCAAAGAGACCTCCAACACTGTCGATCCCGGCCTGGCAGCAACTACAGTAGTTGGTGTTGATCAGAACTCACCAACAACAGCATGGAAGGATCTTTAGAAACCTGTGAAGTTGAGTCACCATTAGCTAGTCATGCTCTGCCATATAGAATGCTTTACAAGCCAACTAGCTACCTTTTTTTTTTGAAGGGGTTGGAACCCATCCAAGGTGAGGGGCTCATCTCCAGCAAGGGAAGGAGCATGACTAGCTAATGGAGATGAGCCCCTCACCTTGGATGGGTTCCAAACCCCTTCAAAAAAAAAAGGTAGCTATGCTATATGGCAGAGCATGACTAGCTAATGGTGACTCAACTTCACAGGTTTCTAAAGATCCTTCCATGCTGTTGTTGGTGAGTTCTGATCAACACCAACTAATGTAGTTGCTCGGATTGATCAACACCAACTATTGTGTGAAATCCAAGGGAAGGACAACAACCATACCCTCGACAAATTGAAGAGACGTCAGGCCCTCTTCAAGAACAACCGAAAGACTACAAAGCACCTAAATTAAAAACTAGGAAGAGCTAAACGGTCTTGACTCTCGAGTACAAAAAGAAATTGAAAAGTGTGGTTTCAAATCAAAAGGACAATGAAGCACTAAAATTAGCTAAACCATCAGCAACGTGATTTCTCTCTCTATAAATGTGTGAAGAAAGAAAGTGCATTTGAGAAATCCAATGAAGACAAAACTCCAATGAGAAATCCAACTAGTTGCAATGAAAGATTCAAAATTCTTAAACGTAGTTGGCCACATCAGCCTTCTAATTTTGTATATGAAAGTCAGATGAGGAAATTTAGGTCTCAATAGAAAAATTAACTTAATTAACTAAATTTAAAAAAAAAAAACTTAACTAGTAACATTTTTCATTCAAAATGAATGAATTCCAAATTTCAAATATGCTCCACAAAATAAGTACTAAAAGGGGATGGATTATACATGCAATTGTTTTCCATGACCGAATAAAATTACAATGCGTAATCCCTTTGATGGCCAGAACCCAGGTGATCTTGGTGCAAAGCATTAGAAACAGATACAGGTAAGCAATTCTCCCAAAAGGACTCATTAGAACTATGGACTATACAATGAAATGATCCAATTATACCACCGAGCGACAAGTACCAGATAGCTATATCGTAGAGTAAAATAGTTTTGAAACAAAAAATTTCGAGATTAGTACTAGTCTAAACTTAAACTGGATTATCAAAAGTCATTCAAAGTTTATTATTAACAAGAACAGAAGAACACACTAGCTTAAACATCTAAGTAAGCCAAATCCTCTATTAAAGAAACAATGAGAACAAGATTCTCTCTTTGAATCATGGACAAGAAAGAAAAGAAAAAAAAAGTGAAGCATGCTACACAACAGATTTATTCAGCTTCAACAGAGCTTTTGAAGATCCTGCTGATGATGAATTGAATGTAGAGCAAGTAGTACAAGAACACTGAGATCGATCCTTAACCGATGACCCTGTAAAGTTAGATGATGTATAGGAGAATCTACACATATCCAATGGAGGAGCAAAGTACATTGGCACAGGCAACTTTGATGGGAGGCTTGGTATAGGAGCTTCAAAAGTGAGAACATTGATCACTTGCCTAATTGAAGGCCGGACAGTTGGGTCAGGGTGGCAACACCATAACCCTACCACCATCAAGCACTCGATTTCCTTCTCATCATATTCCATTTTCAACCTCTCGTCAACTGCTTGTAGTATTTGACCTTTTCCATAGAGATCCCAAACCCACTCCACAAGCCTCACTTTGCTTGGTTCTGCTTTGGCTTCAACTGGTTTTCTTCCACAACTGATTTCAAGGGCAACTACCCCAAAACTATAGACATCAGATTCTTTGCTGGCTTTACCAGTAGTGACACACTCAGGGGCTAGATAACCCATTGTGCCTGCCAAAACAGTTGTTTGTGAACCCAACTCATGGTCTACAAGCCTTGCAAGCCCAAAATCTCCAAGCTTGGCATTGAAATTTGAATCCAACATCACATTGCTTGACTTGATATCTCTATGCACCACACATTGTTCCCATTCCTCATGAAGGTACAAAACGGCTGATGCCAATCCAAGTGCTATTTTGAACCTCACTGGCCAACTTAGACTGTAGCTCATTCCAAACAGATACGAATCAAGACTCCCATTTGGCATGATCTCATACACAAGAAGAAACTCACCTTGTTCATGACACCAACCAATTAGTTGAACCAAATTTCTGTGCCTTAGTCGACTGATGATCCTCACTTCTGCCACGTACTCCTTTTTCCCCTGCTTTGATGTTCTAGACACCCTCTTGACAGCAACTTCTGTGTTGGATTCATTTAACAAACCCTTGTAGACACCTCCAAAGCCTCCCTCGCCAAGTTTCCCTCCTTCGGCAAAGTTGTTTGTTGCACGGCTTATTTCGCTGTAAGTGAACCTCCGTGGCCCTGTTCCTTTGTCAAATTCATCATCCATAGACATGTCATAATCGTCATCTCTCTTGGCAGTTTTTTTTCTCCATGTGATGAACCAGAACAGACCTAGTCCACAAGTCAAGAGACCGAAACCGGTGCCTAGACCAGCTGCCAACCTCACTTTTTTTGCCCCATGATTAATCTCCAAGCTTGAACTAAATGACCAGGACTTAATGTTGTGTATTTCGACCCAATCACCCGTGGCGGCAGAGAAACCAACTCTAACTTTCTCAGGCAACTCATTCTTCAAATCAACTATGTATGAAAGGCTACATTCTCTACCGGTGAAGGTAGGATTTTTGGCGTAAGTTAAAAAAACAGTCAAATTATGGGTGGTCGAGTTATAACTTACCCATGCATTTGCTACTGATCCATTTTTTATGGTTGTTTTCCATGTGACATTAGTCACCGAGACAATGGAATTGACATCAATTCCTACATGATCACCAATTGGATCCCATGTATTGTTATTACTGTCAAACTCAACAGCAACAAATTTATTTCTGGAAGCATCAAAAGCAGTATCATAGCTAACTAGTGCAAGTAACCCACCACTCGAATTGGAGGGGATCTGTGACTCAAATGGTGCAATGAAGAAAGATATACCATCACCAAAGTATTTATTATTTAAGGCATTCATGACAAAAGAAAAATGAGTGGTGAAGTCAGTGAGCCTCCCCGTGCTGGCATCCCAAAGGCGCACTGGTAGGGCGTAGGAGGCTCGACCGGTGCTACTAGTGAGGGGACCATCAGCTTGATTCTTTGTGAGTTGGATAACTCCCGATGATGGAAATGCATCACCTTCGAATTTTAAGTCGTTCATATTTGGAGTAAAATTGCTATAGTCGAAGGAAACTGACACAACATTTTGCAGGAGGTATAGGAAAAGAAAGATGTTAATGAGAAGAGAGGGGAACGTTTGTGTTTGGAGGTGTGAAATGAGTTGAAGAGAGCCATTGTTGCAGGGCTTGCATTCAGAAAGGATTGGAGGAAGAAGGTTATGCTTTGTTATTGGGATGGAGAGGCCTAGGTAGCTCCACTATATGGTTGTCCTGATTCAAAACTTGGTTTTTCTTTATTAAAGAGAAAAATTTTCAAACTGTATCCAAATTTAGGCTGACTCTTAACTTCAGTACCTGACTATACAAAACTATCATTTTGGTACTCCAAGTTTGAAGCCCGACCCAACATTCATACACGCCGTCCATGACGGTGTTAACTAACAATCCACAATTCCACATGCTAAATTTGGATGGGTATTTGGGTCATTTCGTTACCCAAACCTTATTTTGCAGATTCCTTCTTCTTCTTCCCTTATCTTTTGCATATTCCCTTTTCTTCTTCCCTTATCTTTTGCAGATCCCCTTTTCTCTTTTCATTCCCTTTCTCTCTCTTCTATTCTTCTTTTCCTACTGTACTTTACTCTCAGAGGAGGGGGGGAGGAGAGAGAGAGAGAGAGAGAGAGAGAGAGAGAGAGAGAGTGAAGTAAAGAACAGAGGGGAGGGGGGAGGGGGGAGAGAGAGAGAAGAACAGAGAGGGGAGGGGGAGGGGGGAGAGAGAGAGAGAGAGAGGAAGTAAAGAACAAAGAAGAACAGGGGGAGAGGGAGAGAGAGAGAGTCTCTGTCCTTGAAGAGATGAACATAAGGGAGAAAGAAACAAAAAAAAATTTGATCTCATAAATTTTTTTTAATTAAGTAAAAAAAAAAGTTGTACCGAATTACCCCTCAAAATATGCCACGTGGCTGGGCTCTTAACGCCGTCATGAACAGCGTGTACCGTTCTTGAGTCGGGCTTCAAACTTGGGGTACCAAAGTGATAGTTTTGCATAGTCAGGTACTGAAGTTATTAGTCAGCCTTAGTTCGGGTACTGTTTGAAAAATTTTATCTTTATTAAATAACCAAGTCAATTCAATCAAAGGATATTCTTCTAAACTCTTCTTATAAGTAGTATATGGAGTCAATTAGATAGAACAAAAAGAATAATGCTAAATAAATCACATTATCAGACTACAATACTATAATACACAATACAGTTGTTGATATGTGCTTCCACTGCCAAATGCTTAATTAAGATATTTCGTTAAATACTTTTTACTTATCATCAATCTTAAAGAAAAACACCGTATTCTCACTCAATTCTCAGTCCTTCCTCACTGTTTGGGTTAACTCCAAGGGCTTAATTAACACGTTAATTGCTACATCGAATATGATCACAAAACTATGGTCTCGATTTTTATAACAATTTTCGGTACTTATCACATCTTACACAACGCGTACGCTGACTGTCTGAGTGCAGGCTAATGTTTTGGCAGTATATTTGTCCGGGAATGTGGATTCAGAATTTCTGAGTCTGTGAAGTTTGGTCGGCTTGTATTTGGTGCTGACTGCCGAGTTTTCTAAGACGTTTATGCTAGCTAGTTTGTTCATATATAATAGGTTAGAATAAACTTAAGCAACCGAGGAAAATGACTTCGTAACTTTCATTCTAACGTTTTCTTTCTATATATGAATCCTCTATCAACTCCAACTCAAGCATCAACTATTAAACTATAGTCTGTTTTCTTATCTGTAGAAATTAAACAGCTAACGAAGTAATATATAAGAATGAGATCGACAAAGGAGCGAGACAAAAGTATCGATGAAGTCATTTCCAGAAAAAATATAAACAAAAGATCATAGAAGACCTGGCAGAGAAGAATTCCCTCTTGATGTTTTCAACCAAACCTCAAGAACAACGCCGGTCGCCGTCCTAAATATGTATTTTTGAAGAAACGTCATGGCAGATCGGCAGGAAATCGACTTATTATAATCACAGCCGGCCGAATAAGAATGATTCAATGGCCAGAAAGCAAAAGAGAAACAAGGGTCAAGGCAGTAGTCATATATTTTCACATATCAAACTCTTCTTGTTGGCCGGACTGTTGTGTACACTTGTATAACCCCTTTACAGTTGCTTGAATTTCTTTTTTAATGAAAAGATCTAGTCATTTCCAGGTACCATTTCACAGTAACATACACTGTTGTGGCCGATTCGTGATAGTATGGTACATTGGTACCATTGATTTATGCTTTGCTAAAAGCAACGGTCCTAACATTTTGTCGTATTGAGAGGAACTATACGATGGCAGGGAGAAGGGGTAATTTTTTTTCACTTTTGAAACCAAATTGGTCCCGGAGTGGAGCCGTGGAGGCAATGTTCCCATTATTTAGAATGCATGATTCTGGATTTTGTTTCTAGTTCACTGGAGCTATATAAAAGTTCGATACGTGTGGGCCGAAATGACACAAAAACAGTACTAAGTTTAAGAAACTTTAAATTTTTGCCCTAATTCCCGACCTTTGTAAGTTCTTCGAATTTGCCAAATTATTAGTTTTGGACTGAATGAACAAGCTCGAAATAATAATACAAAAAAAAAAACAAAAACTATTTTTCAACTCTTTCACCAAAGGCAGTCATTATCCAGTTATTCTCTATTTTTGAACGCTACTCGCATTCTATTTGCTTATTTTCCTAAGTGGTCTTGAAACTCTTACTTTGTCATTCTAATCATCTAATGTAAGGTTCAATCATTGAAATTAAAAAAAGAGGTAAAATGATACTGAAACATTGGGAAGTTTATGTACAATAATCTGCATAGCATCTATTATACAGTAAAAAAAATCAATTCTCACAGAAAACACAAATTTTATGCCAAAACAAAAGGCAAACGCAAAAGGTAATCTTTACAGAGGTGCCCTACCTCAACGACCCTCTTGAAGGCTTGACATGCTCAAAGGTTCTCCGGAGCTGACTGATGGCAGTGCTGTAGGTACATGATAAACCGGAGCTGGCATCTGTTTTGGAAGAATGGGCAGTTCTGTCTCAAAGTCCAGAACTTGATCGGCTCACCTTATTAAGGGTCTCTTACTTCGATCAGGGTCAGCACACCACAGCCCTACAATCATCAGACATTCCACTTGTTTCGTTTCATATTTCAAATGCCAAAGCCTCTAGACATTCCACTGACTATCTCAGACATTTGCAAAAGAAGCTTTTCTTTTCCATAACGGTCCCAAACCCACTCCACCAATCCCATTTCCGAATCATTTGTGATAAGAACCAATGACTTTTTCCCAGCAGCAATCTCTGCAACCACCCCAAAGCTATGGACATCTGACTCTTTACTAGCCTTACCTGTGCTTAGATACTCTGGAGCCAAGTAACCTCGTGTTCCAGCCAATCCAGTTGTCTGGGGAAGTCAAGCTAACCCAAAGTCTCTGATCTTTACATCAAAGCTGGAATTGAGTAAGATATTGCTTTATTTAACATGTTGGTGAACCATGCAATGCTGCCTGTTCCAGCCTTCGTTAAGATAAAGCAATGCAGATGCCAAACCCTGAGATATCTTGTATCTCTCAACCCAGGGTAGTATATCAGTAGACCTACTTTTCCCACAGAGGTGAGATTCAAGGCTACCATTTGGCATGAACTCATACAAGTAGGAACTGACCATCACCTTCATCATGGCACTATCCTATTAGTTGCACTAGGTTTTGCTGTCTCAAGCTGCTAAGACCTTCACCTCCGTTATGTACTCCTTTTTTTCCTGCCCCGACCTGCTTGAGATTTTCTTCACTGCAACTGCTGTATCTGATTCAACTAGGTGGCCCCAGTAAACAGAACCAGACCCTCCTTCACCTGACTTCCTATCATTGGAGAAATTGTTAGGTGGGGTAACAAGATCCAGAAATGAGAACCAATGGTATAATCACAGCAGCTTCCAAAACACAGCAAATAGTTAAACCCACAATTAATGCTAATATTGATCCACTATGCATGCTTTCCACTCACTTCTTTAATAGTTGAACTAAATTCCCATGATACAAGCATATTATGCTCCCCAAAGTCACCAGTACCAGCTAAAAATCCAATTGTGACCTACTGAGGAAGAAATTTTATCCGATCAATCTAATCAGAGAGACTGCTAGTCTCTGCAGCACTCAACGTAGTTGGGTAGCTCCAATGCACACTCAGATTTTAAGTTGTGGCATTGTAGATAAACCATACATCAGTAGTGTCTCCCCTATGTAAACTAGCATCCCAAGGGGTCATAATACAGAAGCAATTGAGTTCTTATTGATACCAGCATGCAGATATGGGGGATCCCATTCGGTGTTTACAAAGGAATCGAACTCAACTAGAACAATCTTGTTCCAAGAGAAGTCACTGGTTGTGGTGTTGAAAAGGCTAAGGAAGCCACCAGCTGAATTTGGTGGGATTTGGAAACCAACAGGAGCTAGAGAAAATGTAATGTATGTGGCAAGACCTTCCCTTGTCGAGAATGAATGAGAAATGGGTTGTGAAGTCAGTGAGTTTCTTAGTCTGAGGGTCCCGGAGTGGCACCTTCTCGGCATAACTGGCTGAACCAGCACAACATAGGTAAGTAAGCTTTGTACTTAGTTTAATTGCTCCAACAGAAGCCACTGTATTTCCTTGAAAGAGTTGGCAGCATTCATGTCAATTCAGTGAGTTTCTTAGTCTGAGGGTCCCGGAGTGGCACCTTCTCGGCATAACTGGCTGAACCAGCACAACATAGGTAAGTAAGCTTTGTACTTAGTTTAATTGCTCCAACAGAAGCCACTGTATTTCCTTGAAAGAGTTGGCAGCATTCATGTCAATTCGGGATATTTGAAATAAGTTGAACAATACCATAAGAAGAAATAAAAGGAAATAGAGGATGATAGGTAAGGATGGTAGGATTATGATAGTAGTGAACATCAAAGCATTGCTTGAAGAACAGAAAGAGACTGAGACAGATACAAAGAAGAAGTTGGGCAACAACTGCATGGAAAAACTTACATATATTAACTGTGTAAGGCAATAATAATGTATTTTCTATTTGATGAGTGATGAAAGTTTTGAGTCACCAGACTTAATTCATTGATTGATTTTGGAAGACTTGACAAAGCATTAATCTGAAGTGTCAATACAAAACATAAAATATGAGTGTTAGATTATAGTACTTATCATCTGAATAGAAGAGTAATATCTAGATCCATTACATTATATAAGTGTGTCTATATCAATGTATCTGATGCATATATCTGTGCATGTGTGTGTTTTTACACATACATAGTTGAAGTGCATTACAATAACCACCATTATGGTTAGATACAAAGTTACAAACTAACCTCTCTTTTTTGTTCTTGTTGATGTCCCTTTCAGGGATTTTGTGGAGGGTGTACTTCCATCTTGTCTTTGTATTTCGTCTGATATGCCATTTCAGATCTTTCTTCTTCTTGTTCTTGTTCTCGCTCTCACCATTGCTTTTCTCGACTTCTTGTCTTTGATTCACCAAATGAAGCCCTTCCCAGCTCAAATAGATTGATTTTAACATCTCCCATCTACCTACATTTAAACGTACTATCGAGTCAGCTGGAGAAGAAAAGTAAACTCATAACTCACTCTTTAAGCAAATAATTGCCACATACAACAGCAGAGCAGCACAATAAGTCATATATAGCGATGCTCACAAATCGCGTAAAACATTGTATAACTTCATAGTAATTCATTGGTCATGATTCAGACTTCAGAGACAACCACTATAAAAGGATGCAATACCTATGGGCAACAAAGCATGCTCTCAATCTAATTCATAGGATTAGACAATTCAATAGTTGAGCACTTAGCTCATCTCTAATGTGCTATGCAACTGATCTTCAACCATTCAATTCAATACCCATGCCCACGTTTCAGTACCCATTTTAGCTGCAAAATAGATCAATGTCGGTCCGAAAAAGGTACGGAAAATTCAATCATCAAATTAAAGAAATAGCTTAGTAATTTGGAATGCAAAACAACACCCATTAACACACTGAGACTTCAAGAACTAGTATCCTTATCCAAGTCATATGCAGAATCACAAGCCCAGAAACTTTCCCCATTTCAATAGTAAAAGCCAAAACCCAATTAAGAAGCTGCATAAAGGAAACGTATTGATTCTTACCTAAAACGGATTCTGGTTCGGCACAGTAAGCTGCCCGGCCCAAACCCCCTAGAGCAAAAGTCCTTATAATCCAATTTATTACTTCAGGTCAAGGTCAAAGTTTAGATCTTTCTGTCCATCTTCGCCTCTGTTGGTAGAAACTAGAAAGATTCAAACTTTCTAGTCTGCAGAAGCTGAAGAGGTCAAGGGGGCCAACTACAGAAACTCTCATCCTGTGGACTTGTGCAGCAGCTATGGAGTTGAGGTCAGAATACGGAATATATTATATTGTTCCATTCTATGTTGACCATGAGATTCAGAGTTCCAAAATTCAATCTTTCCAGGCCTTTCTCTGTTTTCCAAACTTTGAGACTCTTCGACTTTATTTCGCTGCTGCATTTGACATTGAGGTTGTTTTTTTATTATTGTTATTTTTTTTTTCATTTCATATAAGTCGGAGTTAGTAGTTATTGACCAAAAGAAAAGGTCAGTGGGAGTCGTAACAACAGGAATTTTTATATGTAAATTTTTTTCCTGGGAAAAAAATAAATTAGAAAGCTATCATTTTATTTTATAGGGAATATAGCAGCAATATAGAAAAACGCACCACAGTAAACTTTATATGTTACATTGTACTGTTCTGTTAATTGAACATCATTTTTCTTCACCATTCCTTGTATGTGGTGAAACTGTGAAAGCCTTGAATCAGAAATTTTAGTTAGTTTTTTTATCATTGGCGTTTTGCATAGCAAAGGATGAGTAGGATTTTTTTCCAATGAAACAAAAATGAAAGTAGCAAATTATGAATGCCGATAATAACTTTCATCTTAAGCTTTGTTTTGCATTGGACCGGCCATATGAATGCATATACAATGTTCCTAAGGAAGCATAAAGGAAGAGATGTCTGCATTTTAAGGGAGAATGTTGTGAACAAAGTTTAATCGATAAAATGAAATGAGTATTTTCAAGCATAAAGGGAATACAAACAATCAGGATCTCTTAAAACAAATGGCAAACCAAAGAATGATCTGTAATTCTGTATACAAATTTGCAAAAC
The DNA here is from genome assembly GCA_024704745.1 of Rosa lucieae. Classification (NCBI taxonomy): domain Eukaryota; kingdom Viridiplantae; phylum Streptophyta; class Magnoliopsida; order Rosales; family Rosaceae; genus Rosa; species Rosa lucieae. The sequence goes on along the minus strand of CM045493.1, from coordinate 20,398,129 downwards.
TGGGATAGTGCACATATGTTGTTCAACGACCTTCTTCAAGACTTGTAGTTATAAGGGGTTCACCAGAGCTGACTGATGGTGTAGGTACCTGATACGTAGGAACAGGCATATTTGTAGGAACATTTGGCAATGCTGCCTCAAAGTTCAGAACATGAACTGCTTGCCTTATTGAGGGCCTTAAGCTTTTATCAGGGTGAACACACCACAATCCAACAACTATCATGCACTCTGCTTGCTTCTCGTTATAGTCCGAGTGCAGCTTCTCATCCACTGCCATAAGAAAATTTCCTTTCCCATAAAGGTCCCAAACCCACTCTATCAGTCCCATTTCTGAATCCTCTCCCATACGATCCGCTGACCTTTTACCAGTGGCGATTTCTAAGATGACCACCCCGAAGCTATAAACATCCGACTCTTTACTAGCCCGACCTGTCCTGAAATATTCTGGAGCTATGTAACCTAGCGTCCCAACCACTCCAGTTGTTTGGGGACCTAGCTCATGGTCCATTAGCCGAGCTAACCCAAAGTCACCGAGTTTGACATTAAAGCTGGAATCTAGCATGATATTGCTTGATTTAATATCCCGGTGAACAACACATTGCTCCCACTCTTGATGAAGATAAAGCAGTGCAGAGCCCAATCCCAGAGATATCTTGTATCTCATGGCCCAGGAGAGAGCAGATCTACTCTTCCCAAATAGGTGAGCATCAAGGCTACCATTTGGCATGAACTCGTACACTAGTAGGAATTGTCCTCCATCATGGCACCATCCTATGAGTTGCACCAGATTTCGGTGTCTCAAGCTGCTTATAATCTTTACCTCAGCTCTGTACTCCTTTCTTCCCTGCCTAGACCCACTTGAGATTTTCTTCACCGCTACTACCGTATCTAAATCAGCCAAGTAGCCCCTGTAAACAGCACCAAACCCCCCTTCCCCTAACTTCCTCTGATTAGAGAAATTGTTAGTAGCTGCAGCAAGATCTGTATAAGAGAACCGTCTCGGTCCTGCTCCTCTTTCAAGGTCTTCATTCATCGAGTTTAAGTTCTCTGTCTCTGGAGTTTGCCTTTTCTTTTGCTTCATCCTTCGCAACACCACAAGCAACACTATAAATATCCCAGCTATCAGAACACCCGAAACTGTTAAACCCACCACTAATTTTTTCTTCTTTGAGTTCTTTCCCGTAGTTTCTTTTCTATCCAAAGTTGAACTGAACTCCCATGAAACAAGCCGATTTCGCTCCCCAAACTGACTAGTAGAAGCTGAAAATCCAATTGTGATCCACTCGGGCAAAATTTTCTTGAGATCAAGCTGGTAATGAAGACTGGTAGTGTTCTCTTTTGGAGTCGAGGTATTTTGGTAGCTCCAGTGAACACTAAGATTTTTAGTTGTTGCATTGTAGACAATCCATACATCAGTGGTGTCTCCACTGTGTAAGCTAGCATTCCAAGGGGTTGAGACAGAAGAAGAAATTGAGTTGTTGTTAATCCCTACATGCTGATAACCAGGATCCCATTCAGGGTTTATAAAGGAGTCAAACTCAACTAGAACAATCTTGTTGCCGGAGGAGTCACTGGTTGTTGTGTTGAACAAGCCTAGAAAGCCACCAACTGAATTTGGTGGGAGTTGAAATCCAACAGGAGCGAGAAAGAATGCAATTCCATGGCCATGAGTAGGGTAACCATCTGTGTCAATGATGAATGAGAAGTGAGTTGTGAAGTCAGTGAGCTTTCCTGTATTAGAGTCCCAGAGCGGTACCCTTTGAGCATAGGTGGCCAAGCCAACCCGGCATACAAAAGCACGCGTGTTAATTAGATCAATTGCTCCAATGGAAGGCGCTGCGTCTCCCTGATAGAGTATGTTGCCTGCATTCGGTTCAAAGCGGGGTAGTTTGAAATAGATTGAGCTAGCATAAGGAAGAAACAGCAGTGAAAAGAAGACATGTACAGATGCTGAGCTCTTGAAAGACTTGACCATGGTTTCAAGATCAAGAAACAGAGACATGCAGAACAAGAAATAGAGACAATAGAGAGAGACAGAGGGAGACAAGTAGTGAGACAAAGGGTTTCGGAACTTATGTGATAAGTACTCTGTGGGGCAACAGTTTCTGCGTTGATTTGTTCCGCTTAAAGGGAGTTTATCCCTAGCTAGAAATCTATGAAAGTCTTTGCAGGACTTCGGTTTTGCGTGTCAATGCTGAAAATTCATTGTGGAGTTTGAAATTATGGTACGTATCTCCTGAATGATTAAATTAAAGTTCTCTTCCTGTTAGATTATGACAACTGTCGTACCCTACTAATACAGGTCTAAAATTAATTCAATTTTCCTCCATGTTCAAGTTCAACTTAATTAGTTAAAGAATGGCCAGATTAGTTATAACTCTTATTCAGTGGTATGACGTGTCTAATAAATGAAGATTAATTACTTTACTTGCAGGGAAATGTACGTTCTTCATTGGCCATGGAAATGACCTTCAACTGTGGCGTCGCCGCCATTTTTGATCTTTTGCTCATAAACTTAAGGGAAAAAAATACAAACAGTACCCAACTTATGGGCCACTCCGAATTTCTGTACCCAAGTTTCCGAAACTATCACAACGGTACCCAAAATATCAAGCCTGATCCAATATACGTACCTCCCGTCCATGACTGCGTTAACGTGTATGCCACGTGGTGTATTTGGGTGGGTATTTCTGTCATTTACTTACCTGAGCCCTATTCTTCGGTGGGATAAAGACTGACGCCCTGACTCACTCTCACTTTACTCTTTCGGTCTTTCCACAGCTGCACTCTCTCTCACAGACCCCGTGTAAATCGAAAGTGAAAACTCAGAGAATCTAGGTGAAAATCATAGATTCCAAGTGAAAACAGATATCAGTCAAAGGGATTTGTTTCTGAAATCACAGTTTCGTTGACTATGGCCAATTATTGGCGATATTTTAGGCTGGATGGTGATCCACACGTATATGGAGGTAAGGAAATATCCCTTTCGATGCCTTTGTCTATCTTTTAGGGTTTGTGGTCCACAAAAGTATTGTTTGTTTTTGGAAGTCAAGGTTTTTGTCTCGGGTGGTTTATTTTAGGGTTTATATATGTCTTCACATGCTTTTCTTTAATAAAGGGGTTGGGCTTTGAAGTGGGTGGAAACCAATTAAATTTGGGATTAATGGAATCGGGTTCTGGGTTGGTGATACAAATTAAATAGAACTAAGTTCATTATGAGTGTAGGGATAATGATTTAAAACAGAAGGAATGATTTGAAAATAGAAACCTAGTTAATGCTTCGTTGGTTTGGTTTATAATGATGTTGGATAAGACAAATATGTGTAGGTGAGAAAGGAAATTGTTTTTATTTACTGAGATTGAGAATGTAAAATATTGGTTGAATATGTTTGTTGTCTGTGCAGTCAGTGACATTTATTATTGCTGCAATGTAGGTACCAACTTATTCACTGTGTGCATACATCATGGAGGCCGATTTTATTCAAGGAATGGAGTTAATACGGTTTATAGAGGAGGGGAAATTGTGTACGTTGATGGGGTAGATAAGGACAAATTATCGGTGACCGGCTTCAATTACTGGGCACATGACTTGGGATACTTAGGAGGACCTGTTGTTTACTGGTTTAGGATACCAGGAAGCGAAAGTGGGACTGGTTATTTACCAATAGTGACTGATGCAGACTGTTTGGACATGGTACAGTTCATACCTGAGGTGGGGAGGTTAATTCATGTGTACATTGTGTGCTTAGCTGGAAGAAGATATTTGCAAGATTATGAGTTGGATCGATACGATGATGAAGTGGATCATTTATCCTACATCGGTCATACCATTGATGACCTGTGGTTGGAAGATGATGTAGCAGAAAATGTGGAAGATGAGGCCCAAGATTTTGGTACAAATGGGGAACAGGTGCAAGAGGGTTCTGAAAATGTGGAAGAAGAGGTTCATATGGATTGTGAAGACGAGTATATGCCAGAAGAGGTGATAAGTGTGCCACAGACTGGGCCAGTTAGAAATGGGCCTAATGGACTTCCCCCACAGGAAAGACAAAGAAGAGGCTCACATGGTGGTCATGCTTCGACTTCAAGGAAGATGAAAGATAAAGGGAAGGAGAAAGTTGTTGAGAAAGAGATGGAAGGTCCAAAGAAGAGGCGTGGTAGACCTAAGAGGGACTTGAAGAGAAGGTATTCTACTAGGAGCAGTGGTGAGGGGTGTTCACAACCAGTGAATTATTATGACAGTGATAGCAGTGATGATTCCGACGATCCTAATTTTGAGGGCATCGTTGATAGTGATTTTGAGTTAAACGATGCAGATGATGAGGTTGAATTTCAGACTCATATTGATGGGGATCCTAGCAATATCGGGGAATGGGAAGATATGGGATTCAATGGAACAATCTCTGAGGATGATGGGACTGCCTCTGATGGCTTTCCTAGTATGCATGGTTCCTCCGATGAAAGTGGGGAGGATGTTGGAATGTTTCCAGTCAAGGGTAAGAAGAGGTTTTCAGAATGGAAGGAGTTCAATCAGTACACTGACATGCAGTATCCTAGATTTGAGTTAGGTATGGTATTTCCCAACTCAGTGGTGTTCAAGAAAGCCATGAGGAAGCATGCTGTTCTTACAAAGAAGGAATTGAGGTTTCAGAAGAATACAAGGCAGAAGGTAAAGGTGGTGTGCATTACAAGTCCAGGATGTCCATTCACAGTATATGCATCTACTCCAGATAAAGATAACCCAACCATTCAGATCAAAACCTTCAAACCAGAACACAAGTGCTCGAGTGTGGAGGGAAGGGTGTACCACTGTCATGCTCCGTTTATTGCTGATGAGTATGCAAATTTTTTCATGAATGATCCCAATTGGACAAGGGAAGGGGTCCAGAATGCAGTGGGAAAAGACTTTGGCAAGAATATAGGATATCAGATGGCCTATAGAGCTAAGAGGAGAGCTGTCAAGTTAGCTCAAGGCAGTCACGAGGATCAGTATAATCTCCTTGAGAGCTATGCAAATGAATTAAAGAAGAAGAACCCGGGTACCTCTATATGGATTCAAACAGAGCTAGATGGAGATGTAACAAGGTTTAAGAGGATTTATATATGCTTGGAGCCTTTGAAGATCGGTTGGAGGGCAGGGTGTAGGCCAATCATTGGGCTGGATGGCTGTCACCTTAAGGGTGTTCACAAAGGCCAATTATTGACAGCCACTGGCATTGATGGGAATAATGGAATATATCCTATTGCATGGGCAATAGTGGAGACAGAATGCAGAGATAGCTGGACCTGGTTTTTGGAGTTATTGAGGGTGGACCTTCAAATATACCAGAGTGTGCATTATGCTTTCATGTCTGATAAACAGAAAGGTCTAGAGCAAGCTATCAAGGACTTGTTCCCATTCTCAGAACACAGACACTGTGTTAGACACCTCCACAACAATTTCAAAGGTGATGGCTTTACTGGTTTAGAGCTGAAACAGAAGTTATGGGCTGCTGCAAGAGCCACCACAATGAGGCAATTTCAGCATGCAATGGAGGATTTAAAGAAATCATCTATTGGGGCATGGGGATGGTGCATGGATAGACCAGCAAAACATTGGTCTAAATCACACTTTAAGGAGCATGTCAAGTGTGACTTACTTCTAAATAACCATAGTGAGTCATTTAATAAGAGTCTGTTGGAAGCTAGGAAAAAACCTATTCTTGGGTGTTTAGAAGATATCAGGACAAGTGCAATGGTGAGGGTATGTAACAGGAGAAACTCAGGGCATAGATGGAAATGTAAGGTTGGGCCTAGAGTTGAAAAGCTATTAAAAAAGAATGCGGAGTGGAGCCATGAATATAGGGCTCTTGAATCAAGTGAGATGAGGTTTGAAATTCATGGAAGAGGTGTTGGTTGTGCATCTGGTGTCATTGCTCAGCACTCAGTGCAATTGGACACCAAGAGCTGCACCTGTAGAAGATGGGATGTCAGTGGACTCCCTTGTGGTCATGCTATTGCAGCCATTTATTCAAAAGGCGGATCACCAGATGACTTTGTAGATGAGCATTACAGAATGGACAAATACCTAAAGGCATATGAGCCAGTGATCAACCCCATTGCTGGTGTCAATGAATGGGAGATCATCCATAGGCCTATTGCTGCACCCTTGTATAGGGCACAACCAGGAAGACCCAAGACGAAAAGAAACAAAGAGCCAGGTAAACATGGAAGGAGTAATTACTGCTTCATAGTATTTTTGTTTGTTTGTTATTTGTGACATGTTCATTGCATTTACATTAACCTCAACCCTTAATTAAATATGTGTAGGAGAAGAACCACCGGCTGCTGGTTCTGAGAAGCTACGAAGGAGTTTTTATTCTCAGGTTAAGTGTGGGAGATGCCATAAAAAGGGTCACAATGTCAGGACCTGCCTCAGAAGAAATCAGGTATAACATATGGACTCTGTACATTGAGTTCAGAAACCATCTAACTGCGGTTATGGACTAAAATGACTGATAATGTTGATATGACCTTAGGAGAATGGTGAAAATGAGCTGCCTCCAGAAGATGGTGCAAATGTCCTGCCTCCAGTTCATGGTGAAAATGTGTTCCCTCCAGAAGATGCTGCAAATATGCAGCAACAGCCTGAAATGGAAGTTCAAGTTCCAGAAAATGCAGAGGTGCCCCAGGTCATTCATCAACAATCACAAGTCATTTCTGAGAATTTTAGTGACAATGTGACAATTGATGTGGAACTCGTCACTGGAATGCAATCACAAACTTCAACAAATACTGCATTGCAACCACAGGTAACTTTTTTATGACATTTGTTACATACGTGAATGGTAAGAACAATTAGTTTCAACTAGCTTAATGAATGGGAATATAACTGTTTTGGAGATGCTGTTTTCATTCTAATCCACAGCCACAAGGTGCCTCCAAGTTAGTATTCTCAGGAAAGATATTCAAGTCACCAGCAAGAAGGATCAAACCAGGAAAGAAGCCTACAGACGGATCTAGTTCTGCCACAAGCTCTGGGACTAATTCAAGAAAGCCCACATGGAAGTACTAAGTTGAGAAAAAATGTGTTTTCATCTATAACCCATAGCACTACAAAAAAGAGAGTTTTTTGCGACATAAGGAAAACGTCGTAAAAAGAACAAAAAGCGTCGTAAATAACCTTTTGCGACGGTTTTGTGACGCTTGGTGAACCGTCGCCATAAATCGCGTAGCAAATACTTTTTCACTTTTTACGACACATAAAGTGGCATCGTAAAAGCCTTTTGCGACGGTCTTGCGACGTTTTTTCAAGTGTCGCAAGTACTTATGTCATAAATAATTATCATTAAATGCGACGCGTAATCAAACGTCGCAAAAACCTTTTGCGACAAGGTTACGACGTTTTTTATCCGTCGCAAATACTTGGTGTGGTAAATAAAAAAAAATTGCAACAGCCAAGATGGCTGTCGCTGAAAGAGGTAAACACAATTTGCATTTACATTATAAATGCCTTTCACTTATAACAAGTAAACGTCATATATGATGTTAACTGTTTATACAAAAAATATTCTACTCTCATATACAAATATTACTATTCAAAATAATCATATGGACATGCATGTACGGTATGTAATCTTGATTCCAAACCTGCACATATACAATTAGACATAATTAGCATGGCCATGAGAAAAAAGATAAATGTTGTCCTAATATGCTTATCTATCTATGATTTCAGTATATAGTTGTACTTCAACAACAGAATCAAAGCAAAGATGTAAAGTTCAAAAAAAGAAAAAAAGAAAAGAAAGAAGAAGCAAAGCTGCAACAGAACTTATCTCTCCAATCAAACCACACAACAAGGAAAAAAAACAAGAAAGAAAGCCAAAACTCCCAGAACTATGAATAGTAACCAAAATCAAAGTTATATAAAATCATAACTAAGTTAAGGTCAAGTGCTTGTCCTAAATTAATCATAAGTGCAGTCCAAAAACTAGATTCATTACCCCAAGTGAGAGTGCTTGTCATAAATAGAAGTTCAAAGCCCTGCAAAAGAAAAAGAAAAACCCAGTTTATCCAAATCAGAGGAGGAAACATAGATAAATAAATAAATAAAAGGTCAAGATATCTCTAAATAAATCAAAAGTGACCCAACTAAGTGGTTTAAACAATCTTGCAAAGGAAGACACCAAACCAGTTATTAATAAAACACCAAACCAGTTATTAATAAGTTTGATTATGATGCAGACTTACAGAGCTACTTACAGAGACATGTGTTAATCTTTGGATGAACTCAAATGAGTAATCAAGCATACACATACATATATGCTTATGAAATTTTCAAGCAGCAAAGATTACCAACTATATAAAATTGTCACTGAATAAGTAGCTAGACACTTGGTTTGTATCCAAAGGCAAATTTTACACTTCTCATCTTCTAAAATATGAGTTTCTACTAAAACTTGTATAAATCAATTTAACTATAAATCATCATGAACAAAAAGAGATCAAGAGATCTAGAGAAAGATATACCCTTGCTTATTAGATCAAATTAGGGTAGACAAGACAAATAAGAATTGGGGCTTTTTCCTGTTGACATTCAATTATTAGACTTTGATTACTAATATGCAAATATCACAAATTCACAATGAAAGAAAGCATATAGTTTACCCATCGATCACATGAAGAACTAGGCCACCCAAATATCTAGAAGACCTTAATTTGTTTTGGGTTGTCTCCTGCACTATGTGAAGTGAACAAAAAATTGATCATATCAATAAAAATAGGCACAATTAAACTGAATCTATCGCACTTGGATTAATGCTCAAGACCACTATCCATTAATCCTATGAATTAAACAAGCATTAACGAAACCAAATACAAATAAAACGAACCCAGAATCAACCGAAAACACAAAATAGCAAGTTAGAGAAGAAAGGAGCGAGAAAGAGCTTACCTTTGGATTTCGGAGGTCTTAGGGTTTTTGTGACTGAGATAAAAGGAGATAGAGTGTCAAGAAGTGAAGACCTATTTTTGGAGGAGGAAGAAGATGATCTGTTACAGGAACTTCTTGATGGGTATCAATTTTTGAGGCTTCAATCACTATCCTTCTGAGAGGAAAAGAGGGGACACTGAGAGCATCAGTTAACTCTTGGCAGAGGCACGGTGAATAACCTAGGTTAATTCTAAAAAGATCTCAAATACGAGATGTGTTCCTATATGTAGCGAATAGCAGTTATCTTATAACTTTTGCTAAGCTTTTGCAACATTACTTTAACTATTGTAGAGAATAGTTTGGCTCCGAGTAATTTTTTTTTTTGGGTCAATTAACCGCGCCTTTTAATGAATAATTGCGACGGCCGCGCTAATGTGTCGCAATATATATGTCGCGAAAAGCTTGTTTTTTTGTAGTGTAGCCTGCATTAGAATGTGTTTTTGTTGTGTCCAGCACTTTCAATGGAACTGAATATCCTACTGTTATTTTGGCATTTTCTTTTGATTTTGACAAAAAATGCCTTAGTTATTGCTTCTTCTAGCATTTTGATGTAACAGTATGGATGTTGGTTTGGGAACATGTTTCAGACCCAATGCAGGTTTATTTATTTATTTAGCATGTTGTTGAATAAGTTTTGGGATTGAATGATTTCTGGTAAAAATTGCCTACTGTTGTACAATTGATTTGGTTTGCTAGAAAAAACAAAACATTGTGTACATTGTGTGCTCCTTTCATACTACCCTTCTCATCTCTCACAACAGCTCCAGGCCTGCCCTGTGGGGGACCATCATTCCGACGAACTTTGCCTCCTAGAAGGATTAATAGAAGAACCTGGTGAAATACGAGATGATACGAGCTGAGACAGCAGGGAGTGGCCTCAAATTGGCTTTACCGAAACTGTTTTGCCATTCAAGTGCTTGACTGACAAGCTGCTCCCCACCCCAAAATTTTTCCCCGAATCTGCATGCATTTCGATTTTTCCAGATTAACCAAGCAATAACCCCACATAGGCAAAGAGGTGAAGCAAGCATCATCACACGTCCAGAAGTGGGGTTTAGATGCCAACACCGAGACCTGCCTTATTTTCTGTCTGTTGATCCATTTCTCAATGTGTTGGTGGTCATGGATTTTTCCTTTGTGTGATGGTTGCCATGTGAACCACAATACCCACTGCTCTCGATGAAGGAATAATGCTTTCAAATTTGGTGGAGGTGTTCAGCTAGCTTGCACGAGCCCACTAAATAAAAAAATATATATCCACATAGGCCTGCTCCTCCATAGAAAACTTTGAAGGGATTTTCATTTTTGGCGCGAAAGTATGAGCTGTTAGTTAGAGTTGGCGCCAAATACCACCTCGGTCGGTTTTACCCCTAAAAATACACATGGGTTAACGCCGTCATGGACGGCAGGTACATATATTGGGTCGGGCTAGATATTTTGGGTACTATTGTGATAGTTTCAGAAACTTGGGTACAGAAATTCAGAGTGGCCCATAAGTTGGATACTGTTTATATTTTTTTCCCTAAACTTAATTAAGATGCAACATCATTATTCATACATCCATCTAAAGCCGAATCACTATTCATAAGTACTGTTCATTCACTGTTCATCCTAACAGTAAAAATACGGTTTTGTCCCCAAACGCATTTGATAGAGGAAGGGTTGGATTCTTTGATTCCCGGTTTTGCCCTTGAGTTTAGTGAATGCCTTCGAGAATGTTCGATTTCCTCTCTATTAGAAGCTGTCTCATCAAAAAATAAAGGAAACAAAAAAAAAATGTTGTAGAGAATTGTAATTGTGTGTTTATTATTGATAATAGAAGCCCTTTATATAAGGAGTTACAAAGTACACAAAAGGCAATATAATCCGAATACATTGAATACCTAGAACCTTCTCCTATTACAACTTTAAACCCTAGTTTGTAGAGGTACACATGGTGTCGACATCCTTCAACACTCCCCTTTGTGCCGCTCAAACTTGGTGATGACGCTTTGATCGTTGCTTCACTAAAAACCTTGCCGGGTAACAAAAACCCTGTGGGACAAAAATAACCCTGGTCGAAGGGCAAAAAGAGCACAACACGTCATTCACTCTTCGAGATCAAACATGTAGACATCATACCTCCCCCTGATTGCTACAGTCATGGGAGTTCGGATAAAGAGTTCAGTAGCAGTGGGCCTCAGACGAATGAGCACAACTGTATGCAATATTGCATAGCCCCAAGCAGAAACAGGAAGATTGGTGCGCATAACCAACGCTCGAGCGACCATTTGAAGTCTTTTAATGGCAGCCTCTGCGAGACCATTTTGGGTGTGAACATGAGGAACAGGATGTTCAACCTCAATCTCAATGAACATGCAATAGTCATCAAACATTTTTGATGTAAACTCTCCAGCATGGTCAAGACGAATTGACTTAATGGGATGATCATGGTGGTGAGCCCTTAATTTAATAATTTTTGCTAGGAGTTTAGGAAATGCAGCATTTCTTGTGGACAAGAGCATGACATGTGACCAGCGTGTTGATGCATCAACCAACACCATAAAATATCTAAATGGTTCGCAAGTTGATTGGATAGGTCTACAAATATCACCTTGGATTCTTTGCAGGAATGGGATATTTTCCTTAGTGTCCTTTGCATGGGATGGTTTTGATCCTAATTTTGCTAAAGAGCAGGCTTTGCAAAACGAAAGATGGGCTTTAGGAGCAACCAGAGAAGAATCCGGTTGAGCCACGAAGTCACAATTGACTTTAGAAGTAGAAAAAGGAACCAAGGAGGCATTAGTGGCGTCTATACCACTTTTGGGCCGCAGGGGGTAGGCGGCGCTAGCCCTACCTTGGACCGAATTTTGGTTCTGACTTCTTTTCGTTTTGAAAAATGGATGTCCGTGTGAAGTCTTTAATATACGAATCATCATATCACGACCTAGATGTCCCAAATGGTCATGCCAAAGCCTATATGTGTCAGAATCCCATAAGTGATCTCTCATGATATGGTTGGATTCAATAATGCGAATAGTGGTTGCATACAAGCCACTAGAGTGACACATAAGTTTCTCTAATACTCGTTTATGTTCGTAATCATTAGAGGTAATGCAAAGGAATTCTTATCCATTCTCACAATGTGTTTCCATATGAAAATCATTGGCTCTTATATCTTTAAAACTCAATAGGGTTCTTCCAGCCCTAGGAGCATATAGAGCTTCGGTGACATAAATACTTGTGCCATTTGGCAACATAAATTAAGCTAGTCCTCGACCATGAATCAATTGTGATGGTCCAGCCATCGTAGTCACAGAAGATCGACTAGGCGTCATCCATAAAAATAGTTGCCTATGTCGCAATATAGTATGTGTGGTGCCACTATCAACAAGGCATTCCAACTCTCTAGGAAACATACTGAAAACTAATAAAGTTCGGAATTAAAACATGTCCGTGACATTGAATAATAATACGATACTTTATTAATAAAAATAGCCAATGATTACATCAAAGGTCCCAATAGTCTAATCCAAAATAAAATCAAACTAAGACACATTGTAGTCACTCTATTCGTTTGGTAACTCCAATCAAATATGACCAGGAAAGTAGAGAGATGTTGGTGGAGCGAGGCTCTCTTAAGTACCACTAATCTCAATTACTTTCCTAAACATCATATGTCATTGGGTGTACCACATGAGAAATAGTTAAGACAATTGTCATTTATTGACTAAGGCATATTGCATTACAAAATTTTTGGAAAATAAAAATGACTATTTTAATCAAAGTCTGCAGCATCCTTGTGCACTTCATTTTCAGCTTTGAAGTCCTCTATGGTGAGGTTGACATCTCCACCATCTTCTGCAAGGTACACTTCTAGCTCTCTCAGGTCCCTGTATGCCTGTATCTTGCAGCTAGTTGCTCGCTTGCCTTGTATTGCTTGAACCAATGCTCAATTGATCCACATCGATGATAAACATTATTGTGGTTACCTCCCTTTAATTGAGGTGCATTTTGTGGGCATTCCCTAGGAGGGTTGGTGCCACCACCATGACCCATGGCGCCACCACCACGTCCAGGGATGCCACGACCCCCTCTCCCACGTGTGGCATGGCCACCACTTGTATCCGCACCAAACTTGCAGTTTCCTTCCTTGTTAGGGTGGTTATATGGACCCATACGTCCCTCATGTCCCTTATTAGGGTTCCGCTCCTTGCACCCTCCTTTGGGTGCATTATAATTCGCCTCATGAACGCTTTTAGTTCCAATGGGCCTTGAATTATAATTCCTCACGAGTATGTTATCATGTTTCTCAGCTACAGATATGATATTAATAATCTGATGAAACCTCGTGATCAGTCCAGCATTGACCTCAGTGCGATATTGCTTTGATATCACAATGGCTGAAACGGGGAAGGTGGAGAGAGTTTTCTCAATTAGCTCTTGATCTATAACAGGTTGTCCACAAAATCTCAACATGGATTGCAAGCGAAGAGCTTCTGAATTATATTCAGCAACAGACTTGAAGTCAGCAAAGCACAGGTTGTTCCATTGAACCTTCAATTCAGGGAGGAGGGAATCTTGGACATTGCCAAAGGGCTTTTCTAGCACTACCCATAGCTCTCTTGCATCCTTGATCGACATATACTCCAACCTTTGAGCTTTGTCCATATGACGTCGCATTAAGATGACTGCTTGAGCATGCTTTGTAGGTGTTCGTACGAACACAAGATCCGGGTTAGGTGCCTGGATTATGGATAATATTCCCTTTGAAGTGAGATGGTTCTGAACATCGGTTACCCAGCTATGGTAATCCGAGCCTGTTGAGTTAAGCATGGGAAAGTTGAGTCTAGGTTCATTCGACATCCTGAAAATAAGAAGAGAAGATATATTATTTTAGGAGTTAAACTTCCACGAAAACTAAAATAATAAGATTTCCGAGCTGTGCTACCAAGAAATCAATTTCCAAGAATATTTGGATTAGACCAACCAATGATGTTTTAATAAGGTCACAATTTGATGCTTATGGACGCTCTTAGTCTGAGCATCATGAACACTCTTAGTTCATACGAACGCTCTTAGTTCATACGAACGCTCTTAGTTCGTTTATTATGAACACTCTTAGTTCATACGAACACTCTTAGTTCGTTAAGCGTGAATCCCCACAATTCCACTTATTCAATACTCAAAATCATGTTCATATATTTCATAATTCTGTAGTAAATAAAAGAATTTAAAATACATGAAAGCAGCAACTTTAATTCACAAAAACTTACGTGATTGTTCTTGGCTTGAAGACACGCGCGTGTTGGAGCAGGCGTGTTTTGGGGTAGTAGCAACAAGTGGCAGCAGCCGCAAGCAGGGACGCAGGCAACAGCAGGGATGGTGTGCAGGTTGCAGTGGGGAAGCTAGGCTAGGACTTGCACGGGCTGTAGGCTGCAGTGTGGGGAGCAGTGGCAGCATGGGCTGCAGTGCGGGCTGCTGTATGTTGGCGGGCTGTGGTGCTTGCGGCGGCAGTTTGCAGGGGGCTGCGGTGCTTGTGCTGCAGGTAGGTTTTGCAACTAGGGCTACAGGAACTGTTTGCAGCAGGGGCTGGAAGCTGCGGCAGGAAGGCTGGAGGCTTCAGGGAGGCTGAAGGAGGCTGGAGAGCAGGGGTTGCAGTAGGCTTGCGGCAAGAGGGTTGGCCGAGCTAGGGGTTTTGTGGGCAGGGAGGGCTGCGGCAGATTTTTGTGAGAGAGAGTTTTAGGGTTTTTTTTTCTTTTGGGCAAGGATTAGAACTCGTGCTGATAACGTGTTGTAGAGAATTGTAATTGTGTGTTTATTATTGATAATAGGAGCCTTTTATATAGGGAGTTACAAAGTACACAAAGGCAATAGAATCCTAATACATTGAATACTTAGAACCTTCTCCTATTACAACTCTAAACCCTAGTTTGTAGAGACACACATGGTGTTGACATCCTTCAACAAAAAAAAAAAAAAAGTTTACCGACTGAAAGCGAGAGTTGAGATCGACAGAAAGAGAGTGAAAGAGAGGTTGTTACCTATCTTGCTTAGATTAAAGGTTGTTGATTTGGGATTTTGTACTTCGGATTCGATGTAAGATTTGGAGGAGGAAAGATTAGAGATATGGGTCTCGGTTTGTTTTGGATTGCTCTACCATGGTTTGTAATTTGTTTCATTTATTCTTTGTGAGTTGTTGCCTAAGGTTGGGTGATTGAAGCAGAGGATAGATACGGTTCATCTTTGGTCAGTTCCTTCTTGACTGCTCCAAGCAGCTCATTGTCGTTTCGTCTAATTATGTTCGGTTTATGCTGTAAAAGATTGCAATTACTTCTTTACAGTTTCATACCTTATTTGGATTCGTCTATATCACCTGAGGAGGGATGACATTGGAAGTTTCAGGCTTTGTTTATGTTTCTTAGTATTGAATGAAATTCTAATATCTGCTCTTTAATTGATGGTCTGGGGTGTTTAATTGATGGTCTGGGTGTTTAGTCTCAGCACTATGCATGGCTTTCAACTTAAAAGCACATCAAGCATATACCATGTTTGGTTTTAGTGTCTAGCAAAACAGGGCAACTGGTGGAGTTCAATGCAGCTCAGTGGCGTATCCAGGATCTGAATAGGGGTTGGGCTGGATTTAAGTGCATACAAATTTTGCAAGCTCGTAAATTTTTTTTCTTTTGAGGTTTGGAACCCAGTGGGAGGCTCATCCTCACGCCTTTAATATTATCATTCAAAACATAAAATAGGGGGGACATAAAACTAAGACCCCTTAAATTAAAAGTTACAAGCATAAACTTGTTGTAAGATAATAAAAACTAACTAAATCGTACCCTCCGAGACCCACTCATTTCAAACTCAGCAATCACAGAATCATTGTCAATACTATCAGCAAATTCTTTTTCAATGTTGAGAACCATCAAATCATCAAGAAAGTCATCTTCCATCTTATTTCTAAGTTTATTTTTGATGATGTTCATAGCCGAAAATGCTCTCTCTGTTGTTGCTGTAGAAACTGGCAGAGTCAACACAAGACAAATCAATCTATAAATCATAGTAAAGAATGCTGTCTTTCTTGATTCAACTAACCATCGACACAAATCAGACACAGAAGTTGTCTTGGCAAATCTTGGATCCCTCTGAATATCTGTTAGAAAATATCCACACTCCATATCTAGAGCAAGCATATCAGATGATGAAAAATCCATAGGATAAAACTTCAAAGCAAGATTGCAAACATCTTCAGATCTGAATGATTGAAAATTATCACGTGGTTCAAATGTAGCACTAAGAACAAGAAGCTCCAATGACTTATCTGTAAAGCTACTATCCAGCTCTGCCAACTGAAAGTCTATTACAGCATTAAGTATATTGACCCAATAAAAATGCTCCTTTGTAATATTTTGTTCACAAGCCCGCTCTGTACCTTTCTTGTAAGGAGCAGACATATCTGGCATAACAATATCATGCTCACAAAAAATGATTCAACCCTCATAATCAAATCATCCCAACCATCTTCTCTCATATCTTGAAGTTTTGATTTTGTTATTGAAAGAAAATTTAGAGCATTCAAGATGTCTATGGCTTTTTTTTTGCAATGATTGATAAAGAAAGTCAGTAATCTTCATGACATCATGCATCAAAAGCAAGCAAAACACAAAATCAAAACGCTTCATAACCCTACCTACACTCCTTGCTTCTCCTTGTAATTTATTTGGTCCATTTGCAACCAAATCTGCAAGAGTTTTTTTAGTAGCTCCAGATAACTTGATCAAACTTGAAATAGAGCGAAGATGTGAGCCCCAACGAGTAGCTCCTGCTCGTTGCAAAGTGCAAGTTTGATTAGCCCCTGTACCTGTCTCAAGGGTACCTGCAGCCACTAAATCTGCAATTTCTTCTTCTCTGATGACTCTTAATGCTGAATGCCGTTTTGCAGAAGAATCAACAAAATTAACAATCACATTTAGAGTTGAAAAGAATTGCCAAATATCATGCACTCCTTTAGTTGCGGCATTTAAAGTCAATTGTAAGCGATGAGCAAAGCAATGCACATAATATGCATATGGACACTCTTCACGAAACAAAGCTTGTAAACCATTAAATTCACCCCGCATGTTGCTAGCACCATCATAACCTTGGCCACGCATATTTTCTACTTGAAGATCATATTGGGCAAGGACTTTGGATATCTCATTTTTAAGAGTTTGAGAACAAGTGTCTGCAACACTAATACCTTTGAAAAATCGTTCTCTAATAAACCCATCACAATCAACAAATCGAAGAATAATAGCCATTTTTTCTCTATTAGACACATCAACCGGTTCATCAACAAGGATACAAAATTTAGCATCTCCCACTTCCTCATGAATCTTGGTTCTAACTTTGTTACCAAGAATATTTAGGATTTGTCTTTGAATAATTGGAGAAATATACTTAGCATTCCCAGGAGCATTATGTAAGACTTTGTGGACTTCTAAATTAACTCTTCCAAAGGCTTGCAAAACCGCATTGAAATTGCCACCATTGGATGAATTAGCCGATTCATCATGACCTCTAAAAGCACATCCTTGGTTTGCCAACAACCTTACACTCTCTATAGTAGAATTAAGCCGAAGTCGGTTATTTGCTACTTCTTGTGATGATTGTGTGCTAATCACTCTTTCAATATGCTTAGATGGGTTTCTTAGTGTATCCCACTTATGCATGCAAGTATTATGTGGGGAATCAACGCCTCCCACATGAGATTGTTTGGACATAACATTCTTCCAACCTTGAAACCCATATTCAGTGAATGTTGGATGATGGGATGGATAACTATCAAATAAGAAACAAGGGAAGAAATATGCTTTATCCAACTCTATGGAATACTCAAGCTAGTGCCAATCTTTAAACCATTTGTGACAAAATTTTCGACCTTGACCTCCATCCCAAGAAGATGGATAACTACTTAATTGGGGTTGATATGGTCCTAAGACCACATAAGCTCTTCGAATATTGTCACACTCATTCAAAGGATACTTGCATATTGGACGTCGTATTCCAGGATCACGTTCAAGAGAAGTAACATCAAAACTCACTTCTGTCTCAATTCTATCATTACCACACTCTTCTACCGGACTAGATGGACAAGAGTTTAAAAGGACATCATTTACAGAATTCTCAGTCACATTTCTACTCCCGCTCCCACTCCCACTCCCAATCTCATTCCCACTACCACTAGATGGAGTATCACTTGTAAACCATGAAAGAAGATTTTTATACTGCTTGGGTTTTCGGTGATCCGTCATTGTATTCAATACCTATAATAATATATATGTATCATTATTAAAATTATATATATACAAAAACCAAAAACCAACATCAAGACTCAAGCACCAGGTTATAACTTATAACCAAAACAAAAACTAAGCAACTGAAAGCAACCACATATAATATTGCATATTTCAAACATCCATATTTAATATTGCAAGCTTCCAATTATCCAATAGCCACAGAAAACCAATTAATCCACCGCAAAGCAACTAATATACCAATTATCATTTATCAATAGCCCATCCGCCATCCCTATCACATATTTCAAACATCCACTGATCCACCTCATGACCTCCAAGCAATTAAGCAAAGAATTAGAAAGAGAGAACTCAAAGGAATGACACGATTTGGAAAGATTTCAGACTTTTGCCATTCAATAATCTCTTACGAAGTTCCGATCTTCCGATTACTTCAATTGAAGCCTCTGAAATTCAAAGCTCACAGTCAATTGCAAGCAAAACCCATCAATGGGGCTTGGGAGAGATGAAATTAGAACTTAGAACTACCTTTATGTGAGTGATCTGGAGCTAATCGGGTTGGAGCCTTGGAGGAACTGAGGAAGAGGAACTTACGAATTGACGAACTGATGAACTCGGTCGGAGGAGCTGAGGATTAGGAACTGAGGTATGAGTAAGTCAAGATTCAAGAAGAGGAGCTAATCGGGTTGGAGCCTTGGAGGAACTGAGGAAGAAGAACTTACGAATTGACGAACTGATGAACTCCGTGGAGGAGCTGAGGATTAGGAACTGAGGTATGAGGAAGAGGAACTGAGGAAGTCAAGATTCAATAAGAGGAGCTGTCGGCTACTCTCGGGTAAGGAATAAAGGAACCAAAGGAAGTCAGGATTAATAATTTAATATGATGTGTATACATATATAATTTTTTTTTTTTAAGTGGGTTGCAATACCTATACTTGGGGCTTTTTCTCCTTGATTCTCCCTTGGGCTAAAGCCCAACCAGCCTTGTGACTGGTTACGCCCCTGATACAGCTCCACGTTTTGTTTTAGGTAGGAAAACATAGATATTTTTGGCATCTGTTTTGCTTGCATTGTGATGTGGGTATCTGTTTTGGTTTGGACTGAATGTTTTTGGGGAGACTGAAATAGTGAATATATGAATGGTGCAAATGAAAATGATACAATAATGGGTCCAATTGTGTGACTTTTTGTTCCAAGTTAAGTTAATAATGATTCTTATGGTTTTAGTTTAATTGTGTATCGATTGTACATCGATCTTATATCATCCTACATTTTATATGATCCAAATGAAAGTTATGTAAGCTGATCCTGCAATGACCAATATTTGAAGAGTAGAAATTAAGGTTTGAGAATAGTGAGTGACTTTGTATTTGAATTATTCTTGGTAGGTTGACAATTAATTTTAGTGTTTCATAGTTGTTTCATTTGATTTTTACAGATTTTATGCAAAAGAGCTTTGGCATCTGTCTGCAACTGCTCCTTTGTGTATTTATCAGTGTCATCTTTGTTGCTTATTCTTATTCAGGTATAAACTGGAAATCTGTATTAAATTGCTTTTGTATTGAGTTTATAGTATGTATAGTCATTATTGTAATATGTGCTATCATTTGATTTTACAGGTGTTAGGAACAGTTTGCAGGCAGATTGTTCAACTGTTTTGAATTCAGGCATATATACCCTACAGAAATAGCTGGTAGTCTTTTGCACATTGTCCATGGATTCCAAAGTAGTACAGAAATAGATGTTTTGTGCATTAACTGCATCAACAAAAAAAAATCAAAATAAGGTTGATTCTGGTGCTTAACTTTTCCCTTGAGTATGAATATAGAAAAGAAACGACTTAAGTGCTCAATCTGTTATGCAGTGTATTCTAACTCGATCGATAATATTACTCTCAAGTATCTGCCTAAACATGCAACAATTTGGCTGAAAAATTACACATCTTCATTAGTTATGTCTAAAAGTAAAATACACTTGCTTACTTCATTCTAGCAAGTTTTGCCAATCTCAGATTTTGTTTGAACTTATTTTCAATTGAAAAATCATGACACTGATATAGCTTTATGAGCAAGGGTGACTATCATCTACAACACTTCTCCTCTTTTTCCAGCTATTTACTTTGATTCTCTTTTATTCAATTTTAGCCGAGAATTTGGTGTGTTCACCCACATATATTCAAAATCTGTATAGTACATAAAGGTATTAGTCTCTCCAAATGTAATGCAAGATGTAGGGCAACTTATCAACATACTGAACTTGAGAAGTAGACTGCATAAAAAAGACTTGGTGTGGTCTATTGCTTTTAGATTTCTGAGCAATGTTTAGGTTTGGTTTCTTCTTCTTTTTTTCACTTAGTTGTGTGCATATGTCTGGGTTAATGTAGCTTTTGCTATTGCTTTTGCAGATTATACCTCAGGCTGTTGAGAAGGCTTCACAAACTAATAACCTGTTTGCACTTCTCCAAGCAACATTCATAATTTCCAAAAGTAGAATACGTAACTATCACTAAGATTTATAGCTTAACTGTCATTAAGATTTAATTTATACAGTGCTTTGAACCAAGCCTACATTATATCTTAGTAACCATCAGTGCTTTTTTGAGAATAGCCAACTTTGTCTTTATTTGTCTATGAAACTGTAAAGAAGTAATTGCAATGTTTTACGGCATAAACTGAACATAATTAGACCAAACGATAATGAGCTGCTTGGACCAATCAGGAAGGAACTCACCAAATACTGAAGTCAATTGCAGTTATGTTTTTCATGGTTGTTTGTTAGTAGCAACAAATTCCGCGGCAAAGCGCAGGCGGCTTTGCTAGTATTATTGAAAGATGAGGTTACTATTCACAACTGTTCATGTAACAGTTTCCATCACAATTACGCGGTTGCCATATATATGAAAAGACGTTTTCGCCCTTCAATTGTTTTTTAATTACAGGCTGCTATCTTTTGATAGTTTTGTTATCGGTGTTTGGGCTTTGAATTGATATGGACTTTGTTTGATTTGCTCACAGCCATGATCTCCCGTCCATAACCTCCCTTTATTTGATCCTTCTAATTTCTTTACAAGAACAAAACCCGTGGCAAAGCACGGGCCAATTTTCTAGTATGAATGAATCAGCACTCATCGACCCCTTACCCCAAATCAAGAAAACTAAATATTCTTGCTTGCTTGTAAAATGGGACTATGATTAGATTGTCTAAGTGGCTTGAACTAAGTTCTTTCCCTTTCATTTTGTTATATGCTGCAGATTGATAAAATATCAAATGAAGAATATTATTCCAAATGTTATCCATGATATTGACATGGTTCAAACATACAACAAGTGGTGGCCTTATATAGACACCTTAAAACCATAGACCGACATAGCATTAAAGCTTTGTCTTTAGTAAAATTGATACACTACAGGAAAAATGGTCATTCACGACATGTGATTTACGACGCACATTTAATGCGTGCCGTAAATGAGTATCATTTAAGGTGTGCATTAAATACACGCCGTAAAACTGACTTGATGCATATGTTTTCGCAAGCGTACGAATCGTTGTCAAGTAAGGGAAATATTGAGACCAAAGATTATCGTACCACGGGGATTAGTGGCTAACCCACAATCCTTGGGTGGTTGGAACTAAAGTCACTAAGCAAACAAAATAAAAATAAAATGAATAAAAAGGCTAATCTAAGGCACCAAGCCTTAGCAATGCTCGGCTTTGGTTTTCACCAAAGCCTAATCAAAACTAAGAGCCTAGTGGTGGATATGCACAAATGAGTCGAAATTTGTAGGGGGTTTTGAATTGGGAATCAACTAAATTAAACGCAACCGAAAAGTAAACTAAACATCTAATTAACGAACTAGAAAATTAAATTTGGGTTTTCAAATTAATGGGAACATGGGAGTGTCGGGTGATTCACACTAACTCTCTTGCAAATATCGAAACAATTTTCACAAATGCATGCATTTCCTATATGTGTTAAGTCCCGCATTTAGTACCGGTCAAGACTACTAAACCAATTATCCTTTCGGTGTATCAATTATGCCGGTTAGGGCCACAATCAACTCTCTAATTTAGGCATTACGCCGGTTAAGGCCGCAATATCTAAAATTAGAGGCCTAGAGTGCAAGATAATAGAGACCCAAGCAATCTTAGCTACAATTAAGCTAGCTAATGGTTACCACACTTAAATCCTAGATGCCACAAGACCAATAAGTTGTCAATTTATCAATCTACTCATCACAATTGCCCACAACATAATTTCAAAGGGTGACAAAGCCTAGAAACATGCTTCTAAGGACCAATACATTCGGATTTAAAGCATACACAATGGAAATTGCATTTATTAAAATTAAAGCATCAATATTTATACAAGATGAGTTAGGGCTTCACAACCCTAACTCCCAAAATTAAACTACTCACTATCCATAGTTAAATACATCATCAAAATCAAATAAAATTATGGAATAGATAATAAGGAAGAGATGGGAGAATTAGCTTGGTCACTTCTAGCTATGAGCTAGTATGAACCAAACAATTTCTTCACCCAACTACCCAAAATAAAGGTGTGGTACTCTTGATGATGATTCCCTTAAAGCCTTGAGTGAGTCTTTCAAAATTCCCAAAATAAAACTAAAGAAACTAAAGAAAATGAAAGGGGAGGAGGAGAGGATAAGAGAAGAGAATGAAAAAGAGAGCAGCCCAAAGGGGCTGCCTCTGTTTTTAGTTTTCTGGTGCGGCTCCTGTTTTTGTGAGAGAATGGAAGTGATTAATATATATCTGTCCGGTCATGTGTGGGTAGAGAGGAAGAATGAATTATCCCATCTCTGTGTGGTCTGGGCGTGAGGGGATAAGGGGAGAGAGAGAGAGATAGGGCCACGTGGCAGCGGCTGAGAGGAAGGAAGAAAATGAAAAGGAAAATAAAAGAAAGGAAAGGAAATGGCTGCACGTGGGAAGAAGAAGAATGGATCAGCCATGCTGACGTCAGCAACCTTTTTTTTTTTTTAAATAATAATAATAATTATTATTATTTTCACTTTTTCCCTTTCTCCCCTTTTTTTTTTCTTTCTTCATCTTCTTCGTCTTCTTTCTTCTCTCGTCGCCATGTAATTCCACACATACTCTCGGAGGCAATTGAATTCCGCTCCCTTGATGGCATTGATCACGGTTGACCCGCATTGACTATTTCGTTCTTTTGTCGGAAACTCCAATTTGCTCCAATTTTTGCACCAATTTCCCTCATTTCCACACAATTCCGCTTATTTTCTACAAAATAATAAAAAAAGATTAATTACATATTAATTGACATGGGGATTGACTTATTTCTAGTTTTTTAGATATAATTACATGCATATAAATGAGTATAATCAAAAACTCTCATTTTTAGAACAAAATTTAGGGCGTGCTTCAAATGTAGTAAAAAAGTGCTAGAAAATTTGTTAATTATCTCTCCCTCTCATATCAAAGGTTTAAACTAGGGCTGCCGCTTGGTTTGGTAATTACCAAACCGACCGAATACCAACGAATGTTTTAGGTTTGGTAAACCGACTTTTTGGTAACCGAGACCGATAAAACTGAAATTGAAAATTACCGAAAAAGTTGGTTTGGCTTTGATAAATACCGAATCTACCGATTATCTAAATATTAGATTTATATACTACAGTTTTGAATACACATACATGTATATTAAGAAATAAACATAAAAACTTTTATAATAGTATGAACATTACTACATATACTACATTAATAGTACATGTATTTTAAGTAACCTAGTCAAAGATGGTTAAATAACCTAGTTTTATTGAAAATTGCTAGAACTTGATGTCATATACACAAAAGAAAGCTATAATTAGTAGATGAATACAACGTTTATGACTATAAAATTCAAAAATCTAGTTTTGTTCATTCTAATTTATATTATAAAGAATTAGTTATTCTAAAGTTTGTAATACCGAAAACTGAAATACCGAATTTGGTAGATATAATTAAAAACCGAAAATTTTGGTTGGTAATTGGTAGCTCAGTTTTGAAGCCGAAAGCTTTGATTTTGAAGTTGGTAATACCTATAACTGATTCGAACCGACCGAGTGACAGCCCTAGTTTAAACCCCGCTCTCCCTTATCTGATCTTTCTCTCTCTTGTCCGATAAGGGACGAGAGCCATCGATTTCTTCTTCTCCCAAAAGCCTTGAGAGTCGGGCCTTCCTTTGTCTCATTTCTCCCCCCAAGCACCGCCGCGATGACGTCGACCGAGATGGAAGAAGCCATACGACGTCGCACCGCCATCACCAATTACCGCAAGAGCTCAAATCACGAGTCCGCCGATGATCAGATTCGTACTCCAAATCCTCCTTATTCATGTTGGATTCTGCATCTGCAACCGGAGAGCATTTCTCTAGCCATCGGTGAACCAGCTCACAAGCAATTCGAAAGTCCAGAGGTATGCTTCGATTTAGGTTTTCTGATCTTTCTATTGAATTTGATTTTGTATTTGGATTTTGCATCTTTGAACCTTGAAATTTTCTTATTCATTTTCGATTAAATTGATTTATGCTCTCTCTCTCAGAGCTTCATATGCACTTGAAGAACTGAGATCTTATCATCGACGATTCAGCTCTCGCAGGATCGGAAGCACCATACAAATTCAAAGGTACGCCTCTATCTTATTTTATCATGATCGGAATTTGCTTATTTGAAATTTCTGTGAGGCCATTGATATTGCTATTGATATCTTTGTTGGTTGCTTAGCTAGAGTCTGTATTAAGAGTTTTTCTGAATTATTGTTACTCTCCACTCTAGAATCCTTTTCTTTTTCAATATGAATTTTGAGATAGATCAATGCACTTTTTTTTCTCTTGAAATGATTGTTTTTGTGGAAGTGGGTGTTTATTGCACACCAGGTGTTCGATTAAATTCCCCATAAGCATTGTTTGGGGTTTCAGAATGGAATTATCAATTGAAAGACTTGTGGTTAGCTGCTATTGGAATTATCAATTGCAATGCCTTAGCCATTCTATTGTAGTATTCTCTTAAATGGTTTTTCTCTACTGGCTTTGCATCAGAAGGCACGTAATGTTATATATTTAATGTTCTCTAATATATGCTATAGAGGTATCTTATATATCGGACCGTGCAGTTTATAGAGGTAGATGGATAAGGAGTTTTAGGAAATGAGTGTCGTAGAAAGTTGTGTCCTTATGCATCTCTAAAATTCTGTAATTTCTAGGACTAGTGTAATAGCAGCTGATATGAATTACCACTTTGCAGATTGACAGCTCTTCAAGTAGTATGTTTTTAATCTCATGTGTGAATTACCACTTTTTCGTTGTGCTAATGCTTTTATCTGTATCACATACATTAGTTTTCCATCATGTGAACCATTACAGATTGTTGCTCGTTGATTATTACATAATTTATTTGTTATACATTTCTCTTATTTGTAGCTCTTGAGAAGTTGCTGAAGGATTTGCTACTGGAAATGAAGTGTATATGGTCTCTCCTAAATTCTCTCTTATTTACATCCCTTTAGCTTCACTCCTACCTAAGTCTTTGGTTTAACCAAAATGAACTGATAAAACTGGTTTCCAAGACATTGTGAGATGACATCAGTTAGTTGCAATATCGCAATAGTTCGATATCTATGTGAATGAGCCTTTTTGAAGTTGCTTTTTCTGAAGCAATAGAAGAGACTTGGTTGATGTTTTTTTTTCCTAACTATTTGAGCTATTTAAAGCAAATCTGATCAATTAGATGTTTCTAATTGCAGACTGACGTGTTCTTAGCACCATAGATTGCTATAGCTACAGCAAGGTTCAATATAAACATGGTCAACTCTATTCCATTTCTATATTCTTTTCCGTGGTGTTAATTTGCTTTTTGACTTTAGAGCACCAATAGTTTCCTCTTGATCTTTTTTTTTTTTTTTTTTTTTTTGAGAATTGAGAGCTTTGCATTCTCTGTAAATTCTATGAAATAACTTCAGGGTTAAACTGAAATAGTAAATTTTGTAGCTATTTATTAATGTCATTCAATATTGTCCAACTCCAACTTCAATGGGGAAACAAGAAGCATCCATAAGGGTTGAATTTATCATGAAGATCCAAGTAAAGCCGTTCTTTTAAGAAACAAGATGTATTTGAAGTGGAATGTGGCAATGTTCAGTGAACGGTTGAGGCAATCCACCCCAGTGGCTTTACACTACCACATTAGGTTCATTTTATTTGTATTGGTTTTGCTATAAGCTTCATTTGTTATTGCTTCCACAACATTTGTTTGTATACTGCTCAGCTTTTTATACAAGTGAATGCTCTCTTATGAAATTGCAACAAGCAAAGAATTAGACAGATTTGTTATTATTTTTATTTATAGTGTTTCTGGGTGACATTGGAACAACAAAGAATTTTTTTTTTATTTAAAAAAAATTGAATTTACGGCGTGCAAAGCATGCCTTAAACCAAAATTTATGGCATGCTTTTAGGTCATTTACAGCGCGCGTACCAAATTTTGCAACATGCATACCAAATTTTATGGCGTGCTAAATGCACGTTGTAAAAAATTCCCTTTTTTATGACGTGGTCTATAAAGGCGCATTTTTGCCCGGATTTGCATATCGTAAATTGTCATTTACGGCGTGTTTTACACGTCGTAAATGGCTTGTTTTCCTGTAGTGATACAACTTCAGCTATGCGTATGTGAATGCATTAAAGATGCACTCCAAGAAATTTGCCTACCTACATGTATAGTTTACAATAGGTATAAGGAAAAACATGTAGAAATCGTAGGTGTTTGAGCCCAAAAGTATTTTTGGTAATATCGTTTAAGAGGATTGCACGCCGATACCTGCGGCCCAAAAGCAAGTCTACTCGATTTGGCCTTATAGTTTCACCCATTCCGGAGTCCATAAGGAAAACGAGCCCTTATAGGATTCGAGTAGCAGAGACCGATTAGGAATCTTCAATCAATAATCCTTCTAAGACAAGGAGCAGCCGAAACCCAAGGTATAAATTTGAGGTTTCAAGGGACAACAAGACAAGAACTCCTTAATCAACTAATCTCTCAGATTATCCAAAGTCTCTTCAGAGCAAACCTACTTTCAACCTAGTTGAAACCAGCGAAGCAAGGGTGACGGAGCAACCTAGCAAAGCTAAAGTCACACTTTAGCAAAACCCGTGTTTTCTCCTACTTTCTGGTGATTGCTTTGCTTAGTCTACAAAACTAAGTATCGACTTGGTGACACAAGAGATCACACAGCAAGTTCTTATCTGTCAGGCATAAGTCTTTTTCCGAAAGGCATAGAAAAGAACCTTGTGACGAGTTTGGTGCTCTCCTCGTCCACATCGTTTGGTTAAGAAGTCAGGTTAGGGGACGCCCCGACGACTACACCACACGGTGTTGGCACGCTCGCGCATTCAAAAGAGACGGTTTGCTAGCCAGACTGGTTTTGGTGCTGAACAGTAGGCAGCAACCAGCAATGACCACTGTTTCTTTACTTCCAACACAGATATACCAAGATGATCATTACTTTTCTTAGCGGGGGGTGATAAGCTTAGTTTTTTTGCTCAAAATCTCTTTTATCTTATTCTATTTTGATTATACAAATGAAGCAGCTCATGAACTAGAATGTCATTATATCATGACTGTAGAGCAGCAGAAGTCCACTTCTCAAATCATCAGGACGAGGATGACTTATTCTTGTTAATAGCTCAACCAGATCAATGTACCCAAAAAAAAAAATTAGTCGACCAAATCACGAAACCTCTAGTTCATCCAGCTGACTATTTCTACATGGGAATGATGGGATACATGGCACTGCTCAATAAAGTATCAAGCACAAAGTATATTCCTATGCATCTTTCGTAAGTTATCATCTCTGCTACAATGTATTCAGAAACTTGTATATAAAAATTTGAGGATTAATTTCAGTTTACCCCCCTGAGGTTTGGGGGTGTTATTATTTCACCCACTCTCCTCTCAATTTTGAATTTTTACCCCTTGAGCTTTTCAATTTTGCTCAACCGTGTCCAATGTCTCATTTTCTGTCTAAATTGGACTTTAAGGGTTAAAAAGGTCATTTCAAGACAAAAAAAAATAAAATAAAAAAACCCTCATTTTAACATAATCCGAAATCGTTTTAGCTCTTTGCCCCTACTCCACCATCCCCGTTATCCTCGTTTCAGCCCCTTCTCCCTCTCTCTCTCTCTCTCTCTCTCTCTAAAGTCTCCTCCTTCTCTCTCTGAAAGGTTTCGATGATGGTGGCGAAGGATGGGTGGACGAGGGCAGCGATGACCGATGACGTCCTCATTGTCGGGCTATTGCTGCGGCTGAAAGAGTCGCGAGCAGCGACATCATCGTCATCTTCCCTTCTCCAGTATCATTCACCATCAAGTTCGTGATTCCACTGTGGGGGACTTTGGCTACCACACAGCAAGGCTTCGTCGTCGGCGGCTGCCTGACCCCACCCTGACCTGTACCCTACTCCATGGCCTCCACCGCCAGCCCCTTCTCCATCTCCCACTCCTCTAAGCCCTCTGCCAAACCCTCACTCTTCAACCCCTGGGAGCTCTCTCTTCGGGTCCAGACCCCCGGCCTCTCATGTCTCCGGTCTTCCTTCGCTTCCAATTGCTCCGTTAAGCTAAGCAATTTCTCTGGTCTTCCTTCCTTCGCTCTTCCTAGCGGCTCCAGTCATTGTTGGGGATTTGGGTAGTCGGAGCTACCCGATTTACATTGGATCCGGACTTCTTGATCAACTTGAGCTTATCCAAAGGTTTCAATTCTGAAATTTCACTTTAACTATCTACTATGTTGTATACTGATTAATCGTTGCTATCAAAATGTTGTTGGAATTCTTTTTTTTTTTCACTGATTTGTGATTATTTGGCTAAGATAAATAAATCAAAAGTGAAAAAATTCATCTCTTCTGGAAAAGAAGCCCTTCTCATGCTTTTTTTTTTTTTTTTTTTTTTTACCATTTTTGGGTCTTATGACATTATTGGTGGGGACTGATGAAAGAAGAAGAAGATGAAGTTTTTTTGTTGCAGGGGCAAGGCGGCAAAGGCCAAGATGAAGAGGAGTCGAGCAAGGCGGCTTCTGCTACAGGGGCTGAGATGACGATAATGGGGAATTGGGGATTGTGGAGCAGGGGCAAGGGGCCAAACCGACGTCGGATTATGTTAGAATGAGGGTTTTTTTATTTTTTATTTTTTTTTTGTCTTGAAATGACCCTTTTAGCCCTTAAAGTAGGTCTCATTATCGGATTTAACGTCCAATTTGGATCAAAAATGAGATATTGGACACAGTTGAGCAAAATTGAAAAGCTCAGAGGGTAAAAATTTAAAATTAAGAGGAGAGGGGGTGAAGTGATGACATCCCCAAACCTCAGGGGGATAAACTGAAATTAATCCAAATAAATACTACTATTTTGGTTGGCATTTAGTAATTAGTAATTGAAGAAGTATTGCACCCAACTAAATTTATTGGTAACATATCACTAACAGTCATTGAGTTTTGACATATTCTACTTAACTCAATGACATTTCTAAAATGATTAATTTCAGTTTAGTACCCTGTGGTTTGGGGGTAACATCATGTCAGTCAATGCTCTTTCAATTTGATCAGCAACACCCTTGTGCTTTCAATTTCAATCAGCTGTGCCCAAATTTTACTTTGTCAATCCAGTCAAAGTTAACGTTCAAATTGGACGGAACAGTAAAATTTGGGCACGACTGATTGAAATTGAAAGCACATGGGTGTTGCTGCTCAAATTGAAAGAGTAGGGACTGACATGATGTTATCCTTAAACCACAGAGTACTAAACTGAAATTTATCATTTCAAAAATATCACTTAATTGACTCACATTTAATATTAACTTACACTTAACTTACTGTCATTAAATTTTCCTTTAGAGATCGTTAAAATTGAGGGTATATTGGTCAAAAATGTATTTTTACATTTTCAACTAAAACAAAATTATAAGTTATTAGATCTTTTTTAAAAAAAAAAATCAGAAATTTTTATAAAAATGGATTTTTTAATGAAATTTAATTTGGAAATTGTTGTAGAGAAACTGAATTTGGGAGAAATTTTCTGTGTATTCTCATTGATAATAGGGGCCTCTTTATATAGAGGATTACAATGCATAGAATCTCAATCATACAAGGAAAGTAATTCTACATTGATTAGGATTCTAGATCCTTCTAATTAAATCCTATTACCACTAGGTCAAGTAACCTAGAGTTTGGGCTAAACACAAATTATGTTTTCCTTCAACACTCCCCCTTGTGTTGCCCAAACGCGGTGCTTCTCTCGTTGCCTCGTTAAAAACCTTGCCGAGTAACAAAAACCCAGTGGGACAAAAATAACCTCGGTCGAAGGGGAAAAAGAGCACAACACACCCTTCACGATTCGAGACGAACATGTAGACATCTCCCCCTGATGTCTGCACCTCCCCCTGATGACTACGATCATGGGAGTTCAGATAATTTCCGCAAGTCAATTCTTGCCACATGTTTCTCGGACGTGGTATTGGGCAATGACTTAGTAAACAAGTCTGCCTCACTGTCCTCAGATCGAACCTAGTTCACTTTGATCTCAAGGAGTGTCTGTTGTTGCTGATTATGCTTGGTGTTGTCGCTTTTGATGTAGCCTGGCCTCATTTGTTCAAAACAAGTAGCATTATCCTAAATGCTCGTAGGCTCATCTGTGGTAGACTTCAAACCACAATTGTTCGAACATGCGTAATTATGGATCCAATCCATATATATTCACGAACCACTTCGTGAAGAGCAATGATCTCTGCATTGTTCAAAGATATAGCGATTACGGTCTGATATGTAGATCGACCTCCAAGATGTCACGGTCTTTTCCCATGGTGAACACTTAACCGGATTGGGAATGACCATTGTGTGGGTTAGACAGATACCCAACATCAGCAAAACCTTCCAAAACACATGTCGTTTTGGGATGGGGATAGAGAACGCAGGCCAGCGTTGGCGGCGTACCTGGTGTGTGATGGGTCCGAATCCATCGTCTCTTTGTAGGGATAGAACAAGCCCATATCATTCATACATCTCAAGTATCGAAAGATATTTTTTACACCAATCCAATAGCGTCGCGTTGGCGCAGAGCTATATCTAGCTAACAAGTTCACAACATATGAGATGTCCGGTCTTGTGCATTGAGCTAAGTACAATAATGCGCCTATTGTACTTAACTAGGGCATTTCTGCCCCTAGCGAATCTTCGTCATCATCCTTCGAACGAAGAGGATCCTTTTCAGGATCAAGACTACAGACGATCATGGGGGTGCTTGGAGGCTTGACCTTGTCAAAATGCCTAAGCATCTATCGACACGATGCTCAAGTTCCAAACCGAGACATAATCGTGTTCTCCCAAAATCCTTCATCTCAAACTCTGATTTCAAGTGTTCAGCGGTTTCCCTTAACTCTTTAAGGGCTTCTAATGAAGATCATGTCCAACATGAACCGCGATAGAATCCGAAACTTGTCATAGAAACGCGTGGGCATATCCCTTCCCAATCAAGTAGTCACTTTAGTGAGCATTTCAACCTTATTGTAAACGCGCTCCATGGTCTAGAACCACTTGACTTGGGTAAATGAAGTTCACAATGAATCTTCATGTATATTCCGTATCTAGATCCCTATAGAGATACGTAGTGACCACATCTGTAAGCTGCATGTTCAGTTATTCGGAAACTACCAAACTGACAGGGTAGTGGAGTGCAATGACATCCATTATGAGAGAATATGTCACATCGTAGTCGATTCCAGGGCGTTTTGTGAGAAGCCTTGCGCCATAAGGCGAGATTACCATCTCTTTTTCTCATCACGCTTTTCTAACGAAGACCCATTAGTCAACAGGTTTTATGTTAGGAGGTGTTGGCATCTCTAGCTCGAAAACCTTCCTCTTCGTTAGAGAATCCATCTTAACCTGGATCGCATCTTTCCATTTAGGCCAAAAAACTCTCTACGTTGGCATTCATTCATCAACGGAGCGTGGTTCGATATCATCTAACTCAACAAACTCATGCGCAACGAAATACGCAACTACATCATCAATTATGATGGAGTTTCTATTCCACATCTCATGTACACTAGTGTAAGTTTCATAGAGCTCTATATTCTCAGGAATAGGTTTTGACGTTGAGGCGTCCCCCAACGATAACCATAACCCGGAAGATACTCATGAGACGGATTTTGAGTCTTGATGATTAAAGGATTGGAATGTGCCAAAGTATCCTTCGAACCCACGGGCCTCCCATGCATCCTAGCTGGGGCCATGGCCTGTAACGCCAGAGTGCCACTTTCTTAACAAAACATTGGATTAAATACTTGTTACTCCATGTACTTTGCTCTATAAAACATTTTAGTCCAAAAAGTTTAAATTAAACAGATTAGTCCTTATCTCTCTAATTCTCAAGCAATAGGTCCTAAAAATTACTATTTTACCCCTTTTTTTCAACTGTTTTTTTTTTCCCTGCTTGTTCTTATCCGGATGAAACCTTCAAAGACATCTTCCTATATGCTTTTCGAACATCTTCAACACTACAAGTTCTCTCCACCCCCAAAATCTCATAACAGTCTTTCTTCTTCTTCAACTGCCTCACAATCGTAACCTGCTCCTCCGTATAGCCACTAGCAGAGGACGACCCAGACTTGCCAGCTACCCTAGTCCTTTGACGGAGCATTGGCATACCCAAACAGGACCCAAACGGCCGGTCGGCGATTTTGGTGCCATCTGAAGCCAGTAGAGGATTGGAGTCTTTCTCAATCGATGATAACAAATCAAGTACTTGCGGGGTGAGGTGGACGTGAGGCTAAATAGTGATGCCGGCGAGCAGGAACTCCTCGAAAATATAGGGGTATTGGCGGACAAACTTGACGGGGGGTGGCGTGGGAATCATGAGGGAGTGTCGGGTTTTGGTGAGGATAGAAATGGGGAGGGATTTGGAGGGCTCTGATTTGATGAGGTTCTTGATGTTGATGATTGGCTGGAGCTCTCTCTCTCTCTATCTCTGTTTGTTTGTCTGTCTGTCGGTCTGTCTGTCTCTCTCTCTCTCTCTCGACCAGGTGGTCGAGGCCACGGTCGTAAACCCAGTTTATAGTGGCGTCCGTGAAGGTTTTGTGGCTGACGTCGTGGTGGTGGGATTTTAGGATGGAGCGGAAGGTGAAGTGAAAGGGAGACATTGGTTCCTGACAATGGCGGATCCAGGATTGGAACCTTGGACTGGCTAGATTTCTTAAAAATAATAATAATAATTATATATATATATATATATATATTATGGAGAATCTCGACGGTGCGAGAGAATGAAGAAAGCAGCGAATCTTGAAGTAGAAAAGGTGCAAATCTTCAAGTCACCGAATCAGCCCACAAATCTAACTCAAATTTCAAGAAATTGAAACCGAAAACGAATCCTTCACAAGACCAATCATCCTGACTACAGCCTACCTGATTTCCAGTCTGCAACCTTTATTCTTCAATCCATGAAACCTTCAATCTAAATATCCAATACAACCTACGAAATTGAATTTCACATCAGTCCTTAACCCTAAAAATTGCCCCAAATTGGATTGATTCAATTAAACAAAATTGAACTTGATCAGTTCATCATTTGATCTTTGACTCTCTGAGAGAAGTGGAGAAGGGAGAACCGGCTGAGCCATAGGAGGCAAGAGGAGGAGGAAGCGGGAGAGAGTGAGACTGTGAGAGACGATTGTAGTAGACCCGTAGTTGATGAGTGGACTAGTGGAGTCGAGAGAGCCGGCTGAGCCGCAGGCGGCGAGAAGAGGTGAAAGTGGGAGAGAGTGACTGAGTGAGACTCAGAGACTGTGACTCTGTGAGAGAGTGAGAGACGATAGACGATTCACTGGAGATGAGAAGTGACCCGTAGTAGATGTCGATGAGTGGAGTGGGAGTTAGTTCGGGTCGGCTACTGCGGGATAGACAAACCCCAATTAAAAAAAATAAATGCATACATCTATTTTTTTTTTGGGCTTCAAAATCTCGGACGGGCTGAAGCCCGTCCTAGTCTATGCATGGATCTGCCATTGGTTCCTGATCTTCGGTAATGACAATCGAAACTTTGAGCGATTTTGATTCGTGTAAAGAAACGAAATTGAACCCAAAATTGAGGGAATTGAACTTACTGATGAGAGAGAATAAGGACTAATCTATTTAATTTAAAAATTTTGGACTAAAATATTTTACGGAGCAAAGTACAGGGAGTAATAAGTATTTAATCCTAAAACATTTATTGGGGGACAATGAACGTTTATTAGGGGCAATAAATGTTTATTGGGGAGCAATATTAAACATTTTCAAACATTTATTACTGCCTAGTAAAAGTTTTGAATTGATGTAATCTCTTCATATTTTTCTTAATCGAAGTTTTATTTGTGTAATTTTGGGAAGATTAGTTTCCATTTCGGCGACCTAAATGTTTATTAGAGGCAATAAATCTCTTCAGTGACCTATAAGATCTTCAACAAACTCCTGGGGGACCTCCGACGAGGTTCATAAGCTTTTATTGCTTCCCAATAAATGTTTATTGGGGGCAATAAAAGTTTATTGAGGGCAATAAATGTTATTAAGAGGGCAATGAACCTCCCCAGTGACTAATGAGATCTCCGACGACCTATTTGGGGACCTCCCGTAAGGTTTTCAGAGAAGTCCAGAAGCCAGCGACCGGTGACCAAATTCCGGAACCAGTGACCAAATTCTGGCAACCAGTGACCAGACTTTGGCAAAGTCTCCTACTACTCTCTCTCTCTCTCTCTCTCTCTCTCTCTCTCTCTCTGTAACAAAGGGGAAAAGGCAAAGTAATTTCGAAAAAAATAAAAAAGAAACAAAAACTTAATCGACCTTATTAGCGTCTTTATGGGTATATGGGAAAAAAATAAGAAGGTGGTGTAAGAGGGAAAAAAGTCTCTAGAATTAAGGTAAATGGTCAAAACCCCTATATTTTTTCCTAGCATGCAAGGTTAGAGTCTTGCTACCGCTGAACTTTTAAAAAAAAATTTCTTCTTTTTCTTTCGTTGAAAATAAAATCTACATACATTTTCAATAATATAAAAAAAGGTACAAAACAAATATAACACTAATCGGATTAGAATTACAATATGTCAACCCTATATACATAACTACACTTATCTTAGAAAACGATTAAGAAACAAGGGAAAAAAAAAAGGTTTCACTATATGTAAAAGCCACATTTTCATTTTCCGCCTCGGGTCTCCGTAATCTCAGGGCCGACCTTGCATAGTTGCATGTACGTAACCTATAAAGATCTCTTAGTCTGTTGTACAACTAAAATTAAGAAACAAAAATTCTAAACTTCATCGTTGTTATATGTTATATATCTGTTCGTCTTGGGGTGTTTGGTACGTATCAGAAGTTTAAATGCTTGGATTTTGTATGTATAAACTTGTATAGGAATAAGCTTGTCATAACAAGAATATAAACAATCCAAAATCTATTATACATGTTCCAAGGACTCGAAGAAACGAACAAAGATCATATTCATTCTAATTAAAGACATAACTACAGCATGCAGGGACATACTCTTATGTCGACCAGAATACAAGTTTTACAGTAAGCATGAATTAAGAGACCGACCTAATGGAATGGGAGGGCATATTCAGTTTTTCCCATGATTTGAGTGTTATATCTCTATAGTCGATTTTGTACACTGCGAGTTGAGCTATGGTGAAGCTGAAGCTGGAAATGTTTTTATCTAGAATGCTAACTTTTTCTAGAGCTAATTTCCTCTCTTCTTCTATCAGATCCTCGTAAAGGAGACTCAAATATGGCCTACCACCTGCAAAGGAGGAGAGGCAAATTACATTTCATACCATAAAATAATTAGCGCAACAGCTATGGTCTAATTCAAAATTATGCATCAATCCTGAATAATGGTTACAGAAAAAACCAGTTCTAAATGAAGGGAACTTACACAAATGGAAACCAAAATGCACCTGTTGTATATTTTAACTAGAAAAAAAAAATTCATGTAATATTAGTCACGGTATATAAGATAAATGAGAGTAATTGAATACTTGGCTCAACTATTACCTAAAAATAGAACTATGGATGCCATAAATGATAGGGAGAAGAAATTTCCAAATCAAATTCATTGTTTCAAATTAGTCAAGTTATATATCTATCCAAGACCAAATGCGGAAAACGACACTCAAAAGTTCATATGAATCAAGAATAATACATACATAAAAAATTGTAGTAGAATATTGCCTAAATTTTTAAGCTGTGCTGATGCCTGGAAAAGAGGAGTGCTCCTGTAGCAATCCACAATCTAATTACACATATTATAGGGACTTGAATAAAAGAACAGAGATCATATTAGCTGTAACTAAAGACATGTGCAGCACTCAGGGACACTGAAACATAGTACTCTTATATCAATAAGAATATAAGCTATGTAGTAAGCACGAATCAAAGACCAACCTAATGGAATGGGAGGGTATATTCAGTAATTTTGTCCCAAGATTTGAGAGTTATATCTCTGTAGTTGATTTTGCAAACTGCAAGTTGAGCTATGGTGAAGTTCAAGCTGGAAATGTTTTTATCTAGAATGCCAACTTTTTCTAGAGCTATTTTCCTTTCTTTTTCTGGCAGATTCCCATAAAGGAGACTCAAATATGGCCTACCACCTGCAGAGGAGGAGAGTCAAATTACATTTCATACAATAAAACAATTAGCTCAACAGCTCTAGTCTAATTCAAAATTATGCATCAACTCTGAAAATAAATTATTGAAAAAACCAGTTCTACAATGAAGGGAACTTACACAAATGTAAACCGAAATGTGCATTGCATATGCCAGTTGTATACACTAACTGAAAACAAAAACAAAAATCATTTCATGTAATTACTCACAGTGTATTAGAAAACTGAGAGTAATTGAATACTTGGTTAGCTCTACTAAGACCTAAAAATAGGAATATGGGTGCCACAAATGAAAAGGTGCATGAAATCTCCAAATCAAATTCATTGTTTCAAATTAGTCGAGTTATGCATCTATCCAAGACCAAAGGCAGAAGACAACACCTGAAAGTTCATATGAATCAAGACAAAACAAAACATCATAACAAGAAAAATTAAATACCTGACTGGATTCTTCAGTTGAAGAATCAATGAGTAGGGAAACACATTGGTGATAAAATTTTCGGGTAACGACTAGATTTACTTTTGCTTGGTATGCACAAAAATTTTTAGAACAGAGAGATATAAATTTGTTGAGCACATCTTCATATGTCATACGAATAGACCCCATAATAGGGATATGCGGTTCGATCTCCGGCCCACCGAACTCGGCCCTGAGACTTTCCATCACCTTCTTGATCCTAAGAGACACATCATCCGGTGGGATGGCCCATATGGAATATGAGTTCCTTTCCCTTTCCACTATTGAAGGACTGAATGGAAAGTACGTGAGTAGAGAAAAGTTCACCTGAAAAATAGCATGAAACATCAAAGTTGACATGTAAGGTATTTCCTAACTAAAGACACATTTTGAACATCCTTATTGGTACAAACTTATGGAAGGATTTGGATAGAAAGGGTAAAAACAAAAAGTTTAGTAACTATACCATATTGGAATTATCTGTGCTTTGGAGCTTCTGGGCACCCAAGACTGAAACTATACTTTTCACATAGACAACAGCTGCAATCTCATCTAACCGGACATATATATGAGAAGAAGGCGTGTTTTGAATCAGAATATTTTTAAGCCTTTTGCTACGAAGTTCATAGGAGAGTACAAGTCCCATGAAATCATTTCTAACTGTCTCA
This sequence comes from Rosa lucieae, assembly GCA_024704745.1. NCBI lineage: Eukaryota > Viridiplantae > Streptophyta > Magnoliopsida > Rosales > Rosaceae > Rosa > Rosa lucieae. The sequence continues at coordinate 20,360,064 of CM045493.1, read as the reverse complement.
TTGCTATTCAAAAATGCCAATGGCTTCTCTTTGGGTTCAAGAGTTATGTGTTTTGTCCAAGCACCCTTGGGACCACCAAGTTCATCCAGCACCCATATTTCAAAAGAATAATCTTCTTCAGGTTTATAACCTTGAAGTCCATCAACCAATGCAAAAAGAGCAGGGGATTCGTTCCACACCCGAAGTTCCATACCATCAGTATTGACCCAGGGATGATATAAAATATCAGGTAACATGATATCATCGAATACCTCATTCTCAATATCCAACAAAATGATGACCGGCCTAATGAGGTCCTCGTCTCTATCAAATGCAACCAGTTCCTTATGTTGCTCATGTCCTAACCAATAAAACATTTGCTTGAATTGAATCTGGAAATTTTCGGGTCTAAGGAGAGTGGTTTCTGTTTCAAAAGCATTGGTGTTGATCTCCCTCCAAGAATCAGTACTCAAAGTGTATATTGCTGCTTTTGGAGGATGATAAATAACATATCCATCATCCCTCAAATCTGAAGGAGAAACTAGTCCAATGTTAACAACTTTATATTCGTTCAATTTAGGATCATATCCAAACCCCACTTGAACCACAGAGTTCTTTCCCAATCAACATCTTGAAGGTATGGAAGGGGAGGAAGAAGCTTGAATTCCTGAATTGCAGGGTTCCACAAAAGCAGCTGAAAAGAATTAGGTAGAACTCCTAGAAGTAGACAAATGATTCCATTGCAATGCCCTACGATATGAACTGCTTCGCCTCTAGTCTTTAGACTCATACAAAGAGGAATCTTGATATCCTCGACACTAGAGACAATAATGCTGTCCTCACCATTATCAATATCATCATCTTTATTGCATAAATTAAGCAACGAAAACACTAGCTCTTCTTCTTCTTCTTCTTCTGCAGTCTCATTTTCAGTGTCCTTGATGTCCTTGGAGACTAAACGCTTCTTCATAAGGAGCAGACGCTTGGAATTGGAATTGGAATTGTAATTGGAGAGGTGCTTAGCTACGAACCTGGGATCGTTGATCAGCGCATACCACCCTTTAGAGGCGCATTTGAATCGCATCAGAGCCTTGGGAGGCAGAGTTGACAGGATTTTCTCCACCAGATCTTCATCAACCTCTGTCATTTCTGCCACGCCCTTTCCTCTTCAACCTCTTCAATTAAAAGTTATAAGAACAATGGTGCATAGAGAATTAATAAACGAAATCGGATCTAACTATACAGAATTACCTTAGTCCTTAACCTGAAAACTAGAACAAGAGACGGGGAAAGATATGATGATTCTGAGAGAGAGAGAGAGAGAGAGTGAGAGTGATCGAAATGCGAGTCTGCTAGGGCTGGAGATCGAGACGATATGAGCGATGGAGATTTGAGACTCGGAGTCACTGAGACTTGAAACAGCTTGTGAGTTCTGATGTTGTTTTGCTCGATAAATATTTCCATTAGGTTTTCATTGTACCTTTTCTTTTTTGAAAAACCAACGAAGACATGAGTTGGATAATTCTAAATACAGTATATAGGATAATTCTTATCTATCATGTCGTTTTCCAAAAGTGTGTTTTTGAAAAATTGGGCTGTATATACGTGTTACATCCATTTTCTCAAAGTATGTAAACTTTAGGGGAAATGCTCATTTTTAAAATTTATTACTTTAAAAGCTGATATGACCCTGCAGTAGGGATTGTTTTGATCATACTGATATGACTCGTAATAAATATTACTTTAAAAGCTACTAGTATAATTTTGTCTAAGTCACCAGCCTTAATTCATTGATTGATTCTGGAAAACTTGACAAAGCATTAATCTGAAGTGGCAATACGTACTAAACATAAAATATGACAGTTAGATTATACTACTTATCATCTGAATAGAAGAGTAAATGCATATCAGACCACAAGCTCCTCAAATGTGTCTAATTACAGACTTTAACCATATGTATTCACGCACGGATTTATGTAGAGCAATCTCTGCATGATTTGAGGAAGTAGCAACTAGGGTCTACTTTGTAGATCTCTAAGGTATCACGGTGCTTCCCATGGCAAAGACATAACCGGTCTAGGAACGAAATTTGTGAGGGTCAGAGAGATACCCTATATCAGCAAAATCCATCAAAACATCATCATCATTTTGATGTAGGGGAGGAGGATGGGTGGCCGGTGGTTTTTGCCGATCACAGCTTCTTGGACGATGCCACTTGGGCTAATGAGATCCGTTCTCATTCTTCCGTCATTCTTTTCTCTCTGCAGGGATAGAACAAGCCCATATCTATCGTACATTTTAAGTAACGAAAGATTGTCTTTATACCATTCCAATGGCGTTGCGTTGGCGCAGGGTTACATCTAGCCAATAAGTTCATAAAAAATGAGGTGTCCAGTCTTGTATTGTGTTAAGTTAATAATGCGCCTATTGCACTTAGGTAAGACACTTCTGTCAATTGACACGTCTTTGTCATCATCCTTGGGACGAAATGTATCCCTCTTAGGGTCAAGACTATAGACGACCATGGGAATGCATCTTTGACTTTATCAAATACAAAGCATTTATTGACACAGTATACAAGTTTTAAATCTAGACAAAACTGTGTTCTCCCAATGTCCTTCATCTCAAACTCAGATTTCAGGTGTTCAGCGGTTTCCCTTAAGTCTCAAAGGTTCCAATTATATTTATCAACATAAACCGTGACAATTGCAAATCCAGAACTTGTCATGAAAACTTAGGGGTATAGTTCATTATATCCCTTCCCAATCAAACAGTCACTTTGGAAAGCGTTTCATGACCCTCATTGCAAACTCGCTCCGTGGTCAAGAGCCACTTGATTTGGATAAATGAAGTACACAAGCCCCTTCATTATATTCTGTATCTAGATCCCCATAGAGATACGTATTGATCACATTCGTAAGCTTCATGTTCAGTTATTCGGAAACTACCAAACTGACAAGGTAGTGGAGTGCAATGACATCGATTACGAGAGAATATGTCTTCTCGTAGTCGATTGCAGGGCGTTTTGTGAGAACCTTTGCACCATAAGGCGAGATTATAATCTCTTTTTCTCATCACACTATCTAACGAAGACCTATTAATGTCAACATGTTTTATGTTAGGAGGTGTTGGCATCTCAAGCCCGAAATCCTTCCTCTTCGTTAGTGAATCCAATTCAACCTGGATCGCATCTTTCCATTTAATCCAATTTTCTCTACGTTGGCATTCTTTAACTGAGTATGGTTCGATGTCATTGGTCTCAATAATTCCACGTCTTCATGTACACTAGTGTAATTCGTAGAGCTCTCTATATTCTCAGGAATTGGTTCTAACATTGAGGCGTCCCCCAACGATGTCTCTTGGACATATAAGCACAATCCAGAATATTCTCATGACACGGATTTTGAGTATCAATGATCAATGGATCAAGTTGTGCCAAACTCGCTTTCTTCCTAGGGCTAGAATCCATCGAACCTATGGGTCTCCTACGCTCTCTAGCGGAACCCATGGCCTATGACTCCATTATGCCACCTTTGAGGCATCACCATACCACCATCCATGGTAGTGGTGCCGTACCCATCGCCTCTGGGTAGCACCATGTCCTCTTATGGGAACATCAATCCTTGCAGACATGTTTGCAGTAGGTATATGTGATCTCGTCACTTTTAGAGAATCAAGATGAGACATAGTGGGGATAGACCACGACAATTCATGTCGTTCCTATTGAACATTGATGTTCTAATCTCCCCCTAACGACGGGAAGATTGTCTCATCAAAGTCAATTCGCAAATCCAGCGAAAAAGAGATCATTTGTCAAGGGTTCTACATAGCGGACTTATGGTTGGAGACTTATGTCTAACACAAACAGATGCTTGCAGATGCTCTTAGTCCGAAGATTATGAACACTCTTAGTTCATTAATTACGAACGCTCTTAGTTCGTTTAGCGTGAATCCCCACAATTCCGCTTATTAAATAATCGAACCCATGTTCTTATATTGCAAATCCTAAAACAAATAAAGAAATTTAAAAGAACGGAAAGCAGGAACTTTAATCACAAAAACTTGTTGAAATTCGGAGCAGATTCACTTCTGAACAGCTCCCACTTAGAATAGTGTACAGATCTCAAAACGACTCCAATCGGGCTGAAATTTGGAGTTCAGATAGAAGAGACAGAGACAAACAACTTTGATGAAGGAAGGATTTTCATCTAAGGTCTTGATCAAGACATTTTGGGGCGTGTAAACAGGTTGATCTGCACAGGAACGAGCGTGCTGCTGTGCTGCAGGGATAGCGGGCGTGCGATGATGCTGCAGGGGAAGTAGGTGGCACACGGGTGCTCAAGGGCTGCAGGGGCAGCGCATGGTATGGCTAGCTAGGGCTAGGAGCTTGCGGTAATTGGTATTGGCCGAAACAGGAAAAATTGGACAAAAAGTCGTTTCTGCCTGTTTTTCTGCAGGAGGACCAGTTCGCTGGTTTGACAGCCCGTTCAGGGGCTTCTGGACCGGTTCTTGGTGTCCTCTTCCAATTTCTGAATCCTAGGACAGAGACGGTGCTGCTGACAAAATTTGGTGGCAATTGGGTGTCCGGAAGGTGGTGAACCGGTGGAGAGATTCTAGAGGATGGTTTGTGGCTTCCGGCAGCCGGTTCTGTAAGTTTCAGGCCGGTTTTGGCTGTGTTTCGGCCAATTCCGGACTCCTTGGGTCGGGGGATACTAGTTGGGAGGCGGAGGCAACTAGGGTTTGAGGTTTTCAACTTGTTTTAGGGTTTTGGTTATTTGTTACAGAGTTAGGGCTCGTGCTGATAACTTGTTTAAGAAAAATATGATTTGCAGAGAGATTGATGAGAGAATTTTGGGTTCTATTATTGATAATAGGAGCCCTTTATATAGGGATTTACAAAGTACATAATCTTGTCATACAAGGAAATAGAATCCAAATATAATTAGGAAATCTAGAACCTTCTCTCCTATTACAACTCTAGAACTAAACCCTAATTTGAAGATGCACACTTAATGTCGATATCTTTCAACATCATTTTATTTTATAGGGAATATAGCAGCAATATAGAAAACCCACCACAGTAAACTTTATATGTTACATTGTACTGTTCTGTTAATTGAACATCATTTTTCTTCACCATTCCTTTTATGTGGTGAAACTATGAAAGCCTTGAATCAGAAATTTTAGTTAGTTTTTTTTATCATTGGCATTTGTTAATAGCTTTGCATAGCAAAGGATGAGTAGGATTTTTTTCCAATGAAACAAAAATGAAAGTAGCAAATTATGAATGCCGATAATAACTTTCATCTTAAGCTTTGTTTTGCATTGGACCGGCCATAGGAATGCATATACAATGCTCCTAAGGAAGCATAGAGGAAGAGATGTCTGCATTTTATGGGAGAATGTTGTGAACAAAGTTTAATCGATAAAATGAAATGAGTATTTTCAAGCATAAAGGGAATACAAACAATCAGGATCTCTTAAAACAAAAGGCAAACCAAAGAATGATCTGTAATTCTGTATACAAATTTGCAAAACTGGGATAGTGCACATATGTTGTTCAACGACCTTCTTCAAGACTTGTAGTTATGAGCGGTTCACCAGAGCTGACTGATGGTGTAGGTACCTGATACGTAGGAACAGGCATATTTGTAGCAACATTTGGCAATGCTGCCTCAAAGTTCAGAACATGAACTGCTTGCCTTATTAAGGGCCTCAAGATTTTGTCAGGGTGAACACACCCCAATCCTACAACTATCATGCACTCTACTTGCTTCTCGTCATAGTCCGAGTGCAGCCTCTCATCCACTGCCATAAGAAAATTTCCTTTCCTATAAAGCTCCCAAACCCACTCTATCAGTCCCATTTCTAAATCCTCTCCCATACGATCTACTGACCATTTACCAGTGACAATTTCTAAGATGACCACCCCGAAGCTATAAACATCCGACTCTCTACTAGCCCGACCTGTCCTGAAATATTCTGGAGCCATGTAACCTAGCGTCCCAATTAACCATTCCAGTTGTTTGGGGACCTAGCTCATGGTCCATTAGCCGAGCTAACCCAAAGTCACTGAGTTTGACATTAAACTTGGAATCTAGCATGATATTTCTTGATTTAATATCCCGGTGAACAACACATTGCTCCCACTCTTCATGAAGATAAAGCAGTGCAGAGCCCAATCCCAGAGATATCTTGTATCTCATGGCCCAGGAGAGAGCAGATCTACTCTTCCCAAATCGGTGAGCATCAAGGCTACCATTTGGCATGAACTCGTACACTAGTAGGAATTGTCCTCCATCATGGCATGAGTTGCACCAGATTTCGGTGTCTCAAGCTGCTTATAATCCTTACCTCAGCTCTGTACTCCTTTCTTCCCTGCCTAGACCCACTTGAGATTTTCTTCACCGCTACTACCGTATCTAAATCAGCCAAGTAGCCCCTGTAAACAGCACCAAACCCCCCTTCCCCTAACTTCCTCTGATTAGAGAAATTGTTAGTAGCTGTAGCAAGATCTGTATAAGAGAACCGTCTCGGTCCTGCTCCTCTTTCAAGGTCTTCATTCATCGAGTTTAAGTTCTCTGTCTCTGGAGTTTGCCTTTTCTTTTGCTTCATCCTTCGCAACACCACAAGCAACACTATAAATATCCCAGCTATCAGAACACCCGAAACTGTTAAACCCACCACTAATTTTTTCTTCTTTGAGTTCTTTCCAGTAGTTTCTTTTCTATCCAAAGTTGAACTGAAATCCCATGAAACAAGCCGATTTCGCTCCCCAAACTGACTAGTAGAAGCTGAAAATCCAATTGTGATCCACTCGGGCAAAATTTTCTTGAGATCAAGCTGGTAATGAAGACTGGTAGTGTTCTCTTTTGGAGTCGAGGTATTTTGGTAGCTCCAGTGAACACTAAGATTTTTAGTTGTTGCATTGTAGACAATTCATACATCAGTGGTGTCTCCACTGTGTAAGCTAGCATTCCAAGGGGTTGAGACAGAAGAAGAAATTGAGTTGTTGTTAATCCCTACATGCTGATAACCAGGATCCCATTCAGGGTTTATAAAGGAGTCAAACTCAACTAGAACAATCTTGTTGCTGGAGGAGTCACTGGTTGTTGTGTTGAACAAGCCTAGAAAGCCACCAACTGAATTTGGTGGGAGTTGATGTTAAAATAACCATATACATGCTCACAACATATGCACACAATCATAAAAGGGATTAAGGCTTACCTTCAGCAATCACTGGCATGGATTCCATCTTATGCAGCTGCAAACACGAACACTAAATATGGCCTTCTGTTACTTACCAACTTGCTTCTCAATGGACAGAACAATATGCAAAACGTCGGTAGTAATCAGGGACCAATTCATCTGTATATATAGGAGACTTAACCCTCAAGAAGCTTCCCATTAAAGCTATCCATATCGGTTTAGGTTTCCTAGTTAGATTCTTAATGTAGCACTTCATTGTAGTCTTTCTTGCCAACTAAGAATAGGATTACTTACCTTAATGAATAGATACACTGCTTCATTAAGTTACAAGTATTGATTTACTGTTTGTATCCATGTTAAACTAGGATTGATATTAAGCTAATCATCAATTACTTTATGATGATATGTGTTATGTCCATATTTGATCTTACAATCTCCCCCTTGGACTCACACATATCATGCTCGATGATTTGCACCAGAGAACATCAAAACCTACTTAACTTACTGAAGTGCGCGCCAGATAACAAACTCAAATCGAAAATCCATTCCAATATGGTCAGATCACAGTTACTTATGCAGAGCAAGAAACAGTATACATTTTAACAAAAATGCAGAGTTTCAAAACCACAAACATAAGCTCCTGCAATCCACATATGTCAAACCAGAAGTGATACAATATATGTTAATGTGTATCAACAAGTAAACATATATTAGGTCCTACTTTATGTTTCTAAAACCAGAAACTCAAGCAATTTTTCTGAACACTGATGGCTTAAAATTATTGCTTGAACCTCAACATCATGCTATACATGATTTAAGCCATCTGATAGCAAGTATGATATTCAAAACAAGATGATAATTTCCAAAACAAAACAATAAAGCTGCAGCAAAATCATAACTGGAAATATCTCAAAATTTTATTGATAATCAAAACTGTCATTACAAATAAGTTGTGATAAACAAACAATAAAAGATCACAACTAAAATACAAGAACTCAAGGAACCTTAGAATTTTAAATTGCTCCAATTGGATTAACTCTCTACTGAACCTAAGCATCTAGATTAGCTAAAACTCCAATGCTTGTTGTATGCTTCTGGAATGCTGCTACTGACAAGGCCTTAGTGAAAGGATCTGCTAACTGTGAATTTGTGTCAATACTCAAAACAGCTATTTCACCATGCTTTACTCTTTCTCTAACACTGTAATACTTTAGATCAATGTGTTTAGAATTATTTGACCTTTTACTGTTCTTGCTAAAGAAAACTGCAGCCTCATTGTCACAATAAATTACAAGTGTTCCAGCCACAATGTGACTCAATACTTTGGTCTGCATGAGAAAATTCCTAATCCAAAGTCCTTCACACACAGTTTCATATACTGCAATAAATTCAGCTTGCATAGTAGAAGTTGAAACAAGTGTTTGTTTCATGGTTTTCCAAGCAATAGCACCTCCTGCAAGCATGAACACATATCCACAAGTCGATTTCTTGGAGTCCGGATAATTCCCTGCAAAATCCGAGTCTGAGAATCCAATGAGTTTCAGATCCTCCACTTGCCTATAAACTAGCATATGGCTTTTAGTTCTCTGCAGGTATCTCAACACTTTCTTCCCAGCTACCCAATGTTCATGGCCTGGATTAGATTGGAATCTTGACAAAATCCCTACTGCAAAAGACAAGTCTGGCCTAGTGCAGACTTGTGCATACATGAGACTTCCTACAAGTCTTGCATAAGGCTTTGACTCCATATTTTCCTTTTCAACATCACTATTGGGACTTTGCTTCTTGGTTAACTTATCTCCTTTGGACATGAGAACTTCTCCAGCTGCACACTTCTCCATACCAAACCTCTTTAAAACTTTGGTAATATAATTGTGTTGAGACAAACCAAGTAGTCTCTGTGCCCTATCTCTTTTAATCTCAATACCTAGTACATAGGATGCTTCTCCTAAGTCTTTCATGTCAAAATTCCTTGACAGAAAACTCTTGGTATCTTTAAGCAATTTAATGTTACTGCTAGCCAAAAGTATATCATCCACATAGAGTACCAGAAAAAAAAAATTGTTCCCAACTGTCTTCAAATAAACACATTCATCAACAAGATTTTCTGTAAATCCAAAAGTAGAAATCACAAAATCAAATTTCTTGTACCACTGTCTAGAAGCTTGTTTAAGGCCATAAATTGATTTTCTTAATTTACACACTAAGTTTTCACTTCCAGCTTGTACAAACCCTTCTGGCTGCCTCATATGAATCACTTCATCTAGTTCACCATTCAAGAAAGCTATTTTAACATCCATCTGGTGCAGCTCCATATCAAAATGAGCCACTAAAGCCGTGATTATCCTAAACGAGTCTTTTGTAGAAACTAGAGAAAAAGTCTCAGTAAAGTCAATGCCCTCTTTCTGTGTAAAACCCTTGGCAACTAATCTTGCTTTATGTCTCTCTACATTGCCATTTGCATCTCTTTTGGTTTTGAAAACCCATTTACAACCTATAGGCTTCTGGTTGGGGTCAGGTTCAACTAATTCCCAAACTGCATTTTGACTCATGGAATTAATTTCTGCTTCCATTGCTAGCTGCCATTGATGAGATTCACTACTTTCAATGGCCAGATTAAATGTAGTTGGATCATTGTCCTCTACACAGTCCATTTCAATTTCTGCTTCTTGTAGATAAACAATGTAGTCACTCTCTTCCCCCCCCATAAGTTGGTTTTCTTGCTCTCTGTGATCTTCTAGGTTGAGCCACTGGAGGATTTTGAGGTTCAGTTACTTGACCAGTTACGTGGTCAGTTACTTGGGCAGTTACATGGTCAGTGACATGGGCAGTGACTTGACCAGGTACAGTTACTTGGTCAGTGACATGGGCAGTGACTTGATCAGGTACAGTTACATGGTCAGTGACTCGGTCAGTGACATGGTCAGAGACTTGACCAGGTACAGTTACTTGGTCAGTGACATGGTCAGTTACTTGACCAGTTACTCGACCAGGTACAGTTACTTGGTCAGTGACATGGTCAGTTACGTGACCAGTGACATGATCAGTTACATCTTGTTCTAAAGGCAATGCTACACTTAAATTCTCATCTGACACAATTTCCTCAAAATCTGAGGTTAAATCCTCAAGGTTTGTATTGTGAACTTTTTCACTTAGAAACTTTACTTGATGTGTTTCAAAAATTCTAGGTGAATGATGAGCAGAATATAATTTATATCCTTTAGATTTATCTGGATAACCTATAAAATAGCAACTAACAGTTTTGGGGTCAAGTTTATTCAAGCTTGGATTATAAATCCTAGCTTCTGCATGACATCCCCAAACATGACAGTGATGAAGACTAGGTTTCCTGCCACACCAAAGCTCAAAAGCAGTATTTTCTATGGCTTTGCTAGGTGTCCTGTTGCAAATATAATTTGCAGTTTTTAAAGCCTCACCCCACAAAAATTTAGGTAAACCAGTCGTACACATCATGCATCTAACCATGTTCAAAAGAGTCCTATTCTTTCTCTCTGCAACACCATTCTGTTGTGGATTATAGGGTGTTGTGTATTGAGCTTTAATTCCATTGTCTTGCAAAAACAAGGCAAATGGACCCTTTTGTTGGCCGGATTCAGTGTACTTTCCATAGAACTCTCCCCCTCTATCTGACCTTACTGTTTTGATTTTCTTTTCTAGTTGATTTTCTACCTCAGACTTAAAGATTTGAAAGGCTTTCAATGCTTGTGCCTTTTCTGAAAGTAGATAAATATAACTGTATCTAGAAAAGTCATCAATGAATGTGATAAAATACACATTCCCACAGATAGTTTGATGCTTAAATGGTCCACATATATCAGTATGTATGAGTTCTAATAAATTTTGGCTTCTATATGCAGTCTTCTTTCTTGTGTTGGTTATTTTTCCCTTAAAACATTCCACACAATCTGTTAGATCAGAAAAATCAAGTTCATTTAGGATGTTGTTTTTCACCAAAATTTTCAGTCTCTCTTTTGAAACATGGCCGAGTCTTCTATGCCATAAAAATGCAGACTTTTCATTTAGTTTGGTTCTTTTAACACCTGTTAAAGTGCTAGTACTGTTTGTGTTATTTTCAACAAGTAAAATTTCTTGTTGAGCCATTGAACAATTTAACTGTAAATAATCATTCATAATAACACCAGAACCAATTTGAACAGAATTTTTAGAAATAAGAATTCCATTACTATCCATAACAAGTCTACAACCTGATTTTACTAAAAGAGAAACTGAAACCAAGTTCCTTCTCATGGAAGGTACATAAAAAACATTGTCCAAAACTAATAATTTTCCTAATCCTAGATCAAGCTTTAAGGTTCCAATAGCCTTGACTGCCACTCTCATGCCATTGCCTACACATAGGTTCACTTCATCACTTTTTGGGATTCTCCTCCTTATGAATCCCTGCAAAGAATTAGTAATATGAATAGGTGAGCCTGAATCTATCCACCAAGACTGTGGTTCAACATTTATAAGATTAATTTCTAAAGAAAAAACTGTATTAGAAAAAATCTTACCCTTTTTGGCTAACCAATTTTTATAGCCAGTGCAGTCCTTTTTCATGTGTCCTACTCTTTTGCAAAAGTAGCATTTGAACCTAAATGGCCTGTTTTCCTTGGCCACTGCAGCTGTTGAACTCTTAGTTATGGCTTTGGTAGGCTTGAGCTTATTCTGGTGCTTTTTCTTCTTAGGCTTCTCTATGAGATTTATGGCTGTAGCAGGTTCTTTTTCTTCCTTGATCCTAGCTTCCTCATCAACACAGATGGATATAAGTTCATCTAAAGTCCAGTTTCCCTTTTGAGAGTTGTAACTGGTCCTAAGATGACTAAAACTGTTAGGCAAGGAATGAAGTGCATAATGCACTACCTGCTCATCCCTAACCCCCATCAAGAGCTCCCTGAGTCTGCCATTTATATTGATCATCTTCATAATATGTTCTCTAACTCCCCCTGAACCCATGTACTTCAAATCATGAAACTCCTTGGTTAGTCTAGCTGCTTCTGCCTTTTCACTTTCTTTAAACTTAGCACCTATGAGTTCCAGAAAATCTAATGCTAGCTCGGGTTCTTCTATACTTCCCCTGACAGTCTTGGACATAGAGGTACGAATGAGGTTCTTAGCCATTCTATTTGATCTATGCCACTTCTTGTAAAGGTCAGTTTCTTTCTTGGTGCTCTTTTCATCCAACTCTTTAGGTTTATCCTCAGTAAAGCAATAGTCTATATTCTCATGCATTCCCATATAGTTCTCTACAGAATCTAGCCAAGCTCTATAGTTGGTTCCAATTAACATCAAGACACTGTTCAAGTTCATGTAAGAGTTACCTAAGGAGCAAAACAAAAATTCATGTGAGTTCTTAATTTGTAAAGAAAATAACATTAAGTTTTCTGCATTTTATTTAGCTTTTAAGCAACCAAAACAAGAACATACAGAAAACCTAAACAATCCATACTTGCATTCATATCAGTCCATAACCAAAAACAATGTTAAGCAACACTTTTGAGCAAAAGCATAACATTCTGGAGTTCTTTATCAATATGCCATGTTCAATGAAAACAAGTTATCCAAAGAAATTTATCCACATCTTTAGACAGAAGAAAAATTTCTAAGTATCCGAATTTATTTTCATCAAGCATGCATATTGCTGTTTTGTATTCTAAAACCATACTTGACCACTTCTTTGGAAGATAAAACTGAAGCATAGTTTTAAAACACAAAACACAATTTCAGTTTTGTCACTCGATCATGTACTTGAGTAGTTACCTGACCAGTTACATGGTCAGTGACCTGACCAGTTACATGGTCAGTGACTTGACCAGTTACATGGTCAGTGACCTGTCCAGTTACATGGTCAGTTACCTGATCACTGTTTTCTGCCAACATCAATGAAGAATGCTTTGTGCATCATAATCACTTATGCCAACAGAAAACCACAAAACCCATGAGCTTTAAACTTTATATTCTACCCAGATTCATCCTTGTAAGAAAATTAAGCTCTCGTATCTGTCAATTTTAATAATGTGTAAACAAAATCTGGGAGATTTTTGTTCTTCATGCAATTTTACACAATCACAGATACAATACCATATCATCAATCAATTCAACATGCATATTCAAGCATAACCAAAATTGATTTGATTCCAAGAAACCACGGAACAATCAAGAAATTGTAAATTTCATCCGGTCACCATCTACTCTAACCTAACGCACGCCGGGAATGCAACTAGGGTTCTTGAGCACAATCAAAAAACACAATTATCATGCTATGAATCGAAATAAATTACACAGAAAAACCTGTTTTTGCTTTTTCCCCAATTTGCTGCTAAAAATCACAGCGGAAGCATGAATTTGATATTTAACCAGATGCAGCAATCTACTTAAGTAACTTACCTTGATCAGTTACATGGTCAGTGACTTGGTCAGTTACCTGACCAGTTACTTGATCCGTAAAGCAAAAACCCTTTTTTTTTTTTTTTTTTTGTGTTTGTTTTGCAAAACCCTAAAACGATTTTTGATATTTGTGAGCCTATGCTCTGATACCAATTGTTAAAATAACCATATACATGCTCACAACATATGCACACAATCATAAAAGGGATTAAGGCTTACCTTCAGCAATCACTGGCATGGATTCCATCTTATGCAGCTGCAAACACGAACACTAAATATGGCCTTCTGTTACTTACCAACTTGCTTCTCAATGGACAGAACAATATGCAAAACGTCGGTAGTAATCAGGGACCAATTCATCTGTATATATAGGAGACTTAACCCTCAAGAAGCTTCCCATTAAAGCTATCCATATCGGTTTAGGTTTCCTAGTTAGATTCTTAATGTAGCACTTCATTGTAGTCTTTCTTGCCAACTAAGAATAGGATTACTTACCTTAATGAATAGATACACTGCTTCATTAAGTTACAAGTATTGATTTACTGTTTGTATCCATGTTAAACTAGGATTGATATTAAGCTAATCATCAATTACTTTATGATGATATGTGTTATGTCCATATTTGATCTTACAGTTGAAATCCAACAGGAGCGAGAAAGAATGCAATTCCATGGCCATAAGTAGGGTAACCATCTGTGTCAATGATGAATGAGAAGTGAGTTGTGAAGTCAGTGAGCTTTCCTGTACTATAGTCCCAGAGCCGCACCCTTTGAGCATAGGTGGCCAAGCCAACCCGGCATACAAAAGCACGCGTGTTAATTAGATCAATTGCTCCAATGGAAGGCGCTGCGTCTCCCTGATAGAGTATGTTGCCTGCATTTGGTTCAAAGCGGGGTAGTTTGAAATAGATTGAGCTAGCATAAGGAAGAAACAGCAGTGAAAAGAAGACATGTACAGATGCTGAGCTCTTGAAAGACTTGACCATGGTTTCAAGATCAAGAAACAGAGACAGAACAAGAACTAGAAACAATAGAGGATGGAGAGAAGTGGAGATACGAAGGGTTTCGGAACTTATGTGATAACTCTACGCGGCAACAGATAATAGTTTTGCTTCGGAGTCGCGTGTCAATGCTGAAAAGTCAATGTGGAGTTTGAAATTATGGTACGTACTGTTAAGGGTTAAAAAGTGTAATTAGCCAAATAGGTATAAATACAAAGAACACTGTAGCTATAAGCACATTTTTGTATTCGACATATTCACTTTTGGTAATATAGCTCTGTCTTCTTCTCCCTTCCTCTTCTCTCTTTTCCTTCTTCAAGTTTCTTCAAGTTTCTCTATGAAGCTATCATGGCATCAAGAGCCAGGTTCTGATCGGGATCGGGTTTCATCATTGGAGCACGGAATCTTCGTCGGAGCTCCAGCTACTCAAGCAAAGCTTACTTTTTCGGTGTCCGTAGATTTTATGTGATCGTTCTTGAGATAAGCTCAATTTTATAGTTCTGCGATTTGATTTTGTCAAGATTTGGTGAAATATATCAATGATTTGTTGAAGAATTCTAGTACAAAAGCATACTTTTAGTGATTGAAGCTAGTTATTTCTAGTTATTTGATCTGGAAAGTTGAAAGTGAAGAATTGAAACCCTAGCTTTTTCGATTGAGGAAATTCAAGACTCAGATTTGTTGCTTTCTTCTCTGTGTGAAAGAAAATCGATATTACATACATTCAGATACTATTCAAGCCATCATTTTATTACCTGTGTTCGATTTTGTGTTTACTTGAAGCTGCTCATCTTAGCATACAGTCTTTTGGTTCAGTTTCAATCTCTACTTACTCTTGTGTACTCTGATATTCAGAAATTTGGGGAGTTTGATTAGTAGTGTGAAAATTTAAAAGAGCATCTATGAACTCTTGAGTTTTTGGGGATAATTGAAGCAACTCAGTTTTATTGGTTTTCTTGTGAAGAAGTTGAAGGCTTGGAAATTGGGTATATCCAGATTTCTCTATTTGGTTTTCTTGCTCTCATATCATGAATACTAGTCGATTGGATGATTGTCTCCTTTCCAACTTCTGCAATCTCATCACTCTGCAGTTAGATGATACTAACTATGTCACTTGGAGATTCATGCTAGAGTCAATGTTGGTAGGGTGTGATCTAATGGGATATATTGATGGGTCTGTGCCTTGTCCTCCAAAATACAAAAGCACAGAGGCTGGTACTACGACCCCTGAGTTTACACAAGAGTATAAGGATTGGAGGAAGACTGACTCTGCCTTGATTACTTTACTAGCTGCTACTTTGTCATCAGATGCTCTTTCATTCATTGTTGGGAGTAAAACCTCAAAAGAAGTTTGGTTTTTGCTTGAGGAGAGATATGCAAAACTTTCAAAGTTCAAAGCTTTCGACCTTCAGAACTCTATGCAGAAAATTCAGAAAGGTAATGATAGCATTGACAAATATATGGAGCGGTTTAAAACTATTCGAGACAAACTTTCATTAGCTGGAGTTTATATTTCTGATGAAGATATAGTTACTCTGATCTTGAATGGATTGCCTATTGATTTCTTAACCATAAAGACTGTCATCAGAGCTAGTAAGACGCCGATCACTCTAAGCCAGCTTCGCACACTATTATTGGATTTTGAGTCTGACATTGTTCGAGAATCAAGCTCCCTTTGCTTCTGCTCCCGTGACTACATCTATTGTTAATCATGTGAACCAATCTCCTGGTACACTTCTTAATACTCAAATTGCTTGTGTGCCTCAACATATTATTATGCCTAACAATACCAACTATGTCACTACATCTGTTTCTACTATGAATAGTTTGAATACTGCATATGCCACTAATGCCATGATGAAAAATGGAAATTTTGGGTTCCCCATATGTCAAGTAATGGCTACATGATGACATCCCCTCCCAATGCATCTGATTTCATGGTTCATCCTCCTGATGGAAATTTTGTTCACACCTCACCATATTTGCCTACTGGTTTTTCTCAACATGTTGGTGACTTAATCCTGCTAGTGTAGCTATGAATTTTAATTGCTCTACTCCTGCTAGCACAAACACATATAATATGCCTACACACTACAGTGTATATAATATGTCTCCTGTTAGCACAAGTCAAGTTGGATGTGCTTCACCACCAACCACTATGTCAACCAACTTTGGATTTGTGAAACCTCCTGTCGTACCTGCTACAAATGCATATCAGTCAACATTTCCAACCAGTCTTGCGGTCCACAATCTTGAGTACCCTCAATATCCTGCTCATAATTTCAATGGATCATTTATTCCCTCATCTGGATTTGTGACTCAAAATGGAGGTCTACATGGTAACTTTGGTACCAACAATGGGAGCAGTTTGTCTCAGGGATTTAACTCAATGCAACCTGGAGCTGGAGAAGAACAGTTTGTAATGAAAGTTTCAAACAATATGGTTGCTTTGATAATTGGCAAGGGGTTTGAGACTATTAAGCATATGCAAACCAAGTCAGGATCTTGTATTCGAATTGTACCATCGCACCTTCCTCCTGGTGATAAGTCAACTGAGATATCAGTATATATAAATGGAGGTAAAGAGCAAATTGAGGCAGCCAAAGAATTGATAAACGAAGTAATCAGTGGAAAGCGTTTATTAAATGCATCTGGAACCAATAGCTATATGCAGCAGCCATCCTATCCCAATGATAAAGTTACTAAAGCTGGATATAATATCAACTCTAAGAGTGTTTACTTTCTGGTGATATCTGTCAAATATGCTCACAGTTTGGTCACTTTGCTAAAACTTGTCCTCAAAGATCTGCCCCTAGGCAAGTTATTGCTTCTGGATCTTATATGCAGTGTCGTTTTTGTTCCAAGACTGGTCATAGTGCAGCTGAATGTCTTTGTAATCATAAATATGCCTATCAACCAACACCTCAAGCTGTGGTTACTTCCTTCTCAACTCAAACTATGCCAGCATCATCCGATCAATCTCAACAAGAATTTTGGTCGGCTGATACTTGTCCTCTAGCTGAGTTCAATGCCAAGAGACTAACTCAAGGTTCTTGTATTGCCTTGAAGTCATTTAATTCTGTAGCAACCTGATGTTAGCTTCCCTCCCATCAGCTTGAAGGGGGGTGTTAAGGGTTAAAAAGTGTAATTAGCCAAATAGGTATAAATACAAAGAACACTGTAGCTATAAGCACATTTTTGTATTCGACATATTCACTTTTGATAATATAGCTCTGTTTTCTTCTCCCTTCCTCTTCTCTCTTTTCCTTCTTCAAGTTTCTTCAAGTTTCTTCAAGTTTCTTCAAGTTTCTCTATAAAGCTATCACGTACTACGTATATCCTGAATGATTAAATTAAAATTCTCTTCCTGTTAGATTATGACAACTATCGTACTCTAGTAACACAGGTCTAAATTGATTTTAATTTTCCTCCTTGTTCAACTTGATTAGTTAAAGAATGGCCAGATTAGTTATAACTCTTACTCAATGGTGTGACGTGTCGAATAAATGAAGATTAAATACTCTACTATTGCAAGGAAATGTACTATCTTCAACAGTGGCGTCCAAATATAAGCCGCCATTTTTTATTTTTCTTTTCTCATAAACTTAATTAAGATGCAACATCATATATGAATGAATCAGGACTCATCGATAGGGGTGTGCAAAACACGGTACAAACTGGTCAAAACCGACCTGTAAATATGGTTTGGTTAAGGTTTTTTAATTTTAAAAATTGAAAACCGGTTTAATACCGAACCAAACCATTTATGAATTTAGTTTCTCTTTTGCTTAAACCGCATAACCCGAACCGACCTGTATGCTTGAAATATAATAAGAAAAAATGTTATATATATATTCATTTGTCCAGTCGTTTTAAGTAAGTTCTAAATATTCAATTATAACTTTATTCTCAAATGATATACTACCATATCGCTACGATATATTTGATCCTCTCATATCACATATTTCAATCTCTCATTCTCTAACCTTTAATACTACCATATTAAGCTAGTATTTATAGCTAAGCCATCAAATAATTCAATCATTTTGAATCTATTATAGATTTTAGTTTTTGAATATTAGTTTTGGATTTGATTATTGTATTTTAAATTTAGATTATGCTTATTTAATACAATTTTTATTCTTTAGATTGGATTTTACTAGAATTTTTTTTTTCATAAATAGCATGTTAATATAATATAGGTTAAAACCGCCTAACCGACCGAACCAAACCATCTTTAATTGGATTGGATTGGATCGGGTTAAGCTTTTTTTTTTTTAATGACCGGTTGTCCAAAATGCTTAAACCGCTCACTTTAGTATAGAGACGGTTTAGAGTCAAAACTGATCCAACCCAATCCGTGTGCAGCCTACTCATCGATCCCATACCCCCAAATCAAGATAACTAAATATTCTTGCTTGCGTGTAATACGGGGAACTATGATGAGATTGTCTGTGTTATGGTTTCATGTAGGTTATGTGTTGTAAGAGATTTCTTTCGTCCAAAATAGTCGACTATAGTTTATTCACTAAATCTTCTTTTTATACAATATGAGAGGAAAAAAGAGAAATTTTAAATACACACCCCTAATCACTTAATACACATCCCTATTATTTTATATTTCAAATTAGATTTTGTAGGTAGGTTGAATGACCAAAACAGACATCTATGCATTAGAAAGAAAGAAAAAATAGTTATATTTTCCTTATATAGAATAATTTATGTATAAATAGTTAGATAAACACAACAAATTTCTATACATGGCCTCCTAATTTAGTACAAGAATAAAGTTAGAAACTATCTAATTTAATTTTTTTTTAAATAAATTGTAATTAAATGAGGTTAGAAGCCATAATATTTAGAATTGCAAAATCAATGGTATTAAATGTTTTTAAAACGGATCGTTTTACTCCCATTTTTTAGTTAATTTCATTTTCTTTGTTTTTTCTAAGAGATACAATTAATCCATTTATTTTCTAATATAAAACATCACGGGTGAAAAAACTTTATAATTGTTAATTTGTTTGGCCCCTCTAATGACAACTTTGTAGTTCCACCGTTGGAGAGAAACTAGTGATTTAGTTGTGGTTACATGTTCAACTCATAATTTTATACTTGATCAACATGGTGTTTGGTGGATAAGAACTCAAATAATATAAAACCTATTTATATGCATTTATTTAAAGGGAACAATAATAAATCTTTATGGATTTCTGAATAAGTAACACAAATAATCAATATGGTCATTTAAAAACATCAATATACTAGAATATACTAATCATATTAAATAGTATCCTTAATATAGTCAAATAATAGGATATTTCATGATTTTTAAGATTAATGATATTTTAGGTACTTTTCGTTGTGTATTTAGTAGAATATTAGAATGGGAAATTAAATGGGTGGTGTATTAAGTAATTAGGGGTGTGTATTTAAAACTTCTCGGAAAAAAATCATTCCAAATTTTATTCTTGATATTGAGATAGTTCAAACATACAACATATGATGGGCTTATATGGTAAAACTGACACAACTTCACTTATACATATGTGAATGCATTAAAGATGCTCTCAAAGAAATTTGCCTAGCTACATGTATAGCTTACAATAGGAATAAGGAAAAACATGTAGAAGTTGTAGGCATCAGCCAACAATGACCACTGTTTCTTTACTTCCAACACAGATATACCAAGATGATCATCACTTTTCTTAGCGGGGGTAATTAGCTAAGTTTTTGTGATCTAAATCTCTTTTATGTTTTGATTATACAGATGAAGCAACTCATGAACCGAAATGTCATTAAATCATGACTGCAGAACAGCAGAAGTCCACTTCACAAATCACCAGACGAGGATGACTTATTCTTGTTAGTAGCTGAACCAGATCAATGTACCCAAAAAATAATAATAATAATAACAATAGCCGAACAGATCACGAAGCCTCTAGTCCCTCCAGCTGACTATTTCAACATGGGAATGATGGGATACACGGCACTGCTCAATAAACTAACAAGCATAAAGTATATTCCTATGCATCTTCTGTCAGTTACCATCTCTATTACAATGCATTGAGAAACTTGTATATAAAAATTTAAATGGGATTTTATCACAAATGGTGCACAAAGTATGGAGGATTCTAGTACACTTTGTTGTTTGAACTTCGAAAACTATCAAAATGGTGTATGAACTTTGGATTTCAACATCATTTTAGTGTATGGGACTAACACCGTTAGGTATGACCGTTAAGTTCTACTAGTTCAGGCTACTGTTGGAAATTTTGCAGAAATTTAGTGTATTATGCATAAGGACAAAAATTCCTTCCTAAGGACTAGCCTTCAACATGCCACATTTCACCTAACGACCTTTTGTCTAAGCGGCTACTCACAGGGCGGAATCACTGCTGCCTTAGTTGGAGAAGGATTCTGGATTATGCAGGATACTTAAAAAAAATTAAATGCAGTTTTTCTAACAGATAAAAATAGATGAAAGACAGGAATTTTAATAGAACAATTTTTTTGTGACAAAATATATTGAGCACAGATTGTCAGAATTTATTTATTAAACATAATTACATACTGATAAACCCAGACCCTCACTTTTGGGTAAACAGCTAAACGCTGTTTAGTTATTCATAATGATAAGACTGACTTACTTGTAATGAAAGATTAGTACTTCACACTAGACAGGAAGGAAAAAGCACACTGCTATTATGACTTTCTTACTTCTTGAGAGAATCTTATTCTTCCCAATTTTCGAATGCCTTACAACTGAGGCTAAAGCTCCTTATATAGGGAGCGGAACTCAAACTGCAATTCAAAACTCTTAAATCTACAGAACAACTCCGTGATTCTCTGCTTTTGTGAGTGCTCCTGATGATGGAGGTCGATTAGTAAAAGAAGATTCCATTAGGTGAAATGTTTTTCACCTACTTTCTTTTTGAAAAGCAAAAGCAGCTTTTGGGAAAAGTCCAAAGTTGCTTTCGGTGCTTTTCTACACCTGCTGCTTCACATGTTCTCATCCATTTCTGAGTTGTGGCCTAGGACAAAGGAGTTGTCATCCATCTGGGCCATTCTGGCAGTAGTTGCATTTTCTTCGACATCTGTATCAACATACATTTGGTAATGGTTGTCTTTTTCAAGCTTTTCAACCCACTGTAAGAATGCCAGTATCGAGTCTATCTCTTTTCTTGTGAGAGATATGAAGAGGTCACTGCTGATTGCTTCAGGATGATTATAAGCAGTGATAATTATTTTTTCTCCTGCTGCCAGGAAAGTATTTCTAGTATCTTCTTGGATGATCTTCTTGATGTATTCGAGAGACATGACCCTCATCCATGGAAGCTTGAATTTGGTTGGCCATTGTATCCAACACAGGCGGGCTAAAGATATCTTTTTTGAATAATTCTCACATAATGATAAGGAGAAATATATTCAACTTCACCGTTTGTTCTATGAATCCATTCTGGTGGAGTAGATCTAAACTTCAGTCTGATAGTACAGTCATTTTTTCTAATATTTTTTACTGTGTTGATGATGATAGGGGGCAGGCCTTTGAGATCATCATTTGTTTTGGTCAATAGATTATGGACAAAACCATTTTGAACAAGCCAAAGCTTGCGTTCTTGAGGATGTTCACTCTGAACATTAATTCTGTACCTTCCAACATGTGGTCCTGCAACAATAAAGAGGGTTGGAGGAATACAGTTTTCAGAATTATGGCTTCCAATTAGATTATGGAATTCAATCCAATCTGATTCTTTTAGTGCTATGATAGGAACTCTAGCATTTTCTGGATCTTCATAGATAGTGAATTTTTTCACTTCTAACAGCACTCTGCTGTATTTGAACTTCTTCATGCTGTGGTCTAGCATTTTCATGGAGTTCTTCAGCTAATGCGAACAAAGCTGGGAACATAATACCACTGTTTCTTTCCTGAAAGGCAAATAAGAGATTATCCAGGATTGCCTTCTGGTGGTAAGCTAGCCTCCTGCCAGTTCTGAACACAGGATCAGCAAAGGTTCTTAATTCATAATTAAAAATAGTTATAACTTATAACTCCAGTTGGAGTTGGTTTGCTTTTTGGCAAAGCAATAGCCGTCAATGGTCTTGATGAGCCTTTACCATCTGTCGTTTGAGACGGGCTAGCCAATCATTTACCCTTGGATTGATCAGTTGAGGCTAGTCCTTTTGGACTTAGCAAGAACCTTTGAGGATTTTTTCTTTGGGATCCTCGGTGGTTTCATTTTCTTTCCCAGTTCTTCTGCTTCTGGGATTGAGACCTTTGTCGTCATCTTTTCGGCTGAACATCGCCATTTCTCTGGTTAGGGCGTCTGGAAGATAGTTCTTGTTTCCTGTAATCAATTCAACAGTATAATCATATTGGTTAAGAAATAATTGCCAGTTGGCTAATCTTCCTCTATCAGCAGCTTTATCAAGTTTAAAATTTTTAAAATTCTTTACTCTAGCATAATCGGTGCTGACAGTAAAGGATTTTCCAAGAAAAGCTGGAGAATTTAAAATCGTTTACTTGACAGCCAAGATTTCTTTTTTCTCCTGTGGAATAATTTAGTTCTGCAGGGCTGAACTTGCCGCTACAAAATTTGCAGATTTTTTCAATGTTAGTTCCAGGCGTTTTTGCCAGAACAACACCGGACCAGTAATTATCACTCGCATCTGTTTGGAGGATAATTTCATCATGTTCCTCTGGTTGTTGTAGAGGAGGGAGGTTCTTGCAAGATTTTTTATCTGCTTCACAATTTTTTCATCATCTGTTGTGAAGTTCCATTTTCTCTTGGAACTTATTTTAGGAGATAACATTGTTGTTAGTCCTGAGATTTTGGGAATGAAATCTCTCCCATAGTTGATGACTCCTAAGAATCTCTCTAGACTCTTAGCATTAGGAATTCTATCTGGGAACTTCCAGATTTTCTCAAGGATGTGAGGTTGTAGTTTTATCACTCCATTCTTGATGTTTATTCCTAGGAAATCAACTTCATCAAGGATAAAGAAGATTTTCTTTTCTCCTAGAATAATTCCATGCTGAACTATCAGCTTTACAACCTCATAGAGATGTGTCATGTGTTCTTCTTTATTTTTGGAGAAGACAAGGATGTCGTCAATATAGACGACACAGAATTCAGCCACATGTTTGAAGATGTTGTCCATCTTTCTTTGGAAGATTGAGGGGGCTTGTTTTAGACCAAAAGGCAATACTAACCATTCGTAATGGCCTTGTGGTATTCCGAATGCATTGAGAGGAATACTCTCAGGATGCATCTTGACTTGCCAAAAACCCGACTTTGCATCGAATTTTGAAAAGACTTTAGCTCCTCTGAGCTGGTTGATCAGTACTCTTACTTGAGCAATTCGATAATTGTCTTTGATAGTCTTCTTGTTGACATCTCTATAATCAATCACCATTCAAGCTTTTCCTCTGAGGTTTTTTGCATGATTTCTCACGTAGAAAGCTGGGGCATGATGAGGGCTAGTGGATGGTTGAATTAATCTCTTGTTCAGGAGATCTTCAATATCTTTTCTGAATTCTTTTTTATCTTCCTCTTTGTATTGAGGAATAGCTTTGACATGACAAATAACATTCATATCATGTAATCTTAATTCACAGACCACTGGGTCTTTTTCCCACAACTTCTGAGGGTCTACATCGATATTCTGCTCGAGTAGATTCTTGATTTTATCAAGGGTGGGAATTTTCTGAGACTCAAGCTTGTTCTGAAAGTGATTGAGATTATGCTCATGTATGAAACTAGCTTCTTCATCTGTGCTAGTTGTTTCTTCTTTGTCTTCATCTTCAGAAGATGATTCAGATGATTCTTCAACAAGTAGTTCTTCTTATTGTTTAATTTGGAGGATGGTTTCAAATTTGAGTTTGTAGGGGGTAAGATCACCACTATTTTGTTGCGATCTCTGATATTGTGTAGTAAAGTTTGGACCTACTACACTTTTGGCTTGAGTAAGCCTGTCTGCCCATAACACCCTTTCTCCTTTTCTGAAGCCTATCGCTTCTTCATCCTGGATAAATCTCTGTTGGAGAATAAAATCATTTCCTAATAAGAAATCTGATCCTTGGCCTTCAGATTGCCAAACGTTGTGGATGATAAATGTTCCTCCACCAATGATGATGTGAACATTTTTCGCTACTTTATTCATGGTAAGGTGGCTTCCATCAAATGTAACACCTGTAGTTGTTCTTTTCTTATCTTCTTTCCAGAGTTCTTCTGGAATTGCAAATCTCTTTGCAATTGTAAATCCTGATCCGTTGTCTACAAATGCATGTAGATGATATTTTTTATGATCAAGGAATTTGAGTCCAATCTCTATGTAGTTGTTGTATCTACTAGTAGAGACGACTTTCAATTGTTGAAGCTCATTTTCCTGAGCTTGTTCCTAAGGTATGAATGGTTTGCATTCTTCTGGAATAGTTTCTGGTATTTCAACCAGTTCTATAGTTTGTATCGAGTTTTTCTTCCTCGATTTTTTCTTCTTTTATATCGAGATTTTCTTTTTCGATTTTTTCTTCCTTTGTTTCTGAGGAAGAGGATTCCATCACTTCTTGGAACATCATTTCTATTTCTTCTTCTTTTTGCTCAGAGAAATATTATGCATATTCTTGTTCTACCAATTGGCTGACAAGACCATTTTTTGTCTTTCTTCTTGCTTTAGCTATGAAGCATTTTTTGTGACAAGTCTTTTTTTACTTTTCGCATAACATAGGAAGTCCATTCTTTTCGTGACATAAGTAGTAGTCACAAATGAATGTATCAGGGTTTACCTGATAAGAAGACGTTATTGCCTCCGTCTTACTTTCTTCCCAGTTTTTGACATGTAGAATATTCATCTGTCTAGATTCTAAGTACTCTACTTCAGAATCTATTTCTGACTCACATGATTTCTCTTCTTCAGTCCAGGCAGAATATACTGACCTGTCATCTTCTTCATCATTAGAATAGGCTACTTCGTAACTCTTCATATGTGATGTTTCTACCATAGGCTCATATTCTTCAAATAGTGCTTAGTAGATCTTTTACCTTTTTCTGGGCATTCATTGGCATAGTGTCCTTCAGCTTTACATAACCAGCATTTGCAAGCTTTCTTGCCTGGTTGAGTATTTTGATGGTTGACTCTGTTATTCTTCTTTTTCTTGAATAATTTCTTTTTAGGATTTTCATCCTGTTGTTTGAAGTTGAACCTTTTCTTAAATTTCCAATCTTTTTTCTTATTACTCCTTTTGAATTTTTTCGAGTAATATTTTTCTTTTCTTTTTCTGTGGAACTTGGATTCATGACATCCCCAGTTGGTTGGCATATCCAGTATTCCATAACAGAAATTTTCAACTCCTTTGAGTTGTTTCTTGGCCATCTTAGCTCTAAGATTGGCTTTGCATTGTTCTTTCAGTAATTGCCTGATTCTATCGGCAATTCCTCCAACCGAAAATCGTTCAATTGGTTTTTCAGCTATGCTTTCTCTCACAGCTGTTCTCCAGGGTTCAGGAAGTTTTCTGTGCAATAAGTTAACTAGATCAGTATTCTCTAGTTCACCAATCGTACAATAGTATTCTTGAAATTCATTCAAGTATTCTTCAAAATATCTCATGTCACAGATTTTGAGAGCATAGATATTTGATTTGGCTGTTTCTTTAGCCTTTTCACTCAGATTTGAGAGATTTCCACAGAACAGATCATACAGAGGTACTGCAAAATCATACGGAGATTTTGAATTTTTTATCTCTTCTAGCTAGTCTTTCCCTCTGGCAGTCACTTTGAAAGAGAAGTAATACTTTTTTGCTACTCCGGTGAGAGTAGTTTCATAGTACACCTGAAGATCTGGTGCTTCAAATTTTCCAAGGGTTAGAGCAGAAGCCATCATCAGGCTGTCAACCCATTGGTCAACAGTTTTTCTCTTGTCTAGAGATTTGTCTAGATTTAGCCAGATACCATGAGTAGAAATTGGTATTTTTGGTATATTGTCCTCTAGGACAAATCTTTGAGAATTTCTTTCTCCATGTTTGCCCGTAGGGGCTTTCTGTAAAGGGAGTTTTATTTTTCCTTTCTCTTATGATGACAGTTTTGGAGTTTTCTCCTTCTTCCATTTCAATATCCGGATAGGGAGGGAGTTTTCTTTCCTTTCCTGGTTTGAAAATTTTCATTTCTTCGATTAGTTTTTCTAATCGTTCAGGATTTTAGCAGCATTCTGCTTCATTATAGAGATTATAGAGCTTTTGTGCTCTAAGCATATTTACTAGTCTGTTCAGATCAGTTTCTAATTCTTCTTCAGTGATAGGTTCTGTTGGTTCTTCAACAGAGAATTTGGTACTACTAACACTAGGTTCTCTAGTGTTATAGCTTCTTCTAAGAAGATTGTTAGTTGTCCTGACATTTTCAGGACAGACGTCACTTTTTCTGTGATCATCGAATTTTAGACTGATATCTCCAGTCTTTCTACTTTCATAGATTGCTGCCTTGGCATTTTCTGCTGGTTTTTTCGGACCGGATAATTTCCATTCAATAGGAAAAGTTACTTCATTCCAAGTAACCTTGTGAATTTGTTGAGAATGGCTCTTCTGGCTGGTGAGAAAACCAGTAGTGAGACCTGGGATATTTGATATCCTGGTTTTAGGTTCTACTGTGGTACTCATTAGTTTATAGTATATTCTGTATACTATAACCAGTTCTTGCATATATTTTTTCATTGATATGTCATCTGTCTTGACTCTCAGTCTTAGACAGTGAGCTGCATCTTTCAAGCTGGTTGAGAAATTTGGGAAACAGTTAAAATAAGCCACTTGATTGCATAAGGATGCTTCAAGGGTTCCCAACAGACTAGCTTGAAAATCTGTTAGTTTATTGTCCTGAATGACACATAGAACTGAACAGTTTATGCCTTCTCGAGCCAGAAGTTTTATGCCTACTTGGACTGCTCCAATATGCATAAATTGATAATTTTTTGTTCTTGCGCGGGCAACTTCTACAGGAGTGATCATTAGTAGATCGGTTTCTCCTGTTGTGGAGGGGGTTGTAAATTCCAATAATTTGAAGTGATGGCTATCCAACACATAAAACTTTCCTCGTTTATAGATTTGTTTAAAATCTAATTTTGGAATTGAGGAGTTTTTTTTACCTCCTGTTCGATTTCATTGAATTCGATCGAATTCTTCAGCATTGAGGTGTTGTACTCCTTTCTTTCTTCCGAAGATGCTCATCATTTTGACATCTCTGATTTCTTTCGGGTTTTCGTACCGAATACTAGTATGACTAGTAGATGGTTCTAGAAAGATCATGTTAGGAACAGGATTCTTATCTGGTCTTTCTAATGGTTTAAATCCATTAGCTTTCACTATGCCAAAAAGTCATTCAGACGACACGCATCAGACGACATAAGTTTTGTTTTATGTCGTCTGAGTTTTTCAGACGACATAATTTTCTTTTCTGTCGTCTGAATATACACTAAAACCATACTGGTTTAATTTGGAAAAATGGTGAGCATTCAGATAACATATTTGTGTAGTTGTAAAGGGTGGTGATTTCCTATCTCAAATTTAGATAAATGATGAGCATTCAGACAACACTTATATGTTGTTTGAAAAGATGGGAAAAAACCCTAGCAGAAATTTTAGATTTCCCTCCAACAAGTTGAATCGTTTCCCTCTTAAGCGCCCAAACCTTATAGTTAACTAATCAATAGGGTGATATTTAGACAACATATAAGTGTTGTCTGAATAAGGTGAGTTTGACTTTTTTTGTTTTAGGTCTCTTTTGGCATAACATAAACCCTTCGTGTTTTTTTTCATTCCCACAAATTCTGTCTAAAAATCTCTCTCCTTCAGGCTTCAGCAAAACCCGGCCCCGTCTTCCTCTCCATCTCTCTCATTTCCTTCCCCAAACCCCGCAACCTCCCCAACAGCCACCGCAATCACTTTCAATCAAAAACCAACTGCCGTCGCCACTGGGCGTGGCAAACCCACCTAAATCTAGTCGCTAACCCTAATCCCTCATTCCCTCAGCCTCTATTCGAGATTTTGACTGACCCTGACCTCAGCCTCTCTTCGACTCACTCCCTCTGTCCCTCAGTTTCAGTCGCCGCCGACCCACCGCAAAGTTCGACGGTTCGGCCTTATCTCTAAGCTAGCTCTAACCTCTCAGTCAGTCATCTCACTCCCTCAGCCTCTCTAAGCTAGCTCCTATTCATAATCTCGAACCGCTGAACCGCCGACCCACGGCTTTGCTTCGACCCACTGTAAGTAAACCTTCTCTCTATACTTCATTGTTGGGATGTTGGTCTCCGACCCATCGATCTCCAGTTAATAGATTTGATTATTTGAAATTTCATCTCACAACTCTCAATCTCCCTCAGTCCCTCATCTGAAATGTTGTTGGACAAGGAGGTGGCGAAGGAGGTGACGAAGGCGGTGAGGAGGAGTTGTTGGAGAAGGAGGTGACGAAGGCGGCGGAGTCGCTGTCGTCTTGCACACTTAACCCCACGAACCCAACACATCCATTTCTCCAGAATGCACTCAACTCCTCCATCGTCGATTCCAAGACCAGTGTGTCGTTTCTGTAGGTCCTGGCAGGGACTCGGCTATTTCTGGGATTTGGGTTGATCCCTCTCTTTTGGCAGTCCCTCATTCTTAAGGTTTTGTTTGATCAGATCCCTTCGCCTATTTGTCTGTTTATTTTTTGATCGAACATAAATAAGGTGGGGTATTTACTGATCGAACATCTGTTCATGGACAATCATCGTATCCCTCTGGTTCTCCATCAAAAGCCGTATGCATTTCGCCTTATCAGAGACTCTCTGCTAATGTTCCTGTTCAACTTCATGAGAGGTTTCAAGGTCCGTCATACTCTTAACCTTCGTATCCATTATTATATCTGCCTGATTTCCCTTTTATATTTTTGATGTATTATAGAGTTTTGATTGGGATTCTGGAAGCACACACGTCTATCATTGTTACGTCAACGTGGATGGGAGTTACAGATTCAAGGTTTGTATGCTTACCTCTGTGTTATAAGTTGAATGTTTTGTTTACATGTTTGCAAATGTATACACAGGAGGAGCAGAAGTTGATTATTAAGTGAAACAGTAATGTAGATATTATATCTTGAAATGTGCTTTCAGTAAAACAATTGATCTACTGAAGAATCAGGTGGGATCCTGCTATTTTGTTGGATAATGCAGCTTTGTTGTTGGTTGGGAATTCCAGCTTGCTTATATGACTTATATGCTTATATCTCGTAGACTGCCTTTCTTTTTTTGTTTTGTAGACTATAAGATTAGCTTTTTGTTTTTGTTTTGTCATCAGAAATTCTTTATCTATGGTACCAGAAAGTTTAGGCTATCACTCCCTAATTTGTATGTCTAGTTGCTTCTTTGCAATCAGTATTTTGTTTTTCTCTTTTTGTTTCTCATCACAAGAAATAAGTAGGAATTTCGAAAAATTAGCTTCAATGATGGATACATTTGTACATCCATTTTGATGTTAAGGAAATTTCTTGTAGCAGTAGTCCAAAGGATCCAAAGTTTGTGTACCGTACTTGTTTACCAAATGATGGTCTATGTTAGTAGCTTATTTGTTAAAGAAATGAGACACTGCCCGATCATTTGGTACACAAATATGGGATCCCTAGCAGTTCTTGCAGAAGCTTATTAGATATTTAACACAATAAAAAAGTGAAGGGTTTGCATTTGGGTTGTTTAGCATCTACGGTTGACTTGCTTTACGTTCTTTTAGTTTCGGTTTTAGAAGAGTTTGGGAAACGGGGCAGTGGAGAGTAGGTTTTCTTGTTTTGGTCGACTCTTGTAAAAGAAAAGCACTTTTGTTTGTAAGTACCACTTGGAATCCTTTTGGGATCTAATTGCTAACTTAGTTCTGCTGTGAACATATTCTTTACCTTTTTATTTATAGCAAATTAATAGCTCATTGTTGTACAACTCTTATTGTAACATGATGAGCTTAATGCAGAGGAGCTTCTTATGTACTTTTCAAATTACAAAATATGGAACGAAAGCTCAATATGAAAGATTTCCAGAAGGGAGTGGCCGACGTCAATTGAACTATGATAGATGAGACATAGATTGAAAGGAGGCATAGATGGTAGATGAGGGAGAGGAAGAGTCTGGTAAGTCCTCCGAACTTTGTTTCACTTTCTCTCACTTTCTATTTTTCTGCCTCAGTGTTGCTTTTTTGGTTCAGATAAGGTAATTGAATTCAAGGGTTTGTGCGAAGACTTTTGGGGGTATTAATTTCTGCAATTTCTTTTAACTTTTTAGGTAATTTATGTGGTTTTGATAATGGGTTTTATGAAAAAAATTTATTAGACGAACGGTAGAGGTCTACTAATTAATGCTATAGGTTGGGGATTGTTGATTGTGTCCTGCTGCGTTGTATTGCTGCTACGTTGTTGCTAATGAATTAGTTCTTTTCCCAGTTGTCCTGCTGCAATCACTATTTTGCATTGATTGGTATGATTCCCTTCATTTTGGATAGTCTTGTATGCTGATGTAAACTCATTTTATTGGTCATTTGTAATTCAAGTGCATCTAATGTTATTGTTCTTTTCGATCTGTATTTCTTTGGTCAAGGTTACATATAGTCAGCTTTCTGATATTCTCATTGTCACTGTGAACTGATTTATCAGCTTATACATAAGACTTTACTTGTTCTTATGAACTGATTTTATCACAATCTGTTCCCTGCTGTAGTTTTTTCTGGTGCACAAGAGATATTCAAGCTTCTCCCTCATACTTCTGTGGAGCGAAGCAGACTCCCAGGGATATTTGGGATGGTGTGTACGAAAACTCTTTCTGCATATATGTTTATGAGGAATCCCTTCTTATCCCTTAGTTTTATATGTTTTCCTTATGGTTAGGCCAAGGATGCTGCTCAACCCACCAGGACTTCAACAAGGGTCTTCCAAGTATATGGTTGTGTTGTGACTTGTAAAGACATGGTTGAACACAAAGATCCCAAAAAATCATTTGACAAAGTAAGTTCCCTCTTTGTCATTTTTTATCGACTTGATTGTTGTCATGGTCTAATAACTAACCCAATTATTGCATTGTATTTCAGGCTGATTATTATGTACATCCAGAACACTACAACCCGGTTTTCCATGAAAAAAATAGCTCCTTATGCATCTGTAATTGGTCTGTATTACACTCTTCCATCAAATAATATGCTATTAGTCTGTTACAGTTCATATTGATGATTCAATGCGTATGTGGGTAAATTTGTTTAATATTTTATTCTTTCCTTTTCTTTGGCAGTGAATTGTATGTATTGGGAGAAAAGATATCCTCGATTATTGAGTACCAAGCAGTTTCAAGATTTAACAAGGAAAGGATGTAAGCTTGTTGGTATCTCTGATATAACACGTGATGTAGGAGGTCAATAGAGTTTGTTAATCAAACCACCCAAATTGACTCACCTTTCTTCAGGTACAGAATTAACACATTCATTTGTTATTAAAAATGGTAGGCTATATTTGTTCTATATCAACTTCAACCATGGTTTTCAGATATGATCCAATGAAAGATTCTTACCATCAAGACATGGAAGGTGATGGTGTGGTATGTTCAGCTGTGGACATTTTTCCAACAGAATTTGCAAAAAGGGTACCTTTCATCAAGGCATTTTGTTCAGTAAATGTAATAATTTTTAGGATACTTAAAAGACCAGAATGTGAAATACTTCTCATTTTCATGAAACTTGCAGTTTTATAGTGGAAAGGCTTCCAAACACTTTGGAGACATATTATCAGAATTTTTTGGCTATTTGGCTTCTACAAAAGACATTAAAAAGTTACTTGCACACTTGACGAAAACTTGCATAGCCCATGGAGGAACACTTACCCCATTGTATGGATACATTTATCCATGCGAAAATGTGATGACTCAAAGTAAGTTTCAAATCCATCTCATGTCTTACCCCACCCCTCTATATACTTGCCTTGCCTTCATTTTCTTGTCTTTTCTTTGTTGATCTAATAATTATGTACTAGTTACATGTTATCTTTCTGCATTTGCAGAGAAACATCAAAAGATCATGCTAGTCACCACTTTAACAAGAAGTACACCACGTTAGTAAGTACCTAAAGAGTTTTTGGATCATTATACTTGGGTGTTGCTAATTGCTCCTCTTTCATTATTGATGAACATTGATGAATGCACTCTAAATGATAGGTATCTCTCAGTGGTCACTTGTTTGATCAATTTCTGATAAATGAGGCCTTAAATATTATTGAACCTGCAAGTGGATCCTTCCACTTAGTGAAGTGTCAAGTTGGTCCGAGTTCTCATGCTATGTCATACTCAGAACTCGAAGTGAGTAGGCCTCAAGTGCGTTTCGATCATATGAGACTTACGTCCTCTTTCTCTATCTACCTAATTATCTGTCTCTTTAGAATTACTTGTAACTGAATTTTGCGGCAGAATAGTTTTGGTTTGATGAAACTACAGTTCTTAGGTTAGACACTTGGTACCTTGCTTAATATAATTGCATTGTATTTCTTCAATATTTTGTTTATTATTCTGCTAAACTGCTTTGTCCTTGGTTGCATGATATCTAATCCAGCAAAACAAGGATATAACTTCATTCTATGTGCATATTATCTGCAGGGTTATGCATATATACTCACGCAGCCCGGAATACCTTCCGTTTTCTATGACCACTTCTATGATTCGGGTGATTCAATTCATGATCAGATTGTGAAACTGGTACAGCAGTGTAGCTAGGTAGTTCCTTTATTAACTTGTGTCTAGTAGATTCTTCATTCATTAAGCATTTGGACTTGTCTGTAGATTCAGATTAGTAGATATGAGACATTTTGAACTGATCGATGCTCAAGATTAGGTTGTGTACATAAGACAATGGTGGATTAATAGAAATTGCAATGAATGATTTTGGATGTGGGTTTCATACTTTCATGAATGGGCAATTTTAATTTCCAGAATGCATGCATACCAATTGTAACAGGGGACTACTAATATGTGTTATCTCAAATTGCAAGCTACAACAAAAGCACACCAAAATGTGTGGTTGCAGCTAAACAAAAACAACACAAAAATCAAATAGAAGTCTATTGTCTTTTTGGCATTGGGACGACAGAAAATTGTAGTCTAAAGGGCAAAACAACAACATAAGTTAGACGAAAGTGTTGGCTAAAACGTATAATAACAACAAATACGTGTGGTTGGAATCAATCACAGACAACATAAAAAGACCTCATAAAAAACCTTTCACACAACACTTAAGTGTCGTATGTATGTACCCTAGAACGACACTTAATTGTTCTCTGATGCTCTTTACGACCACATATAATTGTCGTTTAAAGTAAATTAGCACAACCTTTAAATGCTGTTGTATGAGAGAAGACACTACATAAGAGTCTTCATATTTCTTATTTAAGGGCATTCAGACCACATAAATAAGTCTTGCAAATATGCTTCACACAATAGTATTTAAAAAATACTGTGGTTGTTTTGTTTATCAGACAATACAAAACTGTTGTTTGAATGCTTTTAAAGAAACATATCACAATGTTCCCAAAATGCAAAACTCATCAGACGACACAAGACTTTTATTTTTTTTATGTCGTCTGAAAAATCAGACGACAAAACCCTTCTGTCGTCTGATGCCCCCAAGAGACGACACCGTACTAGACGACACATTTTTGTTCGTTCAGACGACAGAACAGTTCTGTCGTCTGATGCACTTTTTGGCATAGTGTTTCTTTGGTTTTACTGTAGGCACTTTCTTGTCCTTCAGTATATTTTTCATAGAATCTAACATTTTTTGCTGTTCATTGATTTTTCTACTAACACTTGTTAGCTTTTCTTCTTCCGTCTTTGGAAGTTCCTTGATATAATCTATTTTGTTTTCCAATTTTTCTAATTGATGGATTATAACAGGTAGTTTTTTTAGATGATCTTGACATCTAGATATTTCTTTCAGCAAGAAATATGTAGAGAGTTCTAATAGAGAGTTCAACTTCTCTAATATTAAATCAGACATTGTCCCCATTGGAGATTCCCCTTTTGAGCTATTTTACAAGCTCTGATACCAGTGATTTGCGGATCTAACCAATGCTCAAATAATCAAGAGGTTTTTGTTTCTCTTTAAGAGTATATAAGATATCTTCAATATCTTGTTCAACTTTATAGATTCTTGTTTGAAGTCTATAGATGATATCCCAATAATCGAGAGTTTCTCTGTTAATATTATCTCTAAAGTTTTTCAACTTTCTCAATTTTTCTTTTTCTTTTTTCAATTCTTTGCTAGTGCTATTACATATAGCAATTAACTCTAGTCTGTCCACGATTGGAATTATGAATAGTAAAAATTTAACTGCTTACTTTTGAGTACAAATGATAGATCTATAGCTGCAATATTTAAACAAATAAACACCAAGTATAGGCCCACTACGCTTTGTCTGTTTTTTTTTGTTTTTTTTTTAAGATAACGGAAAAGTTAACGGCGTATACCAAAATGAAAGGATGAAGCAAACTTTACACACTAATCTGATAGTTATGAAAGTTGGTATACTAAAGCGTAAAATGGTCTAAAGATGGTATATGGTTTGTGAACTTTTCCCAAATTTAAATACTACTATTTTGGTTGGCATTTAGTAATTAGTAATTGAAGAAATATGGGCATCCAACTAAATTTATTGGTAAAAAATCACTAATAGTTATTGAGTTTTGACATATTCGACACTAAACTCAATGATATTTAAAAAATATCACTTAATTCACTCACATTTAATATTATCTTTGTAAAAGTAAAATTGAGATTGGAATTAGTCTACTCATTTCATTTCATAGTCCCTTTATATAGAGAGAGAATTACAACGGAAAGATCAATTACAACGATGACATTAAATGCTGATTGATCCGTAATCCTTGCTGATTGATGGTAATTGCTAATTTTTTTATTCCCTCTCTGTCAATCACTTTGAGGAAAGCACATAATATGTTTTTCCTTTAACACTCCCCCTTGTGCCAAGTCAAAGACAAAATGGTGCATGAGTTGTTGCCTTACTAAAAACCTTGCCAAGTAACAATAAAAACCTTGTGGGACAAAAAATACACCTTGGTCAAAGGAAAAGAGCACAACGCACATTTTACATTAGAGTATGACATGTGTGTGTTAGACTCCCCCTGATACTTACATTAATCAGGGGAGCTTGGAAAGTCTTCGCATTCCTATGTTTTTCACTTGTTTCTCAAATATGGCCTTAGGCAATGATTTGGTGAACAAATCTGCCACATTCTCCTCAGACCTTAGTTGATTCACTTGAATCTTGAGGAAGACCTGTTGTTGCTGATTGTAAAAAAACTTTGGCGATATGTGTTTTGTATTATCACCCTTGATATATCCTAGCTTCATCTGTTCGATGCAAATTGCATTATCTCCATAAATGCAAATAGGCTCTTCAATGGTAGACCTCAAACCACTAGTCCCTCGAATATGTATGATGATAGCTCTTAACCATATTCAAAAAAAAAAAAAAGGCGCAATGCATAAAAATGATCGGGTTTCTATCCAAAATAAAAGTCAAAAATGAAAATAAAAACCTAATCACATCTGCCTGTTCCCTTTGCATCCTCATCAAAGCCACCCGAAACTTCACACTCTCATTTGCCGTCACAGAGGAGAGAGAGGCACCAGAGCAGAGAGAGTAGAGCAAACCCCAAGAGAGAGAAGATGAAGAGGAATGTTACGACTCTATCTTTGTACATGGGCCATCATTGTTGTTTGGGCCTATTTGGGCTTTTCCTTACATGAGTCCACTCCCTCTAGTCTTTCTCTGCTTAAATTGCTAATAGGAATTGTATGGAGATATCGAATTATTGAATCAGTTTTATTTGCTTAGTTTTTCCTCTTGTTTTCCTTCTTTCTCTTTTGCAACCATGTCAATTCTGGGCTTAGATCCTGGGGATCCTAACAACTGGTATCAGAGCCCGCAACTGGGCCTGTTTCCAGTGCGTCCGGCAGGGTACGGCGGTGGGATCTCCGGCGCTTGTTATCTCACGCATTGTTCTTACCCTCATGGTAGCCCTAGCTACCCACCGGAGTCGGATTTTCCACCACACCAACCACCACCACCGCAGCTTCGACACCTGCCTTCGAATCAACTCTATCACAGCCTAGGTTCAGCTCAACCCCATCTCAGTCCCTGTTTGACTCTTCCTCGTCACCGGCGCCGATTTCAGATGTTCCGGTGCAAAAGGAGGTCCTCTGCTCCACGGCCACTTTCTCCGCCCTTATAGACAAGCTCAAGAAGCTTCATCAGCCCCTCTACATCGCAGTCACAGAGGAGGTCAACCTCGCGGGCGAATCTGCTGCATCAGACCACTACCAGGTGACGCAGGATGTAACAGTTGAGGGTAATGATGAAGTGATGAGAAATGACAAAGAAGATGAATTCGCACAAGTAGATGAGGAAAATAGAGAAAGAGAACAGAACTTGGAGCGTAGCCAAGTTGGAGAGATGAGTGTCCATGTTTCCGGTACCATGATGCGCGATGGGCTCAGCGGCGTGCCGGCTGTTCCGTCTTCAGGAAATTCGATGCTGGCTGACGACGAGGAACTGGAAGACGATAGTGATATGGGAGCCCATGTGTCTGATTCCGAATTGGAACAAGACTCGGAAGAGAAAGGAGATGTGAGATTGACTGAACCCTCCCAGAATTCTACATACAACAAAGAAGGTCTGTTAGAGAAGCTCAGAGATATGAGTTGCCCTGAGAATGCTAAATGGGTGGACAAGCTTACGTTGGATATTGAGCAAGAGCAACCGGTGGATGTGCCAGTGGATGTGCATGATGGCCTGACAAGGGAACTTACATTTTATACACAGGCTCTAAATCGAATGAGGATGGACTTTGAGAAGCTTCAATTAATGGGGCTTCCATTTCTGAGACCTGAGGACTACTATGCAGAAATGGTGAAGTCCGAGTCCCAATTGGGGAAAGTGAAGAGCCAATTTTTGGTGGAAATGACTACCAATCTGACTCAAACCTCTTTGTCTCAGGTATATACTACTTTGAATTTGAATTTTCAAGATGTTAGAAGATCTTTTGAGAGTTTTTTGTCCAATGTGATTAAGCTCTATAATCTTAGTTCCTTGAACTGTAAAGTTGGAGCAGAAATTTGGCCTCCTGATGATGGGGAATGGTTGGATTTGGATGGTGAAACCTATTGTCGAGTTGTTAAAGGATTTCTTGATAACAAAAATGTGAAAGAGTTTGCAACTTTGATTATTAAAGCTCAGAAGCTAGAGTCTTCTACAATTGTGGTTGATAGATCATATTGTTGCGGTATTGTTATTGCTTGTGTTGGTATTGAATTTTCAGATAATGAACACAACATTCTTGATGACATGAATGCTCAGGGAGGTATTTTGGGGCATGATGTGCATGTGCCAATATTGAATGCTCTTTGCAAAGAGCGTAGAACTGCTGAAGCCACTCAATTGTTTATGGATATTAGTAACTCGGAGCCTGAGTTGGACATGAACGTGCTTGCCAAAATGCTTTTGAAGAGTCTTGATAAGGAGCAAGTGAGTTCAAACATTGTTATAATGGATACAATTGTTGCTGCATTATGTGGAAAGTGTATTGACTCCATTGAGCGACATGTCAAGATGGATGACGTTGGAATTTCATTTTTGAATTGGTTGCTTGTAGTTCCTAATATAAAGTTTAAGAGAAAAGCTGCAAGTATAATACCAAGCTCGGCATATCATATTAATGATCAGATAGTGGACTGGGATGTTGTACATGCCTTGATGTATGAAGAGGGATTCATTATTGAGTTTCTTGAGAAACCAAAAGACAGGAAATTTGAAGCTTTGATAGATGGTGCTACCAATTTGGGAATTGATGACCTAAACACCCAAGAGACACCTTACCTTACCACTGTGGACATTTATGTTCTTTACAGGAAAGTGATGTTTCATATGCTTCAAGTGAAGTTTTCAGATTTTGGCACTGCAGTTGTTCAGAGTGCAACCTACATAAGCCTGAAAGTTAAAGTTTATATGGTTGTTGGCTGTTGTAAAGAAATTGTTCGCACTTGGTTGTCAAAATTTCCAGCAGTTCAATTTTGCAGTTTAAGTGATGATGCACATACACTAGGCTTGCTGCTGATTGACAGAGCTAGTGCATTTCTTCTGCTTAGGGTCACACAGATTGTCCACAATAATAGAGCTGCAAACATTGGTCTTGAGCTCTACACAGATCAATACTATTGGAATGTTGATTCACCAGCAACAGAACATGACTCAATTTTTCTTGATAAAGGATGTGTAGAAAACGTGCCCAGATGGGATTGGTACAAACTCCATATTGCAGCAAATGCTATAGTGGGAGTTGATTATTTTTTGCAAGCTGCAACTCTGAAAGAATCGAACCAAGTAGTTGAACCTAAGGACGTGGTTGCTTCGAGAGCTACCACTAAAGGTCACATGCTACATGACAAGGTCATTGACTTTTCTTCTCATCTCAATCAAGCTAATGCACGTACACCATTGAGTAATTATGGTAATGGAGAGATAAAAACACTTGTGCAAGAGACCAATGAAAAATGTGTTGCACTTGCAATCATTCCAATGGAAAATGCAGACCAAGTATCAGAAGCAAATGAACAACCTTTGCTTCCTAATGTCATTTTTCAGGCCAATGCTTTCTCTACTTATTCAGATAATATTCTTGACTACTTATTCCATGATGCCACTATTGTTGAAATGTTGAAAACAACTGTGGTAGCTTGGTTTCACCTAATTCCATGTTTATTAACTAATGGTGACTCAAATCCCATAGTAATTACTGGCTATGATCTTGGTGGATCAGTAATGGTTTTTTTTGGGAGAGTAGGTGGTGTCGACCTTGTTGGACAAATTGAAGGAAACATTTATGCAGATGACCCAAGAAAGCCAGCTGTGATTATTAACATTGTTGGTGATAATTTTGAAGATATTGCTGGTATGGAATCTGATCTTTTCAGTTCATATGCTGAATCATTTTGTGCTGCTCTAGTGGTTGCTTCCATTTCCTCATTTGTAATCCACCATGAGTTCACCACTATGCTGTACCCCCTCCTTGTTAGTTCTATGGGCATTCTAGTTTGTGAAATCACAACCTTGTTTGCCACTAATTTCTTTGATATCAAACCTGTCGAGGACATTGAACTAGCTTTGAAAAAGCAGCTTATCATCTCCACTGTTCTTATTGCCATCATCCTTCACAATTTACAATATAAGAGTTAAGAACATTGTAAAGAACTGCCTCATCAAAGATTTCAATTGTGCATTCCATGAGAACATACTTACTCAGGGTCATATGTACCTGTTTATTCATTATATTTGCCTTTACTCAAATATGTTGAGATATGAGACCAAGAAGATAATCCCATTCCAGGAAGTCACGAGTGTAAGAGAAGTGAAAACGGCAGGGATCTTTCCTAATGCAATAGAAGAAGTACTTCTACTGATGGTTGGAGACAAGAAGTACTTCTTTGCACCCTTTCTGTCCTGCGATGGAGCTTACAGAATCATAAATGATGTTTGGTCGCAATATGTTGATGGTACCATAGTGAATACAGCACAACTGGAATCAATCTCTGAGAACCAAGGGAATGGAGTCGTAATTAAGAAAGGGAAAGCTCCAA
This sequence comes from Rosa lucieae, assembly GCA_024704745.1. Taxonomy (NCBI): domain Eukaryota; kingdom Viridiplantae; phylum Streptophyta; class Magnoliopsida; order Rosales; family Rosaceae; genus Rosa; species Rosa lucieae. The sequence continues at coordinate 20,319,787 of CM045493.1, read as the reverse complement.
TCGCGTATTTAAGGAATTGGATGTTACTGACAGGAACATAATTACTCATCTTTCAAAAGACTCTGAGCTTCCACGCAAAGTTGAAGACACGGATGGTTATTGGAAATGGTTTGCCAGTAACTTGGCCTCAGGAGGTGCATCTTCTCTTCTTTTTGTCTACTCTTTGTACTATGCTTGTACCCATTTGGCTCGTGATTCTAAGGCTACAAAGAAGGGAGGAGAAAGACAATTCAATGGTCTGGTTGATGTCTACAGGAAGACATTGAAATCTGATGGTATTGCGGGTCTATATCATGGATCCATTATATCATGTGTTGAAGCAATTATGGTGATTAAAGCAATACCAGAGAGGATACTGGTTTCTCCTGAAGTCCAAGGGGTTTATTTTCTTTTTTCTTACGTGTTGTTAAGGCAATCAGGCTTGAGGTCAAGCCTGTTCTTTGAGCGGGTGACAATGTTAGGACTCTATCTTTATACATGGGTCATCATTGTTGTTTGGGCCTATTTGGGCTTTTCCTTACATGAGTCCACTCCCTCTAGTCTTTCTCTGCTTAAATAGCTAATAGGAATTGTATGGAGATATCGAATTATTGAATCAGTTTTATTTGCTTAGTTTTTCCTCTTGTTTTCCTTCTTTCTCTTTTGCAACCATGTCAATTCTGGGCTTGGATCCTGGACATCCTAACAAGGAACCCACGCGTCTCGAGCTACAGCCACAAGAGCCGCAAGGCCCACTTCACTGCATCGTCGAGCGTCCGCTGAGTCTTGATGAGCGCGCCACTCTCCTCCGACCTCTGGTCAAAAGTACAACGTCCAGTCCATGCAAGTGCGCAAGGACAACAAGGTCCAGGTCGTGCGTGGGACCTACAAAGGCCAGGAGGGCAAGGTCGTCCGGGTCTACCGCCGCAAGTAGGTCATCCACATTGAGCGTATCACCCGCGAGAAGGTCAATGGCTCCATGGTCAACATCGGAATCAACCCCTCCAAGGTTCTAATCACCAAGCTCAGGCTCGACAAGGATAGTAAGTCGCTGCTGGACCGCAAGGCCAAGGGCAGAACTGTCGCCGATAAGGACAAAGGCACCAAGTTGACGGCGGGGGACATCATGCAGAACGTGGATTGATGAGTGAGAGGCCTCTCTTGATTTTGGTAGTGAAATGAGGTTTTATGTTTAGTGGTTTAATTTTTAAGAACCTGGTGACGTTCGTGAGGAACGTCATGTTCTATTTGATTTCAGCGACGTTCTTGTTCCTTTGGACCAAGTTATTTTTCTAGCCACTGCCTTCCGCGCATCAGCTTCGCGAAGAAAAACAAAGGTGAGTTTCCTGCTTCCGATTAATTATATCTTTCTATTGTTTAATTATACTATTCATTGATTGATTGTATTTTATAGGGTGTTTTTATATGCAGTCATTAAGTTGATCCTCTTTCTTGGTTACAAGGAACAAAATCTGCTGCAAGCTGCTCATGATTATGAGGGTCTGCTTTGAGAGTGGTGGAGTTTTCTAATTCATCAGTCTTTGCCATGATACATTTAATGATTTCCGCAGCCTTGTTTGCAGGGCACGTGGCTGTGAATCCTGTGATCATGGATGGTAATGTGAGTTTAGGTCATGAAGCATGTGGGTGGACTCAAAGAGATCTTGTTGAGCAATGATATGTGTGTTGGAAATGGAGGTTAGGGTTCTGAACGTTTTTGGGCTTTCTTATGATAATTGGTTATGTTCCAAGGTTGGTTGTTAATGATTATGACAATGCATGAATTTCTATGTTTCAAGATGTATCTGTTGGAAGCTATGTTTGGTTATACCCTCCTCCCGTATAATTTCTTTGAACTATGAATATAGGGTCTCCTTAGGGTAGGTAACAATATTTCTACTTTTCAGTTAGAGTGAATATGAAATTGTTTATCCTGGAACTTGTGACCTTTAGTGATACAATTGGTCAGGAACTACGGAATAAAATGAAGCTTTTTGATGCAGCATAATCCACTTTCAATGTTTTGGCTGGGCAACTGAGGTGATTGTTTCTTGGCCAATTCAACATGTAATTTGGTCTGTTTTCTATTTACTTAATAATTTTTTTCAATTTTGGGTAGAAAACTCGCATACTTGCTGTTCTGATACTATGGAGGCATGAAGCAGAAGCTATCAAGGCTGCAATGGAGTCTGGTGAATCCTAGGTTGGTAGATGCAATGAAGCTATCATTCAAATTACTTCTCTATCAAGAGAACTTGGTATCATAGTGGAGGTAAGTTTGCACTATTCTTCTTTTTAAGCCAAGTTATCCATTCATTGTCAAGCACTTCTCAATTCTTAGAACTGAGTCATTGTTTTGCCCTGCAGTTCCATTGGCCTCTACAAAACCTCTAAAAAGAACTTTCAACGCGGCAAATGCGTCTCCAGTGTTTAGTTCAAAGTGCAAGAGCGAGTAGCCAATATTCCAAGATTTGGGGAAGTGATCAAGAGCATGCCAAAAAGATGAGGAGTTCATTGCAACACTTTCAAGCAAACCAACAACCAATAATTTGCCTACTAGTATGTTGGATTTAGTACACAAGGATCTCTAGACTGTTTTGAATTATTACTGATCTAACAATTTTGAATTGTTATTGATTGTAAAGAATATTTTGGGTTAATATATTCTTATTTTGTCAGCTCATCTTTAATATCTATGAAATGCTACGAAAATGAATTTTCTTGCTATAGATTACAGAATCAAAAACGACAAAAGCAAAATCCCTCGTCATTTGGTACCTTTAGGAATGGCTAGTTTTCTCGCTTAATTGAAAATGCGACGACTCTGAATTATCACAACCAGTTGTTGCCTAATGTGTTTTACTGATTGTCAAAAGCGACAAAATTATACGGTTGTCTTTTTTTCAGTATGTGACACAATTAGTTCCTTGACGAAATTATAGGAGACATTCAAGAAGTCTCGCATATAATTTTCTACAACAAATACATATGTGTCACATATTAATATATGCAACAAACTGAAACCTCGCAGTTATTTTTTGCAACAAAAAAAAAAGTCTCGCAAGATGTCATACACAAGGAACGAATGCATCACTTATTGAAAATGCGACAAACATATGAGCCCCGCATATGGAATATCTTATGTAAACGAAGCCTCGCATATTAAAAATAATAACAAATACAAAGTCTCGCATATAGTTTTTGGTAACACACATATGTGTCTCGCAATTTGTGATATGCGAGGAACCAATTGCGTCGCATATTGAAAAAGCCACAACCGTGTAATTTCGTTGCTTTTGACAATCAGTAAAACACATAAGGCGACAACTGGTTGCGACAACCCAAAGTCGTCGCATTTTTAATTTAGCGAGAAATTTAGACTTTTTATGACAACTTTGAGTTGTCGCCGATGACATTTTCTCTTGTAGTGAGAAGAAAGTAAATTTATGTTGATCCCAACGTCCATAATTTAATTGGGGTCCCGGTCACTATTTATACAAGAATCAAACTCGACAAGAACATTTTGATTCATGGTAGAATCATTGGTGGTGGTATTAAATAGGCCTAAAAAGCCAGCACCTGAATTCAATCGGATTTCATATCCAACTGGGGAGAGGAAAAATACAAGACCATGTCCATACAGAGAAAGACAGACATTATATATGGTTTAAGAGGTCAAAGGTGAAGGAGAAGCCAGTAGTGAAATCTGTGAGTTCTCCTGTAGCAGAGTCCCATATCAGCACCCTCTCACCATAGGTGACCTGACCAATACGGTATGAATAATTAACTATGTTGAACTCGACAGCCCCGTTAAGGCGCTGTTGCATCTCCACTGTACGGTGTGTTAAGTGTATCAACCTCAAAGCCAGATATATCAAAAGAAATTGAACAAACAAAGGGAAGGAAAACATAGAAAAGCAAAAGTGATAGCTGAAGTAAGCTAATCAAAAAGATCTCCATTGGTAGGTGGTGGATTGACACACAGAAATAGAAGTTGTCACAGGTTGGAAATCTGTATCTTCTTGGAAGTAACACAAAACACTGACTTTATATATCAACGAATAGTCGAATACAGTCACTTGTGTCCTATAGTAAGTGAAACAAGTCCGGTAAAGAGAATCACAGAAATGAGAAAATGATTTGATGCAGACATTAATTGGAACCAAGCCACCTGAATCTCACACAGTTTTATAGGCTATTTATGTGAGATACATCTACATCAACTTAATTCCTAATATGGAAAGCTACTTCCAGTAACGACTGGCCTGCAAAAGAACGTCTCAACTCTCAACTAGAGAACCAGAGTTCACCCTGAATAGCTCAAACATTCTTCACCGTATCTCTGTCCTAACTCATAAGTCCACTAAATAACTAGAAACGTTTCATGATCCTAAGACACTTCCCATGACACTTCTACACCTGGAAGTTCTAAATGTACCATCTGTTTGGCTTATTCTGATTCCCTGCTAGGGTGCTACAGATGAAAACATTATCTCTGAAGTCGAAGTACATGAAGTCAAAGAATTTTTGAAAGAACGGAAGTCAATGTCCTAAATATGGTTGTGTGATTATAGTAATAGCTACGAAAACTTCAAGAATTATATAGTTTTGTGGATAGTTACTATCTGGTGATAGTGAAATACTAACAATGCAGTGGAAAGTCACTACCTTTTGAAAGATCAATCCTATTCAGGAAAATTTTAGCTATATTAATAAGAAGTTTCATGCTTCACTGCCTCACGCTCTCACTAGTATCTTAATCAATTAGATATTCGTCTGAGCAAATCATATGTTGATGAGCTTATGTACAATCGATCATCATATTATATAATGTTGCGGGCAAATCCATCACCTTGGTCAAAATGTAATTTTAGAATCCAGACCTTCGGTTTCTCTCGCCCTACAGCGCACTCATCTCCTGCATTTTTTGGGCCTCTTTTGTTTGATTTGGGCCCTGTTTTTCTTTGCCCTAGAAGGGCCCTCGTCCGTTTAGTTACTTGATAGGTACATTTGCTCCATACATTATTAGACTAGCTAGACCTAATCTCGAGCCAGCTCTACGATTATATGGAAATGTTATACTAATAAAAGAAACTGGTCCTTGTACAATAAACTGCTACATTCTTAGTAAACTGTCACATAAGCAGATAATAGATTTTTGTTACAGAAATTTTAACCCCAAGGATGAAATATTTAATATAAAATTTTGAAATGTTGGTGTGAAAATTTTGAAAATATCAAATTTTGAAGGGAGATGGTATTCACCTTTAAAAATACTAATCACACATCCTTTTGTGTTTTTATTAACACAAAAAGGTGTGTGATTATTGATTAGTAATTTCTAATACAAAAAAAATGTTGGAATATCCCTAGTAATGCGCATTTTGGAGTACTACATGCATCTTACCTTATGTGGCAGCTGATATGACTGAAAGTCTAACATATCATAAAATTTCATTAAATGACATAACTGTGTACATCAGCTGCCACTTAAGGTGGGATGCATGTGGTACTCAATGATTACACGCATTTTTATGCGCATAATTACGTTCTAAACACTAGAATTAAGCTAATCTCCAAAGTAATTATTATGTAATTAATCTATTTTTATTTATATTGTAGAAAATAAGCGGAGTTACAGAAATCGTGAGAAAATGACGCGAAATGGAGCAATTCGGAATTTTTAGCAAAATGACAAAATTGTGGAAATCTTAATTGAGCAATTAAGTTAATTGATTAATTAAGTTAATTAATTAATGCAATTAAGCTTAATTGGTTAATTAAACACAGAACAAAACGTGCAGCATATGCAAGGAATGATGGGCACCCATTGCTTAATTATTTATTTGACATGTGGCAGAGATACAATTAAACATTGGAGTTTAATTATACAAGGAGAAACAGCAGCGTTTCTTTCTTTCTTTACCCACCATCACCTTATTTTCTGATCTTCTAATATCTGATTGTTCCCATCAGAGCTAAGGCTCTTTGGCAATAAAACTTTCCCTCTTCAAAAAAAAGATCACCTTATTTTCTCTCCTTGGCCACTCAAATGCTGCCACCTCAACCATTTTCTTATCCTCTTTCCATTCTCTCTCAGCCACACCGAGGATAGGAAGGGAGAATCAATTAGAAAACCCATCATGATTCTCTCATCCCTACACACCGAACAGCGCCGCACCACCTACTCCATCCTCTTTTCTCTCTAACACCGAACCCACCCACCCCATATCTCATCTTTTCCTCCTTCTCATCTTTTCTTTACCTCACTAAGATTCACCTCGCTAAAATTCCTCCTCATCTTTTCTTCACCTCACTAAGATCCACCACACTAAAATTCCTCATTCTCATCTTTTCTTCACCTCACCAAGATCCACCTCACCAAAATTCATCCTTCTCATCTTCAAGATCCACCTCACCAAAATTCATCCTTCTCATCTTCAAGATCCACCTCACCAAAATTCCTCCTCCTCATCTTCAAGATCTACCTCACCAAAATTCCTCCTTCTCATCTTTTCTTAACCTCACCAAGATCCACCTCACTAAAATTCCTCATTCTCATCAATTTCACAAGATTCAAAGGGGAAGCCCAAGCATTAAGTGCTTCATCACTATCAAGTTTGGGTAAAAGTGGGGATCCATAAATCAAGACTAGCCATAATTGTTTTATCGCAATTTGTGGCTTGTTCTTGTTACTCCTACTTCTCTTCACTTTGTTCCTCTTTAAATTATGTATTTTGATGTTAGTTTGGTGATGGGTAGCAAGTAGTTTTGTTGTTGGGGGCTAGGGTTGTGTGCCCTAGTCCAAATCTTGTGTACAAGATGCTTATTTTAATGTAATGAAGCAATTTTCATATGATGGATGCTTATATCTATTTTTGTTGGGTTAAAATGCATATCTAGGAGCCTAGTCAACTCTAGGGTGTGTATTTTGAACACATTTAGGATGGAGTTAGAGGCTTGACCCCCTTTAAATCCTAAGCTAGAAACCTTCAATTTCGTATTCGAGGGGTTATAAACATGGTGATTTACACTTGTTGAGTGAATGCACGGGCGGGTCGCTTAGTAGTCTAATTCCTCGATCTTTAGGCCTCTTGATGTGAATTAGAGACCCTTGAACCGGCTCTAATTCATGCCAAGTGAGTTCCTACGACCCTTGAACCGGAGTAGGAATACCATGAAAGGGAATTTCGGTCCTTGAGCCAACCGCCTTGGATACGACTACAGCCAAAGTAGGAAATTTGCATCTACATTAGATTAGTTTCCGACACACAAGATTTGAGTGAAGGAACCTCCCTAGCACCCGGCATTCTCATTATATTGTTCACACTTTTCTAGTTTAATTTCCTTGCATTTTTATTAATCGCTTTGCATTTTATCACTTTTTGTTAAGTTCAAATCAACTCTCAAACATTAAATCAATCGACTCATTTGTGTATACCCATCTTGAGGCTACAAGTTAGTGGCTTTGAATAGGCTTGATGTGAGCTAAGCTGGGCATTTCCAAGGCTTGGTGCCTTGATTGTTTATAGTTTTTATTTTACTTTATATTTGTCTTTTGTGCTTTTAGTATCCTACTGCCAGTTATTTTGGTTCAGTCCAACACCTAATCCCTGAGGTACGCTAAACAAAGATCCAAATTATACCTCCCTTACTTGACATGATTCGTACGCTTGTGAGAGTATATGCATCAAGTCACCCAAAAAGGTTGTTTATCTAACGTTATTCGAATATCACCTCCCATGCATATATGAAATTTAAAACGCCATCATAGATCATGAAGTAAAATGTAATTAGTTTCACAAAATATTCACTCAATCACCTTCTCCCAATCACATTGCAATATTTGTAGTTTTATATGCTAGGTTTTGTTCAAATATTACATGAACTGCAGCAACAAACAAACTTTACATGTTCAATCCAGAGAGCATGTGGGTTTAGGGTATCAAAAGGGACACACCTCTCCTCCTCCGAAAAAAAAAAGTCGTACCTTCTTTTCATTGGGCAGAGAAATTTGAAAGTTAGGATAAACTTCATGCGGTTCTCCTCATTAGTTTATAATCTCACTGTTAACATCACAAGCTCACAAAGTTGTAAATATCCTCATATTATTCAAATGGCATGGGTGACTCGTTAAAGCAACATCTTCCTTTGTTGGGATGATGGACTAGTCTCAAATGTCCACAAAATTGCCTTTTCTCTTGGTCTCTGCACTCATATCATTTGGCGATGATTGACATCTGGCTAATCCTCCTACTTGGTGTGATTAAATTAGTATTTAACCCTAATCTTGGATACGGGGTTTCTTAAGCCGAGGTCCCTCACATATATAGTTAAGATTTCAAGCAAAGATCGAATCTTATTGGTCTCACAAATCAAATTCACATGGGCTCTGGCCAATGGGAACTTGTGTTTAGGGACACTTGCCAAACCCTAATCATTATTAATTAGTGCTTAGCTAACCCCTAATTAAAATAGTAGGGATGGATTTGAATTGTGAGGGCTACGATCTTCATCTTCCTCCTTAAAGGGGAGAGAAAAACAAAATCATATTCCTTCCACCATGTAATTAAGATACCTCAATCTTCTTTTTATAGGATGTAAGACACCTCATACTAATATAATGACATCACATTTTCTATTTTGGGTAATATCAAGCTAACGGAGTAAAGACATTGCTCTCAATTGGGTAAATCCTTGTGGTTGAACAGATTTTTTTTTGGTTCATTTTTATAACTTAATATTTAACTTTACAATATACCTTAAAAGTAACTTTATTAAGGACCAACTCTAACTTGTTTATAATTATACACATGCCATTGTGGTTATGAATTTTCTTTATGAGAATAATGAACTTCATTCAATACCTAAATGCATAAAGAGCATGGGAGATTGTCATTGCATCCTCACCCACATCTCGAGCATTAGTTACACCACGAACTTTCCCATAAATAACAGTGGTTATAGTTATGTCGTCAAGGACAAATCATCATGAGCCAGAGACGCCCAGTCTTAAACCACTAAAACACTCATTTTCTCGAGCTGTAAAGTTCGCTATGAAATCCTCCTCAAAAAAAAAAAAAAAAAGTTTGCTATGAAATTTGCCACCTTATTGTGGCTATAATATTCAATTTACGTTCGAAAATCTATGTCTGTGTTGGTTGTGGTGTGTGTTAATTTAATTCCAAAAATCTTTGTTTGTATTGGTTATGGTGCGTATCAATTTTTTTGTTAATTGCATTCGGTGACTCAACTGCTGCATTAAATTTATTTTCTTTTCTATTTGAGTGACTCAACCCCAAATTTTCTTGAATTGATTCTTTGCTTCTTCTTTTTTTTTTTCAACTGAAAAAAAAAAATTTGCTTTTTTTACATGCCTAATACATCGAGGTGGGACCTACACCCATTCTGATTCCTTCATGTGTTAGTAAATGCATGAATACTTTTATCCAAAATCATTCTGATTCCTTTATATGTTAGTAAATAGTTTTACCCCGTAATCATTTCCTCCCATTTCAAGTAAGTAGACGTGCCCTAAAAGTAACTTTATTAATGACCAACTATAACTTTGTTTATAATCATACACATTCCATTGTGGTTATGAATTTTTTTATGAGAATAAATGAACTTCATCCAATACCTAAATGCATAAAGAGCATGGGAGCTTGTCATTGCATCCTCACCCACATCTTGGGCATTAGTTACACCATGCACTTCCCCATAAATAATAGTGGTTCCAGTTATGTCGTCAAGGACAAACCATCATGAGCCAGAGACGCCCAGTCTTGAAGCACTAAAACACTCATTTTCTCGAGCTGTGAAGTTCGCTATGAAATGTGCCACCTTGTTTTGGACTTGTGGCTATAATATTCAATTTACGTTCAAAAATTTGTATCTATATTGGTTGTGGCTGGTGTCTGTTAATTTAAGTTAAAAAAATATGTGTCTATGTTGGTTATGATGCGCATCAATTTTTTTGTTAATTGCATTCGGTGACTCTGCTATCACATTAAATTTATTTGGGCTAAATACAAATTACTACCCTGTAGTTTGGATCCAAAATCATTTCAGTCCCTGAACTTCTAATTTCATCAAAAACACCCATGCACTTTCAATTTTGATCTAATAGGTTCAATTTGTTAGTTTTCCGACAATTGAGTTATTTAACTTGTTAACGTGGCTCATATATGGCCTATGTTTTATAATGTAGTGTTTAGGTGGCGTGCATAGTCAATTTAGGAGTGAGTCCTACTATTAAAAATAAATAGTTTTTTCAACAAATAATTCAACTATAACTTGAATCCATAACAAAATATTGACGAATTGGACCTATTAGATCAAAATTGAAAGTGCAGGGGTGTTTTTGATGAAATTAGAAGTCCAGTGACTGAATTGATTTTGGACTTAAACCACAGGGTATTAACCAGTATTTAGCCCAATTTATTTTCTTTTCTATTTTGGTGACTCAACCCCAAATTTTATTGAATTGATTCTTTACTTTTTTTACATGCCTAACACGTTCGCATTAAATGTATGCAGAAATAGAAAAGATGCTAATTTTTGGTCAAATTTGATAGGTAGTCTCTATAATACATTATACATTCTAGGGTTTAGAGGTTTAGGACCTTAGGGTTTTACAATGCATTCTTTTTCTCGCAGATCTGTGAATACATTATACATTCTAGGGTTTAGAGATTTAGGACTTTAGGGTTTTTAAATGCATTCTTTTTCCCGCAGGTCTGTGATGGATTCTTAATTTCTTGATCCCTCCAAATTAAAATTTCCAAAGAAAGTTTTATATATTTTGGTCGTGATCTCTAGAATAATGCGTACAAGTACCGAGATGTACTTGTGTGTTCAGGTGCTGTTTTAATTTCCTGGCAAAGAAAATCTAGTATGTGAGTCTGTGAGTGCAGGTTGGGCGTACGGATTGTTTAATTGTCATCGGCTGTGAGCTCGATAAAGGCGTGCGTGCGAAGATTAACCATCGATTGGTGCTAATTTTGATTAGTTCTTCACGTGTGACTCTGAGTCAGTCGCTTAATTGGTATTTGAAGTAAACATGTTCCTGCAAGATTTCTGTGCTTCGTTTCAGAGATATATATTCCCTCAACTCAACTCCATGATTTTTATCTATTATACATGGATCGAACCCCCACGAACGAGTTTGATTTTGAAGAACTTGTTGTATTGACACTACTTCAAAAGGTGCAGCTTCGAGGATCGCCTAGGCGCTGTTAACTCAATGGTTAAAGTTTGGTGGTACACTCAAATAAGTTATGAAAGAGCTTCAAATGTTATGTTTGGTGCAAGTTTATAAAAGTAATGTATTGTAAAAATGCCTCAAATAGACTAATACTAGGGTACAAAAATAAGGGAGGCAAAGTTACGACTATGTGAGAATGCATCTCTTGATCATAGTCTTGCCCCATTAGGAAAAGAATTATAATGAAGCAGTTATTTAACAAACGTTTAAACTAGGGTGCAGCTATTACCAAATGCTTATCACACCCTACAATAATTAATGACAATTCCAATTTCTCATCTCACCATAATGGGAAAGCTGATCTTATTAGTATATTATGACTTCAAGTAATCATTTACTTTCTGATATGTCACCACCTCTGTAAAGAGAATAGAGTAGCTAGAAGTGCACTCTTCGCTAATTGGTGCATGGTAGAATACGTACTTTTTGTTGAGACTCTTGTTATTATCTCGAGTAGTTCTCTATATGCTTATTGTAATTTGGGGTTCAGGTTTCATGTCCCCCCCCCCTATATGTATTCTACAATTTCATTAATGATCAAGGCTTAAGGGCAGTCATACTGGTCCTCTTTCAAAAAAAAATTTTATATATATATATATATATATACAGATCCTATCCAGAACAATGCCTCGCTCTGAAATTAAAGTGCAATGTTGGAGTTTATGGTCACTTTTCGGCCTCCTATCCACATCTCGACCGTTCAGTTTTCGGTCGCCAAATTTATGGTATTTAAGGTATCTAACTCACTTAAACTAATGGACGAACTGAATCTATCTAACATGAACCGTACTAGCATTAAGGCAGTTATTAATACCTTAACGATCATCAATTTGGCTGAAATTTTACAGAGATGATCTATACATTAGTACCTAAAAATTGAACGGCCGAGATGTTGATATGCGACCGAAAAGTGACCATAAACTCCAACCTCGCATTTTAAGAGGCTTCGCTCTAGATAGGATCTGTATATGTGTGTGTGTGTGTGTGTGTGTGTGTGTGTGTGTATTGCTACTACATGGCTCAATAGTCAATCCTAGAACATTAATGAATTATGAATATATTTTCCATTTTACTCATAAGTACTAATGAAAAAAAACTACAATGAAACATAGGTTAGATTTAGGAATAGATGATCGAATGGCGCTTAGGAGATGTTTAGAGGGTGTAGTAAGAAAAAAAGTGTCTAATTTTTCAGATAATTATTGCCTTTATTGGTCATTTTACATTAGGGTAAAAAAGTAATTCAATAATTCAATCTTGTGTAGGGTGAGGTGAGCAAATCGGAGGGTGATAATAGCTTCACCCTTAAATTATTACGTTCTTGACCAAAATATTGTTTCGTATTCTAACAGATGTTGGTTTTTTTGAACAAATATTTGATATTGAAACTTGTCAATTGACAGGGTGGATCTATGTCTTAACATATTGATCATCATATATATATATATATTTTTTTTTTTGAAGAATATCATGTTGATATATTAATAAAACTCAGGCCAGAAATGACCATTACATATCCTCCCTCTACCATCTCTGGGCAGATAAAGAGTTTGTGGTGAAAAACCACAGCGATACATAGATTAGATCCAATCATTTGACTGTACCCATGCTCACTTATTCAAAGAAAGCCTATAAACTATGTTACCAATGACAAGTAAATACGCATAGTTCAAAAGAAAATAAAAAACTAAATTTTCTCCTTGCCCTTAACACTAGGGATAGGATCTAGGTTTTCCAGGGCAAAGCATGCTAAGCACCTCTTCAGCTGCAAGCTTATTATTCTTTGAAGAATTCTTGTTTTTCGACCCCAGGGTCTGGCCTCTTTTCTTCTTCTGTTCCGCTTTGACCAGCTGCATAGATTCCTTGGGGAATGACTCTTCCTTAGGAATTAAGACACCTCCCGGAGCTTCAATGAGGCCCCGGAATTTAGTAGAGAATTTGGTGTGGAATTCGGAAACTTTCAGTTTCTTGGGCACGATGAATGAGCTAGCAGCAGTCTCACCATCATATGGCAGGTATATGTACTTGTTATATAATAAGTTATTAACTATCATATCAACTGTCTTGGGTAACTTGGTGTTTGCCATACCCTTATTTTTATATTTTTTTTACTTTTAGTAAATTAATATAGTGGAAACCTACTGAACTGGTCAACAGGTTACCCAATTAAATATCGACATGTGTTATTTTAAAAAATAAAATTTATCATATTAACAACACACTCTTTCTTGATATGTAACATTGTTAAAAATCATGTAACAAGTATTGTCAAAATAATAAATTACACATAGTTGAACTACAATTACGACTTATGACAACAGTTGTTGTGGTTATCGTAATTAAGTGGTCAAAGATGTAAATATCATATTTGGACAACTTTTATCAAATTTAGAACCTTGATTATCAAGTGGAGAAACTCCTTACAATACTGAGTTGTTACATATTTTTTGGTCTAATTTTAATTTTACCATTTTCACAACTCAAATGTTGTAGGAATTGTAAAATGATTGGTAATCTTGTAAATGGTATAGTTTTTGAAGTAATTACTATAATCAGAACAAAAGTTACCGCTTTTACACCAATAGTTGCGAGTTATGGTAAAATATATAGTCATTGAGTAATTATTCCATTAATGATAAAAATATAAAGATTTGCCACTTTGACAACAAATTTGTTGTTGCACTTGTTAAATTGTCCATAAATTAGTACATTAGTTTAGGTTGAGTAATTACTATAAATAGGACAAAAGTTACCGCTTTTACATCAATTGTTATGATTGTGGTAAAATGTGTAGTCATTGTAGTAATAATTTCATTAATGATAAAAACATAAAGATTTACCACTCTGACAACAAATTTGTTGTCATACTTGTTAAATTGTCTATAAATTAGTACATTAGTTTAGGTGGAGTAATTACTACAAATAGAACACAATTTACTGCTTTTACATCAAGTGTTGTGGGTTGTGATAAAATGTGTAGTCATTGTAGTAATAATTTCACTAATGATAAAAACATAAAGATTCATACATGTTCTATTTTATATAATATTTACTACTTGGACTCATGTAACCACTTTGAAGACTCATGTAACCACTTTGAAGACACATGTGGTAATTAGAAAAAAAATTCTGCATTAAAGTAAATAAGGTATTCTTTAGAGAAAAGTAGGTTCTAATTTGAGTAATTAAGTCCTAAAAGTAGTAATTGTAATAGGTTCTCATTAGAGTAAAGTAGATTCTCATTTGAGTAAATAAGTCCTAAAGTAGGTTCTCATTTGACTACATTTAAAACAAATATTATTTATTTTTACACTAATTGTTGTCATTGTCGTAAAATGCATGTAAAAAGAATTATATTTGGTTAAGGAAACTACTAATGATATAATTAATTGGTAATAAAGATTACTTAACTAATACTAATTTTGCGAACTTAGGTTAGAAGGTTTTTGTTTTTAATAAGGAAAAAACGTAATTTTCAATTGTGTAATTGTCCATTAATAACAAGCATTAATCAAGCATTAATTCACTAATAATAAAATTAATTAGTAATATAGACTATTTAACTAAAAATAATTCGGTGAACCTAGGATAGAAGGTTCTTTTAATTTTTTTTGAAAAAGGAAAAATCATAATTGTCAATTGTCAATTGATAATCAAACATTAATTGGTTTTATTGTTTTCACTATCTTTATTATTTTCAATTCAATTAGTAGTTTGTGTTACCAGAAAAATTAGAAAGGTTAAGGGCTAAACAAGTTACCAATTTGTTAAATATTTTGAACCATTAGATATATTACTAATCCAATGGCCCAAAATATTTAACAAAATGAGGGTATGGCAAACACCAAGGTATCCAAGAATTCTCCCTACTTTCTTCCCATATTGCAATAAAAACACATCGTCATTTTCTAGCTAGTTCCCCATTTGGAGATCATAGTTGGAAAAAAAAATTGAATAAAAATCATCTAGTCGTTATCTGCCTTTTTTTTTAAAAAAAAAAAAAGACATAGACGATTGATTATTCGATCAGATCGCTGAAAAACCATCTATATAATTGGATAACTAACTTTTTCGATTTCATATTTTTTCTTTTGCTTTGTGGGATGTCCCTTTGTGTCAGTCTATAGATCAATTTCAACGTACTCCAGCTTCATTTTGGTCTGACAAGGGGATATCTCACATCACTTGGTTGCAAATCGCTCAAAAAACTTGACATTAAACTTTTCTTCTTTTAGCTAGTTCAAGAAAACGATGATCTTTATTTAAAAAAAAAAAAAACGATGATCAAAAGTCCCCAGCATCTTGAATGTGATCGAGGTAAAGTATCCTCACATACAGAAGCTAAAAAGCCTACCATTCCCTTCACATAGGGTTTCTGCAATTCCTTATGTTTGTGCTACCACAAACTATACATGGAATTTTCTCCATTTTGATGTCACATTTTATTTTCTTTAATCTGTGCAAAGTGCAAACAGTACATAACACTTTGCTTTTCTTCATTTATAGCCGATTAATTGGTTTTGAGTGCTAAGTTGCTAACGCAAATTATATCATTAACTAATACAAAAAAAAAAAAGGTTTTTGTCTATTTACCCCATTGTTAGGGATTTTTTTCCCACTTATCCCATTAAATTTTATTAATTCTCCCTTACCCAAAACACTCTAAGGAAGTCTTCCTTAATACCACATTAAGGTTTTTTTTTTCTCAAACCCTTTGTTACTTAGAGAGAGAGAGAGAGAGAGAGAGAAACCATAGGAGACTTCACCAGAATCCTATTACAGGCCACCGCTCACGGGACTTTTTTGAAAACCTCGCCGAAGATCCTCAAAGAGGTCGTCAGAGATCTCATCAGTTGCCGGAAAGGTTTATTACCCCCCAATAAACCTCTATTGCCCCAATAGAGGGGTAATAAACGTCTATTGCCGCTAATAGATGTCTATTACCCCCCAATATACTTCTATTGCTCCCCAATAGAACTTTCGGTAGCCAAAATGAGAACTAATCTCCCTAAATTTAGACAAATAAAACTTTGATTACAGAAAAAAAAAAATGAGGAGATTACATCAATTCAAAACGTCTATTGCCCTCCAATAGACGTTTTGCCCCCCAATAGACATTTAACAGACCTCTATTGCCCCAATAGAACTTCTTCTTTTTTCTTTTTCTTTCCTTCTGGGTCTTCTGCCCACAGGTTACCACACACAAAAAAACAAAAACAAAAAAAAAGAGTCGGCGACTCGAAGTTTGACCAAGATTAAGCACAAAGAAGAAGAAGTGCTCTAGTAGTAGTCATTTGGGTTTAGGAGGTTGAGATTCTCCGGCAACCGAATCTTGGCGTAGGAGAGCACGACGTAATTGGTCCACTTGTGGAGAACTCTAGCGACAGTGGCCTCATATCCAGTCCATGCCACTCTTTCCTCTCTCTTTCATCCCTCTGATCCACCACTCTCTCACCATATTACTCTCTCTCCTCTCTCCCTCTGTCAGAGATATCAATGCCGGAGCTCCGGCAAAACCACAATGATATCATTACAGAACCAGCTCTATAGTGTGCGGGTCATCGCCGTCATCTCCCTCGTTCATTCCGTTGTCGCTGAGATCTTCTTCGTCCACAACGATGTCGTCTTTAAACTGCTTCTCCCCCCTCACATCGTCGCTCTGTTCTAAGAGGTTCTCCGGTATCTGATCATTTCACGGCGTTACACCAACGGTGGATAAGACATCGGTGCCACTTCTCGAGCTACGACACGTCGCGCCGAGGCTCGATCTGCATTTGGAGGCTCTCGTCGCCGTCGCTTTTGGCAACTTCGCTGGTGACAACGTCATCAACAGTGGAGCGTCGGGCCGGAGTGAAGAGAGAGAGAGAGAGATAGAGGAGAGAGAGTTTGCATCGTGCTGGAGAGAGAGAGAGAGGAGATTGAGTGGCATTTGATCGATGTAGTTGTTTAATTAAGTTTAGGGTAAATTTGTCATTTCTCCTGAAATGGGTTAGTTGGAATAAAAATCTGTTGCTGAGGTAAGTGAGATCATTTTGGCCAATTTTGGTGCTTTGGGTCAAGAACCTAAAAAAAATACATCATTAACAACAACAATATATACCCACACGTGTCATAGACTAATACGGCTGATGACGCCAGGAGCATATAGAAACAAGAGAAATTCTTAGGTGGTGGGGCAACCTAATCAAAACCCAAAAAAATTTAAGTATATTCCGAACCTATCCTTACTTATTAAAATTAAATACACAAAACGCTCTCTTGCATGTTCACTGATTGGGCTGCCCTAACAGTCACGTGGTAAGTTTGCCCTACGTAAGAATCTCTCCAGAAACAAAGGATCTGTAGTACTACATATAGCTACATATATATAATTATATTTATTCTTTATGACTTAATTATACATGGTGCAAGCCACTGATGTAAGTTTAATACTAGTAAACTAATTAGAACCACTGGGTTTATCAAGGTATTAAAAAAATACTTTCACCCTTAGACCACCTTTTCGTCTATATATAAAGCTCTTAGTGAGTCAAATCGAACACAAATTAAGCTAGCTGCTTAGAAACCGTAGATTGATCAATTCCATAAGTACTACAGTTCTTCAGCTCAATGCACTGCTTTTCTTCTTAGTTATCTCCTTAATCCTTACGCTAACAATAGTCTCACTATTCATCAAGCTAATATTCTAATTTTCTTTTTTGCAGAAACCTTAAATTTACAGAAGGAACATAAGGGATATGGGAAGAGGGAAGATCGTGATCCGAAGGATTGATAATTGTACGAGCAGGCAAGTGACTTTCTCAAAGCGTAGGAAGGGTTTGATTAAGAAGGCGAAGGAGTTGGCGATTTTATGCGATGCAGAAGTTGGACTTCTGATCTTCTCAAGCACTGGGAAGCTTTATGAATGTGCAAGTAACAGGTTTGACCAATATTAATATTCTTTGATCTGTATAAATATCGATCCCTTGGTTCTTGTTACTGCAGCTAGTTTACATGCTTTCTTCGATCACATATTTCATTATTCTTTCTATATTTTGAAGATTCTTTCACCAGTGATAATTTTCTGGATATATCATGCATATATTTATATACAGTATGTGATGTGTTATGCATATATTAATGTTTGTGGAAAGATACTTAGGTTAATCAATGTTTTATCTAAGGTTGAATTAAGTATGCATGCATGTTGTTTCATCAAAGAAACAAAAAGAGGATAATGGTTTAAAGATTAGCAGTAAATTGATATATTCAGTTTAAAGCATAATTGGCTTAGAAATTTTCTAGTTTGATTTTCATAAAAAAAAAAAAAAAAAAAATTGATGAGATTGAAAATATGGAAAAGAAAAATATTGGTAATCATGATCTACTAAAATTTCAGACTACACCAATGTTTTGTCAGACAGTTATACATTTATAAAGGGAGACACGCTAGTGTATTGGTGGGTATGAAATACCCTCATTTACAACTATTTGAACAAAAATTTATAAGTATTTGAACCAAAATTACAACATTGAGAACAAAAGTTACTATATTCATTTACACTATTTACATATAGTTAAACAAAAATTATAACATTGACAACGAATTTGTTCAAAAGCTTGTAAAAATGTCAAAAGAGGTGTAATTACCATTATTAGAACTAAGATTACAACATTGACAACGAATTTATTCAAAAACTTGTAAAATGTCGTAAGAGGTGTAATTACCATTATTAGAACTAAGATTACACAAAGTATGACTCAAATTTCAACTTTGACAACAAAATTTGTTCTCACTTTTGTAAATGTGGGTATGAGATACCCACCACTACACTAGAATTTCCCTTATAAAGGTAAGATTTACTCTTTTGAATATTATCATGCCTAGCTGCTAGTGCTATAGCTTGAATTGATTAATATAATATAAAGCCTCAGGGGCAATAACAAAATCATTTAAGTGTAGTCCAAAAAGAGATTAAACACCATTCTCCAAAGATTAGGTGAAACTAAAAAGAACAGCTGCAGCATGAAGAAAATATAGTAACATACATATGATTGTCACTATCAATATGTGTTTTTGTGGAATCACCGATATATATCGAAGTTTCTAAATGGGATGACAAGCATGTATCAAATTGTTTTAGTTGAATTATTATTGGTATGTATGAAGATGCTAGAAGCTCGAAAGAACATTAGGCATGAAGTCAACTGCATATGTCTAAGCTAAGCAGGCTCTCTCCTATAGTACGTGTTTAGGATGGTAATATTTCTATGACATTAGTTGTCTCAATAATGTTTTATGACAATGTTTGTGTCATATTATAAGTAGATATATATTAACTATTGTATTGGTTAACAAGTGGTTTTTGACTGCACAATGATGGAAAATTGTTTAGTTATGATCTAATTGTTATCAAAATTCATCATGAAAACCTAGCTGTGACAAAAATCTCTATTTATTCGATATCAGTTAGATGATTAAATGAATCATTTATTGAATGAATTTTTGCATAGGCGATGTTTAAAATGTAATTCTGGATAGAATATGAAAGTTCCATTTTCACTGCTGCCTGTTGGGATTCCGTCTATTACAGTTCTAAACCAATTGGCTTATGACTAGAAATAAGCAACTAGGGTTTCCAAATAACTAGAATTAGACTATGTCTAAGTCTCTCTAGGTACTGTCATCATGATACATTGCGTATTTAAATTACGAGTATAGGGTCTCAACAATATCATTTACTTTCGTAATATAGTGTACTACCATGCATGGCTTTGAGTTTGCGCATCAACTTTCTCAGAAGTCCTCTGGAAACTTTTTTTTTAAAATTTTTTTTATTTTGTTAATTTAACGACTGTGCAACATCTGATTACTTGATGTCCTTCCTCCAGCATGAAATTAGTCATAGAGAGATATAACAAAACCAAGGAGGAAAACCAGCAACTTCTTAATCCAGCATCAGAAATGAAGGTCTTCTCCGTCTACCACTCATTTAACTTCTCTGCAACAATTTTATATTCCAGCATATCACTACTAATTTATTGTTTATGTTTCTTTTTCTTTCTTCCCCTATTTATTTAAGATTAAAATAATTATCAAATTAAAATTCTCCCATCTTAAAACCTCCTTGCATCAACCAAGAGTGAATTCTTGATGAATCTTCATTTCTTATTCTTTATCTCCTAACTTTGAAGAGAAAAGGTTTTCCATGAGTTAATCACTTTTTTTAATAATTTTTTTATCCAGCTATATTAATCATATCGTCATGAATACAATGGACCATATCTCTAGTATCTACCTCAACATTGTAGAAAATATCTTATAGATCTGTGAGAAAACTATAAACCTTTTTGTTTTACCAATCTACAAAAAGAATTGACATGCATGTCTTATAATTCTAGACATTCAACACCGAATATGTATTGTTAGGTTTCAATAAAAACGAAATCAACTCCCGGTGTTGCTTGTACTTCCATGGATCACAAACAAAGAAAATAGTACAATATTCTAGAGTCCTGCTTGAGCAAGTCGAACGAACTATTCTTTAATGGAATTATGTCAATCTGTAGATTAAAGTTTTTCCTGAATCTTGAACATATATCAGAATTTCTTTGAGATTCAAAAAAAAAATTCTAGATGTCAGAAAAGCTTACATTCTACCCCACCATCAGCATAAAGAGAAAATATAACATAGTATATCAATTTCCTTGGCACTGATCAACTAACTAAGTTAGTTAGTTAGTTTGACTTCAACCTGATTGTGATAACTTCGTACATTTGGTTATGTTCGGAGCAAAAACTAGTGTTTGTTATATACATATGGATATATTTCTCGATTGACTACAAAGATATGTAGTAACGTAGTTGTGTCCTAACAAACATTGGAACACCAAATACATGCATGTCAAGTATTCATTCTCCACCATGAAGAGATAAGATTAGGGGTTAGTTGCATTCTCCACCTAAAAGAAGTTAAACCATCTTTGAAATTTCAGCTGCCAGGGATGTAGAGCTGTACATGTTATCTTCTGAAACAAAGTCCTGATGAGGGAATACTGAAGTAACATAATTCCATTATATGATAGTTCGTTTGTCTTGATTAAGACGTACTGGTAGAATATGTTGGAACAATCAGCTAAACCAAATTGTACACATGCTGCAAGAAAGATGTTTAGTAAACAAATTACCCTTGTAGCGATGTGAAAAATTACTAATCTAAAAAAATTTAAATGATGATCTTGATGAGCAAGATGTAAGTTTCCAATGGCATATATGCAACCAAGGGGGCTGGATAGCTTGTACTGTTGATTTTTGCTTCTTTTGAAACCGGTTTGAAGGTTATTTCTTCAGTCACATGATTCAGCCATTTATCTAAAAGAACTTCATTTCTTTTTATTCAAAAGGATATATTAATGCTTTTTTAAAATGTTGCATATAACTTGAGTTATCATACTTGCTAGTTTTGGCAAAGCGAAGTCACCATCTTACGGGAGCAACTACAGAACTTGCGAGAAAACCACCGGTACAATCTTTCTCCTTCATTTTATAATTTTACAATTATATTTGAAAACACACATAAAGACAATAATGTATAATGTGCATATGTATTCAAGCGAAAATGATATCATTGAGCATATGTTCCAATAACTTGCTAATCTGCTTAACAACATATAACCAGGTGAAAGATACAAGTGAGCATATGATCCAAACTGCTTATCTTAGTTTCATTGTAGTAAATTGAAGATCAATACCTATATATTAGACTAATCCAGATTCCGATACCTATGCAGGCAGTTCATGGGAGAACAGCTTGGTGGTTTAACTATAAAAGAGCTAAAGGGTCTAGAAAATCAATTAGAAATCAGTCTGCAGGGAATTCGTCTGAAAAAGGTCAGTTCATAGGCTTCAGTCTCTAAATATATTCATTTCCTTCTTTTCTTTATTTGTTTTTGGATATGTTGCAGAATCCCATAGGACTATCAATTTTCAGCTGTAAGTCTGATAAATAATATGAATTAAATCTCTTGCAGGAAAAAATATTGACCGATGAAATTGAAGACCTAAATAAAAAGGTTTTTCCCAGAACAAATATTTAGTTATTCCTTGTTACACTTCCTAGTACCTACCAAGTGCTACTGTTATCCTTATCAGTGTTTCCTTCTTATCTGTTCCTTACAGGGAAATTTTATTCATCAACAAAATATGGAACTGTACAAGAAGGTAATAAACCTCAGTTTTCAAGAAAAATTGGAATTAAAGAAGAAGAATATATATTCTGCTTTAGTTAGAACATGCAATTTTAGATTGATGGAATTAAACATTCCATCATTTATAAATTCCTACGGATTTCATAATTTTCTCATCCAAACGCACCGTCAAGAAATTATAAGGCCTCATTACCTTATTTGAAAAAGATACGATAATAAGCAGGATTAATTATAAGGTTTCTTATATCAGGTTTTTGGCACAAGCGCTCTGAATCCCGAAAGTGGAAGTGGTTGTATTCCCTTTGGCATGAGCACAAGTGAGGAGTCACATCTCCCCATCCACCTTCAGCTAAGCCGAGCTGACCAACAAACTTAAGAGGCATACATAACAGCAACAGAATGGGGGCCGGGTATGTAAAATCGTTTTTCACATTTTTTTTTCTAAGCGAGTGCTATGAGAGTTATATATTTATCTGAATTTCTTTTTTTGGTTGAAAATTTATTTGAAATATGGTTACGAAACTCTGCAGCAGTCTATATATCAAAGAAGTGTGTGAGGATTTTGGACAAATGCCACTTGCCCTAAACAACATACCTTATGTCCCAAGCAAGTACAGAAGAGTGCTTTTCCGATCCTTTTTTTATTTTTTATGGAGATGAACAAGAACAGCTCAACGAAACTTATGCTACTGATATATGTTTAACTATATATGAATTTAGTTAAAGTCATCAGCAAATGATGGTTTTGGCTAAACTTTAGTTGTTGCTCTCGTCTTTTGACCGTTTGGTCCTTTGGATTGGTTGTATGTTATGGACAAGCTAGCCCATGCATAGTCTTTATTTTGTTCTAATAAAACTTTTGCTACGACCAAATATTATCAGCAGAAGACGGCATGTGGCAAGACCAAAAATTCTAGCTGGCCTATTTTTTCTTTTTATACTTTTGTGTTCAGGGTTAACTTCCAACATGATACTTGTATTATCTTGACTCGATCGGGAAAAAATGATACTTCATCATGGCATGGCCTCATTTGGTACTTCTGTCCATAGTGTAGTAAAAAATGAACGTTTGATGGCAAATGAGCACCTTCTTAAAAGGGTAGAAGAATTTCCTTTTACCCAAAATACCTAGGAAACATGTCGGAGCACAAGTTTACCAAAGAAGACATCGACGTGAATGTGTTCAAGTCGAAGTCCATACTGAATCATGGATGATGGATCACAAAAGCAAGATACACCAACAGTACTACACCTTAAAAACGAGAAAATTAGATATAAACCCAAAAATTCAACCTCCTATTAGAAAAAACCCATACATTTAATTTACACCGAAATCACATTGATAAACCTTCCATATAGAGTGATTCATAAAAATAAAAAAATAATAAATAAATAAAAAGAAAACCTTCCATATAAACTGTAGGCCTATATATAATCAATAGTTTTTCCTTATTTTCATGTATATCTAATTTGCCCTTTTATATTCTCTCAAATAATACATGTCTAATGTACCTACTAAATATGTATATGTAGGTAGGACTTAAATAATAGAAACATTCAAGCTTATTAGAGATCGACACGCAATGATATATACCACAATCATAGGTGTTACATTTTTGTTTATACAATCATAGATATAATATAATAGAAAACCTAACAAAGAGGTATGATATAGGAAATAATAATAAATTCTAATACATAGATGTTATACAAAACCCATTAAAATAAAAATATTACGATAAACTCTCTCCCCTTGAAAAACCCTAAAGCCGGGAGTTCTCCGTTGGCTACAACATTGTGCTCGTCCGGCGGCGCCACGACGTTCGGCCATCCAAACCGTCATGGGGTTGCTGCCGAACGGGAGATCAATATCTAACACATAGGATTTTGTCAGAGGGGTTGTGATCCCGGTTTGGTCAGTTTCGGTTCGGCTGGGCTTGTGGTGGAGGATCAGATCGTGCTGTTACAGGTCGGTAACCGGTCCCTGCGATGGGTCTCTTGGATCGCTAGCGCTACCTGGAGTTTCAATCGACAGTGGTGTGGGGCTGTGAGAACCCAGAACGAGGACAGGGTTGTTCCATGATGTTGCAGATCGACGGCATGGCTTGGGAAGACAATGGTCAGCGGCATGGATCGGCTGGAACACTGCCGGAAGGTGACAGACTACAAGGGAATGGAAGAACATGGTGGACTGGGCCAGAATCAAGCTGCTGGGCCTAGAGCAAGCTTCCTTGGTGGACTACCCCTGTTGGGCTAGGGTTTTTCCCTAATCCATTGCTATTTGGGCTAGGATTTAGGCCCTTGGCCCAACCCTATGTTTTTAGCTTTTGTCTAATTACAATAATGTTTATTGTATTAGGAACCTAGATTTCTTGCGCCTCCGGCGTAGTACCAATGGAGGATCCTCGCTATCTTTACGTATTTGATGTCTAATGAGTATGTCTATTTTTATGTACCACTGTGGGTACTACCACTATCTTCTTGTTTGCCTATGTCCTTAACTGGCAGCGGAAGGGTATGTAACGGCTTATTCTGGCTTGTGATGAATGATATTATTGCCCCTCGGGCCTATTCAAAAAATATAAAAAAATGCGAAACCCATTAACATTTAGGCTGTAATGGCTGTAATCGAATGTATAAACCAAAAACTAAGCCTCCTATATGTTAGATACATACCTGAAATCAAATTATCTATAAAAAAAGTATTCTAATGATCAGGTACCTTATTAGTACATACCTTACAAATAGAACAACTGTATAATATGTTATTTGTAAAAGTAAATTGAGATTGTAATTGGTCTACTCATTTCATTTCATAGCCCCTTTATATAGGGAGAGAATTACAACGGAAATATCAATTACAATGATAACATTAAATGCTGATTGATCCGTAATCCTTGCTGATTGATGGTAATTGCTAATTCCTTGATTCCTTCTCCTTCAATCACTTTGACGAAGACACACAATGTGTTTTTCCTTTAACACTCCCCCTTGTGCCAAGTCAAAGACGAAATGGGGCATAAATTGTTGCCTCACTAATAAACTTGTCAAGTAACAATAAAAACCCCATGGGATAAAAATACACCTTGGTCGAAGGAAAAGAGCACAACGCACCTTTGACATTTGAATATGACATGTGTGTGTTAGACTCCCCCTAACGTCTACACCTCCCCCTGATACTTACATTAATCAGGGGAACTTAAAAAGTCTTCGCATTCCTATGTTTTTCACATGTTTCTCAAATATGGCCTTAGACAATGATTTGGTGAACAAATCTGGTACATTCTCCTCAGACCTTACTTGATTCACTTGAATCTTAAGGAGAGCCTGTTGTTGCTGATTGTAGAAAAACTTTGGCGATATGTGTTTTGTATTATCACCCTTGATATATCATAGCTTCATCTGTTCGATGCAGCTGCATTATCTTCATAAATGCAAGTAGGCTCTTCAGTGGTAGAACTCAAACCACCAGTCCCTCGAATATGTGTGATGATAGCTCTTAACCATACACACTCACGAACCGCCTCATGTAGAGAAATAATCTCTGAGTGGTTCGAGAAGGTAGCCACAAGGGTTTTCTTGGTTGATCTCCAAGATATCGCCGTGTTCCCAATGGTAAATACATAACTAGTTTGGGAACGACCTTTATGTGGGTCAGAGAGGTACCCAACATCAGCAAAATCAACCAAAACGTCATTTGGCGTTTCAGTGTAGTGAGTGGCGCTTTCGCCATCAATATTTCCTTTAGGAATTACAGTTCCATCTGTGGTCCCTCTTGTCTCTCTGTAGGGAAAGAACAGTCCCAAGTCAATGGTTCCTTTTAGGTATCGGAAAATGTTCTTGATACCATTCCAGTGACGCTGCGTTGGCGCTGAGCAAAATCTAGCTAACAAGTTCACTGAGAATGCAATGTCTGGTCGAGTAAATTGGGCTAATTACAATAATGCTCCTATTGCACTTAGATAAGAAACTTCAGCTCCCTACACCTCTTCGTCATATTCCTTTGGATGAAATGGATCTTTCCTTGTATCTAAACTTTAACCGATCATGGGAGTGCTAGCAAGATGTGCTTTGTTTATGTTAAATTGCCTGACTTTTGGACATACACAGACTGGTGGATTAGTATTCTAAAAACTCAGTGTTCTAGTTCAAGGCCTAGACAGAATCGAGTTTTCCCAAGATCTTTAATCTCAAATTCGGATTTCAAGTAGCTCGCGGTTTCTCTTATTTCATCAAGAGTACCTATTATGTTCATATCATCAATATATACTACTACAATTGCAAATTCGGAACTTGTTTTCTTTATGAATACGCAGGGGCATAATTCATCATTCTTATATCCCTTCCCAATCAAGTAGTCACTTAGACGGGTATACCACATCCGCCCGGATTGTTTCAATCCGTAAAGTGAGTGTTTAAACCTAATTGCAAACGCACCCCATGGTTTAGAGTCACTTGACTTGGGTAATGTAAGGCCATCAGCCACTTTCATATATATATATATATATATATATCTCTAAATCTAGATCCCCATAGAGATATACAGTAACCACATCCACAAGCTGCATTTTCAGTCCTTCGGAAACTACTAAGATAACTAAGTAGCGGAACGTTATAACGTCCATTACGGGAGAGTATGTCTCCTCATAGTCAATTCCAGGGCGTTGTGAGAAACATTGCGCCACAAGGCGAGCCTTGTACCTCAGGACTTCATTCTTCTCATTACGCTTTCTGACAAAGACCCATTTATGTCCTACATGCATTACACTTGGTAGGGTTAGCACTACCAGACTAAATGCCTGTATCTTTACCAGAGAATCTAGTTCTCCCTTAATTGCTTCTTTCCATTTAGGCTAATATGCTCTTTGTTGGCATTCTGCAACATAGCGTGGTTCGATATCTTTGTGCTCTATGATTTCTTGAGCAACAGTGTATGCAAATACATCATCAATATGTATGGAAGATCTTTCTATCAACTCATACGCACTCTCATAACCCATTGAGATTTCTTTGTTCTCTGGAATCATTTCAAACATCGGAGCATCCTCCAGTATTGATTCATGGACATAACTATAATCAGAGACAATCTCATGAGAGGGGTTCTCTACATTGATAATTAATGGATCAGTTTGTGCCTTACTCGCCCTCTTCCTTTGGGGATCCACGGCCTCAACCACACCTCCACTAAGTGTGGTTGCAGTGCCTCTATCTGCGGCACCGTGCCCCATGTTGGGGACTTTTAACCTTGCAGGCACGTTTGCAGCTGGTATATGTGATCTCGTCACTTTTACGATATCAGTAAACGCATCAGACATCGAATCTACTACGTTCTAAAGATCGATTATTCTTTTCACTTTACTTTCACATTGTGAAGTGCGGGAATCAAAATGAGATAGAGTGGGGACAAACCACGACAATTCCTGTCGTTCCTTTGGAAAATCCTTTTCCTATCTCCCCCTAACGACGGGAAGACTGTCTCATCAAAGTGACAATCCGCAAATCTAGCGGTAAAGAGATTGCCTGTCAAGGTTTCCAAGTAGAGGATAATTGTTGGGGATTCGTATCCAACATAAATCGTCTCTGAGGACCCATTTTAGTGCGCTATGGGGGCGCAATAGGCACATATACTTTCCAACCAAATATGCGTAAGTGTGAAATGTCAGGCTCATATCCAGTTAATAACTGGTACGCAGAAAATGGTTGGCTAGCAGTGGGTCTGAAATGAATAAGTAAAGCTGCGTGCAATATTGCATAACCCCATGCAGATATAGGCAGGTTGGTGCGCAATAGGCGCAATAGGCACATATACTTTCCAACCAAATATGCGTAAGTGTGAAATGTCAGGCTCATATCCAGTTAATAACTGGTACGTAGAAAATGGTTGGCTAGCAGTGGGTCTGAAATGAATAAGTAAATCTGCGTGCAATATTGCATAACCCCATGCAGATATAGGCAGGTTGGTGCGCATAACCAATGCCCTAGCCACCATTTGTAGCCTTTTGATGGTGGCTTCTGCGAGACCATTTTGTGTATGAACATGGGGTACAGGATACTCTACATCGATCCCAATAGACATGCAATAATCATCAAATGCTTTTGATGTAAACTCTCTAGCGTTATCAAGCCTTATAGACTTGATAGGGTGATCAGGGGGTGAGCCCTTAAAAGTATAATTTATGCTAGGAGTTTTGCAAATGCAGTATTTCTTGTGGACAATAAAGCGACATGTGACCAACGTGTCAAAGCATCCACACCAGAACCATAAAGTACTTGAATGGTCCGCATTCTGTATGGATAGGTCCACAGATATCGCCTTGTATTCTTTGTAAGAATGAAATGTTATGTTTTGTATCTTTAGCATAGGAATGTCTCGATCTTGTTTTTGCTAAAGAGCAGGCTTTGCAAAACGAGTGATGTGCCTTTGAAATAGTCAATGAGGCATAATGGGAGGGAGGTAGTGCTTCTGGTACTTCAAAAGGCAATGGCTGCATTTGAGCAGTACTAGGACCGACACCTTGCATTGTGGCAGATTTTTGTCCCACTTTATTTTTCACTCGAAAGAAGGGATGTCCGTGTGAATTCTTTAAAATACGGATCATCATGTCATGACCGGGGTGCCCTAGGCGGTCATGCCAAAACCTGTATGAGTCAGTGTCTCACATTTCATTATTGGTGACAGCATAAGATTCAATGATCCGAATCGTAGTGAGGTACAGTCCACTAGATTGATTCATAAGTTTCTCTAAAATGTGTTTTCTTCCACATTCATTAGAGGTAATATAAAGGTATTCAGTTTCATTCTCACAGTTTCTACATGATAACCATTGGCACGAATCTCTTTGAAACTTAACAAGGTTCGATTAGCTCTTGGTGCATGCAAAGCGTCTTTGACTTCAAATGTATCTCATATTCTTTAGAGTATTTCTATTTAGCTATAATGAAAATCTTTTCATTCTAAATTTTTCTTTTTTCTAGATGTATTGCTTTACATCTTTATAGTGCTATTTCAAACCATGTGAATATGTGTAGTAAATAAAAGTTGAACGAATTCATTGCTTCAGAATAAGATCTGAAATTTATTAACAAGCCAACGGTAATCAAATCAAGGTTTTGTTCAGAAATCTAATTTATCAACTCTTTCCTGTTTGACTGAAGGGTTCATCGGTGCCCTGTGCCCTTTGCACATTGTTTCCATTACCACTAGGGTCAGCACCACCATCTTTGTGCCATACATTGGGAGGGCCACCACGGCCCATATCACTACCCCCACGTCCTTTGCCATGTGGTGCATTATTGCCACGTGGGTAGGGATCAGCACGTCCAACCCCCTTTGCATTTGGGTACTTTCCACCTTTCACTTTGCCATAATTGATCTCGGGAATTTTCTTTGTCCCAGTGGGCCTGACACTGTTGTTCAAGAGAACCTCATTATGCTTCTCAACCACTTGCAGTAGGTTGATTAACTTATTGAAGATTGTGATTTTTTTGTTGTCGTACTCCAGCATATACTGGTTTGCTAGTATAAGTGCTGAAGTAGGAAAAGTGAAAAGAGTCTTTTGGATCATATCATCTTCTGTGAGTTCTTTTCCACAGAAATTGAGACGTGCCTTGAGGCCCAACGTGTCCTTATTGAAGTCATTGACCCTCTTGTAGTCAAGCAAGCAGATTTCATTCCACTGAATAGTCAGTTCTGGAGGTAAAGTATCATGAATGTTCCCAAAACGTCCCTTAAGGGCATCCCACAGTTCTTTAGGTGTCTTCAACTGAAGGTACTCTCAGCATAGGCTAGGATCAATATGTCGCCTTAGAAACATTAAGGCATTTGCTTTCACCTTATCAGACGGTCCATCGTCTTTGAGGTTAGTGGGAGTTTTTATGGTGGTAGTGTAGTCTTTTGCCACAAAAGCAGTTTCTACATCGGAAACCCAACGGTGGTACTCAAGTCATTCTTAGTCCAAAATGTCAAATTCAAGTCGAGTTGGATTAGCCATCTACATAAACAAGAGAGAAGATATAAATTACGCAGTCATAAAGATATCCACGTAAATTATTTTCCAAAAATGTGAATTAGATTTCAAGACCAAGATTCATAATGGTCACATTTTTCAATGCTATGTGAAATTGTTTTATCACGATAAGTGTGTATGTGTAATGCGCATGAATTTTCTTTATCATGGTAAAATGGAGTTTATATGTTGCATTCTAAAAATATCCATAGCACATATAATAATAAATAGAACATAGCATATATATAAATAAAATATATGGCATGCTCAAATGTCACAAATATACAACAAAATATATGTTACACATAATAATAGCAATAATATATCATGCGTAAATAAATAAATGTAAATAAAATTCGCAGAACATGCTTGAAATTTTACAAAAATATAAACTGTAAAATATATAATCATGCTTAAAGATAATTATATAAAACATAAAGAACAAGACATGCTTAAAAAGGTCAGTATTATCGAACTAAACATGCTCAAAAGTTCATGACAAAAACATAAACAATAAAATATAAATGACTAAATACTGTTTAGTCCTCGAACTTTTGACCAAAAAACACTTTTTAGTCCCTGACATTTTAATTTCACACGTTTAGTCTTTATACTCTTCAATTTGGACCAATAGGTTCTTTCCATCATTATTTGTCTAAAACCTCCGTTAAGTAGCTGACATGGCATTCCATCCGTGTCAAAATGTCGATTATACCCCGCTTTTTTTTAATTATTATTATTATTATTTTTTTGTTCTTTTCCTGTTTATTTCTTCTCCTCTCCATCCTCGCAAACTCCAACACCCCCTAACCCATCCCCACAGATCTCTTCAATCTCCATCTCTGACCTCCCTCGATCGCAACACTTGCAAACCCTTCTCAATGGCTGGAAAAACTGACGGCTCCATGTTGCCTCACCATTACTATACCTCTATCCTGCAAACCCATTCTCTAGCTTCAGACTGTCTCCTCTGCATCATCCGATCCGGCCCGTAAAAGAGGGCTAAGCGACAGTGATGGCGCCGCAAAAAAAGAACCCAGCTTGAAAGAACAGTGTCGCAGAAGAGGAACCCACCCCAACCCAACGTTGTCATCGACCCGATCTAGGGTTGCGATCTCTTCATCGAGCTTGTCCTCCACTGCCTTCACCGTCAACCTCAGCCTCCTCCTCTATATTTTGCTCAGAAATTGGTGATTGGAGGGGGAAGAAAAAATAGTATCTCGAAGAGTTGGGTATTAGGAATTATAGGGGATTTGATTTTGAGGTGGGTATATGACTTGCCTTTGATTTTCTGTTTCTAAAACTCTGTGATTTGGAGTTGGGATGAACTTGTGCAGTTATATGGCTTGCCTATATTTTCTTTGTTTATGGGAGGTGCTGATGCAAGTGGTGAATGGGGACGGTGGTGTAAGGGATGCTGCAGAGGAAGATGCTGAGGGAAGGGTTGCCGGAGTTGAAATCAATTCAATCTTTCGTGGCTTTGATGATAGACAATTGCATTGAAGGCATGGAGGGTGGGTCGGTGACAATTGCAGCGATAGAGGGACAAGATTTGATCATGTTTTTGGGAAGCTGGGTTTTGGGCGGCGGAGCAGTGGCGTTGGTGATGGCGGAAGAAGGAAGAAGAAGAGATAAAAAGGAAAAAAAAAAGAACAGAAAAAAGAGAAAGAAAAAATTATAAAAAAAAAAAAAGAACTAAGGGCATAATAGGCACTTTGGTGTCGAAAAATTGCCACGCCAGCTACTTAACGGAGGTTTTAGACGGAGAATAACGGAAATGACCTATTTGTCCAAAATTTTGAAGTACAAGGACTAAACGTGTGAAATTAGAAGGTCAGGGACTGAAGTGTTTTTTTGTCAAAAGCTCAAGGACTAAACAGTATTTAGTCCAAATATAAAGCATGCTCAAATAAATAATTAAATATACCATAATATGAAATTAAATAAATAAAAGAGAACATACTTGGTGTTGAGAAAATAAAACAATCCTAGCGCACGGGCGTGTTGATGCATGCGTGCGTAGCGATGTTTTTGGACATGTGAAAACTTGGCCGCTTCCTTTCTTTTCAGTGGTGGACCTTTTTTTTTCTCTTTTCTGACGGCTTGTTTCTTTTTTCTTTTCCTCCTTGATTTTTTTTATTCTGGGCCACAAGGCCTTTTTTTTTTTTTTTTTTTTTTTTTCTGTTGTTGTTGGGCTGCAGGGGCCTGCCTTCTTTTGTTTTTTTTTTTTCTCTTTTGTTTTTTTTTTTTTCTTTTTTTTTTAGTTGGAATTGGGTCAACAGCCCAAGTGGAAATGGACCCAAAAACGGGTCGAGTGCAGCAAACGGGTCTTGACAGGACCCGCCCCGGATTTCACCCTGAAATCAGAGGTGGCCCTGCGGGGCCCACCTTAGAGATAACTCTACCAAGAATTGGCCGAGTCACCCCTAAAGTGAACTACCCAAAACTATTAACTCACAAAATATCAGAGCCAAATGAAGAAGTGCGGAAGCTATTTATCAGCTATGCCTCGAACCACGTACGCTCGACCTCAACTAATAACGCCTGCACACTGGGCATTAGAAACCGAAGGACCCAGGGAAAAGTAGACGAAAAATGTTAGCGTGAGTGGACAAAAATAAACAATTTGAAAGAAAAAGGATTTCATACTTTCCCACATTTATTTCATTAAAAACCGATGCATGCAACAATTAGAAAACACATTTAGCTTTAAATCCAAAAATTTCAAAACGATAAACCGACTAGCCTCGCTAGTCACAACATTCAAAAAACATATAGATCGTAAAACCGAAATCTCACTTCTCAAAAAGATAAGACCAGCCCCGCTAGTCAAGCAACGATAAGATATGGGGAAGAGGTATCACCATACGAAAGAAGGAAGCCTCCCAGGCTCGGGTTGGAGTGTCCCACACTCTGGAGCATCTCATGCTCTGCTCTTACTCACCCACGAACAAATAGTAAGCAGGGAGGAGTACTAATAGGCTAGCTAGCAATAAATATGACGACCCAGGTATGGTGGGTTAAAATCATACGAAAATCAAAAATCAGTAAGGCTTCCCCTTAAGTTCCACGAATAAAGAAAACATGGGTACGATTCCCAACCGTACCCGAAAATTCTCGTAGAAAGTCACGTAAATCGACAGCGTGTCCCACACGCTAAAAGAATAATTAGATCATCAACAAGGCATTCCCAATGCCAAAACCGAAAGTCGATAGATAAATAAGAAATAACTTTATAGAAATCCCATTTCGAAAATCTTTCCAAAAATCTCAAATCAACGAATAGAGAATATATTTAATTCCGGAAATTACCTCGAAAAAATAATTCGTCGAAAATCGACATAAATTATAAATTCGAATCTGAGCATCACAAAATTAATATCCGAAATTCACAACCGGAATAACTCATAATCACTTCATGAAAATCATTATTGAAAGCAAATCCACGTGATAAATCGAAATAAATTTCCGAAATCCATTCGTATTTTCGAAAAGTAATATGATAATTAAATAAAGCGTTAATTCAAGAAAATCAACGCATGCATCATTATTTAAGACAAAAGTCCACTCACAGTACTATTGGACGACCACGCAAACGAGTTCCTTCATCTAGCCGTAGCTCGCGACATTGCCCTGTACACAATTATATTCCGTAAACGACAATCCGATAAAATAAATACAAACCTAAACGAAACCCGAAAATCCCTATCTCCATTACTTCTCAAATTCCACCCAAATCTCTTCCACAACACCAATTCCTCAATTTACATATTCCACAACGAAAACGAGGGAAATCCGACGGCTGGATTTCCCACAATTCAATCACAAAACTTCAAACTTCGGAAATTCACAAACAATTTCAAACTCCTCCAAAATTCACCAAACTTCACATATATGCTCTATGATAATTATAGAATTTAACTAGCCAGAAATCGAAATTAAAAAGCTACCCTAGCTGGCGCTATAGCTGCCACCAACTCCAATGGACACCAAAATTTGACAGCAACACCTACTCAACACACTGATCATTTTTCTCAACTACAACACATCCCAATTGTACCTTTAAACAGTCGAAACCGGCCAGTGCAAAAATTTCCAAAAATTCCAAGAACCCTAGAAATTGAAATTGTTAATTTGACCTCTACACTGCAAATTGAAATGAAAGACCTTAGGGGAAATGATTTATGTCAAAAACCGAACCTTCGACGCCGGTTTGGTGGCCGGAGACGGCCAGAATCGCCGGGAATCGACAAAACTCCCAAACTGCTACAGTGAACTTCACGGCTCAATTCCGAACTCTACCGGTCGAGCCACCGCAAAACACCACCACAGGCGTGACAAGAAGGAGAAGGCGAGCTTGCCGGTGCCCGGATTCCATCGTGGGGTGGCCGGAGGAGGAAGAAATCGGAAGGAGAAGAAATCGGGCTGAAGAGGAGAAAGGGTCGGGGGAGAGGAGAGAGAAAAGCTGGGTAAGTTTCCAAAAATGGCAACGTAACACAGTAACTAGGCTATTTATAGAAACTTACCACATAAACAGTAACTTTAGTATTTCGCTTATAACTTTTGCATACGAACTCCGATTTTTACGTACCGCATATGCAGGCGCTCGGTTTAACTTCCCCTACAACTTTCATGAAGAACATTTTCTCAAATTTTGACCCGAACAAAAAGTCAACTTTTAGGGCCACTAAAAGTACTAAAACGACAGTAAAAGTGAAAGTAAAGGTCGTTTACTGTCCAAATGACTAGTAAACCGGTGAATTCAGGTTTGGGACGTTACAGGTCTAGGGCCTAAATCTGGGTCGTCGAAGCAAGTTGGTCCATGACTTGTTCGGCAATTCTGATCGTCGGAGGTCTGGGTGAGGCGGCGATTGCTCTTGAGTTGTCGGAATCTCGTTCGTCGTTCTTCGATGAGTCTGGGTAGGAAATGCACTAGAGAACGTCAGGTCTGGTTCATAAAAGCCTGCTGGTCGGAGTGTGAGGAGCAAGTGCAGGTCGGATCCTCGAAATCTGATGCTGCAGGTGGGTCGGATCTGGACGATGAGTCGCAGTGAGTCGAGAAATCTCACACGGTCAGGGGTTAGCGCCGAAGTCTGGGTCAAGGATGTCTCTGGTTTGGTTGGAGTTCTTCGACGTCAGCAATTGCGCTCGGGTCTCACGGGGCTGGGACCGGTGTTGGAGACGGATCACCGACGACATGGAGTGGCTGGGCACATCGGAGCTGGGCGCGGAACCGGACCGAAATCCCGTTCGGGTTGGGTCAAGCTTGGGTGTCCAGAGAAGAAATGTAGACCTTTGGGGTTATTTTTCTGGTTTTTTTTTTCTTCGAAGGGAGGAGAAAAGAAACTAGAAAATTATGAATTTTTTTCTTGGCTATTTGTTTTGAGCGTGCTGATAACATGTAAAAGTAAATAGAGATTTGAATTGGTCTACTCATTTCATTTCATAGCCCCTTTATATAGGGAGAGAATTACCACGGAAATATCAATTACAATGATGACATTAAATGCTGATTGATCCGTAATCATTATTGATTGATGGTAATTGCTAATTCCTTGATTTTCTCTCTGTCAATCACTTTGACGAAGACACATAATGTGTTTTTCCTTTAACATTATTAATCTATGTTAGCTTTCCATTCAAGTGTTTATATGAAAAATATAACTATATACCTTTTATATAGAAAAAACATACCACAGAATAGAAAAAATCAAATATAAACCTCGATCTAGATATTGATTACCAGAGCTTCAATCAATGGTCTAGTTCATCAAGTGTATTTGTTTAGAGCTTGTAGCATATTAAGAATTTTTTGACAAAAACATGTTTTATTTTCTATGTCACTTAATGAGAATTTATTTATGTAATCAACCTAATCAAAAGATTTGGGTGTATATTTAAAAAAAATTATAGATGAGTTTAATCTAATAGGTGTAATTAAATTTGGGTGTAAAATAAAATGCCCAAAAACTTTTCTTGGCAATAAGAACCAAACCAAAAGAGAGACAAAGGTAACAGTAGCCTAACACCTCAGCCACTAAAGACATTAGGGATCAAGTTTAAGATCCAACAATATATGTCACCAGGATAGCTAAAATAAAACAGTTCAATATATACTTCAATCTTTCTTTTTCACATGAATATGTGGATGTGAGGAATTGACTTACCAGCTAATCGTTTCAAATGTGCACAGCGCGCAGATGCCCGATCTATTCATGTCAGATCGTTATAAGAAAACTTTTGTTCTTTAATAAAACAGATTTAAACCTATAAAGTTTTAGTCTCAAAGGTAGTTAGAACTACAGCTAAAGATGAACATCTAAATTTCTCCATCTTAATTAACGTTCAAACTGGTACTACTAGGATATGAATTTTGAAAAGGAAAACGAAATAGGCAATATATCAATGACGACTGAGCATGACAGGGGAAAACCACAACACTCAGATTTCCATAGATCTGAAATTCTGAATAAGTTTGAGCAAAATGTTGATGAATCTATACATACACAACTAGCTAGCTCTAGCTAGTCATCGGAACATCACCGATCTAGATCACCATCCCACCTGACATCGTTATACACTTTTGAACGGCGTCCGGGCTCTTCGTACAAGTGACACCCTTCGTCGAAGTTCTGCGAATAACTCACCGCATCATACTGAAATGACACAGCTTTGCTTGATCCATATATGCTTCTGCTCCTGCGCCTATCGCTCACCATTCTCCTGAGAAAGCTTCGCCATCTCCGGCTTCTCTTGTTTTCGCCACAGCTCTCCATGCGAGTGTATCCCATTTCTTCCTGCACCGGGAAGCACGACGGCGACATCATGCACCCCGGAAGGTAAGTCGATCGCCTGGGAGGAAGATCCCCCTCCATTGAGTAGTTTTACCGAACAAGCAAGCTAGTTCTCGGTGTATAGGTTTGCAGCTGTTGCCAGTACTAGAGCTTGGGCAATGTGAGTTGGGGGAAGATGATGCTACCTGTATATCTATATGTAGGTACTGATTATATTAAGCATGATCAACGTAAAATGTTATCGGTTAACACCGATTTCGTGGGCCTTATACATGTTTTGAGTATGAAATGATGGCACATTGCAGAGACAGACAAAACCTCACATGTCCCCAAAGCATATTCACACCAATTGTCCTAGAATAATTGTTTTGGTGGGTTATTCTAAGCATGGATGTGAGAAGAAGGCTTGGGATTTTTATGTTATCTACCAAAACTTCAAACTTACCTTATTTTCTTTCTCTTGACAAACTTGGATATAATTTAGATTTGAAATCTCATCTTAACTTAGAATTTTTATTTTTTGAACGTACTTAGAATTTTTTTAAGCAAGAGGAATTTTATTGAAATTAAAAGAAACGAAGAAGAGAACATGTAGAAAGAGGGTTATGATCATAACCCTTTTTTTATAAAAAAAAAAAAAAACAAACAAACAAAAAAAAACATAATGGAGCATAACCAAACGGAATAAAAAAGAAATTTAAGAAATTCAATTAGGTGTCATGAGTTAAAAATTGAGCTAAATAGTATGAGGCCTATACCCGATGGGGTGTCAACCCTGCAAACAAACTTGGTGAGGCTTGTTTGTTACCTTAATTCAATTTCTTTTGCTAAATCTTCGAGCAAACTCCTTACAATTATACATTCAAGAATTTATGAGCATATATAAACTCTACCTCAAATTACATTTTGCAACTCTTTTCTCGCTAAACGAGTAAGTAGAAATTGGTCGGGAATCCAATTTTACATGATATATAATTAGACAAAGTCTTGCATACGACAGGCTTGTCACGTGGTTAGTACGGATGCCTGATTAAAAATCACAAAACCTTAATTTTTTTATGAAATTACCCACATTTTATATATTAAAGTAAAATACACAAAACACATAATGCATATACACTAATTAGTCAGCTGTACCACACACAGAGCACGATTGATGTACGCTAGTTCGGATGTGTGTAGGCTGATTCAACTGAAATCATGTTCATTGACATGTCTGCCTTAATGATGAGATCAATATGAACGAAGGAAAGAAAAAAAAAAAAAAAAAACCAAGTAAGAAATTAAGCACATGGTTAGCAATAATTAACTCGTAGACAAAATGAAAAAGCAACCTGAAGCAAAATGATTAAAAGGAATTGTTGACAGCCATGAAAACTTTTCAAGATAAGAAAGAGAGAAATTGGTTAGGCGTACTGTGTAGGCATGTGTGTTCTGATTTGATTTCAAATCCACACCCACCACCAAAATTTGTGGGGACTCGGAACTTGTCGTGTTTCTGTAATTTCCAAGAGGAGATAAGAATCAGAGCCAGAGGACCTGGTGACAGTGGAGCAGACCCCGAGTTTAGAATCTTATCATTCATTTTTTCATTATGTTAAGATGTTATCATAAGCAAACCTTTAGCATCTGCGGGGATAGCTCAGTTGGGAGAGCGTCAGACTGAAGATCTGAAGGTCAGGTGTTCGATCCACCTTCACCGCATTTTATTTTGAATTTCTTTGTTGTATTTCACTAATTTTGAATTATTTATTCATAAACATGGGGCAATATATCAATAAGCTGGAATAGCTCAGTTGGCTAGAGCGTGTGGCTGTTAACCACAAGGTCGGAGGTTCAAGCCCTCCTTCTAGCGTCCTAATATTTTTTCTTCTCTTTTTCATATGGTTTATGTTTAGGCATCATCAAAGAGCCCACGAAAGTATGAGTGAAGTTCTCATACTTTTATATAGAATATGTGTATATATATAGAGATATATATATGAGAAATTTTATTCACACATAGCAAAATACTAGATACA
Source organism: Rosa lucieae (assembly GCA_024704745.1). NCBI lineage: Eukaryota > Viridiplantae > Streptophyta > Magnoliopsida > Rosales > Rosaceae > Rosa > Rosa lucieae. The sequence continues at coordinate 20,280,534 of CM045493.1, read as the reverse complement.
CATTCCTTTTTTCATACACCCAATATGAGATTTTCTGGGTATGTTAAATTACCAAAATAGACATGTAAATCAAAAATAAAGAAACATAGTTAGAATATACTATATCCCGCTTTAGAGTTTTCTTCCCCTTTACACGAATAACGTGAATGAACAAACTTAGAACCCTAGTTAGAAATAGTTAACGACACTGATTGATGAACATCCATAGTTCTAAATGATAATTAGCGTAATGGATACTGATATTGGTGTTTCTCAGCCCTCAATTGAGGTACGACTTCTCTCCTTCTCTATCTTTGATTGAATTTTTTCTACTACAAAATTTAGGTTTTCAATTTCAATTGTTGTTAAATGATGGGAATTTTATCTCCTGCAAAAGTTCCATCATGATCTTTTGGAGCTTGTTCTTGAGGAGGGAGTGCTCTTGTTTGCCCTGAGACTGGTCATCGGTTTCCAGTTTCTAAGGAAATACCTAATATGCTACTTCATGAAGATGAGCTCTGAAATAAGTCATAGTGACTAATCTGCCATTGCTTATCTTGTACTTAATAAAAATTAGGCACTGTTCTATAGCTTTTGGCAATTAGATACTGGAACGGTTTACTTTTTTGGTCTGTGCTAAGAATCTCCATTTGATAGGTTTGTGCTATATGGTTCTCTGGTTCTTTTAAAGTGAGTGTACGAGTTGTCTGTCATAAAACAGAACAAGTGAGAGATAGTTTATAAGTTCTTAGAAGCCTATGTGAAGATTCGAGGCTCTTTTGAGTCTTTTCGATGAAAAAAAAAAAAAAAAAACCTATAGTAATAAGCAGCAGGGTTTAGCAGCATTAGACTATTAGAGTAACCAAGATAGTCAACTGTGAGCTTCAAGTACTGACACAATAATTATGGTGTGTTTTGAGTTTTCAACTTGTCATAAACTATGTTCTTGCATTCTTAAGAAGATTCAAACATTTCACTTATTTTAACTTTTGTAAAGCCCGGGCTGAAGCCCAGCATGGTGATGCCTCTACTAGATATAAAGGAATTAGAGTAGATTGTTCATGTAATTATACCAATGAGTTCACAACGAGGTAATATTTCATTCAGTTTGATTTAAATTATTAATGGACCTTATTAAGGTTGGATTACAAATTAAATGTGTTGCTTTGTGCAGATTTTTGAAAGTAAGGCTGCATTACTTCAATGGATCCATACAACGGGAAAGAAAAACAATTGTGTGATTGTGATTGAGAGATCTAATTCAGCAAATTGGGGTAATAAGAAGAGGAAACCAAAAATAAGATTTTGTTGTGAGAGAAGTGGCAAATACAGAAAGTTTAAGGGGAAGATCAAGATGGATGGCGAAGATATCCACAAGTTTCAAGTAGATATTAACAAGTCTAATGAACAACGCCCAAGGTTGACTGCAACAAAGAAATGTCAATGTCCATTCTTATTGAAAGCCTTCAACATTGGTGCAGATGAGTGGATACTTGAGGTTGCATGTGGAGTACACAATCATGTTGCCCCATCATATCTTGAAGGCCATTCTTATGCAGGACGGTTAACTAGAGAAGAACAAGACTTGTTGGTTAATATGTCCAAAAGTTTAATCAGACCCAAAGATATACTGGCTGTTATTAAGAGCAAAGATCCAAGTAATACATCAACATTGAGAACAATATGCAATGCTAAGCATGCTGCTCGTGTTAGAGCTAGGGCAAGCAAAACTCAGATGCAGCAGTTGCTCAAGAACTTGCATGACCATCAGTATATTGAGCATCATAGGAATGCAGATCATGTGGTTACCGACTTATTTTGGTGTCATCCCTTCAGTCTTCAGATACTACGTACATTCCCGCATGTACTTATCATGGATTGCACCTACAAAACAAATAGGTATTGTTTTCCTCTATTCGAAATTGTAGGGATTACATGTACTAAAAAAACTTTCAATGTTGCATATGTTTACATGTCAAAAGAGACAGAAGATAATTACACATGGGCATTGAGTAGACTGAAGACACTTCTGGGTAATGATTCTATGCCTCTGGTTATTGTCACAGATCGTGAATTAGCACTCATGAAAGCCATTGAACACTCCCAATGCTCATCAGATTTTGTGTAAGTGGCATATCAGTAAAAATGTACATAAAAATGCAAGGGAAGCTTTGCAACAGCAGCCGGGTGGGAAATGTTTATTAGGGATTGGAATAGCTTGGTGGATTCCATCACTGAGGATGATTATTTGAGGAGCCTTGCAACACTTGAATCAAAATATTTTGCATATCCTAAAGAGATAAATTATTTGAAGACCAATTGGCTGAATAAGTATAAGGCAATGTTTGTTGCAGCGTGGACAAACAAATACATGCATCTTGGTACGAGAACTTCTAATCGGTAATACTTATGTATTGTCTTATTCCAATATTTATCTTGATGCCTTTGCTTAATTTACTCAACGATTCATCTTTTGACTAGGGCAGAGAGTGCACATGCAAAGCTTAAGCGAGAGCTTAAGTCATCACAACTTGACTTTAGTGTAGCATGGGATCATATTCACTCTACTGTGTTTACATCACATTGAAGTTAAGGCTTCATTTGAAAAGAGTAGATGCTTTGTGCAACACGAGTTCAGGCATGCATACTTGAGAGATTTGATAGGATTTGTGTCCATCTCTGCGTTGAACAAGATCGTGTGTGAAGCGAACAGGTAGCTCAATATTAATTGTCTTTAATTGTTGTGTGATATATTTTATTCATGTTACTGACTATATTAATTTATTTATTACACAGTGCTGAATATATTGGATCAGAACTTGCATTATGCAATTGTGATATTCACAAAACGCACGGGTTGCCTTGTGCACATGAGATAGCTGAATATAGGCGTTGTGGTCGTCCCATACCAATATCATCTGTGCACCACCCATTGGAGAAAGTTAGAGATCGGAACAGCTGTGGAAGACTCGGAAGTACATGAAAAGGTTCCTGCAAAAGCACATTTAGATCGATTAGCAAAGTCGGCTGAAGTACAAGATGAGGAAACAAAACGTCAAATCTTGGTGAAGATCGATGAGTTGATGAATCCATGTTGTACCTTACTTAGGGAACCAGCTGAAAAGACAAAAACCGAAGGTCGTCCAAATAAAGTAGACACTAGTACACGTCGTTGGGCATCCGGGTTTGAGATTGTAAATGCATTGTTATTGGAGCGCGACAATCATTCTTCAATACCAAGTGTTCCAAAGGTAACAAGAACGTCGCATACAAAGAAAGCAAATGGTCAAGTTGAGAAAACTAAGGTATGATACAAATAAAGTAATGTTTTGTTTGAGTCTGATAATAGTTTATTAGTTCTAATATATATACATACTGTAAGCATTAAAATATTGGCAAGGAGAGGTAATATCCCATTGAGACAAATCCGGGTGAGGAAGAAAATCTTGGAGAGGTAATATCCCCTTAAGATGGATCCGAGTGAGGAAGAAAATCTTGGAGAGGTAATATCTCCTTGAGATGGATCCGAGTAAGTAAGAGATTGTTAGTATTAAAATGTTGGCATTCTTAACTAAACACAAAACTCTACCCAAAGTCCCATGTGCAACCAAATACGTACCAAATTGTTTAATTCTATGGCTTTGGAATAATCTGACAAAGCATGAAATAGGCTTAAACTGTAAGTGTGTCAGTTCCTCTTCAGCATGCTGAAGGATACCGCAGCATGGGCTCTCTCTCTTGCTTGTACTTTCTTATCTTCCTATTATGGAATCCTTGCTGTCCGCTCAGTGTAATCATGAAGACCTTGCTGTCTAAGAAGGAAGTGGGAAGTCAGTGCCTCTGCATCTCGTGGCCACACTTCAACCAACCTGAAGGAATCTTGGTGATTGCTTCCTCCTATATATATAGGAGTTCTGTGGTTCTTCTCAGTATTGAAAATAGTTGTTCTTTTCAATCCCTTTATTGTAAAGGAGTCGTTCTCTATGTATTTCTATTTTGTCAAACTGGTTTGTTCCAGGATTGAGAACAGTTTGAAAAACATCTAGTGAGTCTGTCCAGATAGGATTGCCGCGGTCAGTGCAATCCCAGAGTTGTAAACAAGTCAGTCCAGGAATGATTGTCGCGGTCAGTACAATCCTTGTGTTGTGACTTGTAATCTGTTTTTCACTAGTGATTTGGTTTGGTCTTTCAAGAGTTAAAGGCCACGCAGATGTTTTCCCTCGATAGGGTGTTTACTGCGTTAACAAAAATCTGTGTTCTTTATTGCTTTAGTTGGTTTGTTTGATTGTTCAATACATTCTATTCAATATCTACTCTCAGGATTGATCACCCAGTTGCAATCCTAGAGAAAGTTATTTTTTGTGAGTCTATTCACCCTGTCTAGGATCTTCAATTGGTATCAGAGCGGGTCGCTAACCTGTGTTAGTGTGTTCCTCTGGACTCCTAGAATGGATCGTGATAGAGTCTCTAGTTCCATTAACTCTCCTCCATATTTTGATGGGAAAGATTACTCTCAATGGAAAGTAATGATGATGGCTTTCCTGCAATCTCAAGAGGATAAATTATGGAACATTATAGAGAAAGGTTGGATAGAACCAACTAAATGGGAAGCTGAAACTTCAAATCTTATTCCTAAACCAAGAGGTGAGTGGACTGTTGCTGAGCAATCTGATCACAAATGTGATACTAAAGCTCGTTATAGCCTTTTCGCTGCCTTGTCGGATAAGGAAAGAAAAAGAATTACAAATTGTCCAACTGCTAAAGCTTCTTGGGAATTACTTCAAACCACTCATGAGGGTAACAAAAAGGTGAAAGCACAAAAACTTCAAAGCCTTGTGCTCTAATTTGAAGAAATGACTATGAGAGAGGATGAATCTGTTGATGACTTCCATAGTCGCCTCATCAATGTTACCAATCAATGTCATGGGTTGGGTGATCCTATTATAGAACATAGAATTGTGAAAAAGTTTCTTCGAGCTCTTCCTCCTAGTTTTGAGGCTAAGCAAATTGCCATTGAGGAAGCTCAAGATCTTGATTCATACTCATTAGATGAGCCTGTGGGAAATTTGAAAGCCTTTGAGTCAAAAAAGAGAAAGGGTAAGAAAGAAAAAACAATTGCTCTAAGCACTTTGAAGAAAGAGGAAGACCTTTCTGATTTTAATCTAGAAGAATTTGCTCTTCTCACAAAACAGTTCAAAAAATTTCTTAAATCTGCAAGGTCTCTCCCTTCTAGCTCTAGAAATTTTTCTAGTTCTACTTATTCCAAAAGAAATCAGAATGATGATGTTTCAAATGACAAATACTCAAAGTCCTCAAAGTTTCTTCAAAAGAAGTCTTTTGGTGAAAAACCAAAATGTTTTGAATGTCAAGGATATGGTCATCTTGCTGCTGATTGTGCAAACAAAAAACTTAAGTCTCAATCAAATAGAGCTTTTAAAACCTCTTGGAGTGATAGTGAATCGGAAACTAAGTCCGACCATGAAGAGGAGGATGTTGCCCTTGTTGCTACCACTCAAAATGAGTCCTCAGATGAATCTGATGATGATGAGCACTCTGAGGAGGTAGCCTCTAACAAGTTCGAGCAACTGTACAAAGCCTCAAAAATAATGATTGGAAAGATTGAGGAATTGAATAATCAACTTGCTGTTTGTGAAAAAGAAAAAACAGGGATCGCAGAGAAGTTTCAATCCTGCAAGAAGAAGTGGGAAATTGAAAGAAATGCATTGGTAAGTCAAGTGGAGACTCTGCAAGAGAACTTGAATGCTCAAATCAGGTTAGTTAATTCTCTAACGTCTGAAAAAATCTCTCTTGAAAAATCCTTACATGATTCTCAAGAAAAGTTTTCAAAATTTTCAATTGGATCTGATAAGGTTTCCAAAATGATTGGAATGGGCAAAGTTGATAGGGATAAAAGGGGTCTTGGTTTTCATTCTGGAGAAAGCTCCTCTAAAAGGCCAACTATTTTCGTGAAAAGTAAATTGTTGCCTAAAGAAACTGTTCCTAAGTCATCCAAAAGATTCATTCCCATTTGTCACTATTGTGGTATCTCTGGACACATTAGACCAAGGTGTCTTCGACTCAAAAAAAGGTCCTCAAAAGTCTACTGGATCTCATGAAAACTCTTTGCTTCTTTCTTTACAGTCATCTCTGGAAAAATCCTTGAAAGAATTTGGAAGGATTGCTAAACTTGTTGCAATCCCTAGAAAAGAAAAAACTGTTTGGAGAAAGAAAAATAAGTCATTTCATCCACTTACCCCTGCTGATTCTGAACCCTCTGAAATGTGTCTTATATCCTCTTTTTCTTTCTCACAAGTTGAAGAAAATGATTCCATTGCTACATGCTTGGTTGCTCTTACTGCTCTTTCATCTAGAAGAGTTGATACTTGATATTTGGATAGTGGGTGCTCTAGGCACATGACAGGTGATAAAAACTGGTTCTCATCTTTCTATGATGAGGTTATCAACGGTTCTGTCACTTTTGGTGACGGAAAGAAAGCAAAGGTTGTGGGAAAAGGGATTGTAACTGCTCCTGGTATCCCAAATTTAAAAAATGTGTTGTATGTTGAAGGACTCCAAGCTAATCTTATTAGTGTGAGTCAATTGAGTGATGACTTTGAAGAGGTTAGATTCAATAAGCTGAGATGTCTTGTTCTTGATGGTAAGGGTAAGAGTGTCATGGGTGGACTACGATCCAAAGATCATTGTTATTGTGTTAATGCTAATGATTCTATCTCTTCTCAGATTTGTCTTAGTTCCTCCTCGACTGAAGATACTCTCAATCTTTGGCATAGACTCCTCTGCCATGTGAACTTCCAAGACTTGGTGAAGCTCTCCACCAAAGAAGGGGTAAGAGGTTTGCCCAAATTGAGTGGGAAACCAACCGGTATGTGTGAGGGTTGCAAGCTTGGTAAGCAAACTCGTTCTTCACATAGGGTCACTAATTATGTGTCTACTTCACAACCCTTAGATTTAATGCATATGGATCTGGTTGGACCTGTTCAAACTAAAAGCTTAGGTGGTAAGAAGTACATGCTTGTTCTAGTCGATGATTTTTCTAGGTTCACTTGGGTGAAATTCTTGTGTGAAAAATCTGATGCTTTTGACAACTTTCAAAACTTATGCAAAATGATTTCAAATGAGCAATACTCTTCAAATAAATGCATTGTAAGACTTAGAACTGATCATGGAACTGAATTTGAAAATGCTTTATTTGATGAGTTTTGTAATGATATGAGAATTAAGCATGAGTTCTCAGCTCCCATAACTCCGCAACAAAATGGTGTTGTGGAAAGGAAAAACAGGGTTTTAATTGAAATGGGAAGAGTTATGTTAAACTCTGCTGGTCTTGCTCATACTTTTTGGGCAGAAGCAATTAGCAATGCTTGCTATACCATCAATAGGGTCATCTTTCGGGAACTGAAAAAACTCCTTATGAGATTTTGAAAGGAAAGAAACCAAATGTGAGCCATTTGAGAGTGTTTGGTAGCCCTTGTTACATCTATAGGGATAGAGAATATCTTGCCAAATTTGATGCTAAAAGTGACAAAGGAGTCTTTCTTGGTTATTCATTGAATAGTAGAGCTTATAGGGTTTATAACAAGAGAACTTGTTCTGTGATGGAAACCATTAATGTCTCTATTGATGACTCAATTGTGCTCTCACATACTCCTTGTATAAGTTTTGATCAGGTACTTTTCGAGAGAGAAAAGGATGATGATGTTGCTGCTGAACGCCAAGAAGATGAGGAAGCTTCAGAGGGGATTGATGATACCTCTGCAATCCAGCCAGTTTACAGAACTGGACAGCAGCAAGTACATAAGGATCATTCCCCTTCTGACATCATTGGTGATGTGAATGATGGTTTGAAAACAAGGAGACAAGCAAAAAGGGTTGTAAGCAATCTCTCTATTCTTTCATGTTTCATTGCAAAGCATCAAGAAGATATTAGCATCATTACATTTTATGGTTTTGTTTCTGTTATAGAACCTAAAAATGCTAAAGAGGCTTTGTGTGATGTTGATTGGATAAATGCCATGCAAGATGAATTGAGTCAATTTGCTAGAAATGATGTGTGGTTTTTGGTTCCTAGACCGGACTCTTCAAATGTCATTGGAACAAAATGGATTTTCAAAAACAAATCTGATTACCCGCAACAAAGCAAGGCTTGTTGCTCAAGGGTATTCTCAAGTTGAAGGTCTTGATTTTGATGAAACCTTTGCCCCCGTTGCAAGACTTGAATCTGTTCGTCTTCTCTTTGCCATTGCATGTCATTTGAGGTTTATTCTTTATCAAATGGATGTGAAAAGTGCGTTTTTAAATGGTGTTCTTCAAGAAGAAGTGTATGTTGAACAACCTGCAGGATTCATAGATCCTATCCATCCCGACCATGTGTATAGACTTAAGAAAGCTCTCTATGGGCTGAAACAAGCCCCTAGAGCTTGGTATGAGAGACTTTCCTCTCATCTTTTGGATAAAGGCTATGTTAGAGGTTCAATTGACAAAACTTTGTTTGTAAAAAGAACTTCTCATCATTTAATTCTTGCTCAAGTCTATGTGGATGACATTGTTTTTGGTTCAACTTCAAATTCATTGATTGAAGAATTCACTAATATCATGAAAAATGAGTTTGAAATGAGTTTGTGTGGCAAATTAAATTATTTTCTTGGTCTGCAAGTCCAACAAAGGAGTGATGGTCTCTACATCTCTCAAACCAAATATGTTAATGACCTTGTGAAAAAGTTTGGTTTGGATGCTGCTACTGCTGTCCGAAATCCCATGGGAACTAGTTCAAAACTTGATGTGGATTTGACTGGAATTAGTGTTGATCAAACCTTGTATAGAAGCATGATAGGAAGCTTGTTGTACCTTACTGCTAGCAGACCCGATATTTGTTTTAGTGTTGGTGTTTGTGCTAGATATCAAGCTAATCCTAAGGAATCACATCTAAAGGCTGTTAAACGCATCAGTAGATATGTTTCTGGAACTTCTAACTATGGGGTGGTGTACACCTTTGATTCCAATGTTGAGATTGCAGGTTATACTGACTCGGATTGGGCAGGAAATGTGGATGATCGAAGAAGCACCTCGGGTGGATGTTTCTTTGTGGGAAACAATCTTGTTTCATGGCATAGCAAGAAGCAAAACTGTGTGTCTCTCTCAACTGCCGAAGCCGAGTACATTGTAGCTGGTAGTTGTTGCACCCAAATGTTATGGATGAAACAAATGTTGAACGACTATGGTTTCCCTCAAGGTAAGTTGTCAATCTTTTGTGACAACACTAGTGCCATTAACATCTCTAAGAATCCTGTTCAGCACTCACGCACAAAACATATTGATATTCGATATCATTTTATTCGTGATCTTGTTGATGCAAATATACTTGAGTTGGAATTCATTCCCACTGAAAATCAATTGGCTGATTTGTTTACAAAACCTCTAGACAACCTTCATTTTGAGTCTCTTAGGAAGTCTATTGGAGTGTGCTCTACTGTTTGAATATTCTCACTCGTATATGCAGGCTGTATGTTACATCTTGTATATGCTGCACTTAGTGTAGGATGTGAAAAAAAAAATTGCATAGTTTCAATCCTGGTAAGAACTGACCAAGTCTTGATCTAAGATCAGAGGATAGTTTGTTCAAATTTCCTTCTTCCTTGGTCACTCAAGGTTCTCAAGACTCTTTGCATCAGCTTTCTATTGTTCACTGCTCTACTTGTGGTTGAAAAGTCTATTACCTTAAACTCTTGCACCTAAATCTCTTGTGGGGTGTCATATTGTGCTCAGTTTTTATGATGGTTTGAGATGAGTAGTTTATGCTTCTTTGTGAAAATTTTTAGAGAAGCTTGGCCAGACTATTCCCAAAGTAAACGGGCCTTGGTCGTGGTGAACGATATGAGGATTGGGAAGAAAAGGGAATGGTTTGGTCACCCCGGTGGTATTTTTCTTGTTTGATATCCTCTTTTTGACTTGAGTTGATATGTCCTTAGGAGTGTCCTTGTTACACTTAATGCCTTAAAACCAACTGGTTTGAGAGCCATTGACATAAGACTTGTTACATGGGTCAAAAATATGGTTTCGAAAGCTCAAGCTTAACAAAGCCAATGATTATGAGCTAAATTAAAAAAAATAAATAAATAAATAAAAAAAAGGAGTGATAAGGATCAATGAAATCAAATAGGACTACATCTCATTCCTTTGTAATCTCTTGTGTTTCAATTCTTATCCCTTGGATGGTTTAGCTCAAGGTTCTCAAAAATTCAAGAATCATGACATGCTACAAGTCCTCTTTGAGCAGTGTTTATAAAAAGGAACTGTCAAATTGTCTTGAGTTTCTCTGTGGGATCTGGAGGAATTCAAAAGTGGTCTGCAATCCTCTGTGGCTCTTTGCCTAGCTTGTTAAGATAAATCTGGGATTGACTATGTCCTTCATCTTTTGCTTGCTTGCATTTTGAAATTCTCAATAATTCCGCTGCATATATTGAGGGGGAGTATTCATTGATACATGTAGTCTTCCTTGTGTTCTTCAAAATTGAAGGTTGTTAGTTCAAAAAAAAAAAAAAAAAATGTTATCCAAGTTGGCCTTTTGCATTTTTCTGCAGATTTTGTGCTCTTGAATGGATGTTTTCTGTTGCTGTTGATAGCGTTTTCCCTTTGTCATTCCTAGACAAAAAGGGGGAGAAGTGTTAGGGTGCGTTTGTGCCTTCATTGCCCATGCTTCACTTGGTATTTCTTGTGCAATTGTTTCAGGTAGGCTTGGTTTGCAGCTGCTATCTAAGTGTTAGACTAGCTTTTGGTTGCAAAATAGTGTTTTGTTTAGGAATGCGAAAGGGGGAGATTGTAAGCATTAAAATATTGGCAAGGAAAGGTAATATCCCATTGAGACAAATCCGGGTGAGGAAGAAAATCTTGGAGAGGTAATATCCCCTTAAGATGGATCCGAGTGAGGAAGAAAATCTTGGAGAGGTAATATCTCCTTGAGATGGATCCGAGTAAGGAAGAGATTGTTAGTATTAAAATGTTGGCATTCTTAACTAAACACAAAACTCTACCCAAAGTCCCATGTGCAACCAAATACGTACCAAATTGTTTAATTCTATGGCTTTGGAATAATCTGACAAAGCATGAAATAGGCTTAAACTGTAAGTGTGTCAGTTCCTCTTCAGCATGCTGAAGGATACCGCAGCATGGGCTCTCTCTCTTGCTTGTACTTTCTTATCTTCCTATTATGGAATCCTTGCTGTCCGCTCAGTGTAATCATGAAGACCTTGCTGTCTAAGAAGGAAGTGGGAAGTCAGTGCCTCTGCATCTCGTGGCCACACTTCAACCAACCTGAAGGAATCTTGGTGATTGCTTCCTCCTATATATATAGGAGTTCTGTGGTTCTTCTCAGTATTGAAAATAGTTGTTCTTTTCAATCCCTTTATTGTAAAGGAGTCGTTCTCTATGTATTTCTATTTTGTCAAACTGGTTTGTTCCAGGATTGAGAACAGTTTGAAAAACATCTAGTGAGTCTGTCCAGATAGGATTGCCGCGGTCAGTGCAATCCCAGAGTTGTAAACAAGTCAGTCCAGGAATGATTGTCGCGGTCAGTACAATCCTTGTGTTGTGACTTGTAATCTGTTTTTCACTAGTGATTTGGTTTGGTCTTTCAAGAGTTAAAGGCCACGCAGATGTTTTCCCTCGATAGGGTGTTTACTGCGTTAACAAAAATCTGTGTTCTTTATTGCTTTAGTTGGTTTGTTTGATTGTTCAATACATTCTATTCAATATCTACTCTCAGGATTGATCACCCAGTTGCAATCCTAGAGAAAGTTATTTTTTGTGAGTCTATTCACCCTGTCTAGGATCTTCACATACATACATACTTGTACAGCCAAACAAGCCAACGTCAAAAGATCCAAGGTTTGAGGTAACTCAAAAGTATACAGGGCAGTTCATCTTTGGTATGAGGCAATATATTACTGGTTCAATGGACGTTGAATCTGATGGTAATTGTGGTTTTAGAGTTGTGGCAGCAGCTTTGGGTTTTGGTAGAAAACATTGGCATAAAGTGAGAATTGATTTAATAAATGAGTTAAAAGGCAGACTTGATCTTTATGAAGGTCTCTATGGAGGACAATATGAAGTTGAGAAACTTCATCAACGACTCAACCATTCTGCATCTAGTTTTGCACCTAAAACAAAATGGATGGATTTTCCAGACACGGGGCATTTAATTGCAACTTGTTATGGAGTAGTGGTTGTGAACTTATCAAATGGTCAATGCTTTATATTTCTCCCACTATGTGAGTACATTGACGGAAAACTAATGGAAGCAGATCTACATGAGATAGGCATCGGATTTGTGAATAGTAATCACTTTGTGCAGGTAAAAAGTAGCGTACATTAATTGTGTATATAATTTTTATAGATACAACTTTAGATCACTAATGAAATTTCTTATTACTTTGCAGATATGCTTATTGCCCGGGCACCCACTACCACCAGTTCCACCAAATTGGATTTATCATGCTGATAACACAGCTAAGAGTTTGTACTTGAAATATCAAGATCGTTTCTAGCAATATAACCAGTTGCCGCATCCTGAAAGAGTAGCCAATATATCCTTCGAAATTATGGAACTTGGTGATGATGAAACTAATCAACTTGGTGATGTTAATCTGTCCAACAAAGACAATACAATGCATCTTGGTGATGATTGAATTTTTTTGAGATTTACTCAGTCGGATTGTTAGAGACTAATAAATTAGAATTATAACTTCAATATATTTAACAATTGTACTTGTGTAGCTTTTTAATTTTTAGCTTGAACTGAGCATCAATATTTTGCCACCATTTTGTTCTCTTTGTAGAACCATATGAATTATGTTTGCAATGGTTTTCAATTAACTTACTTTGAGTTATTCTTTTACATATAAACACAATGAGGACACTTCTTGTCAAGGAAAAAAAATATAGTTGAGGAGAGAATATTTTGTGGAGGAGCATATTTCTTATTAAGGAATAAATAATATCTCATCGAGGAGAATATTTTGTTAAGAAGCATATTCAAGGAAGAAATATCTTGTCGAGGAGGAAATATTTTGTTGAGGTGCATATTTCTTGTCTTGAGAGAAATCTCATTGAGGAGGAAATATTTTGTTGAGGAGCATATTTCTTGTCTAGAGAGAAATCTCATCGAGAAGGAAATATTTTGTTGAGAAGCATATTTCTTGTCTAGAGAGAAATCTCGTCGAGCAGGATCTAACTACGAGATAAATGTTTTTCTCTACAAGCCTCTTTGAATCTATATTTTATTTTTTGAATGCTCAAAATTCTACTTGAGCATCGAAATATAGCCAGGACATCGAATGAGGAAGAACTTGTTCTTATTGAGAATGTAATATATATATATATATATTTTTTTTTTCAAGTTAAGATGGTACATATAAAAAAAAGAGGATGTGTATTTAATGAATAAGTATTGTGTACTGTGAATAAGGATAGTTATGGAAGTCTGGGTTGTGTATCTAGATATGTTGATGTATGCCATACATCAAGTTTTTTGAATATTTTAGACCGTTGGATTTAATTAAAAGTTGAATAGATCTGATGATCTGAAATATTTCAATAGTGGTAACCTGCTTACCAAGTAACCTGTATTTACTTTTTTTTTTTTTTTAAGATTCCCAATTACATATCAAAAAAAAAAAATTTAGAAAACCATAAATTGAAAAGGAGAAGAAGAAGATTAAAGGAAGAATATTGTCGCCGTCCAGATTACTCGTCCATTTTTTACAAAATCATTTAGTTTTTGTCTAATTTTATTCTAAGAGAAAACCCTAATTTGAAGAGGAGAAGACGATAGGAAGGAGGAAGAGCTTGATCTAGGAAGGATATGTCGCAGCACGCCGGTAAGTTTTTTTTTTTTCAATTAACCTTGTTTGCTTCCTGTCAACCTTAAGTAATCCTTGTTTGCTTCAATTTGATGTTCGGACCTGATTCGAATGTTTTAAATCTGTTTGGGTTCAAGTTTACATCCCAATCATCACTTTGATATATGCATCCCAAATCTCTCGTTAGCAAGCCAATATTCCCTTCCATTCCAAAATTCAGATCGAGTAGAAAACATGGTATTGAGCCAAGGTGGCATGACTTGAATAATCATCTAAGAATTTGTGCTAAGAGTATAAACCTCCATTTTGATGGAACCAGGCAGCATCATCCTTATTACCTTATAGTCATTTAGATATGGGTGGAATCCAAATAAGAGAGGGATATCAACATGCTTGGGAAAATAGTCCACACAATAATGATCGAATGGTGGTTTTTGTTTCAGAACTATAAAAACTATTCATCATTGTGTGGATTTCCACTTCCTTTACTCCATTGCACGCCTTGCATACACACACACTGTTTAGGATAGTGAAACATTAGTAGTGAAGAGTGTAAAATATTTGGTCAAAGGAAGAACTTTTTTTGGGTGACAGAAAGAATTATTCTTCTCATTTCATTTTATCCTTCAAATCAGAAATCCAAGAGGTTAACTGATGATCTTCTCAAGGTTCACTAATTGGGGGTTGGTTTTTTTTTTTTAACACTTCAAAGCGGTGCATCTTTATCTTTGCAATCTGGTGAAAATTAGGAATCTAGGTTTGCGCATGATCTAAGTTTGTTTCTCCACTAATTCAATGTCTTTAAACGTGGTGTTCTGGCAAGCCATCATCTGTTTCCATTATCTTAATTTTCAACTTGCCTGCTCATTACTCTTTTTTTTTTTTTTTTCTTGATTGACAGCTACTGCAATGACTGTAGAGTGGCGCTGTGCTGTGCCCCAATGTAGGCAGCCTTATGACAGAGAGATGATGGAGAATACCCTTCTTCAGATTGTACAGCAGAGAGAACGTCTCTACCACCTACAGGATCTGGTGTGTCTCAGGTGTAACCAAGAGAAAGCTGCACATTTAGCAGAACGATGTGGATGTGCCGACTCTTTTAGCTGTCAGGAAGACGCAGCTGAATTTTGTAAAAAGATTAAGTTAATCTTGAAAATTGCAATTCATTAGAAATTTCATTTTCTACAAGAGTGCACTGAGTGGATTTTAGAAGTTGAGAAACATTAATCGATCTGCTCTCTTCAATTCATTTAGATGGGCAGCCAAAGTTCTTATGACCACATTCAGTGAGGTTTTAAAGTTGTCAAATCTAGAAAGCAATTATTCCGAGGAGGTCACAATCCACATAATGATGAATAGTTTTTATAGTTTCCTCAGATCTGATTTGTTATTATAAATCTTACCTGTCCTAAATTTCAAATCTTTATAAGGAATATATGGTTATCAGAGAAGGGATGTTTCATATGAATGGAGATGAAAGCAGTTTATCAGAGTATTCATATACAATCTCTAAGGAGTTGAGCATCAAAGCAGAGAATATTTAACATTGAAAGAAAGGATTTTGATCAGATTCAGGATATATGGAACTACCAACGAATCCTTTTGTATAAATCTGTCATTCATTCATAAGATTAGTTTCATCAAAAGATTGAGGTCACTCAATGAGCATTTCAATCAGAAAAAATGACAAATACAAAACTCCCAAAATGACGATAGAATTACAAAGTCTGAGTCAGTGAGTTTTGCCTTCTTTTTCCTACCTAGCATAGGTCTCTTGCCAATCATTGAACCCAGGAGTTGTTAGCAGCCCACGCAGTATGGCCAAAACACCCGACCCCAGGAAAGGGAAGTACGTAAACAGCAGCTTATCAGAAGCCTTGCCAGACTGAATCAGTTTTGATAATACAGTCACATGAAATTTCACAAAAGCAAGGAATATCAAACAAAAGAAAGTTGCAGAGATAGACAATCTAATATGAAACAGAATTTCAACAATTTAGACTTTAGAAAATAGAAAATCTCCATCCTCACAACCCAATTATAAAATTTTCATCACTATAAGTGTTTTAAGGACAAGTTGTGGCTTAAACACATTTCTTATCCGGCAATGTTGTTCTGTTTTTAATCCAATGTATACCTAAAATGAGGATTCGAACATAATCTAACATAAATGCATCATCAGAGGTACAGAGTGAGCTGATAGCTCTTACACCATTTTGCTGTTACAATTTAACTGATGTTAACAACAGGTGGAAGTTTACGGAATTCTCTTAGCTGGCTAGTCTGTTTCAAGTTTCAACCAATGTGTAATTTTCAGGCCACACTGTCTCAATCAAGACGCTTGGGAAGAGGCTCTCAGACAGACAAGTCTGCGCGTCGATTAACAGCGCCGCCGCAGCGATCACGACGAAGAACATGAAGAGGACGATGCCCACAGGCTTTAAACCGATGGTAAAATAATAGTAAAGATCCCAAATCGACTCTCACCAACCCGATGAAAACTTTAGGGTTTGGGAATTCTGATTTGGGGGTTTTGGGGCTTCTTCGATTAGATTTTTGTAAATTCAAAGACAAGAGAAACTAAGGATGGAGAGAACTGCAGCAGAAAAGTGATAGCAGAGTGACGTTCAGGCCGCCATGGATCTAACACGTTAGAATTTCAACTATAGACCAAGAAGGAAGAAGGAAGAAGAAAGAAAAAGGAAAAGAAAGGTCGATAGAGAAGACCCGTCCCCAGTTCCAAAAAAAAAATATCACTTGACTAACCATGTTCTCTTTTGATGGTCAATAGGAGTAATTAAGGTTCTAATTTTGATAATGCTTCAATATTCCAACACAAATTAAGTGGTAGAATTTATGATGGAACGAATTATTATAAAAAGTGGTAGTCAAGTTGTAATCAGTGTCAATATTTCACTCTAACAAGTTTGAGAAGCATTTTACCAAAAAACAACGAATTGTGGTAAAAAGTGGTAATTTAGTTGTATTAAGTTTTAATATTTAACTATTACAAGTTTTCAGAACCACTTTACTAATAAAACAACTAATGGTTGTTATAATGGTAAAACTTCATATATTTAAGTAAATTTGTGGTGAGTCATTTACGGTGTAATAAGGTTGTCTATTTTGTAACTACTGTCATTTTGGAGTTGTTTACTTATTTGACAATATTTTTTTCTAGATTTTACAGCAATTGAGGTCCAAAGCAATAACCAAGGTTGTATTTGTGGTAATTCTTCAATATTACAAGTTTAAGAACTATTTGACCGGTGAGAAAACGAATTGTTGTAAAAGTAGTAATCAATCTCTTACTTGTGGTAATTTTTTATATTACAAGTCTGAGAACCATTTTACTAATGTGACAACGAATTGCTGTCAAAGTGGTAAAACTTTATGTATATATTGTAAATGAGGCACGAGTCCTTACGTGTGTATTTAAGTCCTATATTTTGTAATTTAATACTTTTCTTGTGTAAATCTCATCATCCATGAGATAATTACTCGTTTGATAATGCATTTTAATATAAATTACAACAATTGAGGTATAACGTTGTAATTATGGTTGTTTTCATGATAATTACTTGAAATATGATCCTATTTACAAAAAAAAAAAAAAAAATCACTTTACCACTGCTACAACAGATGCTTTGTTTATATGGTAAATAATCATATTAGACCTAAAACTTTTCAAGTCTTTATTATTGTAATCCAGTTGTTCTTTTTGTAACTAGAGTCCTTTCTTTTGTAAATTATATCATCAATTAGATATTTTACAACAAACAACCACATTGGACGCATTTAGTGATAATTATAGTTGTAATCAAAGTAATTACTACATTTACGATCTTCATTACAAGTTTTTGAACGATTTATGTATAAAACAATAAATGTGTACTTAGTATGGTATTTTTTTTTAAGTACACATGTCAAATTATAAGTAGATAACCTATTGACCTATAAAACAGGTTTCACCAACTAATTTAATTTAATATATATTTATTACAAAGTTGATGTATGACAAACATCAACACACCTTAGACTTCCCCTCTAGTAAAACGTTAAAATAAAAAAGTTAGTAGAATGTGTATTAAGTAAGAGATGTGTATCTAGTATTTTGCAATGTGTTAATAAAATTTCTCTCTCTCTCTGTCTGTCTCTCTCTGTCTGTCTCTCTCTCTCTCTCTCTCTCTCTCTCTCTATATATATATATATATATATAAGAATATGAGTGTGTGTTTATAAATATATATATTCTTATGTGTGTGTGTGAAGTTCTCATACTTCTATATAGAATATGTGCATATACTCTACATATCATGATGATGGTTGACCAATTTGATTGGATTCGAAAATATGATGAAATTGGCTAAATTATTTATCTCACTCATAATTTATTGTAATAATCTCATTCAACGGTAGGTTTTTCCATTTTTGGAGTGAACCTTAACAATATAAATGCAACATACAATTCATACAACTTTAGGACGCAAATTGGTATATGTCAACGTCTTTATAATTAAAATTGAAATTTTTATCTTATGTCCACGCATATCCATCGATGAAATATTTATCGACATGATGTAGAAAAATAAGCACGTTTAGCGGTTGTTACACCATCGGTCAACCAAGAAGACATAGAAGTGATGATGGTTGACCAATTCGATCGGATTCGAAAATATGGTGAAATTGGTTAAATTTTTTACCACACTCATAATTTATTATAATGATCACATCCAACGGTTAGGTTTTTTTTATTTTCTTTGAGTTGATAAACGTTGCTCTTTGGAGTGTATGATATATAAATATAAGTTTATTAAAAAATTAGTATCTTTAATGATTTATTTGTAAATAAAGCCCGCAAGGCCCACTTTATATGGACGGGCTTGGATCCTTCGATTTATAATAAAGCCCAACCCAGCCCAGCTCGGCCGCCACTATTTAAATATATAGTAAGGCCCGGCCAGACCCATTGATGAGGCCTAGTTATGTTTTTGGGTGCCAACTGCCAAGTTTGACAGTACACAGATAATTAGAGAAGTGACCTCATTATTTCTTTTGTTCGGTTTAATCAAGTTCGAATTTATTGAACAACATCATGAGACTTTAAAACTAGCCAAACATACGAGTAAGAGAGATTATTCAGAGCACCGCCGTGCACTTGCACCAACATAAATGAATGGTTAGATTGCATTAAATACACTTTTTGTTTATTAAAAATAAAGTTGATAATAAATATCAAGGGTTGAGATTATTTTATAAGGGTTGAGATTATTTTATAAGGGTTGGGTCACTTACACCGTCGGTGCATAGAATAATTTCCATACGAGTAAAACTACATTTTTGCCCCGCACACTAAAAGAACTCAAAGAAAACTAAACCAAATCTTAACTTGGGATTGGCTTGGTCAATTCACTCAAATTTGACCATCAAAAATGTCAATGCCTCGCACAATTTTAAAGAGTGTTTGCTAGTCTTTTTATTTTATTTTTTCACTTTCATTCAAATAGGAAGAAAAATTACAAGTAGGGTTACTATACAATGAGTTTACTACTAACTCAAAGTCAGATCAACTGATCCGAACATGCCTTCATGTATCTAATAGCACAAAAACAAGGTAAAAAGTCACTAATGACTTTTCGACTTTGAGTTTTGATATGTTCAACACTTAACTCACTGATTTTTTTTTTTTTAATATTACTTAGCTCACTTATATTTAATGTTATATTATCCTTAACTCACCATCGTTAAATCTCTCATTAAAAGTCGTTAAATCGAGAATATATTTGTCTAAACACTAAATAATACACCATGAAATAACAAATATAGCTACCAAACTGACAATAGATCATGAAATGATTAGAACCAACGTCCTTTTAAACATAAGATGTGCATGATTCATATGTGTATAGGTAACTAGAGAATGAAAGAAAAACTCTAGGATTTTTAGCAGAAAGAGCGACGTCGCCTTCTCGTCGGATCTAGCAGCGGAGGCTTCTCGTCGGTAGTGGACGTGGTCTATGAGGGAGGTAGAGGAGTGTGGTCGTCGCTTGGGTTGAAGAGCAGGTGTTAGGGTATGTTTCAATTCGACAACAAAGGTGGTTAGTTTTGTTTGGGTTCCGGGTTTCTACGGTCTCAAATTGCGGAGGTTTTGGATCGGAGTTGATCATCAGGTGGTGGTGATCGAAAGATAGTACTGGTTCTCAGTTTGTGGGGAAAGCCCTGTGAGGTATGGTCGTGTTGATGGATTTGGGGTTGAGAGGCTTCGATCAAATTTCTTGCTTTATCTGGGCTTCTGGGTTGAATTGCTCCAGATTACAATGGCTTGAGTGTAGCTCTCATATTTGTTTGGCGAGGCAAGCTGCCGGAGTTGAGGACGGTGGTGACAAGATGACATCAGGGGTGACGAAGGGCTCTTGCCAGCCTGTTTGATTGGATTTGGGCCCTTGGATATGGGATTGGGTCATGTGGGCTCATTAACCCATGGGATCAATTGCACAGGCTTGATTCTCTATAGGATTGGGCCAGTTTGGAGGATAACTTTGACACCCTCATTCATTACCTAGTGCCTTGCGCTGGCCTGACTTGAGAATTTTGACCTATTTGGGTAGATTAGGCCTTTTTTATGGTCTTTAAAACGCCAGTATAATTCAGATCATGATTTTAGCGAAATTGGTAATTATCTCGAGTTGGACTGGTGTATTTCAAGCGGCTTTGAATGAGGAATTGGCTCATATTTATTTGCTACGAAGTAGCTTTCTATCTCGTACCATAATTGCGTGATTGGTGAATGGTTGGTTAGAAGATGATTTTGCCTCAGAAGACACGGACTAGTACTTAGATAAGAACTTGATTGTTCTTTGTTTATGAGTTCGCTTATAAAGCGAGCTCAAATTGACTTGTAATAAGCTTATGGCTAGTTTGGGATTGCTGTGACTTAAAAAAAAAAAAAAATTGTTGCTGCTGTATTGTGAGTATAATCCTGTGAATATAAACAGTTTCGTGTTTGGTAAATAATATTTTTAAAAGTGCTGTCAGTACATAAAACAACTGCATAACATATTTTAATCCACAACAGCTTTTAAAAGCAACCACTGGGCTGCTTCTAAAATCTGTTTCCAGTGACCTATAACTTTTAGTTAAAGTTGCTTTTTATTTATTTACCAAACACAATAAAATCTAAAATTTTGAACAAAAGCTGATTTTTTTTAAAGCAAAGCAATCCCAAACGGGGCCTTACAGTACTTTTTTTTTTTTTGAGTGGAAGACGTCAATAGAACCAACACACACACCCATGCAGTGTATCCCAGCATAGCCAGACTAATCACTGCACCGCAGACGCACGAACCATTGGATGTTTTAACTAACCCAGGTCCCTCAAATCTGCTGGCCACAGGATGGAGCTGGGATTCGAACTCTAGACCTGGGGGTTCCAGACTAGGCAGCTCGACCAACACACCACACCACGTGGTTAGGGCCTTACAGTACTTAGATAGGAACTTCGCTGTTTTTTTCTGTCTTCTAAGAGTATATAGACTCTGACTTTTTAGCTGGTTATATAATGCAATGAACCTTTATTTCAAAAAAATAAAAAATAAAAAAGACGCCGGCTTACCGAAAAAATGTTCGGTTAGTCAGTCACTCAACCAACAATGTGCTAATCTTGAAGTTCACCAAGTTAATTGGGGTCTAGTGAGCTAATTTATTGTGGGGTGCATTTAGAAAGAAATACTCTTACCCCAACTCAAATAACAACCTCACAGTCTGACAATGACTTCAAGTTGGTGAAAATCCTCCTGAGGAACCATTCAAAAGCTTCGGTGGCCAAATTTGTCTCACAGAATACCCCAAAACCGATCATGCCATATCTATGAAAGAGTCCCTTTGTGGCTAAGAAATGAGAACTTTGGATAGGCCTTTCATGGTGATGGTTTTGGTGTCACCATATCGTTGATTATGAAACCTCAACTCTCTAACACCTAGTGGTAGGAGGACAAGGACAAAACCGGAACACAAGATTAAAGGTTTTGTGTTTATACCACCAAAATCTCTCCCAACCCAACTGAAACTGAACCCAGAACCATGGCACTGGCATTGGCCCTTCGCAGGCTTTCCTCTTCTGTGGACAAGCCCATTCGTCCTCTCTTCAATGCCACCTCTCACTATTACATGGTCCTTATTTCTCATATCTGTTCTGTTCTAGAATTGAATGCATGAAAATTTAATCACTGAGCCCGTTTTTTTTTGTGTGTGTTACTTTTACAGTCATCTTTGCCCAATGAAGCTGTCTATGAGAAGGAGAAGAACGGTGTCAGTGTAAGTTGTTATATACCGGGTTTTATCAATATTAGTTTGTGGGTTTTGATTATACATGCTAAGACATAGTAAAAGTTGTTTTCTTGCAGTGGCCTAAGCAACTGAATGCTCCATTGGAGGCTGTGGATCCTGAGATTGCTGACATCATTGAGCACGAGAAAGCCAGGCAATGGAAGGTATGATTTTTTTAGTGTACGATCAAAATCAAGACTTTGTTATGATGGATATAGTAATTGTTTGATTCCTAGTGAAAGGATTTGAGGCTTATTTTTTAGTGAAGAATGTGTGCTGTTTTTGAAACCAGTTTAATGTTCTGTTATTTGAGTGCTGAGAAAAACTTGAATAATCTAAGCCATAATTCAGAAAAGTTTTTCTGGTTCATTTTTGCATGATTTCTTGGTGAGAGGTTAATAATGATAAAAGTGTCTTTACAGCATTTATAGGAAATGATGGTGTGTTCTTTAACTTGATCTCTAATTAGAATTCTTTGCTTTTCTTAAAGGGCCTAGAACTGATACCTTCAGAGAACTTCACATCAGTCTCTGTGATGCAAGCAGTTGGGTCAGTCATGACCAACAAATACAGTGAAGGGTATCCTGGGGCAAGATACTATGGAGGAAATGAGTATGTGAAATCTTATCAACCATTTCCGTTTAGTTCTAAGGTGAAGAACAATGAAAAAGAGAAAAACTAACAAGTAGCTTTGCCTTTTCAGGTTCATTGACATGGCAGAAACCTTGTGCCAGAAACGTGCTTTGGAAGCTTTTCGGTTGGACCCAGCAAAATGGGGAGGTAAATTCTTATGGCATGAGCAGCCTCGGGCTATTTGTTTTGATAGTGAAAGTAGCATACATGTGCACCATTCATCTCAACATTCAGCAGGACCATATCTTCATATTCCACCCTAAATTATATAGAAGATGTAGTTGTCAGTATTTGTCTTGCATTGGTATACTAGAAGCACTGCATTATAACAGAATCTAAGCTGTTACTTAATAAAGCATTCACCCCATCCATTATATCTCTGAATTATAGTTTTAGCAATGTCTCTAATATACATATATATTAACAGGGGCTACAACCTTTTCTTTTACATGATTGTCATCTTTCTTTTATCGCAGTCAACGTGCAGCCTTTGTCAGGATCTCCAGCTAATTTTCATGTTTACACTGCATTGTTAAAACCTCATGATAGAATCATGGCTCTTGATCTTCCTCATGGTGGTCATCTTTCTCATGGTTATCAGGTACTTAATACTTCCATTATATGGTTTCTGCTGTGACTAATATCAGTTCATGATCATTTTTCATCTGTTTTATTGGCGACGTGCAGACTGACACCAAAAAGATATCAGCTGTGTCAATCTTTTTTGAGACAATGCCATACAGATTGGATGAGAGCACTGGTTACATTGACTACGACCAGGTAGCTTGGAGATTTGTAATTAAAATGATTCTTGCATTGTTACATTGTTGTCTTGTGTCGTTTAGTCAACATAATGCTTGTTAAGATGTCATGATGTGTGGATGCTCCTATTGCACAAAAGAGGACTATATGAAGAGCAATAAAAACCAAACATTAACATGTTGCAAATTAAAACCTAGTAGTTCATTAGTAAGAATAGTAAAGATATCTTTTAAATATCCTAAAAAAACCAGTTATTTAAGTCAGAATTGTGTTCAATGATTTAAACCACAATACTTTACCAATAGAGGTCTTGCTTGTGATATAGAAACAGCTGGTTTATGTTTTGTTACCTATCTTAATAGAAGCTTCATTTGACATGATTAACAATGACTTGCAGTTGGAGAAAAGTGCCACTCTCTTCAGGCCAAAATTAATAGTTGCTGGTGCTAGTGCTTATGCACGTTTGTATGATTATGCACGCATTCGCAAGGTAAACTCCTTTGGATTGATCTATAGTATTAGTGTCCCACATCCTAACAGCTTAAGATTTTGATCCCAAGTTCTTATTCCTTCAACTGCAACCTCCCAGTTTACTTTGATTTCCATGTTTGGGCTCTCAGTAGTGGTGGAGACAGCCCCAGACATAACAGGCTTAGAGTATAATCATGTTATTTGGCCAAAGTTTACATTTTATGTAATTGGCAGGTATGCGACAAACAAAAAGCTATCCTGTTGGCAGATATGGCACATATCAGTGGGTTGGTTGCAGCTGGTGTCATCCCATCTCCTTTTGAGTATGCAGATGTAGTGACCACCACAACACACAAGTCACTTCGTGGCCCTCGCGGTGCCATGATTTTCTTCAGGAAGGGTCTAAAAGAGACTAACAAACAAGGGAAAGAGGTGAATGTTCAAGATCACAATTCAAAATTTATTTAGACTTTCCTAGTAAACTATAGTGTTACTTATATTTTGGGGATATCTGTTGTCCCCTATATTGAATATAATTTGAAAAGTTAACTGAATGTTTTAACTGTCACAAAGGTGTTTTATGACTACGAAGACAAAATCAATCAAGCTGTCTTTCCTGGGCTTCAAGGTGGTCCACACAACCACACCATCACTGGTTTGGCAGTTGCACTGAAACAGGTAGGCATGTGGATTAAGATAAATTCCATCACATTTTTATTTTTGTTTTTATAAGCCAATTCCACTGCCACTGCCACTGCAATGTCTACATTCATTTATGGCAATGAGTGATGTGTAGTGGGAATTGTTTGTGTTGACTGTTGAGAATGGTGTTTGTTATGTGAGTTGAGTCTCAACTCTTCCACCCATATGATGCTGGTTGCTAATGGATCATATTTTCGCCTCTTGTGCAATATGCAGGCTACTACTCCAGAGTACAAAGCCTATCAAGAGCAAGTTCTCAGTAATTGCTCAAGATTTGCACAGGTATAAATTTATTCTTCTTAAAACTATATATGTCTTATGAGGGGAGAAAAAAAAGATAGAGAAAACAGTATCAGACATTTCCAGATTTCCTTTGTTCACAGTGAATTCTCAATAACATGTTGTTCTCTGACTAGTACATGTTTCTAAAATTTACTTCCAGCATTCTAATCGGTAAAATTGTCGAAACTTGCAGTCATTGAATGAGAAGGGCTATGATCTTGTTTCTGGCGGAACTGAGAACCATTTAGTTTTGGTGAATTTGAAGAACAAGGTAACTGAGACAACTTTTCATTTTTGGAATACTAGAGAAAGAAGTTTCTGGGTTTCTATAATTTGTTTGTGTAGTTATAAATGAAATCTAATAATTGGGTTGGGATGCAATTAAGTACTAACGGTGTAGTGTAGCATATAGTTTTCTCTACCATGAAAAATCTGCTGACACCACCATTTCTTAAAATCTCAGGGCATTGACGGCTCCAGGGTTGAAAAGGTGTTGGAAGCTGTTCACATTGCAGCCAACAAAAACACTGTTCCTGGAGATGTGTCTGCCATGGTTCCTGGTGGCATCAGGATGGGTAAATGCTTCTCACGATTCTGGTTCTTCTTGTACTCCTTTTCTGAGCCTGTTAAATTTTCAGTTTTCAGTAGCCTTATCTTGTGGTTCTTCTTGCAACTTCAGGAACTCCGGCTCTTACTTCTAGGGGATTTGTTGAGGAGGATTTCTCTAAAGTTGCAGATTTTTTTGATGCTGCTGTGAAGTTGGCAGTGAAGGTCAAGGGGGAAGCCAAAGGTTACTAGCATCTTTAATATCATAACATAAATTATTTCTCACCAAAGTTTTGTTAACGCACATGTACTGTTTATCATAGTTGGCTGTTGGCACTCCTAGTTCTTGCATCTGCTAACATGGAATACATTTCTTCATTTTCTGCATGCCAGGAACGAAGTTGAAGGACTTCTTGGCAGCACTGCCTGCCCCTCACTTTCAGTCTGAAATTGCAAAGCTCCGCCATGATGTCGAGGAGTATGCCAAGCAATTTCCTACAATTGGATTTGAGAAGGAAACGATGAAGTACAAGAACTGAAAGAAATCATGTTGTGTTAGGTACGGGATCACCTGAATACTCTTCAAATCATATATATGTATTGCCAGATGAAGCTTTTGAGGTGTTGAACTTTCAGTTAGTTGTTTCTACATTGAAAACTTAAATCCCAAAGAAATTAAACAAATTATCAGCATGGATGAAACAGATACTGTTTTAGGACTAGTGCTGTGTGTATTGGTCTTGAAACAGATCGATACAAACTAAGGACCAATTGCTTTGTACTGCTAGCTCTCTTCGACTAGCTGCTGATGTAGTTATGCGGTATGTGGAACAGGCATGGTGCAGGCATCATCAGACTTTTCTTGAATGAAGGAGGAGAAGGATCATGTCAAGATGAAGCTCCATCGAGCTATAGTTTATTAAATTTCAGCAAAACCTGATGAATGTATACAAATGTATCAGTTTGAGGATTTACAATGCAATAAACCTGCCTTATTGAAATGGAAAAAAGAAAGGAAAAGTACTTTCACCATGATTTGATCAGCGTGAAACACTCTTATATTATGTCCAATGAGCAAATTTACTGCATGATAACATCAGCTTTACTGCAAAAAATTGTCTTTATCATTATATTCAAATATATATAAGATCCCTTTAGTATTTATTGGAGTCTGTATGCGTCAAGGTTCGAAATTTTCTAGTAGTTCAATTTTATGAAAATTTCGAATCTTCAAATTTATGGAAATTTCGATATATTTCGGTCATTATTGGAACCCATATACATGCTTGTTTTAAAGATATTATAGATTCATTCAAATATTGGTGAGGTCAAATTACAGAAATTTATGTAATTTCGAAGAAATTTAAATACATCAAATTGAGGGATTGTAATATCCATTCACACTACTATTTATGTGAAAGACTTTTACCAAGGATATGGATGAAATTTTGTTGGTAAAAGAATTTGCCGACGAAATTTCTTTAGTAAGAGGACTTTGCGGACCAAATTTTTGTTAGCGAAGTGCATGTTTTTTAGATTTTTATTATTTTGTGGGCAAAAGAAACAAGAGATTTCATTGGTAGAAGGATATGCTAATTTCACTAGTAAAAAAATACGTGGACAAAATTACGTCGGTAAAAGGATATTGAGTGATTTATTTATCTATTACAGTCCTTTAATTAGATGACCAACTATGAGTTTAAATCTATTTCCCATTTGTCTCTCCTACAAAGTCTTTATTTTTCACCTATTTTATTCCACTCCGATTCATTCTCAATAAATACAATTTTTTTTTGTTAACAAAATTTGACCTTGGAATTATAGTCTTCTAAGAACAATTGTATAAGGGATGGCTGGCCCCACTGTTGACTCCATAACACCTTGATGGCTATTGTTCTCCCACATTACGTGCACCCCTCTCCAAGTTTTTATGTAAAGAAATAAAAACAAAAATGAAGCATGCTCCTCGCTTAGCCTTAGCCTTAGCCTTGGGCTTGCAAATTCCAAAGAGAGCCCTATTGGTCTCTCTCCTTATACTCAACATGCTCATGGCAACTCGCGTCATTCTCTCCCGCTCAGTCTCCCCACTCCTCCTCAAGCGAGCTCCTTATCCCCATTTTACCCCTCAACGCTTACCCAAATCCCATCCCTGTCCCCTCTGGTCTTCTTCCTTCTCCTTCTGCCTCACTCTCCTCCCTAAACCCGCCCCCACATCCCCTCCCTTCACCTCCCGACGACCTCGCTCTTCCCTCTCGATGGCCGCCTCTGCTGCCGTCGTCGACGAATCTCTCTCCTCCAATCCTCTCCTCCGGGACTTCGACTTCCCTCCCTTCGACGTCGTTGACGCCTCGCACGTGCGACCTGGAATTCGAGCCCTATTGAAGAAGCTCGTAAGATTATTCTATCTTTATCTTTCGGAAATTTTGTTTGAGTTTCTAGGGCTTGTATGATTTTGATTCTGGTCTGCGTTTTGGATTTTCGATTTGATTGTGGTGGAATGAATGTGTAGGAGTCTGATTTGGAGGAGTTGGAGCGCACGGTGGAGCCTAACTGGCCGAAGCTGGTGGTGCCGTTGGAGAAGATCGTTGACCGGTTGACTGTGGTTTGGGGAGTAGTCAACCACCTCAAAGCTGTTAAGGACTCGTCGGAGCTTCGTGCTGCTATTGAAGAAGTGCAAGTATGAAATTCTATCGTTTCGGATTTTTGTTATGAGTATTATTAGCTTCAAGTTCTTGGAAAATTGATAGTTGATGGTGATGTTGTCTTGACTTGGACTGTTGAAGTTACACTTTTTATTTTTCGGTGCTAACATCCTTGAATACACTTTTCGAATCCAAGCTAGCCTTTTGCGTTTTCTTTGGTGTTTGAGTTGTTTATTGGTGGTTTTGCAGCCGGAGAAAGTGAAGTTTTATCTTAGGTTGGGACAAAGCAAGCCGATTTACAATGCGTTTAAAGCAATTCAAGACTCTCCTGATTGGAAGACATTGAGTGATGCTCAGAAACGTATAGTTGAAAGTCAGTATTCAAAGTTTATTTTATCATCTTTTCTTTTATACCAAAAAGAAGAAAAGAGACTTGCTTTTGATGCTTGAACAGGATGTAGTACTGGGAAAGATGCAAACCATGTTATCATCTTATGCGTGTTTTGTGAATTCTGGATATCTAAGCTACATCAAATTTTTACGAGCTTTCAAATTAACATAGTTGCATCCTGCTAAAACTTTTTATGTACGTTGATGTGGAGTGCAGTTTTCTTCTAAAGCTTAAATTTTTTGTCTGACATATCTCTTTGCCTTATTGTGCAGACCAAATAAAGGAGGCAGTTCTTAGTGGAGTTGCCCTTGAGGATGATAAAAGAGAGGCTTTTAACAAAATTGAACAGGTTTTGCTATTTTCCGTTGGTACCTTTTGACAACATCCTCAACATTCTTGACAAAGGAGAAAATTAAACTGTCACAGTAGCATTATTTTTAACAGCATCTTAAACTGTGTTGATAATTTTTCGCTTAGGAAGAAGTCTTGTGTAGCTCATAAATAAGCATCATTATAAGATTTGTTAGAGCTATAGTCGCATGCTAATTTATGATATGTTATTTCTGGGATACATATCTTTAGGTGGGACTCTAAGAGCATACTGATTAATATGTTTTTTCTTGTATTTTGAGAAGGGAAGGGGTGAAGGTGTACTTAAACTTTCTCAGTGAGCTTCTTTTGGGCCGGTTTTCTTAAATTTTGAAATGTTGGACGTTGAAGTTGAATCGTTTCAGTTGGACAAAGACTAATTATTGATTTGTAACAATGATTTTCACATTTTGGTTTGGTTTTTCCATTACTTGATATTGATGTCTTTTATTTCCAGGAACTGGAAAGACTGTCTCAAAAATTTGGGGAGAATGTTCTGGATGCCACAAAGAAATTTGAAAAGTTAATCACCGATAAGAAAGAAATTGATGGATTGCCAGCTACTGCTCTAGGATTGGCTGCACAAACAGCAGTGTCAAAGGTATTCAAATACCTCGTGTGGTGTATGTTTGTGTCATTTTGTTATTATCTTGCCTAGTATCATATTCTGGATTTGTGCATTTCATCAGGGGCATGAAAATGCGACTGCTGAGAATGGGCCTTGGGTATTTACATTAGATGGTCCAAGTTTTCTCTCTGTTATGCAACATGCTCGAAACCGGTCTCTGCGCGAGGAAATATACCGTGCTTATGTAACTCGTGCATCTAGTGGAGAGCTGGATAATACTGCAATTATTGACTCAATCTTGAAGCTTAGGTTGGAAAAGGCTAAGCTTCTGAATTACAACAACTATGCTGAGGTAAGTCTATCGATTTACATGTTATTTGTTTTGAAGATATACTGAGATAGAACGTTTCAGGTAAGCATGGCAACCAAAATGGCTACTGTTGAAAAAGCAGAAGAGCTTCTAGAGAAACTTCGAAGTGCTTCTTGGAAGGCTGGAGTTCAAGGTAAACTGTTGGAAAGCAACCTGACTTCATGTAAAGTTTTTCAATGAATTTGAACCATTAGATGAATCTGAATTTTTTTGAGTCAATCTTTCTATAGATGGACTTGAAGAGTAGACTCTTTGTTTTTTGATGTATTCAAAATTTTCTTTTACGTTTCTTTTTTGTTTCTAGAAGGATAGCATTCTATTCTTCACTATCTGATGTATATGTATCTTTGGATACCTTGTCAAAGATTAAAAAGGAAATGAAAAAGCTTGCCTAGAATTGCCAGTTGTAAACTGTTAGTGCAACCATCTTCAGTAAATGTTTTACATTGTAAACATACTGAGTTATGTATTCATTTGTTCAGATATGGAAGACCTTAAGAATTTCTGCAAAAGCCAAGATGCTCCAGAAGCTGATGATTTGAACCACTGGGACATTAACTTTTGGAGTGAGAGGCTTCGGGAGTCCAAATTTGATATCAACGAGGTTCTCTCATATTCATCTGTTTAGAATTACATGTGTAACATCAAATGGTGTAATTAGTATCTGCAACTCTGTTTTTCTCCCTTAAATATGTTCGGTATAATAGTGGGATAGAATCTGAAAGAATTACTTGATTAGTTTCTCTGTAGATAAACTATGCTTTCATGTTGTTTTTCCTTAAGTGAAGACCACTTATATTAGAGCCCTTTTATTCTACAGGAAGAATTGCGCCCCTATTTCTCCTTGCCAAAGGTTATGGATGGCCTGTTTAGCCTAGCGAACAAGATTTTTGGAATTGACATTGAACCAGCTGATGGTTTAGCTCCGGTATATATTTTTCCTCACTGTGGGGTATATATTGGTTCATTTAATGATAATAAGCATCCTATACATAAATACATGTGTAATTTTTCAGGTTTGGAACAATGATGTTAGATTCTATCGTGTCAAAGATTCTTCTGGGGATCCTATTGCATATTTTTACTTCGATCCCTATACTCGTCCATCTGAGAAAAGGGGAGGTGCGTGGATGGATGAAGTACTTGCTAGGAGCCGTGTATTGTCACGTGATGGTACCTCTCCAAGGTTGCCTGTGGCACACATGGTATGCAATCAATCACCACCAGTGGGAGACAAACCCAGCTTGATGACCTTCCGCGAGGTAAATATAAAATGCAATTCTTTTCAGCTTACTGGAAAAATCATATTATTATGACCAAAAGCTAAAACATTCCTAGGATCTTTTGGTTAGAATGGGAAGGAAAGTAAGCAATAACCAAATTCAGGTAAGGAAGGTTTGCTTTCCATCTCTTTCTCCATTTTTTTTCCTCCCCCCAAGCCTCACTTCTGTAGCCAAACATTTGTGATGAGGTTTATATGATTAGTACGGGGGTGAATTAAGACATTTGGAGGAGGGGTGGGAAAACCTGAACTTGGGGTCTCCTTCTAGTGGCGAGGTGCCAGTGCGGCTACCAATTACCATCCACGCCCCATCCATGCCATCTGCTGTTTAATCACATCTTACATATGTTTGGGTGAAATACTTATTGATGGGCAATATATGCTAAAGATCTTTGTTCAATGCCAAGTGCGCAGAGGATTTGTTGAGAGTCCTAAAATATGCTAGGATCTCACATTCATATTGAGATTACGGGATAGGATCGGTGGATAGCATCACTTTGGTCCTGATTCCTACAGCTTGAAGAAGTGCCAATTGGGTTATCTGACAGCCAAATTTTGTACCTAATCAACAAAGGTTCCATTGGGAATAAATTGAACAAAGAAACTCTTAGTTTGTATATGTGACTGCTTGCCTGAGTTCATGCAAATATGGCAAGACCTAGGCTTCTGCTATTCTTGCCACGAAGAGTTCATAGATTAAAAAGGCGTTGTGTGATTGCATAGTGTATGCCACAATTTGGGTATTTATTGTCCTGCAAATTACAGACTAGTGTCCATTTTTGCAGGTTGAGACCGTCTTCCATGAATTTGGTCATGCACTTCAGCATATGCTGACTAAGCAAGATGAGGGTCTTGTTGCTGGTATCCGAGGGGTAGAGTGGGATGCTGTGAATTGCCCTCACAGTTCATGGAAAATTGGTGTTACCACAGGTAATTTGTCTGCCAAAATCCTTTGAACTATTGTGCATTTATTTCTTCTAGATTTTTCAAATACAGATGTGCTGGTTGGGCTGAAGGGATAAATTTATAAAATATGGACTTGCTATGTCGTCGAACACTTGAACTTCTTTTTTTTTGTGCTCGTAGACACTAAAACTTAATTGATCCAGGGGTAATTGGCCTTCAAGATACAGCTGCCTAAACCTTTTTGAGTTCTGTTTTCTTATTTCCCAAATTGTAGTTCCCATTTCTTTCCATGCAATACCAAGAGACAGTATGATCCACTATTTTCTTTCACTCTGTTAGTGATTTGTTTCCTTAATTGGTGTTGTAGAGACACTTTAATGAGCATTGCTAAGCATTATGAAACTGCGGAAACCCTTCCAGAAGAAGTATTCCTGAAGCTTCTTGCAGCTAGGACTTTTCGTGCCGGCTCCCTAAGCCTTCGACAGGTTAGTGCATATGACACCTTAACCTTTTCTTCCGCCTAATTAGCTTTAGTAATTTTTTATCAGTTGAACTGTGATAGTAACTTATCATTTGTTTTTGAGGTTCTGGTTATGTTAGCTTTGAGAAATAATGATGTATTGGTATCTCTCGAAGGGCTTATGAAATCCATCTTGTTAGTATGTTTGAATCTGACATTCATGGCGATCTTATTCCAACTACGAACTACTCAACGATGCGAATATATTGAATATTTCTGTTATGTCATTATAGCTGTCAACTTTTACCATGCCAATTTTTTTGCTTTGCTTTACTATGATTGCACTTAACATATAAAATGTAAATACCCATAGTGTTTCCTTGCTTTTTGTGTATTACATTTTTTTTTTTTTTTACTTTATTCATTTCATGTATAATTATCAGTAGTTAAAAGTTTTCAGTTGTCATTGGTTTACGTTTTTTTATCAATTTTGCAGATAAGATTTGCAATTGTAGATCTGAAGCTGCACACGGATTACATACCTGGTGGGTCAGAATCCATTTATGATGTTGATCAGAGGGTTAGTGAAAAAACACAAGTGATCCCCCCACTTCCAGAAGATAGGTTCCTTTGTGGTTTCAGCCATATCTTTGCAGGTTTTCTTTCACTTTCTGGCTTTCAATTTCCCAGCAATGTTCTGAATTCTTCCTTTAGTTAAACAGATTTGTTTATCAATATAATACTTTTCTGTGGATATCAGGTGGATATGCAGCTGGGTACTATAGTTACAAGGTATGTCTTATTCTGATGGTCAAGTCTTTCCCCAGCTCAAGTTTATTCAGCGATCAGAGATTTGTTAATTATTTTATTATCTCCAGTAATTTGTGGTCTTAATACTAAATTTTAGTTTCATTTTCATGCTGAAATTCATTCTGATACATTGCTCTATTCTGCAGTGGGCTGAGGTCTTGTCTGCTGATGCTTTCTCTGCATTTGAGGATGCTGGATTGGATAATAGCAAGGTAAGTTGGAAAGAACCAGACAGAGTCTTGCAAGTACATAGTATAACAGAGTTGTAGTTCTTGAATGGATTGTCTATACGGTCAACAAACAAATGTGAGATTGAATTTGGATGCTTGCTATTGAGAAAATTGGTGACAAGTTGTGACCGAAATGGGAGGGAAGGCCTTTTTAATGGTCATAATCCTTAAGCTTATCTGGTCCCTTGTGCAAAATGTTTACACTTGTCTGGTGCTTGCTATATCTTCCCAAATGTTTCTGCTTTCATACAAAATACTGCCATATGTAATGATATTTTTTAAGGCTTGTTAGTTAAGGTGAATTATCTTCGTTGTCAGTCACTAAAGTGTACCGAACATGATCCTCCATATCAATGATGATCTTTATATCTTGCAACAGGCTGTAAAGAAACCGGAAACAAGTTCCGAGAAACGATCCTTGCTCTTGGAGGCGGGAAAGCACCACTGGACGTAAGACAAACTATTCCTTTTCTTGTTGTTCTCTTACTATATTATGACGCCAGTCATACAGATGTTCTTATAACATTTTATGTGGTTTGTTTCCAGGTTTTTGTGGAATTCCGAGGACGTGAGCCTTCACCGGAGCCACTGCTCAGGCACAATGGCCTATTACAAGTTGCTACTGCATGAATATCATGTCATTAACAAGTTTTACTGGACTGCGGGGAAAGACTTGCAGGCTTGATTTGAAACACTCGGATTGTCTTAAGCCCAGGGGAACTTGTTTGGCAGTTACTGTCAGAAAATGTTCTTGTTACTGTCAGAAAATGTTCTTGTATGAAGCTTCACTCATCTCAATAAGATTGCTTTTACTCAACAAACACTTCCAAAATGCAAGAAAGAAAGAAAAACAGAATAGTCGTTGTTCCTGGGCTTTTCTCTTCTAGCAATTTTCTTTTTTGTTTCCTTTTTATTCTCTATTTTGATGGAAATAGCAACTTGAACCCATCCCTAATCAAAACAAGAAGAAAGTACCATCTTGTTTGCGTTGAAAAAGGCGCTCATCCCTACACCATCCGAACTACCTGGTATAGAAGAAAGCTAGTGCAAGGTTAGAGTTTATTTCCTAGTTGTATAGAGTTGTGAAGATACAGATTAATATTTCATTCGGTCTTTGTTCAGTTGTCGTTGAATGCAGAACTGCAGATGATAAAAGATGAGTAAAATGATCGGGTTTTGAACAGTAGATCCGTAGCCCGCACATATAAAAAGCAAAGTGGGGTGAAATTAACACACCCATTTTTACATTCTGCACTCCCACTTTGATTTTTGTATTAATTTATTGATTGAAATTCCAATTTTGCCGAAAACAATCGGGCAATGCTTTTCCCTCATAACCCCTTTATATAAGCGCAACATGTCCTTGTTGAAGTCATTGACCTTTTTATAGTCAAGCAAGCGGATTCCATTTCACTGAATAGCCAGTTCTGGGAGTAAAGTGTCGTGAATGTTTCCAAAACGTCCTTTAAGGGCATCCCACAGTTCTTTGGGTGTCTTCAACTGAAGGTACTCCCAGTGTAGGCTAGGATCAATATGTCGCCTCAGAAACATTAAGGCATCTGCTTTCACCTTATTAGATAGTTCATCATCTTTGGAGTCAGTAATGGTGGCAGTGTAGTCTTTTGCCACAAAGGCAGTTTCCATATCGGAAACCCAACGATGGTACTCAAGTCCTTCTGAGTCCAAAATATCAAACTCAGGTCGAGTTGGATCAGCCATCTACATAAAACAAGAGAGAATATATAAATTACGCAGTCATAAAGACATCCACGTAAATTATTTTCCAAACGTATGAATTAGATTTCAAGACCAAGATTCGTAATGGTCACATTTTTTTTCGATGCTATATGAAAATACTTTATCACAGTAAGTGTGTGTATAATGCGCATGAATTTTCATTATCATGGCCAAACGGTATACTGTGCATTAAAAATAATCATAGCACATTTAAATATAGCATATAAAAATAAACTACATGGCATGCTCAAATTTCACAAATATACAACAAATTATATACTACACATAATCATAGCAAATTATATAATAATAGCAAGAATATGTCATGCATAAAATAAAATGTAAACAATAGTAAAATACAAAGCATGCGTAGACATAATTTATATAAGCGTAAATAAAATAAAAACATGCTCAAAATTTCATAAATAATATATAACAATATATATAAATATATATATATGGCATGCTCAAAAATCAAATATATAATCATGCGTAAATATAATCATATAAAGCATAAATAACAAGGCATGCTTTAAGAGGATAAATATTATCTAACTAAACATACTCAAAAGTTCATAATAAAGACATAAACGATAAAATATAAAGCATGCTCAAGAAAAAAAAATACCATAGTATGAAATTAAATAAATTAAAGAGAACATAACTGATTTCGAAAAAATAAAACAATACTAGTGCACGTGCGTGTTGATGCAGGTCCATGGATCAATTGTCTTTTGCTCCAGGACAACGACCTTGTCTTGTATGAACCATCACTCATCACAGTAAGATTTGCTTTTCTTGGGGTGCTTATGAATTGTATAGTAATGAAGATAGCAGCTTTGCCTTTCTTCAGGAAGGTTGGTAAGAGATGAGTACTAGAGTGATTTAGCCATTTAGGTTTAGACTAGAAAATCCTTCCCGCGCGATGCTGCGGGGGTTTGGTTTTTCTAAACTGAATTAAGTGTATCTTTGCAATTCCTCCTTCATTCTCCTAACTTCAGTTGTTTTTTCCACCATGCTTGTAATCTCGGATATCTTCAAGGCAGCATTGTCCAAGTTTCTCCACTCCACCCTGTATGATAGATGAAACAATATAATTAGCCAGAAAGTCTCTTCTTGAAATTCTTTTGTTTGTGTATTCCCTCAACTTCTTTCAAAAATAACTTCATTCCCTGAATCATGAGCTAATATTTATATAAGAATCCAGAAAAGATACAATGTCCATTGGAATTGCCCAAAGATTTTATTTTCATTACCAAAATCCAATAAGCTATAGTAACAGAAAATTTATGTCTGCAAAAAACTCAAAAGAAAAAGTCCATTTCTAATTGGGAATCAAATAGAAAAGTCCGGAGTCTAATCAATTTTGTCAACCATGTGAAAGAGAAACAGAGGATATTTTTAGGTCATTCTATATGTAGTATTAGCATTTCATATTCCATCTTGCAACGAAAAATCAAGTAAGGGACCATCAGCTGAAACTATATACTTAATCTCAGAAACAACCAAGCAGACCTAACAAATAATTAATCAAATAATGAACGAACCATTTTAAAGGTCATCCATATATAAGCATTAAACAACTGAAATGAGCTTTATCAAGAGCCAAACGAAGCAACCCTAAGAAATCATACTTTCAATCCAGCAATACTAAAAGAAAAGTAGACATATAAGCATTAAATCCCTTCATTGACCTCCTATTAAAACAAAACCAAGTAACCCCTTAAATCAAGCAACCCTAACTAATTACCTGTTGTTTGTGTTCAATTACTGCAGTTTTAGATTGCACATTTTGTTTCATTAGCTTTATATAGCAGGTTCCGTTGATCAGCTTTAGCACTCTCATAATCCGCTGCATTAGCTTTCACATTACCTGTCCCCTACAACATTAAATCAAATTAAGTCACTAATTCATCACCTTAACTCATTTAAATGACATTGAGTTTTAATACAACAGTACTTACTTGTTGACATCTGACAGATGGGTCTTTTGAATGCAAGTCCTACTGAGCTTTGTCTCAGTTGGCGCAGGTCATTGCAACTCACCAGCTTCTCTAACCCTCAATTTTTCAGTTCTACCTTGGTTGCTGCCTAGATGACAAAACTTTAGACCAATAAGCATCACATTAGATTCAAATTAAAAGAGGAGATGCAGATTGAAAACGGGTCTGTCAAAATTTTTCACTTCTTCAGTTATAGGATTAGAACATAGTGAAATTTCATACCTTACCACTCATACTATGGTCAACTCGTAGCCACCTCCACAGTAGATGGGTCACCAACATTCAGATCTGCAATAGTAACATGAGAAGTCAGTACGTTTCTTTCTTTATTTTACTGGCAATACACTGTTAAAAATTATCTTCTCTCAAGCAGATGTGCAAAATCAATGGATGGAAGAGAGTTCTATGATTTGTGATGGTATTACCAACATTGTGCCAGTAAATAAAGAAATTAAGTTTGCTTGGACAGTTATGCATCTATTATCTTCTTCTTTTAAGAAATCTAAAGTAACTTAAAAGATTTAAAAAGTTGGAGACGTCGCATATTGCATGATTTGAAAATAGAGTTTCTGATGTCAGTTGGGTTTTGAATACAAATATTTGGATCAGTGTTTTGACATAATGTCAGTGGCAATGGTCCTTTGTTTCCTGGTGAGCAATTAATAAATTGATTATTGCACTTCATGGATCCAGTACAGTATTTGTGAAAAATTGGGAATTGGAGGATGAGTGCATTCGTTCTATATTTTTCTTCTACTTTCTTCAATACTTAAAAAAAAGACCAAGCAAGTGAAATAGAGGCAATGACATGTCATTTACATCCATTACCTGGAGTGTTTGGCATAAGTTTACTATAGTAAAATGCAACACCTCGATCTCTAGCAGAATTTATTAAATTCTTCTACCTAGATATCTATAGATGATTCTTGAAAAATAAGTTGAAAAAATCTAAACAATGTGTTTTCAAAGGTCATGTCAAATACTCATTAACAATTACGTATGTATATGGACACCAAATTACTAAATGAAGAAGTAGCTTCATTTACTGTTTAACTATATTGAAAGATAAGCCAAATCAATCTAGATAATGTGTTTTTAAAGTATGGTCGTATTGAAACTCCTATGGATTTAATGTTATACAAACCTGAAGCTTGTTCTGATTTCTAACAACCAACAAATTCAGCCATCAGACCTTGCAGAAACATTCCAACTCTCAGCATACAGATGCATTTGAAGTCAAGCTAGAGAACCTGTATTATGTTAATAAAATTAGTGTTCAGTGATCATATCTATGTACTGCAAAACTAATTTGCTATAAGAACTGTACATAAGAATTTCCATGATCAACTTGTAACTATAAAAGATTAATAGTTCTGAAAGAACTGTGTGCAACAAAGTAATGTCTTCTTACTTGATATAAATTCTTGAGAAAAAAATCAAAAGGTCAAACCTTGCAGAACCTCTGCCAACAATGAAGAAAAGATCCAACTAAAAGTACAGTGCAAAAATCCACCTTTAAACTACCTAATTGAAGATGCAAAACCAAATAGAGATAACTATCCCTGATCTCTATTAACCGTTGCAACCAAACATCCTTGTCTAAAAATGAAATGCCAAAAATGTAATTCCAAAAACAGAAGAGCCAACAAAAAAAAAAAGAATGTTCTGATAGATTAATGAAAGTAGTTCTTCAGGAATTCTGTTTCGTGATATAAGGACAAAGAGTCTAGCAATATATATGTAATGTCATCAAATTGATTCAGTTATTAATCGATAGCATATAAATTTAAGTACAAACCAAATGAGGTAATATTGAATGTTTTAATTACCTGGATGAAGCTCGACAATGAGTGATGGAAGTCTAAGTTTCTGCGAGCTTCAATCCAATCTGAAACTGTGCTTGGCAAATTGATACACGACAATTCTGAACATGTGAAAAGAACTTATCAATTAAACCACAAATCGAAAACAACGAATATCAAAATCTGACAGATGTTACAAATGCAACACACACAGAAATCTGCTATGTCAGTTTGCTTTACATCAT
This sequence comes from Rosa lucieae, assembly GCA_024704745.1. Taxonomy (NCBI): domain Eukaryota; kingdom Viridiplantae; phylum Streptophyta; class Magnoliopsida; order Rosales; family Rosaceae; genus Rosa; species Rosa lucieae. The sequence goes on along the minus strand of CM045493.1, from coordinate 20,241,145 downwards.
TAAAGCAGAAAAAACCTTCTGAAAGAACTCTAAAAGTAATGCCTTCTTACTTGATATAAATTCTTGAGAAAAAAAAATCAAAAGGTCAAACCTTGCAGCCCCCCTCTGCCAACAATGAAGAAAAGATCCAACTAAAAAACAGTGCAAAAATCCACCTTTAAACTACCTAATTGAAGGTCAGCAGCGATCGAAAAAGGCAAAGAAAATAATATTGAAATGGTAAAAATGCAGCAATGGGAAGAATGCAGCTTTTTTTCTGCCCCTTAGTTTGAGATAGGCTTCCACTAAGTCACATCGAAAAGAGCTAAACTGAGAAAAAATTTCAATCAGTAAATTTCAGGTCTAATGAAGCAGGCTGAGCTTCATAATCCAATTAATCGTCCAGATTTGAAAGTGGTAAAGAAACAAAGCTTGTAAAAAATAAATACTCATGTGAATTCAAAATCAACAATAACAAAAAGCCCAATCAAAAACCGCAGCAGATAAAAAGTAAGAAAAACTATAGAAGAGAAAAAGTTTAAATCTTGAATCATCATCGTTGCTTAATACTGTAGCAATGCAGATCAATTGAATACACCAAAAACACTCACAGAATTCGATGATGCAGTCAAATCAACTTAACACTGTAGCAAGCCAGATCAATTGAATACCAAAAACACTCACAGAATCCGATACAACTCGCATAAAGAAATGAACTTGAGGCACAATTCAAAGCAATCAAAGGAACCCAGAAAGAGAAAAGGCTGAAGTACCTCAACAGTGATTATAATCAGAAGCTATAGACGACAACCTGAGAAAAGGAGACCTGATGAAGTACCTCAACAGTGATTAGAATCAGAAGTTATCTTTTCTAAAATGAACAGTAAAGTGTAGTTTAGCTTTCGTATATTTAGAATAGAACTTGGACTAAATCCTAATATCAAAAAAAGACTGAAATTCAACACTGTGCTGTAATAGATTAATTAATACCCATAGAGGTTTACCCAATTCTTACTGTTCTTGATTTCAATTCCCCAGCCGACGTCGGTTGAATATGAAGCTCGATTTGGATAGAGGCTGCCCGAAAAGGATGAATCATATTTAATCGTTGATGTCGGTGGATTATCAGATTGGATTTCGATTTTGTTTGATAGAGATTTCCAGAAAAGTATGAGGTCGGTTGCAACGCTTGGTTTAAGAAGGATTAACTGTGGTTCTCTATATTGCCTCAAGATAGAGACTTCTGAAAAAGTATGAGGTCGGTTGCCTCATATAGAGACGTCTGGAAACGTATAGAAGCATGGCAACCCGTAATTAGAAGAAGAAGAGAAGGGCAAAAGCGTCATTCAATTGGGGCTCGAATGAACAGTTGCGACGCCAATGAACAGTCCACGCCCTTTAGATAATAGATAATTGGTGTTTTGGTTGATGGCACTTGTCTTTCAAGGCAAACCTTCTTTTCTCAATTTAAAAAAATACAAGAGAAACAAAACCAAAAATCATTTGTTGAGAGTGGGATTTGAACCCACGCCCTTTCGGACCAGAACCTTAATCTGGCGCCTTAGACCAACTCGGCCATCTCAACTTTTGATGCTACCTGCCATATTTTTTCTGTAATCATTTTTTTATTTAACTATTTTATTTTGGTTAAACAAACTTGAGCACTCACGTAGCTCTCGTTGTGTTTTGTTTGGTAGATCTCGGATAGAGACCAACGATGGCTCGAGCAGGAGGCATCACAAACGCAGTGAATGTAGGAATCGCCGTCCAAGCTGATTGGGAAAACCGCGAGTTCATCTCCCACATTTCTCTCAACGTCCGCCGCCTCTTCGATTTCCTTGTCCAATTCGGTAATTTGTTCATCTCTTTTCTCCTGCTGCTTTTGGGTATGTCTCATTTGTGATTTAGATTCACTTTGTTCGGTTGGTTTCATTTTGCTGCCTTATTTTGGGAATGACCCATCTGAGATTCCGGACCGATTACCTTAAAGTTGATAGCTTTTGTGAATTTGCTGATTTGGGTGTTTCTCATTTTGGAATATTGGGATGGTTTTAGACTTGTTTGAGTATTTTGGCCTTGTTTTCCTGCTTTTCTTACTTCCCAACTTCATTGGTTTCATGTAACACTCTAGCTTGCCGGGCTCTTTCTTTCTGTGTTTTTTTTCCTGATGTTGGTTAGTTTTTAAGTTTGAAAATGGCTCTTGTTTTTGAGAGGCTCTACTGAATTATGCAAAATGCTACTTGATGTTACACGCTCTTGGTCTTGGACTCATTTTTGTGTTTCTTATTGAAGAGGCTACAACAAAGAGCAAATTGGCATCACTGAATGAGAAGCTTGATACTTTGGAACGGAAGCTAGAGCTCCTTGAAGTTCAAGTGGGTACTGCATCAGCTAACCCTTCTCTTTTTGCTCGTGATGTTTAGAAGATCATGCCATTGTTTTAATATACGTGTAAGCATTCTCTTGTCTATAGCGTGACCATGAATAGATATCCTGGTATTGTAACCCAGTTTTAAACTACTCCATCATTTTCATGTTTATGTGAGTGGTAGAGTTCCATCTGTCATTTGTCTACATTGTAGAGATACGCTTGGAACACAGCATTCTGTGCTCAAGGTCTTTTACTTTTTGTTAATGATGAAGTTCACTTCAGTTAATGCAGTGATCAGGTTTCACTGTGTGCATTCTTTCATCATCTTCTTAGTCCACTAGATTAGTGCAGTGCATTTAGTTATGAAGTCGTTCGTCTTGCCAAGTCTCTTTTCCGTCTGGCTTCATCTTTTCTGTAACCAAGAATAGCTCAGTATTTTGGTAGTATGACGCTCTCCATGTAATAGTAATACCATATTCTTAACTACCTCGAACTATTACTTTAACATTTGGCAAGAGTTGTAGGCTTAGGTTCAGTGCTAAACATGCTAGTTTTTAATATCAACTCAGGTATCATACAGCTTTATGAGGGTTAACAACCTTTTTGGTTCTTCTTCTTTATCTGTTTCGGGGTATAGCCAATTTGGTCCTTACCTCTCCCAATCTGGTTCTTGTGTTTGTCTCCATTAACCAATTCGGTTCATCCCATCAATTTGTTGTTCCGTAACTTAAATCTGATGACCAAATTGACAGAAACACATCAAGGCAGGGATGTATTTCCAATCCTCATAATCTCTCCAGTACTAGATTTGGAACATGTACCCAGTTAAAATGAAATGAACACCTTGCTATAACGGATACTTGTAATAGCATCTTTCCATTTTTGTCATGATCCTAATGAATAATTCAATTATCTGTTTTGTTGATTCTCAGGTTTAACTTTCTATTTATTTGTTTCTTCTTAGCTGCATAGGATTTGCCTAAATAGTCCAAATCGTTAAATTATTTCATCATTATAAATTATGTTTCCATGGTTTGTCTTTAAAATTCCTGAAAAGAAGATATCGTATTAGGCTATTAGCCTTAGATGTCGATATCGATCAATTCAGAATGTCATGGATCATAGTCAACTACTCTTGCATGTTTCAAATTATGGATCAGTTGTTTATCGGTTGGTGATCAACAAATGATGATTGGAGAAATGTTGTCCATAGATGAAGTTCAGGGTATTGTAATCAAAGCACCAGCTGGTGGAGAATTATTTCAGAATGAAATCTTTTACAGAGCTATTTGATAAACTTACGCGACTTTCTAGAGCTCTCTTCTTCAAGGAGCTGATAGGAAAATTCTGCTTGGGAGTTGATTTTTGGGTTCCAGGTACTTTTCTCCAATGATCAACACCAGCTTATCGTAATTATGTTTGATGATGAGTACTACTCAAGATCAGGGGATATTGATGATTCCATAGCTGAGAAAATGCCCGATGACAGTGAGGCTGCTTGCAGACTCTGAATATTTACCAAGCTGGTAACTATATTTCCTTGGTATTGGGAAGATTTCAGTCGGCCCTGGGAACTTGCTGGTAATAATATGAGAATCAGACATCAGTCGCGTTACCCTGAATTAACTCAAATCCCCTTCCGCAAATAGAAGAACGAGACAAAAAGAAAGCTAGAGAGAAGGTTTTCCTTTTTTAGATAATAAAATTTGAAAAGAAGGGTTGTCGTTTTAAAAAGGGAAAATGGTATGTACGGTACCCCCTGTCTTTTGCCTCCTTATAACTTTTGGTACTTGTACTTCAAAAAATCGATGGTGGGTCGGCTGGAAGGCTCTATGGAGAGAGAGAAAAGTGGGGGCGGCGGTGGGGAGGTGAGCCTAGCGGAAGAGAGGGCTAGATTAGGAGGGCAAAGAGGGCCAAGATCGGGGCGAGAGAGGCCCACATTTTTGGTGGGTCGGGTTGAGGTGTTTGTTTGGTGGGAGTGAGAGAGGCGGGCTGAGTGGGAGTGGTCGGAGTTGGAAGCAGAGGGCGGTGAATACGGCCGACCGAAAATTGGTACATATGATCGTTACCTCCGTTACAGAGTTTGCCAGCTGACAATTTTAGAAGGGCATTTTTGTCCATTCATATATTAATTTTCTTTTTCTCTAAGCATTTTTTTCTTCTCTTTTCTCTCTCTGTCTCTGTTCTTTCTCTATTCTTATCTTCTTGTTCACTTCTCTTGAATACGTCGCAGCTACTTTGGAGGTGGTTGCAGAATGAAGCCGTGCAATTGCACAAGCTTCTTATCGAGTCCTCCATTTCTTTTCTCCTTCATTTTTGTTGAGAGCTTAGTCTTTGTTAACAGCTCAAATTCTGGAATGGTTCATGTACCAAAAGTGATAAGGAGGTAAAGGTAAGGTACCGTACGGACCATTTTCTCTTTTAAAAAGTTCGTTGGGGGTGCTGGAAGAAGGGACGTTTTGCTTGCCATCAAAGAATTTGGGGGGAGGTTCAACCAGGAAGTTTTTGCTCATCTTTTTTTTTTTTTTTTTAGCTTCTCTCTGCATCTGATATTAAGAGCATACCATGGTCGAAAGATATACGACCTTCTTTATATTTAATGATAGACCTGTACCGCCAGCTCGTCAATAATGAAACTCATAGCTCTTGTAAAATATATAATTTTGTTTTTGTTTTTTTTTTTAATAAAATCCTTCCAAGTGTCGTTTCTCGGGTCAACTGAGATAATTAAGTTGGTATTTGGTAATTGGTATTCTGTCGGTTTCAACTTCCATTCATGCCATACCATTACCTTAAAACTGAATTTGTAATCACCTGGAACATCCCCAACTTGACTTTTCATGATTCTGGTCTTAATAGAATTTTTAATTGTTATATAACCTGGCTCTGTTATTGTTGATGCGTATTATGTCAGAAGACTTGCACTAGTTCATCTGTAATGTTGCACGCCAAAAATGCATCGTCTCCGATTCCGGATCCTCCATTGCACACGGTGCCAGATTCAGCCGGTACCGTTGAACATGCTCAAATACTCTCACGTCTTTCAACTTATGGGTTCAGTCAACTATTCATCCGTGATAAACAACTGATGATTGAAGAAAAGATGTCTATGAATGAACTTCAAGGTATTATTGTTTGGCTCCAAAACCAGCTGGTATGCAAACAGTCTCTTTTGGGCGAGTGGTTGCGCAGGCGTGCCAGCACCGCGGGGTGCAGTCGTTGGGGTAGTCCCGTGACCTGACTTCTTCTTCAAGCGCTGTGGACGAGGAGAGCACCAACCTCGTCACAGGGTTCTTTTCTTGCCTTCTGGAGAAGGACTTCTTTGCCTTACGCGGGTAAGGGCTTTGGATGTGGTCTCTTTGCGTCCACCAAATCGATACTCAACTTGAAAGCCGAGCAGAGCAATCACTGGGAAGTTGGAGAGGAACACGGGTTTGCTAAAGCGTGACTCTAGCTTCGCTGGAAGTAACAATGGCGGTTGTGCTCGCAGTCGGCTCCTGGGGAGACTGGGACTGGAAGTACGGTCGCCGAGTTGATCTGGTGAGGCTGACAGTCGGCTCGCGAGGAGACTAGGACTGGCGGGCGGACACCGGGTTTCAACGAGGTTGAGGGTTTGCTCCGGAGAGGCTTTGCAATCGCTGGGATTGATTACTCAGAGAGATTAAAGGTCAAAAGGTTTCTTTCGTATCGTGTTTAGCCTCTATATATAGGCTTATTGTAGATTCACTTCCCCAATAGGAATGGAATACTATATCTTGGGCCACAGTTATTGGCCTTGAATCAAATCAAAACTCTTGATAGCATTGATATTATTATGGGTGATAACTATCCTCTCCTATCATCGCTAGAATATAGGCAAGGATTAATTGCCTCTGTGAAAATCCTAGATACGATCGCTGGATGCAAGCAGTAGGATACTCACATATTAATTGCAAATATATCTTTACGCCCCCACGAGCGCTCAATTAAGGACGATATCTTCTTATGAAACACGGGATGAGCAACACCACAACCCAAATCCGTATAGTCCCATTTTTGGGCCGCAGATATCAGCCCACTGGCTCAGACCCACTAAAGGATTTTGGCAAAATTACTTTTGGGCTCAAACAATTATTATCAAAACACCTGCAGAGGCAGGTGAGAAAGATTTCGGAACTAGAACCTTTACAGAGCTATGTGGTAAACTTCCATACTTTTGCAGAGTTGTTTTCTTCTAAAAACTTACAGGAAAGTTATTCCGCAGAGAGTTGATATTGTGGTTCTGGCAGCTCTGCTCCACAGATCAGCAACGGCTTATCAATAATATGTTTGATGATGTGAACTACTGCCAAGTAGACATCGGAGATTCCGCTGTCGATAGACTACCTGATGAGAGTGAGGCCTTCATAAGACTCGGAACGTTTACAGAGCTGCTAGCTACATTTCCTTGGCATTGGGAAGGTTTCAGTCGACTTTGGGAACTTTCTGGCGATGATCAGTCCCGCTATGCTGAATTTTTCTTAGGTTTGTCAACTTTTTGTATCAGAACTCAGGCTTCCTATGGCTGATGATATCAGCGGCTGTCCCAGTGACTCTCCCTTTTAACACTTGTTTTCTTTGGTCATGATCAGTGGTTCACTCCCCCAGAGCTTATCAGTGTAACTTCCATGGGATTCGATCGATTCCCTTTCTATATAATGTAGCAATTTGCGTGCATCTTTATTGTTTTCTAGCTGCACCTACACAGATAATCGTTGTTATAAATGCTCATATAATCATTGTCCAGAGGATTCTTTGTTACATTGCAATTAACAATGCATTCCATCGCAAAATGAGGCTCCTTATCTTGAGCCTTACCTTCTATCCGAGTATCTGATATAACCAATTTACTGATATCTCAATCAAAACAACCATTTGTTAAGCTAATCCGATTGGAAATTCTTGATCCCAAATTGAAAGTCCAAAGGAAAAATAGGGAAGACCAACTCTATGTGGACAAGGGATAAGGACATGAGAAAGTAATGCGAAATTAAGGAAGGTACAAAGAGAGCAAATAAAGCACGAGAAGGAGAAGACTACTATATCAGAGGAATACCAAGTCCACCTAAATCACAGTTTCTGTGTCGAGCCTAATTAAGAATGAGAGGGGAAAATGAAAGAAGAGCTAGACATCAAACTTGATGACAATTTCTATGTCGATCCCATTAAAATGAAGATTGAATACTGAAGAATACGTAAGACCATAACATTGAGTATGTTTTCCTGCAAATAAATAGTGAATGCCAAGGATGGTCCCGAGCTAGTTCAAAGAATAATGGCTCTACAATGTAGCTCTTATATTTTACTGCAAAATGATGTCACCAACTAGCTTCAAATTCTAGTTGCCTTTCTCATCACACCGCTGGGTGATGCCTAATGTTTGAATCTAAATACAAAATGAGCACATTTTAAGCTAGTTGGTGATATCATTTTGGGTAATGCAAATCAAAAGTATTGCATTGGGTTCGACCATTCACTCATTTAACCATAATGACAAAAATGTTTATATCAAACCCTTAGACATAATCATAATAACAAATGGTCAACCAATTTCTAATCTATAGGATAATTTTCAAATTGTCAACCACACTGATTTTGGTAGGCTGTTTTATCAGTTTATTCAGAACAGGCAAACAATGCAAAAGGTTCATGAGGAAGTATGACAACGTTAAGTAAATTCATATAGTTTAAAAGAAGGTTAGGAAAAAATATATTACACAAGGTGCATAATTTCAAAAAGAGCTTTGTGAAGTTATCCTCATTTTCTCTTCCATCACCTCATTTTCTCTTCCATCACTTATGCAATGCAACTAAAATAATCATTCACAATTTGATGAAAAACTCATAAAACCTTTCACTATCTTGGCTCTGGAGGGGCCATTTGTGTCAAAATAGTTGAAGGTTCCGAAGGAGTAGGTGGCGGTATCCTTCTGTCCATGATTATGGAAAAGCGATTAGATCCAGTACTTTCTATGGATCTCATGTATTCTGATGCATTGTTCTCTATTATCAGAGAATCCTCTAGCTCGCGAACAATGTCAGCCATGCCTGGTCGGTAAGCAGAGAAGGGCTCAATACATGACAATGCTACCTCCACCACCCTCCACATAGCTTCTGCATGGTACGCTCCTTTTATGTTTGGATCCACAATTTCATCAATCTTTGACTCTCTTATATAGGGTTTCGCCTGCATGCAGAAAATGTATTTTTGTTAATTAGTACTTTATGGACTATTACGCTTTTTCAAAATGACATTTGAATCTCCATTGGTGAAGTTTCTTCCAGCAGTTTGTCAATGTTACGTGATGCAAAAGGTCGTTGGTCTTTACATAAAAAGTCCAACTCAGAAACTATATGCATCAACATATTGGAGTCATGAAACATAGTAAAACATACCCATTCGACTAAGCTCCACTCGGGACGTGGCCTGTGTATGTTCAGAGGTTCCCGACCAGTAACAATTTCAAGTAGAACCACGCCAAAGCTAAACACATCACTTTTTGCTGATAAATGATGGGTTGTGTAGTACCTGAACAATACATAAAAATATAAAAATTAGGTTATTCTCAAATGTATATGCCAAAGTTAGAAACCATACTATAGTAACCGTCTATTTCTTCAGGCTACCAAAATGATAAAATATGTAAATTACTTTCAAATAACCTAGCAATCAACTCTAATAATATAAATCGCAAATACTTCATATGACTGATATCACTATATCAGTGTACTTGTAGTCCAACATCTCTATCCCATTTATAATTGTAAGTTAAAATAAGAAACGTGGAGATCAAACTTAGGCTAGAGAACCAATCTTACTCTGGATCCAGGTATCCAGCTGTTCCTCTAACTTCCAGAGAAGCACCACTGTCACCTTCTTGAGGAGCATATTTTGAAAAACCAAAGTCTGCCACCTTGGCACACATGCTTTGATCCAGAAGTATATTACTTGATTTCACATCCCTATGTATAATGCAACGCCCAGCAAAATTGTGCAGATGTGTCAAACCTACAACAGTGAATGCATAACTTCAAGCATTCTGATATTCTAAATGTTTATACAAAAGAAATGGAGGAATCAGAAAAACAAGAAGTAAATGGAATTTTCACATCAGAAATATTCTAAAGCTGGTATGCCTTAAATATTTAAATACCAATATAGGTGGAATTTCAAAACAAGGAACAAGGTCCTTCAGATTTCGATGTTGCCTTTCTATTTTCTTTAATAGGATTCGCAATTTCCTTCAATCATATGGAAGTTCTATGTATTCATCATCATTAGTCACATTTGAAGATTTAAGGAAACAAGAAGGTCGAATACAATAATTAAATTGAATTCTCATATCATTACCTCGAGCAGCACCAAGAGCAATTGATAGTCTTGTTGGCCAGTCCAGAATTTTTCTTTTTGCTGCTTCCCCTGTTAATATATGGTTTTCAGTTTTGTATAAAAAATAAATTAAAAAAAAAGTGATTTTCAGTAAACAATCAGTGTTAACAAGCATGAGTAAAAATATCATTGACATGAGCAGTACCATATAGGCGATCTTGCAGAGAGCCATTGGACATAAATGGATAAACAAGAATTTCTTGGTCCTTTTCGTTACAATAACCAAGAAGAGGCACAAGGTTCTCATGCCGAATAGTTGACAGAAGATTTAGCTGTAAATGACATACAATTGTCAGGTATTGTGAACTAATATCTTTATATATGACTATGGCATTAAATAGAATGGAGAGATTAATACGTTATAGTCATTTCTTGATCTGTGAACAAGTAGACACAGTTAGAGATGGGACTTTATAAAGTAATGACTTTCATAAACATGAGTACTTGAGTAATGAGCCACTAGAGTATTACCACCACAAATTGGATGGAACTGTATAAGTGCTATACAAGAGTATGAAATACTATAATCAGGAGTGCTAAAAAATAATAAAATATCCCACCTCATTATCAAACTCCCGAGTCCCTTGGGTTGATGTTGCTGATCGAACCTTCACTGCCACTTCCTGACCGTCAGTTAGAGTGCCACTGTAAACAGACCCAAAACCTCCTTCACCTATCAGCGTTTTGTAACTTTGGGTGACAGCCTCTAGGTACTCAAGAGTAAATGTCTCTATTGCTATTGATTTCATCATCAGATCATCCATGCTAGGTAATGAGAAAATTAAATCTGCAATTTCAGGATAACTTTGTTCAGAGTCTGCATATCTAAAAATACAATGTCTTATTGACTTTATAATTTATATACCAAGTTAACTACAACTGTATAGGTCATTTGGAATGGGTGTGTTTATTAAGGCAAAAACCCGAAATGAAATTTATTCCTAGAATCTCAGAATATGTAAGTCGGAATAACAAGAGTAATAAAGCGATTAGTGCACTAACTCTTTGCCATGGGATACGGGTTCTTATCAACTTTTCCTCGAGGCATAAACTTTTGTCTCCACATGAAAAAAAAAATCCCGGCTACAGCTGTTACTAGTAAAGATCCAGATGCAGCAGCAGCACTAATGATGATTCCTCGTTTCGAGAATTTTTGGACACCCGTCACACCACAATTTCCATGGCTGCAGTATAGACATAGTAATTTCAGATTTTCTGGATACCTCTAGTTATTCTTCAATTTACACAGTTTGTTTCAATGCAGATACAAATAGACTCATACTCTGTTGTAAATTTTAAGCCATTGAAGGTTGATGGACTAACTTTGGTAAGCTGAGGATTGCAGCCAAAATTTCTGCAGAGAAAGCAAATGACAGTGAATCTATAACAGCATACAATGGAATTCACATAGTACATGCAAGGTCAGATTTGAGTATTTGTCAAACCCATATACAATTAGAGCTTACAGTGTTTCCAAATTTGGTTGTGAGGCAAGAGAATTTGGAAGTGACCCCGAAAGATTATTATGGCTCAGATCCCTGATGATATGATGGAAAATCACTCAATAAGAAAACAAAACATGCAAAAGAGTCCGACAAACGACAGTATCACCTGACTGCCCAAATCTTATTTTTGAAGAGAAGCAGAGAAAACGTGTCAAGCTTAAAGAACAATAAGCCACTAAGTTTACATCTCTGTTTTGTTGAATTATATAGACGAGCAATCATCTAAATACAGTAATTCTGCTATGAAAAACAAAAAAACAAACACAGCATCCTGACAGTTCAACTTACATGGCATTCTAGTAGATATGGTGTGTTTTCATATAAGTATGAAACTATGAATATTGGATAAGTAATAAGATTTTTTTTTTTTTTTTTTCAGTTGATCATATCAACAACTAGTCTTTTGTGAGTCGAACTCACGACCTCCCACTTACAAAGGGGAGACTTATGCCACTAGACCAAATGATACTAGGCAGTATTCTGCAGTAATAAGATAAATATTCACTATCAACAGATAATGAGGGGTATATCTTCCTAGTTATATGCCCTAAACAGGATGTAAGACAAAGACACTTCCCTCGCCTAAAGCTAATGGTGGATGGAGGGATTAAGCAGTTTAAAAAGCATAATGTCATTGGCTCATGCAACTAGATGCTAGAGAACTTTTACAATGTATAAGTCAGATGTGTAGTTGAAAACATACAAATCCACCAACTGCAAATGCCATTATTCCAAACTTGAGTCTAAAGAGAAATTTACACTGAAATCAACATGGAACGTTCAAGAAATTCTGGAATTTGGCCTATAAACCCATTGTTGCTGAGGTTCCTACAGATCAAAAGCAAAGAACAGTAATGAACCGCAATTAGAGCAGCATTTAGAAGGGAAAGTGCAACATTAACTACCCAACAATAAGTGCTTTAAACATACAGGAATTTTAGGTGAGTCAGCTTAGTGATGCTTTTAGGAAATGGTCCTATAAGTTTGCGTTCTTCATCAGACCCTCTCTGAATGCCAGAAGAAAGATCCCTGAAATTGATAATAATGAATGAAGCTAAACATGGGAAATACACACAAGCTAGAAACCAAGTTTATATATGAAAGACTATCAATATCCAATAAAGTATCGACTTTTAATAAATGTAACCAATAAAGGTGTAAACTTTGCAACCGAAATCATCGCACAACACTGAAACTGCACAATTCAATACAAAAGCCATATCCTCACCTTTAATACACAGAAATTTGAAAAGAAAGGGAAACAAAAAAAACTTACAGTTTGGTAATGACAGTGACAGCATCAACAGTTTCACAACCTATACCATTCCAGGGAACAGGAAGACATGGGTCTGCAGTCCACCCTTCCCAAACTTCATTCATCTGATTATTCTCCAGCAACTCACTCCTCACCTCCAAAATCACTTCCACTATAAATGTGCCATAAGTGAAACAAAATGTTACACCAGTTCAAGAAACAATCAAAGACCCACTAAAATACTGCAAAAACCCACTTGAAAACACTCCATTGCAGCCAAAACCAAACTCACCGTCATCTGTGTTAGTCTCCTGAACCAACTGGTGCACCTGCAAAATCTCATAGGCATTGCAAATGGGTCCATTTTCAGACTCAGACGCCTTAACCAGAGTCAGATTCAGATACCCATTTGCTGTCACGTTCAAAGCAAGCTCCCTGTAATTTGACCCATTACCCATAACATCAAATCCTTGCCGTCTCAGCTCACTGTTCAAGTAAACATCAAAAACCCTCTTCCCAGCTTGAACAGTGTGATTGACTTCATAGAAGTACAGGAACAGAAGGTAGTGATTGTTTGTTGAGGACAGGCCATCGTGAAGAATGACCAAGCGGTCTGAAGAAGCTAGAGCTGTTTGGAGCACCTGAATGGGTACTCGAGCATCTGTGACTCCCAGAACGTTGACCTTGGGTTCTGCTCTTATGTGGAAGGTTCCCAGGTCGACAGTTGAGTTTGTTAACCAGATTCTGTCACTCGGGTCAGCTTCGTACCTGAAATAATGAGATTAATTAGCAAGCAGTTTATTCCTTGCCAGCATTGGGGTCTAAATGGGTACAGACCCCGACCCGATCGTATTGGGCCCTTGGGTGCCAAGCAACTGCTTTTGTTTGATAAGCACTTTTGAATTAGGATAAAATCATAAAAAGGAAAGAAAAAAAAACAGATGGAAAAATCTAGAAACAGAAAGGTTGCATAGTTACTTGGAAGCGGTTCCTGTAAAAGCATATGCCATATGATAAATAATCATATTTGAAGTAACACGTTTTGGTAACCGTGAAAAAAAAAAAAATTCGAACTCTGAAGTCCGAACCCACACCCCATCCCCCCCCCCAGTGTTTTTGTAACCCAGGAAGAAAATTCAAACTTTGAATGTGAGTTTGTTTTCACCGTAATGTAATGTTTTTAAAGTACGTAATTTTTTGTACGACTAATTTATAAAAATCATCAATGTGTTTTTGAAACATATTTATCATACGATGTCAATATGATAAACATGTTCACATGATAGATTTAGCTACTTTGAAAAATTAGTCATACAAAAAATTACCTACTAAAAGAATGTTCTCTAACCAAACTCATTATCATATGCGTACTTCTTACGCTTCTTTTAGTAGGTAATTTTTGTATGACTAATTTTTAAGAGTAGCTAAATCTAGCATGTGATCTTTTATCAGATTGACATTGTATGACTAGTACGCAAATATTGTTGTTATTTGTATCACATGGTCCTGCAATCTGTTTAAGTGGGGGAAATGGATATGAAACATTTAGATTTTGTTAGAAGAATGTTTGTTATAGGATCCATTATGTAACCCCTACATTAAGAAAACTACAGAGAACAAACAGATCCAGTTTAATGTGTCGTAATTTTATATGCATATGCCATTGTTCTTTCTGTTTCATTACTCATCATTCCCAGATGCATTGCCACGTGATCACGTGCCACCAGTATAGAAAAGAGAGCAAGACTACAGAATGAGGGTTCACCCAGACTGTAGAAGATCATTTTTAGTGATTACTTAAGCTACAATCCATCCAAGTCTCTTAAGTTTCTATATTTAGTACTTTCTTAAACCTAAAGAAATCAAATAGAGAAAACATACCTGATGAACTTTGGTGCTCTTATATCATCAAAACTAGTCCTTTTAAGCAGTTCCAGAACACTTGAAGAGAAGTCCTCTAGATAGTAACCCAAGTTCCACAGAGGCCTCAACTGAATCTCTGAAATATAAAGTGCTCCTTCGTCACTTACCAAGCAAAAGTGTGTGTAGTCCTTGGTAGCTCTAAAGACTCCCTCAACCGCTAAATCATCGGATGTATCTACAACTCCGATTGTGGTCACACCAACGGCAACTGTAAATTTCACTCCCCAGATGCCTCCGAAAATACCCCTTATTAGATAGTCTTCACCCTTTTTTGATGGTAAGGTATAACATCTTTTCTGATTTGGACCAACGTGAAACACCCTTGTTTTATTGTTAACATAATCAATCGCAATTGGCTTTCTGTCCTCACAACTTAGCCTATTACGAAACTCATTAAAGTCTGTTACCCAACTTATGTTTCTTATACCTGTAAAATTAGATTCTGAGCAGCATGCAATACTCACAAAGCTGCTTGAATTATTGCCTGCATTGTTCAATTAGCAAAAAATCAAATTAGATCTTATTGTTAAAACGATCATGGTTAACAAGAACATACACCATGTTAGCCATGTTAGAAAAATCAAATTTCTAACCAAATTTCGAGATCTGAACAGAAAGATGAAAATAGAGTCATGCATGTCTTTGCATAATGCTTAGGTGATGTCCAATACATAATATACCGATCTGTCAGATCATGAATAATTGGGTTCTAGCCCCAATTTGTTCAACCAATATGTTTCTACTGATCTAAAATTATATACAAAATTTGAAAACCCTTAAGAATTTCTTTCTTCATGATACTAAATTTTGCTCACAAACTTACCTTCATCTGCAGAAGTCAATGGATTAAAAATGAAGAGACAAAGTATGAAGAACTCTGTCAGTCTTAAAACCCAAATGTTTAATTGCTTCATCATCCTTTTATCACAATCCAAAGTCGCCCCATTTGATTATCAAGCTCATAATCAAGAATCCAACATATCTCGTTTTGCAATTCCACCAACTTGACCAAAATCTTAAACACCGGCTTCGATGTAACAGTTCAAACAAAAGACCTTGATCACTACCAGCACCTGAAGTATGTAACAAAGAAATTCTCTAGCTTTGTTTTCAATGGAATATGATCCGAGAGCTGCAGAGACAAAAGGGTATCAAAAGGGTTTTCAGAATAGGAGAGAGAAGAGATCTGAGAGTATGGTTTGACTTCTAAACGTGGAGAAACAGTGCCAGACGATAGAACAAGGAAGAAGATGAATTAGATAATAATACAGAGTTAATCACAACTATTTTTTAACAAATTATAGTTTTTTGTTAGAGTGGTGGATGAGGTTTTAATAATTAGTATACAATTAACTAAAATGGTTTTTTTTTTAAATTAGAGAGGCAAAGCAACCCTTCGTCTCTCTCCTTGTCTGTTACCATGGACGCAACATCACAAGTTTTCGCAGAAATTAGTTGGCTCCTCGAGCTTAAACTATGGACTACATTAAGCATTTGCATTTAATATTAATGCTAAATCTTTTATATAATGTCACCTGTCACGTCAACACCAAGAAGAATCTCTGAATCTGAATGTTAAAAGGTTTCTTTTCAATTTAATTTTGCCAGTAAAATACCCAAAGGTTTTAACCTTAGCTGCTTAGCAGGAGAGTTATATTCATAACTAATTGTGTTTCCTAGTAGCACATATATGGAACTGCTGTTTTCTGAAAAATATAATGGAACTGCTGATGATGGGTTTACAAGAGATTCAATAAAAAGAATTTCTGCTGTTTTAGGTAGCAAGGATTTGTTATCTTGTTTTTAGGCTCAATAATTGAGAGCATTTGTTAACGGTGAATGTTACCTGTCTTTTACTTGGCGACTTGTATAATTTAATTTTGGTATAAGATAGCATCTGATATACGTACGTTTTAATCAAAGATAAATAATGAAATTATCTATTATTAAAAAAAAAACAAAAATTCCTCCACCATTTTGTTCTCCCTTTTTAATCTTTAATTACCTTTCTCTTCACCACCAAGTCACCAACCTTCTCTGATGACGTCAACCACCTCCATCAAGGAGTAATTCGGTGACAACCAACCAAATTATTGTAGGTGTAATTTTTGGTAGGATGCAAGCGAATAATACTAATTACTTTGGTGGTCTTCCACCAAATTAATAATGCACACTACACAATCCCTCCTCTCTCTGCCTTAGGCTGGATTCGGAGTTAAGCCCTTTGGCGAGACAGTTCTGGGCTGGACTCAACACAATCCTAATTTGAGGCTGTTCACTGCACGGTCTGGTGGAGAGGTACACCAAGGGGTCTTTAGGCCCCAAACCAGTCAAGGCAGATGCAGAGAACTAGGGTTGTGTAGGAATAAATTTAGTTATTATTATTTTTTTTATTTTTTTTACATTTTCCTTTTGGATTTTAGTTTTTTATTTTATTATTATTTTTTTTTTAGCAATTTCCTTTTTAGATTTTAGTTTTTGCATCTTCCTTTGGGATGTTTGTCGGATTGCTATCAGTTGAGCAATGAATGTAATAGGTGATCTTCTGATCCCCTAGACTGATCTTGTACAGTCGTATGATCTTTTGATCACAGGAAATATATCTTCATTTCCCCTCAAAAAATAATGCACACAAATGTTCAGCAAGTACCAACTTGAAATTACATGGCGTTGATAATATGATACGAAAAGAATTATACCTAAAAACTACCAGCAACATAGAAGAAATTAAATCTCTAAATTTTATTGATAATATTAGGATAACGGAGGATGGATGTGAACATGAGTATCTATAAATGGATTATTTGGCAAAAAATTAGAGCAAAAACTAATTTTGGTAAAAGTAAATGGGAATTGGTCTACTCATTTCATTTGATAGTCCATTTATATAGAGAGAGAATTACAATGGAAATATCAATTACAATAATGATAATAAATGCTAATTGAGCTATAATCGCAATTCCTTAATTCTCTATTCGTCAATTATTTTGACGAAGTCACATAATGTGTTTTTCCTTTAACACTCTCCCTTATGACAAGTCAAACATGAAATGGTGCATGAATTGTTGCCTCACTAAAAACCTTGTCAAGTAACAATAAAAACCTTGTGGGACAAAAAAAATACACCTTGGTCGAAGGAAAAGAGCACAACGCACCTATTACATTCAATGATGACATATGTGTGTTAGACTCCCCTTGATGTCTACACCTCCCCCTAATTCTTACATTAGTTAAAGGGAGCTTGGAAAGTCTTCGGATTCCTATGTTTTTCACATGTCTCTCAAATATGGCCTTAGGCAATGATTTGGTAAACAAATCTGTCACATTCTCCTTAGACCCTACTTGATTCACTTGAATCTTAAGGAGAGCCTGTTGTTGCTGATTGTAGAAAAACTTTGGCGATATGTGTTTTATATTATCACCCTTGATATAACGTAGCTTCATCTGTTCGATGCAAGTTACATTATCTTCATAAATGCAAGTAGGCTCTTCAGTGGTAGAACTCAAACCACTAGTCCCTCGAATATGTGTAATGATAGCTTTTAATCATATACACTCACAAACCACCTCATGTAGAGCAATGATATCAGAGTGTTTTGAGGAGGAAGCCACAAGTGTTTGCTTGATTGATCTCCAAGATATCGCCGTGTTACCAATGGTAAATACATAACCAGTTTGGGAACGACCTTTGTGTGGGTCAGAGAGGTACCCAGTATCAGCAAAACCAACCAAAATATTATTTGGAGTTTCAGTGTAGTGAGTGGCGCTTTCGCCATCAACATTTCTTTTGGGGATTGCAGTTCCATCTTCGGCACCTCTTGTCTCTATGTACGGAAAGAACAGTCTCAAGTCAATGGTTCCTTTTAGGTATTAGAAAATGTTCTTGATACTATTCTAGTGACACTGCATTGGTGCTGAGTTAAATCTAGCTAACAAGTTCACTGAGAATGCAATGTTTGGTTGAGTGCATTGGGCTAAGTACAATAATGCCCCTATTGCACTTAAATAGGGAATTTCAGCTCTCAACACCTCTTCGTCATCTTCCTTTGGACGAAGTGGATCTTTCTTTGCATTCAAACTTCGACCGATCATGGGAGTGCTAGCAGGATGTGTTTTGTCCATGTTAAATCGCCTGAGCATCTTTTGGACATACGCAGACTGGTGGATTAGTACTCCACAAACTCGGTGTTCTAGTTCAAGGCCTAGATAGAATCAAGTTTTCCCAAGATCCTTCTGAGTCCAAAATGTCAAATTCAGGTCGAGTTGGATCAGCCATCTACATAAACAAGAGAGAAGATATATAAATTACGCAGTCATAAAGACATCCACATGAATTATTTTCCAAGGATATGAATTAGATTTCAAGACCAAGATTCATAATGGTCACATTTTTTTGATGCTATGTGAAAATGTTTTATCACAGTAATTATGTATTTATAATGCGCATAAATTTTCATAATCATGGAAAAACTCAATTTATATATAGCATACTAAATAAGGAATAACCATAGCATATAAAAATAACAATTATATAGGGCAATAAGTAATAGTAAAACTTGCTAAAAAATGCTTTAGAATTCCACATTAAAAACAATTATAGAAGATAGTAATATAAATTATAAGGCATGCTCAAATTTCAAAAATATGTAACAAAATATATGCTACACATAATTATAGCAATAATATATCATGCACAAAATAAATTATAAACAATAGCATAATATAAAGGCATGCTTGAGTAATTATATAAGCGTAAATAAAATTCACAAAACATGCTCAAAATTGCATAATAAAAACATAAACAATAACATACTTAAAGCATATGCTTAAACATAATTATGTAAAATTCACGAGGCATGCTGATTCCACAATTTACCGGAGTATGAAATGAAATAAATAAAAGAGAACATACTTGGTTTCGAAAAAACAAAACGATCCTAGTGCACTCACTTGTTGATGCAGGCATGCGTAGCGATGTTTTTGGACTTGAGCAAAACTGGGCTGCTTCCTTTTTTTTTTCAGCAGTGGACCACCGGGCCTTTTTTTTTTTTTTGCGGGGCCCTTTTTTTTTCTTTCTTTCTTTTCGTTCTTCTTCGCTTCTGGTTTTTTGTCCCTTTTTTTCTGGCGGGTCTATTGCGTTCTCGCCGGTAGTGTGCAAGCAAAGCGGTTGGGCGGTGGTGCTTGCAGGTCTGCTAGGCGTGAGAAGCTGGGATGCAGTCGGGCAGCGAGGAAGCTGGAGGCGCTAGCAGGTGGGCTGCGCTGTAGGTGGGCTGGCTTGGGCTGGAGGCCGGTGGTATGCTGTTGTGCTAGCGTGCAGGAGCTGGGCACAAGCAAGGGAGGCGCTGTGGGGTTGACAACATGAAAAAGAAAAAGTTTTTTTTTTTTTTTTTCCGAAGCTAGGGTTTTTTTCTTTCTCTTTTCTCTTAGCTATTAGCTATGAGCGTGCTGATGACGTGTAAAAATAAATGAGAATTGGTTTACTTATTTCATTTGATAGTCCCTTTATATAGTAAGAGAATTATAATGAAAATATCAATTATTGTTAAACGAAAAACATATTGTGTGTCTTCATCAAAGCAACTGACGGAGAGGGAATCAAGGAATCAGTGATTACCATCAATCAGCGCAATTACGGATTAATCAGCATTTAGTATCATTAATGTAATTGATATTTCCGTTGTAATTCTATCCCTATATAAAGGGACTATGAAATGAAATGAGTAAACCAATTCCATTTGCATTTTACTTTTACACGTTATCAGCACGCTCAGAGCCAATAGCTAAGAAAAAAACAAAACCTAAAAGAAAAAACATTTTCTTTTCTGCCGCCATCTCAAAAAAAAAAAAATAATAATAATAATTCAGATCGGACTCCTCCCCTGCTCAGTCCAGATCGGCCCCCTCCCCGCCTATAGCATAGCCCACGGCCGCGAAGCCCACAGCCAGGGGCTACTGCCCCACCCCCTCGCCTAGCCTGCGCAACACAGCCGCACGCATCCCCACACCTGCAGACACGCTCCATCTAGACCGGGTATCGCCTCCGCCTTGCACCACCGTCCCCGTCTGCGCAGATCCCAGCAGCCACAGCCCGGTCTCACCTCACCGGCGGCGCCTAGCCCACCCACCTCCACCCATCGCTGCTGCCTCCCACCTGCAGATCCCAGCAGCACGCCTCCGATCTCGTCGCTGCAGTGCGCTCTCTCCGGCCTCGGCCCCAATCACCGGCGCGACCTTATCCAAACCGACCTCCATCTTCCTCCGTCGTGTGTCCCGCTCCCAGCCAAGCACAAACGAATCCCAACAGCGTCTTCTACCTGCTACGTCCGGCTGCAGCCCAGAAGAAGGACAGAAAGCCAGAACGAAGAAGACGCGAGAAAGAAGAAGAAAAAAAAAAGAAAAAGAGAAGAGAAAAAGAAAAATAAAGAAAGAAAAGAAGAAAAAAAAAAAAACAAAAGGCTCAAAGAACAGAAGGCCCAGAAAGAAAAAAAAAAACACAAAAACAGAGAAAAAAAAAACTCGGCCTAAAGTAACTGGGCCAGCCCAAAAAGCAGACCAGGCCCAGACCGACAAAAAAAAAAAGAAGAAGAAGAAGCAGGCCTCACTGGTGATGCAGCCCAGCAAGAAGAAAAAGAGGGAAAAAAACTCCGATCCACTGCTGAAACAAAAAACATCGCTACGCACGCCTGCATCAACACGCGCGTGCGCTAGGATCGTTTTATTTTCTCGAAACCAAGTATGTTTTTTTTTTATATATATTTTTGGCTGCCTTATTTATATTCCATTTTTCATATATTTTCTTCTATGTGTTATATATTTTCATGGAACCTAAAGTATGAGCAATTTATATTTTCTATTTTTAAGCATGCTTTATACTTTATTGTTTATGCTTTTATTATATTTTGTTGTTGAGCATGTTTAGTTAGATAATTTTGTTCATTTTAAGCATGCCTTGTTATTTATGTTTTATATGATTATCTTTAAGCATGATTTATAATTATGTTTAAGCATGCTTTATATTTTCTTGCTTATGTTTTCATTTATGAAATCTTAAGCATGTTTCGTGATTTTTTATGCATGATATATTCTTGCTATTATTATGTGTAGTATATAATTTGTTGTATATTTGTGAAATTTGAGCATGCCATGTAGTTTATATGCGATATTTAAATGTGCTATGATTATTTTTAATGCAACATATCAATTTCGTTTGGCCATGATAATGAAAATTCATGCGCATTATCCATACACACTTACTGTGATAAAGCATTTTCACATAGCATCGAAAGAAAAAAAATGTGACCATTACGAATATTGGTCTTGAAATCTAATTCACATTTTTTGGAAAATAATTTACGTGGATGTCTTTATGACTGCGTAATTTATATATTCTCTCTTGTTTATATAGATGGCTGATCCAACTCGACCTGAATTTGACATCTTGGACTCAGAAGGACTTGAGTACCACCGTTGGGTTTCCGATGTAGAAACTGCCTTTGTGGCAAAAGATCTACACTGCCACCATTACCGACCACAAAGATGATGAACCATATAATAAGGTGAAAGCAAATGCCTTAATGTTTCTGAGGCGACATATTGATCCTAGCCTAAGCTGGGAGTACCTTCAATTGAAGACACCCAAAGAACTGTGGGATGCCCTTAAGGGACATTTTGGGAACATTCATGACATTTTGCTCCCAGAACTGGTCATTCAGTGGAATGGAATCCGCTTACTTGACTACAAAAGGGTCAATGACTTCAACAAGGACATGTTGCTCTTTAAGGCACGTCTCAATTTATGTGGAAGGGAAATTACAGAAGATGATATGATCTACAAGACTCTTACCACCTTTCCTACTTCAGCATTTATACTAGCGAACCAGTATTAGTTGGAGTATGACAACAAAAGAATCGCAACTTTCAATAAGTTAATAAGCCTATTGCAAGTGGCTGAGAGACATAATGAGGTTCTCTTGAACAACAATGTCAAGCCCATTGGGACAAAGAAAATTCCCGAGGCTAATTATGGAAAACTAAAAGGTGGAAATAACTCCAATGCAAGGGGGTTTAGACGTGCTGATCCCTACCCACGTGGCAACAATGCACAACGTGGAAGGGACAATGCACAACGTGGAAGGGACATGGGGATCGTGGAAAAAATATGCAAAGGAAAGAGTTGACAATGAACCAATTATAGGTGTGGATTCATTTGGGCATGGTACAAGACTGCCAGCCAACAAGAGTAGCAGCCAATTACAAGAGGTATAGAGAGTCTAAAGAACAAGAGGCTCACTATATGGAAGAAGGAGGTCATGACCTAGACTTCAACCTTACAATTGCAGACTTCAATGGCAAAGAGAAACTTTCAAAGTCAATGGATGCTCGCAACCTTGACTGATCTGCTTTATTCATTTTATTTTCCACAGACAGTTGTGAAGGCATAATGCCTTATTTTTAATTAGACTATTATTTGGTCTTAAAGAATGGTTTGATGAATTAGATTTCTGAACAAAGACCTTGATTTGATTATCGTTGGCTTATTAATAAATTTTGAATTTTATTCTGAAACACTGAATTTATTCAAATTTATTTACTACACATATTTACATTGTTCGGCATAGCACTATAAAGATGTAAAGCAATACATCTAGAGAAAAATTATTAGAATGAAAATAATACCATTCTATGCAAGTAGAAATACTCTAAAGAATATGAGATATATTTTCTAGGGCTAAATACAAATTAGTACCCTGTGGTTTAGGTCCAAAATCAATTCAGTCCTTGAACTTCTAATTTCATCAAAAACACCCCTGCACTTTCAATTTTGATCTAATAGGTCCAATTTGTTAGTTTTCCGACAATTAAGTTATTTAACTTGTTAATGTGGCTCATATATGACCTATATTTTATGATGTGGTGTCGAGGTGGTCTGCAGTCAATTAGGAGTGAGTCCTACTATTAAAATAAATAGTTTTTCAACAAATAATACACTATGGCCCTATTTTCTAAATACCTCCCATTATTGTAGGAAGAATGGGAAGAACTTGAGTGCTTAATTGATGTGGGACTACCCACACAATATAAAAATAGGCAATTATTCATTGAATCAATAGCCTATAATTCCTCTGTGACTACAATGATTGGATCATCACAAGGAATAAAAGGGCGAGGAACTGCCAAATTTTTGCTGCCTAATGGCACAACATTTCAAGTCATAGATGCTCTATATGCACCAAGAGCTAATTGAACCTTGTTAAGTTTCAAAGCTATTTGTGCCAATGGTTATCCAGTAGAAACATACTGTGAGAATGGAACTGAATACCTTGATATTAACTCTAATGAATGTGGAAGGAAACGCATTTCAGAGAAACTTATGAGTCAATCTAGTGGACTGTACCTCACTACGATTCGGATAATTGAATCCTTTGCTGTCACCAATAATGAAATGTGGGACACTGACTCATACATACTTTGGCATGACCGCCTAGGGCACCCCGGTCGTGACATGATGATCCTTATTTTAAAGAACTCATATGGACATCCCTTCTTTTGAGTGAAAAATAAAATGGGAGAAAAGTCTGCCACACTGCAAAGTGTCGGTCTTAGTACTGCTCAAATGCAGCCATTTCCTTTTGAAGTACCAGAAGCACTACCTCCCTCCCATTATGCCTCATTGACTATTTCAAAGGCACATCACTCCTTTTGCAAAGCCTGCTCTTTACCAAAAAGAAGATCGAGACCTTCCTATACTAAAGACACAAAACAAAACATTCCATTCTTACAAAGGATACAAGGAGATATTTGTGGACTTATCCATCCAGAATGCGGACCATTCAAGTACTTTATGGTTCTTGTGGATGCTTCGACACACTGGTCACATGTCGTTTTATTGTCTACAAAAAATGCTGCATTTACAAAACTCCTAGCACATATTATACGTTTAAGGGATCACCACCTTGATCACCCTATCAAGGCTATAAGGCTTGATAACGCTGGAGAGTTTACATCAAAAGCATTTGATGATTATTGCATATCTATTGGGATTGATGTAGAACATCATGTACCCCATGTGCATACACAAAATGGTCTCGCAAAAGCCACTATCAAAAGGCTACAGATGGTGGCTAGGGCATTGGTTATGCGCACCAACCTTCCTATAACTGCATGGGGTTATGCAATATTGCACGCAGCTTTACTTATTCATTTCAGACCCACTGCTAGCCAACCATTTTCTGCGTACCAGTTGGTAACTGGATATGAGTCTGATTTACGCATATTTGGTTGAGCAGTATATGTGCCTATTGCGCCCTCACAGCTCATCAAAATGGGTCCTTAGAGACGATTAAGTATTTATGTTGGATACGAATCCCCAACAACTATCCGCTATTTGGAACCCTTGACAGGCGATCTCTTTACCGCTAGATTTGCGGACTGTCACTTTGATGAGACAGTCTTCTCATCGTTAGGGGGAGATAGGAAAAAGGATTTTCCAAGGGAACGACAGGAATTGTAGTGGTTTGTCCACACTCTGTCTTATTTTGATCCCTGCACTTCACAATGTGAAAGTGAAGTGAAAATAATAATCGATCTTCAGAACATAGCATATTCGATGCCTGATATGTTTACTGATATCTCAAAAGTGATGAGATCACATATACCAGCTGCAAATGTGTCTGCAAGGTTAGAAGTCCCCAACAAGGGGCACGGTTCCGCAGATAGAGGCACTGCAACCACACTTAGTGGAGGTGTGGTTGAGGCCGTAGCTCCCCAAAGGAAGAGGGTGAGGCCACTTGGTTTAATTGACACTCACCCAAGGAAGAAGAGGGCGAGTAAGGCACAAACCAATCCATTAATCATCAATGTATAGAATCCCTCTCGTGAGATTGTCTCTGATTATAGTTATGTCCATGAATCAATACTGGAGGACGCTCCGATGTTTGAAATGATTCCAGAGAACAAGGAAATCTCAATGGATTATGAGAGTGCGTATGAGTTGATAGAAAGATCTTCCATACACATTGATGATGAATTTGCATACACTGTTGCTGAAGAAATCATAAAGCACGATGATATCGAACCACGCTCTGTTGCAGAATGTCAACAAAGAGCAGATCGGCCTAAACGGAAAGAAGCAATCCATGCAGAATTAGATTCTCTGACAAAGAGACAGGTATTTGGTCAGGTAGTGCTAACCCCACCAAGTGTAAAGCCTGTAGGACATAAATGAGTCTTTGTCAAAAAGCGTAATGAGAAGAATGAAGTCCTGAGGTACAAGGCTCAACCTTGTGGCGTAAGGTTTCTCACAACGCCCTGGAATTGACTACGAGGAGACATACTCTCCCGTAATTGACGTTATAACGTTCCGCTACTT
Source organism: Rosa lucieae (assembly GCA_024704745.1). NCBI lineage: Eukaryota > Viridiplantae > Streptophyta > Magnoliopsida > Rosales > Rosaceae > Rosa > Rosa lucieae. The sequence goes on along the minus strand of CM045493.1, from coordinate 20,215,336 downwards.
AGTTAGCTTAGTAGTTTCAGAATGACTGGAAATGCAGCTCATGGATGTGGTTACTGCATATCTCTATGGGGATCTAGATTCAGAGAGAGAGAGAGATATATATATATATATATATATATGAAAGTGCCTGATGGCCTTACATTACCCAAGTCAAGTGACTCTAAACCACGGAGTGCGTTTGCAATTAGGTTGAAATGCTCACTTTACGGATTGAAACAATCCGGGCGGATGTGGTATACCCGTCTAAGTGACTACTTAATTGGGAAGGGATATAAGAACGATGAATTATGCCCCTGCCTATTCATAAAGAATACGCAGTATATGTCGATGATATGAACATAATAGGTACTCTTGATGAAATAAGAGAAACCGTGAGCTATTTGAAATCTAAATTTGAGATGAAGGATCTTGGGAAAACTCTATTATGTCTAGGCCTTGAACTAGAACACCGAGTTTATGGAATACTATTCCACCAGTCTACGTATGTCCAAAAGTTAGGCAATTTAACATGGACAAAGCACATCCTGCTAGCACTCCCATGATCGGTCGAAGCTTGGATGCAAGGAAATATCTATTTCGTCCAAAGGAAGATGATGAAGAGGTGTTGGGAGCTGAAATTCCCTATCTAAGTGCAATAGGCGCATTATTGTACTTGGCCCAATGTACTTGACCAGCCATTACATTCTCAGTGAACTTGTTAACTAAATTTAGCTCAGCGCCAACATAACGTCACTGGAATGGTATCAAGAACAATTTGCGATACCTAAAAGGAACCATTGACTTAGGACTGTTCTTTCCCTACAGAGAGACAAGAGGGACCGCATATGGAACTGCAATCCCTAAAGGAAATGTTGATGGTGAAAGCTCCACTCACTACACTGAAACGTCAAATGACGTTTTGGTTGGTTTTGCTGATGCTGAGTACCTCTCTGACCCACATAAAGGTCGTTCCTAAATTGGTTATGTATTTACCTTTGAGAACATGGTGATATCTTGGAAATCAACCAAGCAAACCCTTGTGGCTACCTCCTCGAACCACTCAGAGATCATTGCTCTACATGAGGCGGTTCGTGAGTGTGTATGGTTAAGAGCTATCATCACACATATTCGAGTGACTAGTGGTTTGAATTCTACCACTGAAGAGTCTACTTGCATTTATGAAGATAATGCAGCTTGCATCGAACAGATGAAGCTAGGATATATCAAGGGTGATAGTACAAAACACATATCGCCAAAGTTTTCATACAATCAGCAACAACAGACCCTCCTCAAGATTCAAGTGAATCAAGTAAGGTCCGAGGAGAATGTGACAGATTTGTTCACCAAATCACTGCCTAAGGCCACATTTGAGAAACATGTGAAAAGCATAGGAATGTGAAGACTTTCCAAGCTCCCTTGATTAATGTAAAGATCAGGGGGAGGTGTAGACGTCAGGGGGAGTCTAACACACACATGTCATCCTCAAATGTAAAAGGTGCGTTGTGCTCTTTTCCTTAAACCAAGGTGTATTTTTTGTCCCACAGGGTTTTTATTGTTTCTTGGCAATGTTTTTAGTGAGGCAACAACTCATGCACCATTTCGTCTTTAACTTGGTACGAGGGGGAGTGTTAAAGGAAAAACATATTGTGTGCCTTCGTCAAAGCAACTGACGGAGAGGGAATCAAGGAATCAGTGATTACCATCAATCAGCGCAATTACGGATTAATCAGCATTTAGTTTCATTAATGTAATCGATATTTTCGTTGTAATTCTATCCCTATATAAAGAGACTATGAAATGAAATGAGTAGATCAATTCCATTTGCATTTTACTTTTACAATTACAATAATAATAGTAAATGCTAATTGAGCTATAATCGCAATTCGTTAATTTGTTATTCGTCAGTTATTTTGACGAATGCATATAATGTGTCGTTAAACCCTGAACCCTATTTCTTAATTTGCAGTGTCAAACTGTCAATGTCTCTCGGCCTACTAATAAATTAAAGAAATCAGAAAATGAGTCAGGATTACAACTCAAGAGAGGTTGTAAGTGATTGGAAGGCTGGGTTTTATATATAGACCAGAGTGATTAAGATATTGTTCATATAAAACTCATTACTTGGTCAAATCCCAGCTCTAACGTTGTTTGACCTGTCATTTTTCAGTCCACGGTCTTTGGCTAAAAGTTATTTAATTCTGAAGGTTCGAGGAAAAAAACTAAATCTTATAGTCTAAAATGGTGATGATAATAATCAGACTCGAATTCAAACTCAAAACGAAGTCGATCTAAGAAAAGGTTCTAACCTGGTACGTGTGTTAGTATACCTATAGCATGGCTCAAAATCTGAAATCCCTATTGCATTTGAGTATTTCTTACGTTCATACGTTCTAAACTTTTTAAAATGTTTTCATACTATATTAACAAGTTCATAATACGTACTGAGCAGGAAGGTGTTTGCTCAAACTCCTAGTTTTACTAGGCAATTCAGCACTGTTTGCTAGCTTGAACTAGCAACGTTCTGACAAAAGTGCAAACCTCATGTTTCCGAGCTAGCTCACCAAAGCTTATTCATACTTCCGAGCATCCTTCTTCCTCAGATACGTTCACGCTACTTTTACAGTAAATTGATAAGCTGATCATCTATTTGTTGAGCACCGATTTACGCGCGGAGATTTGCAACTCACTAGTATATGTTTTAGCATTCTTCTTATACGTTCACATTTTTCACAATAAACCGATAGCTGGACTGATCATGTATATATGTGGAGCACAGATTGCATGGAGATTACGTGTGGAGCACAATAGATTCAGCCTAGTACCAATATGCACAAATTTTCTACTTTCTACCATGTGCATGCCTTTGGCCTCACTACTTGATTACATCTAAAAGGAACGAGATATGTGTCAAGATTTCATCGATGGTTCAAGTTAAGAAAATAATTGAAAAGGCTTCCTACATACAACGCCACAATGCTTTTCAGATAAATTTTTATCCATCAACAGGAAACTTTACACCGGTAGCAACACATTTTCAACCACATCCCCAACATTATATATACTTGATTTAAGATAGGTTGTTGCCTGTTGGTAATTAGATACGGAATATATATATGAAGGTTCATGGTGAACTTCATCTACCCAAGTCAAGTGGCTCTAGACCACGGAGCGCGCTTACAATAAGATTGAAACGCTCACTAAAGTGACTATTTGATTGGGAAGGGATATGCCCACGCGTTTCTATAACAAGTTTTAGATTCTATTGCGGTTCATGTTGGACATGATCTTCATTGGAAACCCTTAAAGAGTTAAGGAAAACCGCTGAACACTTGAAATCCTATTTTGAGATGAAGAATTATGGGAGAACACGATTATGTCTCGGTTTGGAACTTGAGCATTGTGTCGATAGATGCTTAGGCATTTTGACAAGGTCAAACCTTCAAGCACCCCCATGATCGTCCGTAGTGTTGATCCTGAAAATGATCCACTTCGTTGAAAGGATGATGACGAAGATGTGCTAGAGGCAGAAGTGCCTTACTTAGTACAATAGGCGCATTATTGTACTCAGCTAAATGCACAAGACCAAACATCTCATTTGCAGTAAGCTTGTTAGTTAAGGTATAGCTCTGCGCCAACGCGACGCCATTAAGATTTGTGTAAAAGATATTTTTCAGTACTTGAGATTTACGATTGATATGGGCTTGTTCTATCCTTACAGAAAGATGATGTATTCGGACCCATCACACACCAGGAACGTCGCCAAGACTGGCCTGGGTCCTCTATCCCCATCCCAAAACGACATGTGTTTTGAAAAGTTTTGCTGATATTGGGTATCTCTCTGACCTATACAAAGGTCATTCCCAAACTGGTTAAGTGTTCACCATGGGTAAAGACCGTCATATCTTGGAGGTCTACAGAACAGACCCTAGTCGCTCTATCTTCGAACAATGCAAAGATTATTGTGGTTTAAAGTCTACCACATATGAGCCTACGAGCATATAGGATAATGTTGCTTGTTTTGAAGTAAGGCTACATCAAAAGCGACCACACCAAGTATAATCAGCAACAACAAACTCTCCTCAAGATCAAAGTGAACTAGGTTCAATCTGAGAACAGTGCGACATGCTTGATCACTACGTCATTGTCTAAATTCCACTTTCGAGAAACATGTTGGTAGCATCGTTTGGGAAGTTATCCGAACTCCAATGACCGTAGTCGTCAGGGGGAGATGCAGACATCAGGGGGTGGTGTCTACATGTATGGTCTCGAAACGTGAAAGGTGTGTTGTGCTCTTTTTCCCCTTCTACCGAGATTTTTTTTGTCCCACTTTGTTTTTGTTACTCGGCAAGGTTTTTAATGAGGCAACGAGAGAAGCACCACGTTTGGGCGACACAAGGGGGAGTGTTCAAGTAAATCCAAAATATGTGTCTGGCCCAAACTAAAGGTTACTTACTCTAGTTGAAATAGGTTTATATTAGAGATATTCTCGGAGAATCTTAGGAGATATCCAATCAATGTACGATTATATTTCCATGTACAATTCTATCTCTATGTTTGTAATCCTCTATATAAAGAGGCCCCTGTTATCAATGAAAGGACGACTCAATTCTCTTCCAATTCAGTTTTCCTTAAACAGTCTGAAATATTTTTCTAGATGTGGATTTTTTTTTAAATGATCCAACAAAAAGAGAAAATTATATAGTTACACAACAAATAGACTCCAAACACACTATGGGTGTGGATAATTAGGTGGTAAGTTATTCCACAGAATGTAGAGAAAACTGCTGCACATATTTTGTTTTTTATTTTTGATTTTTTTTGTTAAATTTCTTTTGTTTTTCTTTTATTTGTGAATTGACCATTTTGTTTTTCTTGGCCACTAGAGTAGCTTGTGCTTCGGCCGTGCAATTTCAGCTTGCTCCTATCAGTTTGGAAGGGGATTGTACGCAGGTCATCCAAGCTATAATGGCTAGAGAGGAGGACACATCTATTTGGGGTCAGATAATTGATGACTCTGTGTTCTATTTAAACCAGCCATCTTCATTCTCCCATGTTTATAGGGAGTCCAATTCTGCAGCAGATAAGCTTGCTAGACTAGCTCTTTTTAGTCAAGTTAATGTTTCTTGGTCTGGCTCTATTCCTATAGAGGTTAGGGGGTTTGTTGCCTCGCATTGTATGCTCTAATTACTCTAAGCTAATAAAGTTTGACGTCTTTCTTAAAAAATATATATATTTCAGTTCAAATATTTTTTAATATTTGAGGGATATTTTGATAAAATTTTTCTGTTTTGGCTGACAAATTTTCTTCTCTTAATAATAGTATAGAATAATAATAATAATAATAATAATAATAATAAAAAAAGAGAGATTCACCCAAAGTAAATCTGATTTCCATTAGTTTGAGTCTTTTGTGTTAGAGAAAGGAAGAAAATCTTTTAAGAATACAGTATCAGGAAGAGTATAACATTAATGGATTTGTCTTGTCTCCAAGTAAACTGGATATAACTGAAATATCTTTGTGATTATGACAAAATATTGAAGTTACATACTGAGATTTAATTGTGATTTATTTGACAAAATATTGAAATAATAATCACGGATTACGTTACAAGTTTCTGGCCTGTTTTAGGATTTGTAGTCGATTCAGCTTTAATGTCTTAAGACCTTCCTAATAAGATTCACCTCTCACATCTCTATATATATACTGCACTCTCTCGATATCATTTCAACACAAACCAAAAGAGTAAACAAGTGAATTATAAGATGGCCAAGATGACTAGGTTTACAATTGCATCCTTTTTTCTTATGCTGATGCTCTTGCTGAGCACAGGTTTGTTTCACTAATCGTTCTTGCATTGAATCATATTTTCTTTATCTTGTCTGTAACCCAAGTTAATGGCCTTAGTTAGGATTTGTTCAAGTAGCATAATACTATGAGTATAATCACGTGTTTATTACTGTTATATTTGGAGAACTAATAGTTTCGTTTTTTTTTTCCTTTGTTGGACAGCAAGTGCTCAAGGTTCAAGGTGTTGCACCAATCATTCCAAGCTTGGAAGTTGTGTGCCTGGCACAGATGACAACCCAGAGAAAAATGGAAAGTGCTGGGTGTATTGCATTGAAGAGTGTAAAGGAGGAATCTGCAAAAACGTAGGCTCTCATCATGAGTGTCATTGCATGTGTTAGATAATCTTCGTTGGGATCTACTATTTTGCAATAGGTTTTTTTTAGGGTGGGATATTACCACCCTATCATTTTGTTTGTTCACCCTACTTGCTCATTACATATATCACAATGAATAAAGATATTAAACTCATATATCAAAGTTTACTTAGCTAACCAATTTCTCTTTCCAAGAATATGCTTATGACATATTCAATTGAAAAAAAATATTTTTAACGAAAATCTCTCATTTAATTTATACCCATAGTTAGTAAAAAACGGGACATGTATAGTACGCGAAAAATACATACTTGTATTATTCGGACATTTTATCAAATAGTTCGGCAAAATATTTTTAATTAATAAAATAATTAAAATTTTTAATTAAAAATATTAATTTATATTCATTTTTGTTCAATAATATATGTAAAATACAAAAAAAAAAAGTAAAAATCGTGTATAGTACGTGTATAATACTTTTAGCTTCAAAATACAGGAAATTTAACGAGTCCTTTAAAAAATACGAAGTACTGAAGTATTTTTGAAAAAAATGTAAGTACGTGTTTTATTTGAGTATAATACGAAAAATTACTAACTAGGTTTATACCAATAAAAAAAATAAAACATATTAAAATTTCCTAATAAAATCATAATCTATTTCAAAAAATTAAATCATAATCTAATTTACCTTCATTTTTAAATTTTTCTTTTTTTCAATTTCAGTGTTCTCTATTTCAATGCATGTAAAAATATTAGTACGTTTCTTCAAAAAAAAAAAAAGATTAGTAAGTCTAGAACTATGAGCAATGAAGATGAGATTGATTTTTTTTTTGTTTTAAATTTTTACTTTCAGTGTTCACAAATGGTATTACAAAGATTCTGATAAAGTTAATACTAATGGTTTTGTGAATTGAATAACGAATTAACGATGATGAGGCAACAAAAAGGCAAAAAAAAAGTTATAAATTCAAATTTGGGTGGAGAAGATAAAGATTAATGTTATCCAATGAGAAATTAAGTAATCTTTGTATTTAATTAATTACTTATGTATTTATTTTTCCTCACATATTTGGATTTTAGAAAATTAGTGTACTTACTTATCATTTTGCACTTAGGTAATACAGTCTTTCAATAATTCAAATATTTGTATGGTGAACTAACAAAATGGTAGGGTGGCAATAGCCACGGCCAAATTTATTTTCTCACTCTCTCTGTGTTACTCTCGATCGATAAATTGGTTCTTCAATAAATTTCCTCCCTTCATGAGGATTTAAGTTTTTTCTTTTTCTTTTTTTGATCGGATAACTCATGTATTTATAATTAATATTATTTTTTCATATTTACTTTTTTGGTGGTAATTTCTAATGTGAAATAATATCCGACAAATTTATATTATACATATGAAATACGAAAATTCTTTTACCCACCCCAGTGGGTGGTCACCTGATGACATGGCAACAAATCATGCACTCTGAGGCGACTAACCAATATGAATCCTTGGATGAGCCGTTAGTCAACAAAGACGAAGAACGTCAATCTTGGAAATAGAGTTGGCCAAAAAGTTGTTTGTCGACATGGTAAAGTTTCAAAGATGGGTAAAACTAGAACTGCGGTTGATGTTCGATGTTAACGACGGGCAATCCATACAAGAGGGCTTATCGATGTTAGATTGGATCTCGAGCGAGGTTTGGTGGTCGTAGGAGGTTGATATCCAGATTTCTCAGGCCAAGATAGGAGCGGGGTTGAATAGCGCAGTCGATAGAAGGTAGTGGTTGGGTCAAGGACGGCGGGATAATTTCTGGCGAGTGGAAGCAATACCAGCCTTGCAGCCTCATGCAATCTACAAGATTCACCTTTAAAGTTCTCAATCTGGTAATTTGTTTATATGGTATGGCTTGGATAGATTGAATATGGAGACAAAGGCAACAATCGCCTGTTGGATGCTTTTGTTGTCAAATCAAGATCTACAATTTCAACTTCTTTGGAATCCTCTGTGTTTTTCGATTCAACATTAGTCACTTCAGGTCGAAGTATGTTAAGATTGATGAAACAAATGTCATCCTTTGCGATCTCTGCAACACTTTTGGGTTCAATAACTGGTCAAATCATATATTCCCCATCTTGACTAATTGCAATTGTACAATTACCATTCAAAAAATTCAAGGTCAAAATATGTACATTGCCTGTGTCTAAGTAAATTACTATACGTTTTACCGTCCTTAGTTTCAGTTTCTACCTTCTTCTTTTTTTTTGGGAGGGGGGGGCTAGAAGTTGACTTTTTTTTAGTTAACAATTTGAGAAAATTTTCTTCACGAAAGTTGTAGGGGACGTTAAACCGAGTTCGTGGACATGTGGTACACTTAAAACGGAGTTCATATGTGAAAGTTATAGCTTAATATGTGAAAGTTACTGTGGTAGGTTTCCGGAAAAGGAATTCGTATGTGAAAATTACTATTCACAGTAACTTTCTATATATATAGAAAGTTGCTATGGTAGGTTTCCATTTCCGGAAACGAAATGGAAACCTACCCTGATTTTTCTCTCTCTTCTTCTCCCTCTCCCCCGCGTCGGCCTCTGTTTTTCTTTCTTCGATGTCTTCGCCATTCAGTGACCAATCGACGCAACGCTGCCTGGGCTAGGACCGCCTCCTCCTCCTCTACACGATTGTGATCATGAGTCACTGTAGTTTGGCCGGAGGAGAACAAATCAAAGCTTACAAGTTACTGTTACAGATTGTCCTCTTCGCCAATTTCTTCCAATTCCGGCAACCACCGCCCAAGAAATCAACATTGATCGAAAACCCATTCCTTGCTGATGAACTTCACCCTGAAATCCGAGGTGGCCATGTAGGGCCCACCTTAGGAATAACTCTACCAAAAATTTGGCAGAGTCACCCCTAAAATGGACTACCCAAAAACCTGTAAAAACACATTCACACTTCTAACAAATCAACCATAATCTCGTGGAGCCACCATGCTCCCAAAAACCCAACAACTCTACAATTTACAACTAAAATCCGAACAATACAACATAACCCAAACTTTACAATATTTGTCCCAAAGGTCATCAGAGCAATCTAAAGGAGAAAAAGAATTCATAATACAAGTAGGTTCAACGATTAACCTACAATATGAAAACAACTACAGTAGATGCTATGCCTCGAATCCTACTATGCCGAACTAGCTACTCTGCAGACTCGGCAAAAGAAACTGAAGAGCCCAGGGGAAAAGTACATAAAAACGTTAGCGTGAGTGGACAAAAATAAGTAATTAAAAAAAAACAAAAACAGAAAAAAGAGGTTTATACTTTCCCACGTTTATTTCTTTGAAAACCCGATGCATGCAACAATTAAGGAAAACAAACCAACAGAAGTTCAGCTCAAGAAAACCGACTAGCCCCACTAGTCACAAACAACCAAATAAAAAGGTTGAAACTCAGATACTTAAGAAAATAAGACCAGCCCCGCTGGTTAACCGGAAATCAGACTAGCCCCGCTAGTCAAGTAGTAGTAGAGTATGGGGAAAAAGTTATCACCATACAAGGAAAGGAGCCTCCCAAGCTCGGGTCGGAGTGTCCCACACTCTTCAGCATCCCATGTTCTACTCAACTCACCCCCAAACACATAGTAAGCGGGGAGGAGTACTAATAGGCTAGCTAGCAATAAATATGATGACTCAGGTATGGTGGGTTAAAATCATACGCAAATAAAAAATCAGTAAGGCTTCCCCAATAACTCATAAGAAAAGAGATATATTCCAATGATGTGGCCCTGCACGCCAAAACATTCTTGAAAAATATAAATAATTAGGCGAGACATAATAAATAAATTATAATCTCCGTAAATCAAAACAAAATCAATTCCAAAATCATCATCAAGGCATTACCAATGCCAAAACCGAAAGTCGATAATTAAATAAGAAATATAACTCCATCGAAATCCTATTTCAAAAATCTTCTAAAAATCTCAAATCGACAAATAGAAATATAAATAATTCCGGAAATCACCTCGGAAAATACTTCAATAACTTAAAATCGATATGGTAATGAATACTCAAATCCAATTAATATGCTCGATAACTTAAAACAATAATTTCAATCACCAACCCATTTCCCAAATCAAAATCAAGATAAATCAATATCAATTTCCCGAAAGTAAATTATAGTAATATGATAATTAATTAAATAAGTACTTATTCCAAGAAAAAAAATTGCATGCATCATTATTTAAAAAACAAAAGTCCACTCGCAGTATACGACTAACGTGGTATCCAAGCGTAAGGATCACCGTCGAGTGATCAGTCAGTACCTCGTCCTGTACATAATTATATTCCATAAACAACAATTTGATAAATAACTACGATTCAAAACAAATCTCGAAAACCCCACGTAATCAAACATCTCCATTTCTTTATGGATTCAAGCCAAACTTCACCATTAATATCCATCCGTCGATTAAAGTATTCCATATCGGAACAAGGGAAATCCGAAGGTCGGATTCTCACAAATCGACGACTGAAACTCGCAAACTTCTGAAACTCATAATCCATGTCAAACTTCTCCCAAAATTCATCAAAATCACATATTCAACCTCTACAACAATTATGAAATTTAATTAGCTAAAGGGCTAAATACAAATTACTAACCTGTGGTTTAGGTCCAAAATCAATTCAGTCCCTGAACTTCTAATTTCGTCAAAAACACCCCTGCACTTTCAATTTTAATCTAATAGGTCCAATTTGTTAGTTTCTCCGACAATTGAGTTATTTAACTTGTTAATGTGGCTCATATATGGCCTATGTTTTATGATGTGGTGTCGAGGTGGTCTGCATAGTCAATTTAGGAGTGAGTCCTACTATTAAAAATAAATAGTTTTTCAACAAATAATCCAACTATAACTTGAACCCATAATAGAATATTAACGAATTAGACCTATTAGATCAAAAATTAAAAGTGCAGGGGTGTTTTTGATGAAATTAGAAGTCCAGGGACTGAATTGATTTTGGACCTAAACCACAGGATACTAACTAGTATTTAGCCCTTAGCTAAAAATCACAATTAAAAAAAACTGCCCTACGCACCGCCACCGCCACCAGCTCTAATGGTCACCAAACTTTGGTAGCAGCACCTACTCAACAGACCCAACAACTTTCTCAACTGTGACAAAGTCAAAAAAATGAGTAGAAGTACCTCAACAATTAAGAAGAAGGTTGAACCCGATTCATGAATAGTAACCCAGAATTTCAACCCTTTGATTCTTCCTTCTCGCATCAAATCGCTGTAAACTGTTCGGGGAGCATCATCTACGTCCCAAGGCGTTTCCAAAGAACCTAACTTGATCGTCTGGGGTGGCCGAAATAGGAAGAAATTGGTGTAAACTCAAACTGCTACAGTAAACTTTCAAGGCTCGATGCGTCGTTTTCAAGCTAAGTCGTCGTGAGACACCACCGCCAGCGCCGAGAAGAGGAGGAGACGAGTCCAATGGTACTAGCCTTGCACCACCAGGTGGCCGAAAGAGAGGGAACGCAGAAGTTGCAGAGAGCGCCTAGGAGAGAGAGGTAAATTGAGATACGGGACGTTACAATCTCCCCTCCTTATAAAAATTTCATCCTCGAAATTCCCACGAACGACTCAAGGCTTAACTAAACCAACTCTATTGAATACCATCCCCTGGTGAAACAATATAAGAGAAAATAATTCAAGGGACAAAATGTCGTACCGTCAGGAGTATCTAGAGGAACGTGATTCTCTGGTTGAAACATGGCATGATGTCTCGTTTGTGTCGCTGGACGTCCACGACGACCAGTACCTCGTTAAATGTTGCCCCTGGCAGAACTAGTGGGAGTGTCGCCCTTGGCTGAATTTGTGGGAGTGCCGCTAGATAAACCTCTTTATGCGTAACTAGAACCCTGACCAGCTTCTGGAGTAACACCCTGAGTCAATGTAGGGCAATCCCTCCTATAATGACCCTGTTGTCCACACTGATAGCACGTCACATCCCTCGTCTGACGCTGGGAACTATCCCTCCAAGTATGGAATCTCTCTGAGGTACCACCGTACTGACTAGTGCCGTCACTGAACTGCCACTCAGACTGTCCACCTCCCATATTAAGTCCTCCAAAATCAGGTAGGGTGGTCGAGTCGGAACTGACACGTCTACTACCTCCAAAAGATCCGGAACCAGAAGTGCAAGCAGCTCTCTTGGATGGACCCTGGCGGGGGCCACCCGCATCTCAAGGTCGAACACCAGGCAAAAACATAGTCTCGAGTCTCAAAGTAGCATTAACCACCTGATAATAAGTGTAGAATGGTACAGCTATCAATTGTAGACGGTAATCACCTCCCAATCCTTCAATAAACCTGTAGATCCGCTCCTCCTCAGTGCCTACCAAATCTGGCACAAACTAGGCTAGCCAGGTGAATCACTGCTCAAACTCCGTCACGGCCTTGTCCCCTTTCTCTAGATGTAAGAACTCATACTTTATCCTGTCATGAATAGCTGTGCCATAATACCGCCTATTAAAATGTTCCTTAAATTGTTCCCAAGTCATCGGACCAACATTTCCTGGTTCCCTGCTTGTCATATCCCACCAATCATAAGCCACAGCATCGAGAAAGTCTACTGCTAATCCTACTTTTCGGTTCTCTGGGCAATTAATCTGAGTAAAGACCCTCTCCATTTTGTTCAGCCAATTCTGAGCATCTATTGCATCAGGAGCATGGGAGAAACTATACGCTCCATGTCTCCTCGCTCGCTTCATGGTAAAATCAGTTCTGGAGCCAGGGAGCGATGTAGTCAGCTGCTGGAAAATATGTCCCAACGCGTTCGCTAGTCCTTCAGGAGCATTCCCATCTCCTGAAGCGGGAGGAATCTCCCTGTGGTTTCGGCATCTAGGAGGCACAGCACCTGAATAAGAGAAGGATAACAAAGCTCAAGGATTAGGACATTAACCTATCTACTTTACATACATATTGAACACACTAGCACTGAAGAGTATATGATGGGGATCCGCCACGGTCAGGCCATCACTCGGGAGGTACTAGGCGCCACTAAGCATATAAAGTAGTAGGAAAGGAAGGAGTCTATAGAACCTAACAACCTAATGCTCTGATACCAAGTTAACAGGACCCGACCCGAACTTCACCCTGAAATCCGAGGTGGCCATGTAGGGCCCACCTTAGGAATAACTCTACCAAAAAATCGGCAGAGTCACCTCTAAAATGGACTATCCAAAAACTTGTAAAAACACATTCACACTTCTAACAAATCAACCATAATCTCGTGGAGCCACCCTGCTCCCAAAAACCCAACAACTCCACAATTTACAACTAAAATCCAAACAATACAACATAACCCAAACTTTACAATATTTGTCCCACAGGTCATCAGAGCAATCTAAAGGAGAAAAAGAATTCATAATACAAGTAGGTTCAACGATTAACCTACAATATGAAAACAACTGCAGCAAATGATATGCCTCGAATCCTACTATGTCAAACCAGCTACTCTGTAGACTGGGCAAAAGAAACTGAAGGGCCCATGGGAAAAGTACATAAAAACGTTAGCGTGAGTGGACAAAAATGAGTAATTAAAAAAAAAACAAAAAAAAGGTTTATACTTTCCCACATTTATTTCTTTAAAAACCCGATGCATGCAACAATTAAGGAAAACAAACCAACATAAGTTCAGCTTAAGAAAACCGACTAGCCTCGCTAGTCACAAACAACCAAATAAAAAGGTTGAAACTCTGATACTCAAGAAAATAAGACCAACCCCGCTAGTTAACAGGAAATCAGACTAGCCCTGCTAGTCAAGTAGTAGTAGAGTATGGGGAAGAAGTTATCACCATACAAGGAAGGGAGCCTCCCAGGCTCGGGTCGGAGTGTCCCACACTCTTGAGCATCCCATGCTCTGCTCAACTCACCCCCAAACACATAGTAAGTGGGGATGAGTACTAATAGGCTAGCTAGCAATAAATATGATGACCTAGGTATCGTGGGTTAAAATCATACGAAAATCAAAAATCAGTAAGGCTTCCCCAGTATCTCATAAGAAAAGAGATATATTCCAATGACGTGGCCCCACACGCCAAAACATTCTTGAAAAATATAAACAATTAGGCGAGAAATAATAAATAAATTATAATCTCCATAAATCGAAACAAAACCAATTCCAAAATCATCATCAAGGCATTCCCAATGCCAAAACCGAAAGTCGATAATTAAATAAGAAATATAACTCCATAGAAATCTCATTTCGAAAATCTTCTAAAAATCTCAAATCGACAAATAGAAATATAAATAATTCCGGAAATCACCTCAGAAAATACTTCAATTTGAAATTCCAATCGATATGGTAATGAATACTCAAATCCAATTAATATGCTCGATAACTTTAAAAAAAAAATTTCAATCACTAACCCATTTCCCAAATCAAAATCAAGATAAATCAATATCAATTTCCCGAAAGTAAATTATAATAATTTGATAATTAATTAAATGAGTACTTATTCAGAGAAAAACAATTGCATGCATCATTATTTAGAAAACAAAAGTCCACTCACAGTATACGGCTAACGTGGTATCCAAGCATAAGGATCATCGTCGATTGATCAGTCAATATCTCGTTCTGTATACAATTATATTCCGTAAACAACAATTTGATAAATAACTATTATTCAAAACAAATCCCGAAAACCCCACGTAATCAAACATCTCCATTTCTTTTTGGATTCAAGCCAAACTTCACCATTAATATCCATCCGTCGATTAAAGTATTCCATATCGGAACAAGGGAAATCCGAAGGTTGGATTCCCACAAATCGACAACCGAAACATCCAAACTTCATAAATTCATAATCCATGTCAAACTTCTCCCAAAATTCACCAAAATCACATATTCAACCTCTACAACAATTATAGAATTTAATTAGCTAAAAATCACAATTAAAAAAAACTGCTCTACGCACCACCGTCGCCGTCCACAGTGGTGGCCCCGTCGCCACCGCCACCAGCTCCAATGTCCACCAAACTTTGGTAGCAGCACCTACTCAATAGACCCAACAACTTTCTCAACTGTGACAAAGTCAGAAAATGAGTAGAAGTACCTCAACAATTAAGAAGAAGGGTGAACCCGATTCATGAATAGTAACCCAGAATTTCAAGCCTTCGATTCTTCCTTCTCGCATCAAATCGTTGTAAACTGTTCGGGGAGCATCATCTGCGTCCCAAGGAGCTTCCAAAGAACCTAACTTGATCATCTGGGATGGCCGGAATCGGAAGAAACTAGCGTTGACTCAAACTGCTACAGTAAACTTTCAAGGCTCGATGCGTAGTTTTTCGGCTAAGTCGCCGTGAGACACCACCGCCAACGCCGAGAGGAGGAGGAGACGAGTCCAATGGTATTAACCTTGTGCCACCAGGTGGCCAAAAGAGAGGGAACGCCGGAGTTGCAGAGAGCGCCGAGGAGAGAGAGAGAGAGAATGTGGGAGGAAGGAGAGAGAGGAGAAGAAATGAAAACTTACCAGCCACAGTAACTTTTTCAAATTTATACCGTCTACCATGAACAGTAACTTCCGTTTTCCGCTTATAACTTTCTCATAAGAACTCCGATTTTTACATACCATATATGCACGCGCTCGGTTTAACATCCTCTACGACTTTCATGAAGAGCATTTTCTCAAATTTTGACCCGAATAAAAAGTCAACTTTTAGGGCCACTAAAAGTATCGAAACAAAGTAAAAAGTGAAAATAGTTGTCGTTTACCATCCAAATGACTAGTAAACAGGTAAATTGAGATACGGGACGTTACAATCTCCCCTCCTTATAACAATTTCATCCTCGAAATTCCCACGAACGACTCAAGGCTTAACTAAACCGACTCTATTAAATACCATCCCCTGGTGAAACAATATAAGAGAAAATAATTCAAGGGACAAAATGTCGTACCGTCAGGAGCATCTAGAGGAATGTGATCCTCTCGCTGAAACATGGCATGAAGTCTCGTTTGTGTCGCTGGACGTCTACGGAACGTTATAGCGAAACTAGGGTTCTTCCAGTTTCAAAGCTATCGAGGGAAAATTTGACAATTTGGCTTATAAATTGACTTTGGTATAGTTATGAAAGTTGTAATTGAAGTTGAGATGAAGAACTTTTGTGTTGGAAGTTTTGTCAAATTTTGACTTTGGGCCTGCGGCGGCCCCGCCACTGTGGTGGTGTTTTCCGGCGGCTTTCGGCCACCTCTAGGGCATTTTGTGCTCCTCATTGTGATCTACTCGTCGATACGAGCATTTCGATGTACAATACATAATTTTTGGAGATCGTTTGATTTAGTTTTGGAATTTTACGCTTTCGATCGATTTTCGATTGTTCGGTTTGTGATCCGTGAGGATCGGGCCGTCCAATCAACTTGTAGTTTTTATATAATGATTGTAGGACTGTCCCGATGACTTTGTGTGGTCACGGGTGAAGATCCGACCACGGGATCTTTGTATAAGTGCATTTTATGAATTGTGCGCTAAGTTGAGATCGTATGTGATTAGGTGTTTGACGAGATATTTTTGGGTGAACATTTGTTGATTGGTGATCTTAGCTGTTAAAGAAGACGCAACAGGATTTAGAGGTGAGTAAATCTCACGTTGTTCATTTACGAACCGAGTTATTTAATTGTCGGAATTGATTGATAATTGTAAATCGTTTCCAAAAATAAAGATTTGTTTGAAATAATATGAACTCAATCGACTACGGTTCATAGGGCTACGGCTCACTGGTAAGAAAATGAATTTCTTGATTTTTTTTACATAAGAACTATAGTTGGTATTAGTGGTCATTCCTGCGTGAATGACTACGTGTGTGTGTGTATATATATATATATATATATTTATGTGGAATATATATATATATATATATATATGGCGTGACATTGTGATGTGTGTATGAACTGTGAATTATTCAGAATGTGGTTTTGTGCGTTTACTCTTTGTGGAAATACGTTATATCATGGGATTGTTGATTTGTTGTGTTGAATGAGAAATTGAGTTGGGGTAACATTTTGAGTCATGTGGGATTCTTTGTATATGTTTTCTGATCTACGGATCTTGTGTCACAGTGGTGACAGTTTCTGATCTACGGATCTGGTGTCACAATGGTGACTGAGACAAGTATATCGGGAACCTCGCCTTTGGCCGGGTTAGTGGTTACGATCAGTTAGAGCTCTAGTCTGTCTGCCATTGTACTGCATGGGGGTGACGCATGGGGTTACTTAAGGCCCATGAGTACAGGTGTTTTTGAAAGAGAGTTTCGGGTGGTTGCTTTCTTTTGTTTTCCAAGAAGGACATGAGTTTCATATTATGTTGTGAGTTGGATTAATATGATTTTATCACTTAGAGATTTATTGGGAGTTGATGGGTGATCGTCTACTGTAGTCGAAGTTAATGGGTGATCATCTACTATCGACTTTAGTTTGGAGTTGATGGGTGATCATTGACTTTAGTGTGAGTTGTTTGACTTCTTCATCAATTGTCCTATCCATTCTAATTGTCGATTTTAAGTGTAATTTCCTGAACTAAACTATATGCAAGGATCACTATGGTTTTGGTTTGTATACTTTTGGTGATTTCCTGAACTAAGTTATATGCAAGGATTACTGCCTTTTGATTTGTTTGTTTTAATGTAATCTCATGAACTAAGTTATATGCAGGGATTACTGCCTTTTGAATTATTTGTTTTAATGTAATTTCCTAAACTAAACTATATGCAGAAGTTGCTATGATTTGAATTGTGTGATTTTAGGTGATCTCCTGAACTAATTCTCTATGCAGGGATTACTAATTTTTACCGAGTGATTGTATGTTTGGTTGTGTTTTGTGGAGTTAAATGTTGTTACTTTAATTTATCTACACTCATACTGGAGCGAATCATCCATATGACGAGTTATTAGGATGATGGCTTTCACCTTATTTGCCTCTAAGGCTACTCTATTTGCTTCCAAAGCTTGAGCTTGCTCAACAGTTAGCACGTCCTGACTAAGCTCGAGAATCGTATCAAGAATTCCATCGGCCTTGAGATGCTGATGGACATCACGAACCCACCTGTAATACCCAGAGCCAGTTGTTCCCAATGGAGAAAAGTCCAATTTGTTCAGGTTACTCATCCTGAAAGAGAACAAGAAAAATGGGTTAGTTTCGGAGCGTAAAAGGCTACCACGAAAACATATAAAATTCCTAAGCGTAATCGCTTCCAAGAGGTATTGGATTAGATCGAAACAATGACGTAAGTGGTCGATCATAAATTCTCTACAAACTCTAAGTTTGGAGATCTCAACAAGCTCTAAGATTGGAGTGAGCACGAACCCCCACAGTTCGGCTTAATTTGGTCCCCCCTATGATGAAGAAAGGGGGGTAGAAGAAGGGAGGTTGCAAGTCCCCGAAAAAGAAGAGCAATTGAATTTAAAAAAAAACTCTAAAAAAATGGGAACGTTTAGTAAAAAAATACCTCGAAATAGGTCGCCGGAAAATTTGGCTGGAAAAAGTCGCTGGAAGTTGGCCTGAAAAAGTCACCGAAAGTTGGCCGAAAAGTGTAGCCGACGGCGGTTGACATGCGATGTTGACTGGATGCTGATGTGGCAGATATGTTGTCGTAGCTGCTGACTGTGGTGTGGGATCCGCTGCTGACGTGGTGTGGGATCAGCTGTTGATGTGGCTGCATTAGTGGGCCGCGGCTTGGGTCGGCTTGGGGTGCTGCTTGGGCTCCTCCTTCCTCCTTTTTTTTTTTCTTCTGCCGATTTTTCTGACCAACTTTCAGTCTGCCCATTTAGCTAATTTTCGGCTTTTGTGAGATTTCTTCCAGTTCCTGAATCGTCAGATTGAGATGTATCTTCTGACAAAATTTGGTTGAAATTGGATGTCCAGACGATGATGAACCAGTGGAATATTTGTTACGGGTTGTATCGAGCTTCCGGTGGCCTGTTCGGTAGGTTTTCGGTCAGTTCCTGGGGTGGTGCAGCCGGTTCTGGACTCTTGGGATTGATTGCTTCAAGGTGTGAGATGGAGGTAGAAAAGGCTTCAAGGTTTTGTATTCGAATTCAAGGTTTTTAGCTTCTTGAATCAGGGTTTGGCTATTTATTTCTGGGTTAGGGTTTCATGCTGATAACGTGTTTTAAGGAAACGATATTTGAGAGAGAATTGTTGTGTGTTCTCATTGATAATAGGGGCCTCTTTATATAGAGTATTACAATGCATGGAATCTGAATTGTACAAGGAAATGTATCATACAATGAAGGGATATCTCTAAGATATTCTCCGAGATTCTCTCTAATTAAAACCCTATTACCACTAGATCAAGTAACCTAGAGTTTGGGCCAGACACACAAATAGGGATTTACTTGAACAAATTGCATGACACCTAAAATAACAACGATGCGGCTCGAACCTAAACAGCCCAACATAGTTACTACGTGGCTTCACTAATGTGCCAGCCAATGAGAAATTCCTTTGGAATTTTAACGTAATCTTAGATCTACTGCCTTTGTGCTTTCCAGTTTCCACTTATCCGATTGTTGCCAGAAATTTGGTCAACAATATCCCTCTGCACCTCACTCACTCATCTACTTCATTTCCTATACATCAACGAATTTATTCTCATCCGATTGCCTTATTTATTTCAGGATCAAAGATAATCCATCCAAAATCAAAAATGGGTTCGACAAAGAAACAAACTCGTCCTCCAACTGTCTTCGATAACCGTCGGCGACTGAGAAGACAACAATGGCTTCGGTCTCCGATCACCGACTGAGAAAAATTGGATGGATTCGAATTTACGCATTGTATAGCACGTGCAAGGCTTGTAATTGGAGTAAGCTGGTTTTACTGAGCTCAACTTTTTTTTGGTCTTCCTCAATAATGATTAACGGAGACCAAATCCTAAAAGCGCGTGTAATACACGCACTGTTGAAGACCCCCGGTGAGCACCCACTTGGGTGGGTGGAACCGTGGAAGAAGTTTCGTCTGAAATATAGTAGACATAGTGAGCCAACAATTTTTCTGAGACTTTCACGTTGAACAAATACAAATTCCAATCCCTGATTAATTCTATTTCCACGCAATAATATGTACATAATTGAAATTGTTTAGTAAATTGAAGATTACACCAAGTTTGGAAGGGGAAAAAAATCAACGTTTACAAACACTAAATTTGGAGAATATCAACTTTTTTTGTTTTTCTTTAAAGAATTAAAGATAAATATGTAAATGTTTAGAATTTACCCTTGGCCACAACGACGCCGCATTGGTTCTGTTATCTCGTTTATCTACATTTGTCGACTGAACTTGACTAGTCATCCTCTTCTTCAGTTCTTCTTCTCTACTCCTCCGAATACAGTTCTGTCGCCATGAACAATCTGTTGGGACTTGAGCTTTGCACTTCCACAACCCACCACTCCATCTTCTTCAACACTTCCAACTCCTTTGACTTCTTCCCAACATTCAATGAAATCCTTTCCCCAACTACCCTTATCCCTCCCATATCCTCTGCCCCTCTCACTTCCAACCACAAAAGAAACACAAGAGCAACTCAATGCTTCAAAACCCGTGCTGCCCACTCAAGCCCCACAATCAGTGAGTAGTTTCAAAACTTTCTGTGTTCAGTTTCTTATCTTACTTTGGTTGTTTGAGAAAATGTTGAAAGATGAGAACATACTAAGGACAAGACTCATAATTGTAATTTGCTTGTTTAACTTTGAGTTATCATAAGCAATTTTCAAGTGTAATAGTAAATATGTGTTTATCTTTTGTGGGTTTTGTGTCAAAAGGAAATTTAAGAGGTTGATTGATGTTCAGGTCCTCATGTTCAAGTGGAGGAGCAAGTAGAGGTTGAAGTTGCTGAAGGGTACACCATCACTCAATTTTGTGATAAGATAATTGATATTTTCTTGAATGAGAAGCCTAGGGTAAAGGAATGGAGGAGGTATCTGGTGTTTAGGGAGGAGTGGAAGAAATATAGAGATTGCTTTTATAATAGGTGTAGGAATCGGGCGGATGCGGAGAGTGATGTAACTATGAAGGAAAAATTGGTTTCTATGGGAAGAAAGGTGAAGAAGGTATGTAAATGTTCTGTCTTTTCTGTTGGTTCTATGTTTATTTGATTCTTTGTTTTGGAAGCTATGCCTTTTGTTTTATTGGAATCCCCTAACATAACAAAAATTGCAAAAGCACTGCACTTGATTGAATGGCCATTCTAGTTTTCCAGCTCCAAAATAATCAAGTTAATGAGATGAAAAAAAAAGAGAAAAAGACTGCATTTTTTAGATGTGAGTAATGAGTCATGTAAATAGATGCTAGTTTGAGTTTACAGCTCTTTTCAATCTGGTTTTGTTTGATGAGGAGTGAGCATTGCAGATTGATGATGAAATGGAAAGACATAGTGAACTTCTCAAGGAGATACAGGATAACCCAACCGACGTCAATGCAATAGTTGCACGGAGGCGTAAAGACTTCACAGAGGAATTCTTTCGACACCTCAACCTACTTTCCGAAGTTTATGATGGTTTGGAAGATCGTGATGGTAATTTCCGAATCATCTTGAGTGCTTATATTTGGATTCTTTTTGTGAATTGATTGAGATGACTGGCTTTTGACTCACTTTAAGTGGTATATGAGCACCTTTGGAGGGAAATTCACCCTCTTGAACTTCAATCATTTACAGTTAGCTGTAATTCATATTTTCATCTATGTTGTAGCTGTTGACTTATCTTATGTGATCGTCTTTTTTTTTTTTTTCAAGCAGCAATGGCTCGGCTTGGTGCTAGATGCTTGTCTGCTGTCAGTGCTTATGATAACACATTAGAATATGTGGACACATTAGATACAGCCCAGGCCAAATTCGATGATATCCTAAATTCACCTTCAATCGATGTAGCTTGTGAGAAAATTAAAAGCCTTGCCAAGGCAAAGGAACTGGATTCTTCATTGGTATTATTGATAAACAGTGCTTGGGCTTCAGCAAAGGAGTCCACAACGATGAAAAATGAGGTATGATCAGCAATCTTGTATCAAGCAGCTTATGTCGCGTTTTGGGAAATCACTGCATCAGAAAATGCAGGGAAGGATACCTTAACAGTTATTCGTAGAGTCACTAAACTATGTTTTGAAATGAAAAAAAATCAAGCAAAGCAATTATTCTACTTTTCTGAGGTAACAACGAGTGCAATTGTTCAAGCTGTTATAGAGGCTGTAGTTAGATTCTTTTGAAAGGTGTCGTCTTCTAAGAATGGCCAGAAGCTCTTCACAAAAAAGAACATTATGTTGACAGCTATCAATATTAGAATGGCTGAAGAGGGTTCCTTTTGCATAGTAGCCTTTGAAGAAAGGAAAATAATAGTGTCCAAGACATGTTTAGATGCATGTGTTTAGTTAGTCACAATTACCACAAATCTTATTTATCCTATTGTTGCTCTCTTGAACTTCAAGAAACCCTGACTTCAATGACCCAAGTTTCCCTTCAAAGAAGTCTTTATTGTAGTACTATGCATCCCTTGACGTGCTTACATGCTTGATCTTCCTTGTCTATATCCTGAAGATTTTCATTTGAGTGCAGGTCAAAGAAATAATGTATCGTTTGTACAAAGCCACAAAAAGCAGTCTTCAGAGCATTGTACCGAAAGAAATAAAGCTGCTCAAACATTTGCTGAACATAACAGATCCTGAAGAGCGATTCTCAGCACTGGCAACAGCTTTCTGCCCTGGTGATGATAATGAAGCCAAGGACCCCAAAGCTGTGTACAGGTAAGAGTGCCCGTTGCTTCTTCAGGTCTGAACTAATATTTTGATTTCAGCAATGTACAAAATCAGTTACACTTTTGCAATTTAACATTTTTTTTTTTTTTTTTGTGGCTGAGCAGTACTCCCAAAGAGCTTCACAAGTGGATTAAGATCATGCTCGATGCATACCATCTAAACGCAGAAGAAACTGACCTTAGGGAAGCGAGGCAGATGACTCAGCCTGTGGTTATACAAAGGCTGTTCATCCTCAAGGAAACTATTGAAGAGGAATATTTGGAAAAGAGCACATCTCCGGAGTCTCAAACAGAGGAAACTAAATCAGAGGAGTTCTGAAGTACCGCCCATATTTATTAACAGATTAATCTCCCGGTGTCACTTCATGTTGGTGCAGAAGATGGATCCTAGTTTTGCAATTAACCTGAGTTGTGAACTGTGGCATCATGCCTCTTTCAGCTTCTAATATTGACTATATCAACATAGAATGATAATTGGAGGAAGTAGAAGTACCATTAGTGCCATTTTTGTAATGAGGGCACATGTACTTGTTGGTTGCATTTGTCTCAACTCTTAAGGGAGATGTTGTTGATGGCTAGAATTAGTTAATTCCTGGCTGAATTATGTAATTTTATTTTTAAATATATCTTCACAAATATATATATTGAAAAGCAGCAGACAGGGATCATTCCTAATTACTTGAAACTTCAAAATTACTCATACAGTCATACCCTATACAAAAGCTTAGCAATTGATAATCTGTTGTCATAAAAAAAAAAATTGATATAACAGTATTTCTCACATATTGAGATGATTTTTTTGTTACCACTAATTCCTAGGGCTTTTAGCTCTATGGACTTTGTGTATGCTAATAACATGAGTGTGAAGTTGGGTGTTTAAAAAAAAAAATAAAAAAAAAAGATTATTATGTTTTCCAATAAACAAAAAGAAATATACAAATCTGATATGTCATGTGGCATGAGGTAATTGGTTAGTTGGGAATATTTTGTTTTTTCTAAATAACTAAAATATCCCTAATGATGGCTGCAATTTACATGTCATGGTCCCTTTTGACCATCTCTACCCTCTCTATCAGCCTTTCTGGTCTGATTGACTGTTCTTCTGAAGTTTTCTTATCGGTTTAATTGAGCCATCATTCTAGCTGCAGGAGCCAGGTAATTATGATCTCTTCGTTTTTCATTCTTCCCCTTCCCCTTTAATTTCTAGGTTCCCTTTCTTTTAGCTTCTCAATTTTTCTTCAGTTGAAGTACTTTTTTGTTTCTTTTCTTTGTATTCTGTTTGTGTAATTTCTATTGATTTTCATGCCTTTTCTCTCTCATTTGTGATGTGTTCTTGAAAGTAATCCAATAGTACAAGTTAAATATATCTTTGCAAGCTTGACATTAAGGATAAGAATTATCTATGGCACTGCTGCAAATTCAAGCTTTGCAATATATAATTGATTCATAGCTAAAACCAGTAAGGATTGGGAATGTAGGGATTGATTGTGGTGTTAAGAAATTGTGGAGAATCCCTTGCAAGGGTTCATGTTTGTATTCTTCAACTGAATCTTTTGAATAACCACTGTTTTATTGCTAGGAGGATTTGGGGATTTAGCCTCTACTCTCTGAAGCTTGACTTTCTCTCTGCATCCCTCATCGAGTCAGCCTCCTTCATTGAATTCGCTACCACCATTGAGCCACGAAACGTTATTCTTGAATCTTGACATGAGTATGAAATGTCAGCTAAAAGCCTGAAAGTGTAGAGTAATTGGAGATAAGAGTTGGATAGTCTTTAGAGGTTCAGGGTTCTGCTAAAGTACTAGACAATGATGGCTGATGAGGATAGAAACCTAGTGGAAATTTTGGAGGAGCATACTGAGATTGACATTGCGAAATATATCAATTATGTAAGTGCCCCGGAGGCAGGTGCTATTGCAACGTTTTCTGGTACCACGCGCGACACCTTTGATGGAAAAGCAGTCTTGGAGTTGAGATATGAAGCATATGTTCCCATGGCAATACGATGCATGAAATCCATTTGTTCATCTGCTAGATCCTCCTGGAATCTTGTCTCCATTGCAGTTGCCCACCGCCTTGGCCCAGTTCCTCTTGGTAAAACGAGTGTTTTCATTGCAGTCTCATCTGTTCATCGAGTTGATTCATTAGATGCTTGTAAGTTTATAATTGATGAGATAAAGGCGTCAGTTCCAATATGGAAGAAGGAGGTATATACTAATGGAGAGGTTTGGAAGGAGAACTCAGAGTTCTTGGAGAGGAGGTTGGATCTCGGCAAAAAAGAAGGCATATGTAATGAGAGAGACTTTGAAGCACAAAGACATATTAGGAAGAGCTGCTGTGGTGCTAAGGTAAAGGTTGTAGAAGAAGGAGATTCTGTAATTAGCAAACATGAAGCTCACCAAGATTTGTAAGAAAACATTACCCTTTCTTGGAAAAGAGATAACAGTTCATCATCAATAGACCTATTGAAGAGGAATATTTGGAATAAAGCGTGATCAAAAGTCTCAAATGGAGGATTCTAAAATCAGAAGAGTTGTGAAGTTCCCCCAATGTTCATTAAATCCTTTTTCCTTGTTGTATAAGAATCTTAATGTTGCAATGAAGCTGAGTTGTAAACTCTGGTTTCGTGCATATTTCAACTTCTTGAATGCGACGCTTGGAGCAAGCATAAGAAATTTTTACTTGACATTCTTTATTCAGGGCAGGTGTGTGAATGCACTTCTTTCCTTATACTCAAGTAACCCCCAATTTAAGTTCTGTTAAGTGCACACCTCATGTATTTCGAGTATTATCCGCAGAACTCATGCTTTTGGAGCCTTGAAAAGAAGAAAAAACGCTTTCTGTTTGTCTACTTCTAATAAAAGTTAGAAGATGAGGAGCTCATGCTTGTTTGGTTGCACCTATTTTGGTTTACTCCTCATGACTTACGAGTCATGAAGAAGTTGTATCGCACATATTGTTCTTGTACTCCCACTTTTGCTTATACCTTGTACTACACCAAGGCACCTCAGATAGTTTAGTACAAGGCAATGGGACAAACGACAAGGGGGTCATGAATAGATGTCTTTCATCATTTGCTTGTGTGTTGCTATTGTTTGTTATATATTAGGGATGGGATATGGTTAAGCCATCGCTAACCACCGTGTCTTTTTAGGTCATTCAATTTGGCACTTGAAAAAAGATGGCAAGAATGCATAATTGAGCTGGCCCATGGATAATGGTAGAGGAAGTGTGCATGTAAGTTACACTAACAAGTGAAATGACATTAATGTACTAAATTCTTATCTAAAAATAAAAACATGAATAAGTTATATATAAATTTAAATCATTAAAAATCATGCAAGTATCTATGGATACAACTCATCACATACACACATTAGTGACTAATCGGAGCATCTTTCTAGTAAAATAGTTCTCGGAATTCACAATCACTTATTTCTAATTAGCACATATGTTGCTATATCACTTCGCACCCAGACCAAATAGACAAATTCGAGAGCCAACTATGCTTATGATATGAAACATTATCCAAAATCGGCTTCAAACAATGATGCACAACAACAGTAAATTCATAATACATTCAAGTTGATATATATTAATATATTGATGCATTAATATGCCGAAGACACCGATAATAAAAAAGCCGAAGAAAGAGTAAAAAAGTGGCAGGTGAATAACTGCAAAGGGTACTTGAGTCATTGAAAGGAAACTCGGACGTAGGAGGAACCGGGAAGAGTCGTACTTTGTACATTGTCAAGATCCCACGCTATAAATATCTGACTGAAACTCGTAAGAAAGCAGAAGCTTCAATCAGTCTCGGACCCCACGTTAACCGTCGTCGGAACTATTTTCAGGTGCGACTTCAACTTTCCGGCGAGTCTTTCATACTTTAAAATTTCTGATCAGTTCTGGTAATTAGAAGCATTCCCGTGCATGTATCGTTGTTTTGACTTTTCAAATTTTTTTCGTTTGAACTATGAACAAGTCGGTAAACTGTGATTCTGAATTCCAAGAATTGGCCTTTCAGCTTTTTTTGGTTGCTGGAATGATTTTGAGTTTGAGTTAGCTATTGGGAAATTTTTGCAATGAAACTTTCTCTGTTTATGTTTGAAAGATTGAGGCTTTTTGATTCTTTGTTTCTCTTATTGGTGGCTCAATTTTTGTGTTGAATAAATTGAAATGAGAAGCAGATATTGTTTTCAAGCTTGTTTATGTGAATATGAAATATGGTTGATTCTGTGTTATATGCTCTTGATGATCAAGAATTTTTTAAATACTATTGTACTATCAAATTGGGGAAAAAGGAAAAATCTAGAATTATGGAATTGATGGAATTGGGGTTCTTTTTTTGTTCGATAAAGATAGAGATGGAGATGGAGATGGAGATGGAGAAGGAACAGGAGCTTGAGTGGACCAAAGCGCAGAGCATTGGAATAAGCGTAGACCTTGTGGCTGCAGCAAAAAAGCAGCTTCAGTTTCTTGCTGCTGTTGATAGGAATCGGTATCTGTACGAAGGGCCAGCTCTTAACAGGGCTATCTATAGGTACAGAATCTGTATCATGTAGATTTGATTGTTTTGAACTTCGTAGTTTTGGTACAGTTTATGTGTTTTGGGTGCACTGGAAACTTGGGCAGTACCAAATCACATCTTTCGGGTTTTTGTCTCTTGAAGTTTCGTTTTTATAGTGGGGCTTCCTGTTGTTTTTGTTTGCATTGTAAGCTAGGTGTGGTTACGTTTTCAATTTAAGTTTCCTGGTGGCTACTTGATCTTTATATATCAATGTTGAAAATGCTAATTTCAGGTACAACGCTTGTTGGCTTCCGTTGCTTGCCAAACATTCAGACTCCCAGGTTTCTGAGGGACCTTTGGTTGTACCTCTTGATTGTGAATGGATTTGGCATTGTCACAGGCTGAATCCGGTAGGATTATCCGAATTGTTTTTTCTTTTATTCCTGGTTATCTTTATTGGATTATGTGTTGAGTTGCTGAGCTTTGTGGCTTGGGTTGATTATTCAGGTTCGATACAAGACTGACTGTGAAGAACTTTATGGAAAGATTCTTGACAACTCGAATGTTGTTTCCTCTGTTGAAGGCTCTTGTAAAAGTAAAACTGAAGAAATTTGGAATAGTCTGTATCCAGCAGAACCCTACAACTTCAACTTACAAAAGGCATTGTCCGAGGATATATCTGAAAGGATTTCCAAACTTGACAAATGCACCAAATATGATCTGGTTTCAGCTGTTAAAAGACAATCTCCTTTCTTTTACCAGGTAATATGAGCTTGCACCTAATATACTGGGGAGTTCAATGATCAGACCTACCACAATGATTCTCTCTTCTAATTCTCCTTTGGTTTCTGTGTTTTTTTTTTTTGGCTCATCTTCTTTCTGTGTTTCGACAGGTATCTCCACCCCATATGAACCATGATCTGTTTCTTGAAGGAGCTGCGTCTAGATATAAAGGGTTTCTTCATTTAATCAAGAGCAATAATGAGAAGTCTCTACGACGTTTCTGCGTTCCGACATATGATATTGATCTTATCTGGCATACTCACCAATTGCATCCTGTATCCTATTGTAAAGATCTGCATGAACTGCTTGGAAAGGTATTGGAGCATGACGACATGGATTCGGACAGAACTAAAGGGAAGAAGCTGGATACTGGGTTCTCTGTAACCACCAAGCAATGGGAAGAGGCATTTGGTACCAGGTATTGGAGAGCAGGGGCAATGTATAGAGGCAGGGCTCCATCTCCTCTCACAACCACTCCTTATCAGTCTAACATCCCTAGCAAGGATGTAATTGCATGTCCTGATCATCAGAAAGTAATTGAGCTTCCAGAGGTGAAAGCTGTGGAGGTAATACCATCACTTATGTGTTTTCTTCTCCCTTTTATATCTCTCAAAATTGAAAATTTTTATGTTGGTGACTAAAAGAATGTGTTTAACTCATAGTTCATCACCTTAAACATTGTCTTCGTGGAAGGCACACCAGGATTTTTGAGGTGTCCTTCCTGAATTCTGTCTTAAAACGTATATAATAACAAGAATACTTCATTATTTCAGTGGATAGAGTCATAATGCACATAAAGACTGAAACTTTAATTATCAATGAAAATTGAGAATTGAGGTAGTTTAACCAACTTGTAGTGTTTGTAGAAATATATGAGCACCAGACTAGCTTTCGTTTCCGCAATATGTTTTACTGGTCATAGTTATAGCTTCTAGTCCTTTTAATATTTATTCTCATTGATAATTAAATAGGGACACAGGCTGCCTCCTGCTGTCCTGCCTAAGATGTTTCTCTATTTGTTTTTTAGGTCCTTTTGGAGTTTCTGGAAGTTAGGAACTTACCAGAAGGACACAAAGGGCTTCTCTTTGCCTCATTCAGTAAGACTACAAAGGATATATTTTTCAATGCTAAGCGGCGACTCAGCATTTTTTCTGAGTTTGGAGAGAAACAGGTTGCTTCTTTCCAGTGTGAACCTACTGGAGAGCTGCTTTTTGAACTCATGTCCCATTCACCTTTATATATACCAATGAAAAGGGCATATAAAACATTAGGTTCTGCTTCGTTCTCTCTTCAAGACTGTCTAGTCCCACCCTCTAAATTATATGCAGAAAAATGGTTAGAGATGGTGCCAAGCTCTAAAGTTGGGAACTTAAAACCAATCTACATGCGGTTTGCTATGTCTTTTACCATTCCAACCATAGCACAACACACACTTCATGTGGTTCGTTCTCGACCGTTTTCAAAAAGTTCTTGCTTTTTCCCCTTTTCTGGGAAGAATCAAGATGCCAAGAATTGGACACAAGTGATTGATGAAACTGGAACAGAGGTCCTCCGCCTGCAAATGAGGTATCCTCTTACCTGGTTAATACAACTATTGTGAACAATTGCAAGTTCCCACAAGAGATGTGTAAATTGAGACTTAACATGCCATAGTGCTATGGAACTGTGTCCAGAATGATTTATGCTTCTTATGTTGATGTTTTTCCATATGTATTCTGAAGTTGGATCATCTTGGATTGTATTTACAGGGATACTGAAAAGGAAAAGGTAAAGGGAATCAGCGTTCCAAGGAAAGAGGTGGTTGGAATTACCAAGTCTGGGAAAATATGTACTCTTGCTGAATTTGTGGGGACTGGTTGGTCTTTGATAGATTCACACTGGTCCCTTCATCGCAGAAAAATTCCGAGGGATACCTCTTTTTGCTAAAGGGAAAAAAGATGGTAAGCATCCATGCACTTCAAATGTTTGAGCATAAGTTTTCCCCACCTTTCATACATCAATTTACTTTCTTTCTTTCTTTTTTCACTGCCTCTTCAACCAAACATAACTTCATACCATGTCTTACCACATGCTGGGAGGGCAGAATTAAATTCTTGATATGTGTACATATAACTATGTGGTAAACTGGTAATTAGTGTAATATATTATGTAAATGCGTTTGTTTCACCTACCTGAACCATGCTTACATTTCAAAAGGCTTGACAGTTTGCAGGGGAAATCACTTTAGTTGTTGTTTAAAGAAAAACAATCCTTCATGGATTTTGCAATTACTTGATTGAGTGAGTCCCTTTGTTAATAATATACACATTTGTGTTTTAAGTTGTTGTAGCATCAAAGCAGTATGTTTTTTGTTGGGTAAGATTTGATGGGCTGCAGCAGTGGTAGTGTGCATCCTATAGACATGTACTTATCAGAGATCATAAATTATGTCCCTTAAATATATCTTCATGGTACAGGTCAAATTCTTCCCAGGCAGAAAGCTGGATTATGAACATAAGCATTATGAGGAAAATACAACTGAAGATAAAACTGAACAACACTTCGTGACCTTAGTTGAATTCTCTGCTGAAGATCCTTATGGCAAAGCAGTGGCATTGCTTGACCTAAAATCTGGGTGCATCAAGGTACCATGCATTGTCTTCACTTATGTTGTTGCAGCTCTGTAAAGTCTTCATTTTATTTTATATCGTCTGAAAAATGAACAGGTAAAGGAAGAATCAATTACAGTTCCTGGGGTCATAATATCTTTTATACTGTCGGATAAGCTAAAGAAGGAAAGATATGACGGGTTTGCTGTTAACCCTGCGGAGATGGGTATTGTCGAGGAAGAAATTAAAGAGAACCCTGAGGAAGGCAAAGGCACCAACTTGAGCTCTTCTGGAGCAAGTGTAGTTAACCTTAAATCTGAGGTGGTTGAAGGAAATGTAGTGACGTCTCAAAAAGGTGGAGGCTGTGGTGGAGCATGTGGCAGTGGGTGTGGAAATGCAACAAGGAGTGCCGGCGCTGGTGGATGTGGAAGTGGTTGTGGTGGAGGATGTGGAAACATGGAGAAGAGTAGCGCTTGCGGCAGTGGATGTGGTGGAGGATGTGGAAACTTGGTGAAGAGTGGCGGCTGTGGTGGTGGCTGTGGAGGTGGCTGTGGTGGTGCCTGTGGTGGTGGCTGTGGAGGTGGTTGTGGAAACATACTGAAGAGTGGTGGCTGTGGTGGCTGTGGCGGCGGCTGTGGGAACATACTGAAGAGTGGTGGCTGCGGTGGGTGTGGTGGTAGCGGTGGTTGTGGTAGTGGGTGCGGAGGCTTATTCAAGGGTAATGGTTATCATGAAAATACATCTGGTAACTCATGTGCCGAAGACCACCCAAAGGCAGTAGTTGTTTAACATCTGTGCACAGTGCACCTCAGTATGGTCTTAAAGCCCCAATACTTCTATGCAAAGTGGTCTCTCCCCCTGAAAGGAAGGGCTAGGTAAGTAATAGGGCGTGTCCTCCTGAAAGGTGAGATCCATAGTCACATAGAACTTCCCAGAGGGAGAGTGTCCCTAAAATAAAAACTATCCACCAAGTACAGCTTTCATCTGTTGTATTGTGTTATGGATTTAGTTGTCTCCCTCGCTCGATGTAATTATTGCACAGACATTCCATTTCATGTACAGAGTGGTTTATGTGTTGTGGAATAAGTTCATCTTAATTGCATTTCCTGGGAGTATAGATTGAGTTGCACACTAGGAAGCTCGAAGAGCACTGTATCAAATTGAAATCGTGTATGTTCGCATCTTGGATGTTTGTTGGTGTTGTAACTTACCAGTTTACGCTTATTGCTTTTGTCCCCTTGAAAATGGCAGCCTGAGTATGGCACTCAATTTTTGGTAATTGGGATTGATTATTCCAATCAGAAAAAATTCAGTAAGTAGTGATCACTGTCCTGATAGTGACTTATTGGAATAAATTCAACAAGTAGTGATCACTGTCCTGATAGTGACTTATTGGAATAATCAGAAAAAATTCAATAAGTAGTGATCACTGTCCTGATAGTGAAAATTCTCTGGAGAATACATTACAAAGTCTTTGCAGTGTGTCACATCCAGTAATGAGTTAATCCAACGGTTCTGGGCTCGGAGTGTCAATCGTCTGGACAGTAATATGGACCATTCAAGATCACTATCAGTAATAATACAGTCGATTAGAATCAGGCAGCATAACTAGTTTCAGTAGTCAGCAGTTATAGCCTGGCGATAGGCTCATTAGCTGTTATGGGCACGTCTCTATTAACATGTAAACCAGTTTCATTAGAGCGATGTACCAAGTTCACCAGATGGATTCTTATTTGAATGTATGACCCTTCTATTTATCAGGGGCGGAATGGATTTTAAGTGTGAAATTTGGGTGTAAGATATGATGAGGCATTAGTAGAGTGATAATTCAGTTCATCCCACACCGTCACAATCGAAGTTACACAAGATCATAAATCCATCATCAAAAAGGATTCCTTCATAAACAAAGTTACACAAATCCATCATCGAAAAGGATTCGTTTATAATCAAATCTTCAAAAAGTACTGTGAAAACCTAAATTCGTCATATGAACGGTAAAATCGAATGTGCACCATGTTTAAGAGGTTAGCATGTTTACATAGAATTGAAGAGTACATTAACTAGCTAGTCGAAACAAGAATTAAGAAGGAAACAAGAGACACAAAGCTAGGCCATAAAAAAACTAAAAAGAAAAACTTTCAAATTGGAAAGACATGGGCGCGCAACTCGATCTTGAATATGATATCCTCTTGCTTTGTACGAGCAATTTGTTGATGACAATCACAGGTGCAAACAAGTATCTACAAACTGTTTACTTTGCTCTGATTCAGTACAACCTGAAACGGCACTTGAGCTTGTACCAGAGAAAAAATTGCTATTATTCCCATCCAAACGGTTTGAATATTCAAGCATATACGAGGGCTGGTAGTAGTTTTGCACTTCATTCTTCCTTTTCTCAACTGATTCGATCCCTTCCCTTATTTTTTTCTCTAGCTCATTCAGCTCTCTCAAACTCATGCCATCCAACTCCGTACCCGTCAATCTCGAGCAATCCAAGTTTAGGGCTCTAATTTCTTCCTGCAGTAGCCCTATTGCACTCAAACTATCGGATGATGAACTCGGCTCATGTTGACTCTTATTTTCTGGAGACTCCATCGAAGAGCCGGCTGCACTCTCCTTGTTGTATCTTAAAAGAATGTGCTCCATGCTGGTGCTTGAGAACTCGTACATCCTTTTGGTGTTGGAGAAAACTATGACCGCAATCTCTGCGCCACATCGAAGTGCAAAATCTTCTGCCTTGTTGAACAACCCCTTGCGGCGTTTGGAGAAGGTGACTTGCCTGCTACTCAGATGTTCGATCTTCTCGATCTTAGTTCTTCTTGGACCTGACATGGCCATCTTTCTTGATCAGACTTGTGGAGAGGAAAAAATTAGGGTTCTCTAGCCTTTGTTGGTACTGATCGATTTTGGGTTTTTTGCCTAAAATAAAACTACTATGTATATATAGCGATTAGTACTGCCAAAATTAGGAAACAGTATCATAATTGGAAATGGAAACTACAATGTTATTTATTATACATACTTGATTCGAGAATATTTTTTTAATTGTTTCCGAGAATTCTGGTTTGATTAACCAATTAATAAGAAAGTTATATAAGAAAGTTATTGCTTGGGGAGTCCTATCACGACCCAAAATCTAATTACCATGAGTGAAAAATAAGCAACTTACTTGGATAGTTAGTCATTAATTAATTTCTACTTAAATTTTGTTTTGCACCACTTGTCGAATTTAAGGGATATTTCCTCTACTTAAACTCTACTAAAATATCGTGGTTTGTTTACCAAAATACCAAGATAACAAAATTTCCTGAGGAAAGAAAAAGATATCATGGCATACCCGGTCTTATCTTCTAAGTCCTAAACCTAATCTTATATAGATATAGATTAATACATTGAAAGGTATTCCTAATACATGGCGTATCTCCTAAACCCAATCTTATATAGATGGGGAGTGTTCAAAGATAATTGTATTTCAGTTTATTTTAATAAAAAATCCGAGAATAAATTGTTTGATATTGCTTCACGTCCGTTAACTTGAAAACCTAAACTACATCAACGCCACCACTTCCTAAACCGTAAACCGCAAGTCGCAAACACAACCTCCACCATATCGTTCTTCAGCGAAAGTTGAGAGTGTCTTTCAATGGCGAGAAAGCACATACCGGAAGATATTATGGTGGACATCCTCTCCGGGCTACCTGTCAAGTCCCTGTGCCGATTCCGCTGTGTTTCAAAACGCTGGCGTCCAATAGTGTCTGATCCACAGTTCTCCAAGTTCCAGTTTAAAGTAGCTTCTGAGCAGAAAACGCTGAGCAGAAAACTCTGAGCCGCAGACTCCTCCTCTACAGCAACGCCTTTGAAATTGAATCCTTAGACTTGGAGACGCCATGGTATGGAGACAATCATTCTCTTAGAAAGCTTACCGGTCCATTCGAGTATCGGGAATGGTTCGGTTCTGTCGATGTACTAGGCTCTTGCAATGGTTTGGTGGGTGTGGCACTCGTTATAGTCTTACTTGTCTTTACATCTGGAACCCATCAACTGGATTCAGGCATAAACTACCCGATCCAGGTATTAATTCCAATGAAAACAAGTGTATAAGCTACAGTGGTTTTGGCTATTTGCCGGCCACTGACGACTACAAAGTTCTGGTGGTCGCAGCCACTTTTAATGCTTATTTTTCTCCGGGTGAGGAGGCAGCGGTGGAGGTCAAGATCTTTTCAACAAGAGCTGGCGTTTGGAAAAGTATTGAATCACCTTTTTTTAAGACCTTCCGCCCCTATTTTACTTCTGCGGCTCTTTCGGGGGAGACACTTCATTGGGTATGCAACCCTCGTCCGCGAAACAATCTTTGGCAAGGACCAGTTATCTATGCTTTTGATTTGGTGAAGGAGGAGTTCCGGGAAATACCGCAGCCTACTTTGTACCAAAATGATAATACAATTTTTCTTGAAGGTGTAGGTTCCTGTGGAGGATGCCTGTATGGGTTTCGTTATAGGTAAGCTGCTTGTGATCCTATTGAGTTATGGGTCATGAGAGACTATGGGGTGAGTGACTCTTGGACTAAGCTCTTTAACTTAAAATTTTCGAATCAGCTTGAACCTGAGTACGAGATGCTTCTCTTTCCATTCTTGGCTACCGAAACTATATGGTGCAGTTGTGGCGAAGTGGACTTTGCAGGACTTCAGGATGGAAATTGTAAGGATTGAACATGAAGAGGAGCCACTTGTTACAGACAGGCTTCAGGGGAGGAATGATATTCATTGCATGATTATATATGAAAAGAGTCTACTCCGGGTTCCTGATTATATCATGCGGTGGAAGAATACAAGGTGAAAGAAACTGAAAACCCAACAAAGCTGAAATCAATAGGAACAATTGCTAGCTCCCTTGCTCTGTTCAAGTACGTCTGGTTAATTATCATCATTTTCACTCTAGCTTATTTTGCATTCTTTTAGGTCCTTATTTACCTTATTTCAAGTTTTCAACAGATGCAATCATTTCAAATCTTAAG
Source organism: Rosa lucieae (assembly GCA_024704745.1). Taxonomy (NCBI): domain Eukaryota; kingdom Viridiplantae; phylum Streptophyta; class Magnoliopsida; order Rosales; family Rosaceae; genus Rosa; species Rosa lucieae. The sequence goes on along the minus strand of CM045493.1, from coordinate 20,179,513 downwards.
ATTTAGTATTATAAGGTTAATTGTTTGTATAAGCTATTACAATCTATAGTTCTCAAAGATTTTTTTTTTTTTTTTTTTGAGTTGATTGGAAGAAGCTATTACAATCTATATGGATTGACTTGCTCCTTGCACATAGTTATTTCAAATTTGTTTTAAATGTATTGCATCTAGTGATTTCAAATACGTTCTATCTAATTTTTTGTACTCGTCTTGAACATACTAGCTAGCCGTCTTGTTGTCTAACATAAATCTCTATATATGAAATTGCTCGTTCCAAACTAGCCGTTATTTGCTTATATATTCTCCCATATAATTAAGGTTACTGTTGTAGGAGAATGGAATTGTAGAGAGAATAGATAAGAGAATTGTGTTGTATTATTGATAATAAGAGCCTTTTATATAGGGAGTTACAAGGTACACAAAAGGTAAGAGAATCCGAATACAATTGAATACCTAGAACACTTTCCTATTACAACTCTAAACCCTAGTTTGAAGAGGCACACATTATGTCGACATCTTTCAACACTCCCTCTTGTGCCGCTCAAACTTGGTGATGACGCTTTGATTGTTGCCTTGTTGAAAACCTTGCTAGGTAACAAAAACCTTGTGGGACAAAAATAACCCTGGTCAAAAGACAAAAAGAGCACAACATGTCATTCACTATTTGAGATCGAACATGTAGACATCATACCTCCCCTTGATGTCAATGTCTCCCCCTGATTGCTACAATCATGGGAGTTCGGATAACTTTCTTAATCCGATGCTCTTCACATGTTTTTCGAAGGTGGATTTAGGTAACGACTTAGTAAATAAGTCCGCTACATTATCCTCAGATCGGATTTGGTTCACTTCAATATTTAGAAGTGCCTATTGTTGCTTATTATGAAAGAACTTAGGCAATATATGCTTGGTGTTGTCGCCCTTGATGAAACCTAATTTCATTTGCTCAATACAGGCTGCATTATCTTCATAAATGCATGTAGGTTCATCTATGGTAGACTTCAAACCACAATTTCCTCGAATGTGTCTAACTACAGACCTTAGCCATATGCATTCCCGCACGGCTTCATGTAGAGCAATAATCTCTACATGATTTGAGGAAGTAGCAACAAGAGTCTGCTTGGTAGACCTCCAAGATATCGCAATGTTTCCCATGGTAAAGACATAACCCGTTTGGGAGCGACCTCTGTGAGGGTCAGAGAGGTACCCTGCATCAGTAAAACCCATCAAGACATCATCATCATTTTTGATGTAAGGGAGGAGGATGGGTGGTCGGCAGTTTTTGCCGATCACAGCGTCTTGGACGGTGCCACTTGGGCTAATGAGATCTGTCCTCATTCTTTCGTCATTCTTTTCTCTCTGTAGGGATAGAACAAGCCTATATCTATCGTACATTTTAAGTAACGAAAAATTGTCTTTACACCAGTCCAATGGCGTTGCGTTGGCGCAGGGCTACATCTAGCCAACAAGTTCATAACAAATTAAGTGTCCAGTCTTGTATTGTGTTAAGTACAATAATGCGCCTATTGCACTTTTTTTTTTTTTTTTGAAAGGGGTTTGGAACCCAGCCTAGCTGGGAGGCTCAGCCCCACGCCCGGTTTCATTTATTATATTAATAGTATGATTTTGCAACGGGGGGGACATAAAACCTGAACCCCGTGCTACAGGAAAACACTTACAATAATCCTCGTAGAGAACATCCTGAATAGTAGCAGGAGTCTCATCTAACCAAACATCATCAATAACAAACAAACTAGCAAGGTGCGCAAGTCTATCAGCAACACCATTTGCTTCACGGTAAATATGACGAATTCTAACTGACTGGAAAGCATTAAAATAATCTTTACAATCATCTAAAATCCAACTTACCTCAGAGAAATCCTACTTCGAACTATTGAGCGCAGCAATCAAAATGGCAGAGTCGCTTTCAATGTGGATTTCAGACCATCCTTGGTGAATACCAAGTAGAAAATCTGCTCTACATGCCTCAGCTTCCATATTTAGGACTGAGTGAGCATGTAGAAAAGGTCTAGCCAGAGCAGCAATACCCATACCAGCGTCGTTCCTGACCACTACACCAATGCCTATTGCACTTAGGTAAGACACTTCTGCCAATTAACACGTCTTCGTCATCATCCCTGGGACAAAACGTATCCCTCTTAAGGTCAAGACAACGGACGACCATGGGAGTGCATCTTTGACTTTATCAAAATGTAAAGCATTTATTGACACGGTATACAAGTTCTAATCTAGACAATACCATGTTCTCCCAAGGTCCTTTATCTCAAACTCGGATTTCAGGTGTTCAGCGGTTCCCTTAACTCTCAAGGGTTCCAATTATGTTTATCAACATAAACCGTGACAATTGCAAATCCAGAACTTGTCATGAAAACGCAGGAGCATAGTTCATCATATCCCTTCCCAATCAAGTAGTCACTTTAGTGAGCGTTTCAACCTCGTTGCAAACGCGCTCTATGGTCTAGACCCACTTGATTTGGGTAAATGAAGTTCACAAGAACCTTCATTATATTCCGTATCTAGATCCTTATAAAGATATGTAGTGACCACATTCGTAAGCTGCATGTTCAGTTATTCAGAAAACTACCAAACTGACAAGGTAGTGGAGTGCAATGACATCCATTACTAGAGAATATGTCTTCTCGTAGTCGATTCCAAGGCGTTTTGTGAGAAGCCTTGCGCCATAAGGCGAGATTACCATCTCTTTTTCTCATCACGCTATCTAATGAAGACCTATTAATGTCAACAGGCTTTATGTTAGGAGGTCTTGGCATCTCAGGCCCGAAATCCTTCCTCTTCGTTAAGGAATCCAATTCAACCTGGATCGCATCTTTCCATTTATGCCAATTTTCTCTACGTTGACATTCTTCAACGGAGTAAGGTTCGATGTCATTGGTCTCAATAATTCCACGTCTTCATGTACACTAGTGTAATTCATAGAGATCTCTATATTCTCAAGAATTGGTTCTAACATTGAGGCGTCCCCCAATGATGTCTCTTGGATATAACCACAATCCAGAATATTCTCATGAGACGGATTTTGAGTATCAATGATCAATGGATCGAGTTGTGCCAAACTCGCTCTCTTCTTAGGGCGAGAATCCATCGAACCTATGGGTCTCCTACTCTCTCTAGCGGAACCCATGGCCTATGACGCCATCATGCCACCTTGTGGCGTCACCATACCATCATCCATGGTAGTGGTGTCGTACCCATCTCCACTGGGAGGCACCATGTCTTCTTGTAGGGACATCAATCCTGGCAGACATGTTTGCAGCAGGTATATGTGATCTAGGCACTTTTAGGGGATCAAGATGAGACATAGTGGGGACAAACTACGACAATTCCTATCTTTCCTGTTGAACATTGACTTTCTAATCTCCCCCTAACGACGGAAAGACTGTCTCATCAAAGTGACAATTCGCAAATCCAGCGAAAAAGAGATCATATGTCAAGGGATCTACATAGCGGACTTATAGTTGGAGACTAATGTCCGACACAAATATATATATATATATATATGCATTCGTTGCAATGACTCATGTTGATGCGCTGTGGCGGCGCAATTGGCACATAAACCGCACACTCAAATATGCATAAGTACGAGATATTAGACTCGAACCCAGTCACTAGTTGTAATGCAAATAAAAGTTGAGTGGCTGCTATGAGTCGTAGACGAATTAGCATAGCTACATGCGATATTGCATAACCCAAGCGGAAATATTGATGCGCATAACCAAAGTCTGGGCTACCATCGTAGTCTTTTAATGATGGCTTTTCTGGGAGACCAATTGGGTGTGTACATGAGAATATGATACTTGATATTAATACTCAATGATATGCAATAGTCATCGAAAATTTTCGATGTAAACTCTCTAGCATTATCAAGTCAAATTGACTTAATGGGATGATCTGGGTAGTGAGCCGGTAGCCATATGTTCTGGGCTAGGAGTTCATCATAAGCAGCATTACGAGTGGATGATAGCACGACACGTGACCAGCGTGTCCGCACATTAACCAACACCATAAAACATCTAAGCAGTCCGCAAGTTGATTGAATCGATCCACAAAATCCCCTTGGATTCTATGTAAGAATGGAATTATTTCTTTAGTGTCCTTTGCATAGGATGGTCTTAATCCTAAAAAAAAAACAGGCTTTACAAAACGAAAGATTGGCCTTATAATCAACCAATGAAGGTTTTGCTTGAGCCAGAATGTCACAATTTTCTTTGAGAAGTAGAGAGAGGAGCCAAGTCTCCATACATGGCGTCAATGCCATGTATTGGCCGTAGGGGGTAGGCGGTGCTAGCCGTGTGTGGCCAGTCTTGCACAATCATGGCGCCATGAGGTGCATGTGCAGCTCCGCGAACCAATTCTTGGTTCTTACTTCTTTTCATTTTGAAAAATGGATGTCCGTGTGAAGTTTTTAATACACGGATCATCATGTTATGACCAGAGTGTCCCAAACGGTAATGTCAAAGCCTATATGTGTCAGAATCCCATAAATCATCTCTCATGACATGGTTGGATTCAATGACTCGAATTTTGGTTGCATACAACCCACTAGAGCGACATATAAGTTTCTCTAATACTCGTTTATGTCCGTAGTCATTAGAGGTGATGCAAAGGAACTCTTGTCCATTCTCACAATGTGTTTCCACATGAAAACCATTGGCTCTTATATCTTTCAAATAAAGTTTGAATTAAGGTATGTCCAAGACATTAAGTAAAAGAATCGACACTTTACTAATAGCCAATGATTACATCAAAGTTTCTTAACCAAAGTCTAATCCAAAAATAAAAGTCACTTAGACAGATTGTAGTCACTCAATCTGTTTGGTAACTCCAATCAAATATGACCAGGGAAGTACAGAGAGATGTCGGTGGAGCGAGGCTCTCTTAAGTACCACTAATCTCAATCACTTTCCTAGACATCATACTTCATTGGATGCACCACTTGAGAAAGAGTTAAAACAAAATGTCATTTATTGATTTAAGGCATAACTGTCATTACATAATTCTTGGAAATAAAAGATTATTCTATATAAAAATCTGCGGCATTTTGTCTTCATCGCCAAATTTAAAGTCTTCTTGAACTCAATGTCTTGATCACTGTGAGGCAGCAGCCTTCTTAGGTACATTGCAAACTCAGGCCCATTGATCAGACGTTCCATATCAGAAATAGATACCATGAACAGGATTCTCCCTTGATTGAGGCGTATTGGCGCAATGTGATGGTCCCTAGGACCTGAGGCAATGGAAGATTATGACCATGGCCAACGTTGGCTCTATCGTTTCCAACCCTTAGTCCCTCAAAATCATGGCTCCTACGATGGCGTGATTGACGCCTTTGGCGACTACCTTCATGAGCATTTCTATCATATGGATCATGACATCTATGGTGACTTTCTCTAGCCATGGGACAATGCTCTGGATAGCTATCTCGAAGCCTATCAATTTCTCTTCTCACAAGCTCGTTGTCTTGCCTTTCAGAAATTTCCATAGCTTCAATAAGCTTTTGAAAGCTTGTGATCCGTCTTGCATATGTATGAGTCCGAAATAAATCACAGGACCTCATAGCATAGACAGGGAAGGTATTGAGGGTTTTCTTAATCAATTGTTCTTCTGTGATCGTCTTGCCATAGAAGTGCATCATCCCTGTGATGCGTAGAGCTTCCAAATAAAATTGTATGACTATATAAAAGCGAAGCTCATTCCATTCTGCTTCTAAATTCAGAAGGATGGAGTCATGAACATTGCCATAACGTTCACGAAGCATTTGCCAAAGCTTTATGATACTATCCTCATTCATGAACTCAAACTGGAGGTCTCTATCCATATGACGCATCATTAGGGCAAGTGCCCTGGAATTGTCAATCTCAGTTTGAGGGTCTGGATCAGTTCCTTCATAACAAAGCTCTTGGATTGTGTGCAATAGATCACGGGAAATAAGATGGAGCTCAACGTCCTGAACCCACAATAGGTATCTTTTGCCTGCATAATCCAATGGAACAAAATAGAGTATGTTCGAGTTTGACATCCTGAAAAAGGGTGAAACAAGAACGAATTAGTTTCAGAGCTAAACTTCCACGAAAACTAATAATAATAAGATTTCCGAACTATGCTACCAAGAAATCAATTTCCAAGAATAATTGGATTAGACCAAACAATGATGTTTTAATATGGTCACAATTTGATGTTTACAGACGCTCTTAGTCCGAGCATTATGAACACTCTTAGTTTATATGAACGCTCTTAGTTCGTATACTATGAACACTCTTAGTTCATTGGCACGAACGCTCTTAGTTTGTTTAGCATGAATCCCCACGATTCCGCTTATAAATACTCAAAACCATCTTCATATATTTCAAAAATTCTGCAACAAATAAATGAATTTAAAATACAAGAAAGCAGCAACTTTAATACACAAAAATTTACGTGATGGTTCTGGGCTTGAGAACACGCGCTTGTTGGGGCAGCAGCAGCAACAAGTGGCAGCAAATGGCGGCAGCAGCAAGCAGCAGTTTTGACAGCAGTTTCTGCAGCAGTTTGGACAACAGCAAGCAGCAGTTTCTGAAGCAGGTTCGACAGCAGTTTCTGCAGCAGGAGGCAGGGGCTGCGACTAAGGTTGGAAAACTGCAGCAGGAAGGCTGCAGGCTTGCGGCAGTAGGGCTGCAGGCTTGCGATAGTAGGGCTGCAGGCTAGGGTATTTCGGCAGTTTTTTGGTGTTTAGGGTTTTAGTTTTTTTTTTCGGCTAGGGTTAGGGCTCGTGCTAATAACGTGTTGTAGGAGAATGGAATTGTAGAGAGAATAGATGAGAGAATTGTGTTGTATTATTGATAATAAGAGCCCTCTATATAAGGAGTTACAAGGTACACAAAATGTAAGAGAATCCGAATACAATTGAATACCTAGAACACTTCCCTATTACAACTCTAAACCCTAATTTGAAGAGACACACATGTTGTCGACATCCTTCAACAGTACTCAATTTTCATATATGCCTTTGAAACAAAACTATATGTACATTTAGATGCCTCTCTACTGTGTTATTGCTAGCTCCACACTTAACCTATTATTTGCATTTGTTGAAATAATCTATTTTCATTGATCCTTGATCGAGGCCTGAATTGATTTCTACGTGGTTAATTAATCAAAGCAGATACAGTCCTGAACTCTAAACACTAGCGAAATAGAACCGCAAGTGCGCGAGACCGCAACCGCAACCGCAACCAGCACCATATTGAAAGGAAAAACAATTAATTTCAAGCAGGGGAGGGAGGGAGAGTTGTTGCTCTGCTGACACCGAGTGCAGTTGTTGAGAGATGAGAAAAAATGAAGACTAGGAAAGGAAAATTGGGGGTGTATATGTATAATTACTCAAATGGTTACTAATTTGTGATCCACAGTGTAGCACTCATGAACTTGTCCTAGACCTGAGTTAATGGCTTGAAAATATAAGTTTGATCGAAAAGATCACCAAATTTCACGGACAGTTAATCAAAAAGTCACAAACAATACCTCTACTGCTCAAGAGTTATAAAATGATATGGACATTTATAGGAGAAATGAGGTGATTTGAATATTATTTGTGAACTTTCCCAATTCAAATTAAAGAGAAAATCGGCATTGCTCTTGAAAGTTCTGTAGTCTACACCACCGTTTGGCTCCCCTGTCTCTTTGTCACCTTTTGCTTCAAAATTCAAAACGTGGGCCAAGTTTCCTCACTGATTACAAATGCCAGTCCAAAAACAAAGTAAAGAGACTGATTTTGAATTTGTGTACCACCTTCATGTTCATCTTGAAAATAAGCACAAAATCAACACCAAAAATCTAAATCGAAGATATAGCACATTAAAGTACAACAATGGAAACAAGTATGTAGATCGGTCTTGTACATGAAAACTACAGAATCAATAACAAGCAAGGTCTCGCATTACATAATTAAATAGGAGGAGTCGAATTAATCCAAGCATATATGTACGTACGCAGGGATATATCAAAGATACTGATGATTCAGATGATGAAGAGGACGGAGGGGTCGCAGCAACACTCGTCAACAAGGCAGCAGCAACACAAAGCTGCAAGGCTGATCGACAACACATCGATCCGAACAAGCACAGACACAGATAGAGATCAGCCATTTTGTAGCCAAAATTATCCAAACGATATAAACCTGAAAACCCAATACTTCCTGCGATTTTCTATAGAGAAAGCTATAACTATGACATAATGAAAAATTAAAGTATGGTACTTAATTTACTTACCATCCCTCTAGGAAACCTGGTTCTCTCCTGGGTGGTGGAGCATAAGCATACTGTGGAGGTGCCATTACTGGAGGGCCTTGATAATAACCTACAAGTTTAATTACCCAGAAAAATAGTAAACAATAAAATTATCAGAAATTAAACAAGAAGATCTATAAGCTGGTTAATTGTACCTCCCCTTCACCTAAAATCCACATGGAAATTAAGAAGAAGAAAAAAAACTCTTAAATCCAGAAAGTATACAAGTCTCTGTTACTGAAAAATAAAACAACCCACGTTCCCAAACTCACAGAAACTTACAGAAAGCAAATTAATTAGTAAAAACTATCCAGAAAGAAAAAGGAAATCTCAGATTTTTGAAGTTCAAAGAGCAAGAAGTTAATCAAGGAGGTACAAGAAGTGTTTAGAATATAATTATAGGAACTAGCAGAGGTTTCGGATAATACCTTGGCCTTGAGCAGGGTAGGGATAACCGTATTTTGGGTCGCTCATCTTCAGCTAACTAGGGACACAGACTCAATCTGAACTCTAAAGCTTTGATAATGGTGTGTATGTGGAAGAAGAAATCCAGATTTCTATGGCTTTTATACTAATAGTAATCTAGCTAGAAAGTTCTGATTGATTTCAAATTCCATATACAGCATGCATGACTTTTCAATTCACTTTTATCACCCCCTCTGCCCCACCCAGCATTCATCTCTATCACCCTTTTTCTAGTGTTCCCACACTATAGAATTATTATTTGGGCACTCGAATTTTCATCTTTCTACCTACTCATTTAAGTTTTAACTAGTGAAATTAGATTAGCTAGATGTAACCTTTTCGTCTAATGACAAACAGAGGCTTACGTATGACATAAGCAAGATTTATTGGTAACAAATGAATGAAGTGGATAACGTAGGGAACGCTCGGAGAAATTCCTCTTAAATTATTGAATAATTCAATAACACACGATTAGTCTTTCGTGACCTTTAATTTACGAATGAGAGCCACGTCACTAGAGCTATTAGGTCATATTTAGGCCATATGAACAAGTATGTGGGGTTTGGTTGTACTAAAGCCTAAACTATTAAAAAAAGGAAAGGAAAAAAAAAAAACTTTCACATCTTGACATCTTTTTGTGGTTGTGGAGAAATCGAAATTGTGTGGCTTCAACGAGCGTGTGGCAAATTGCAGAATTGTGGAGAAGCTGCTAAAAGACGCGAAGACATTCATCCAATTACCAACAATTTACTTATTTACGCCAAAGAGAAACACACAGTGGGGTGCCCAAATCAAAATATTGCAGTGTTTATCTATCAGCTAACCATCATATGGGGTTGGAGAAAATAAAATACCTTAATCCTAGAATCTAAAAGATTGTTAAAGGAAGTAGTAATGTTCTAATATTCCTACATGGTGTGAAATGAATATCATATATTCCGATGGTATTATAGACCAGGCTTTATTCGATTAGCGGAACAATGTGGAGGAAATATTTTAAACTCGGAACATGTGATGTGAAATGTAGCTCAGCTTAAAGGAGTCGTTTATTCCATTGGAAAACCCTAGTTGTTGGTTTAGGCATGTCAATTGCTTATAATGGTCGAAAGGGGAAGAATAATCAGGTCGGTGTTTTGCTTTCGGTCACGCGTATCCATCAAAACTGTGAACTGCTTTTAAGAGAATTGATTCCATCTCAATGTGGAGTCATCGGTAAAGAAAATGGTTAATCTATATAATCCAAGGGTACCAAGTCTCGACCAACAGAAAATTCACGATAATTGAACCAAGGACAAGATGACATAGCCAATGCAGTGGTTAGTATGCTGCCAACGGAGTAGTTTAACAATGACCAAAGCAAAGGGCTTGGGTGGTTCAGGAATTCGGGGAAAAGAGAGAACAACCTATCTTAGATTACGTGAGCTGTGATGTGAGCAAATGCATCTGTATATGCCTACTCCATTGCACGAACAAGACACGACTTATTTTCAACATTAAACACGCGCAGGAAAATTTTCGGTACAACTATATGCGCAGCAAATGCATCTCTATATGCCTACTCCATCACAAGTATGTGCTGATATCGTTGAAGCTTTTCTCAACTCAAACATAAGAAAGGGCTTGGAAGCAATGGATGAGTATATGACAGCAAAATAGCCAGAATTATCTCCTCAATGTCTACATATCACAACTGTCCGTTGTTCTAGGTAGGGTAATAAACAGGCAATCCAAAATTCATTTAACTAGTAGTAAACCATGTTTCTCCTAATACACAGCACAGCAGGCATAACCAGAAGCCAAATGCAAAACAGAATCATGCCCCGGCATTCCTACGCCCAACACGAGCAACAAAACCTTGTTTGATCTGAGCAACTGATCGTCCAGAACCACACTGCAATATAGAATAAGCCAATATGTTAACCCCCAAAGACAAGAAGAATATACTACTACAGATACAGTCCATAACCTTGTATTAAAGTAGAAACTAAGATAAGACAGTCTAACAATCATATTCTAAAAGAATGAAAAACTACACAGGGTGCTCAAGAAGGCAAGGATCCCTTCCGCACTAAGCAAAGAGAAAACTTTTCCACAAGGAGGCCTCAGAAATATCTAGATTACTCCATCATGAGCAAGAATCGGACAATGTAGGCAAATCTTCAAATCATCATAGGCCTCCTCAAACTAGAGATTATCAGCAGTGTAGTAATTTTATGTGCTTTGTCGTTGTACAACTACAACTCTATAAATCACCGACACCAAGCCTGCTTGCGGTGTACATATGCAGAAAACGACCAGTCTTTGGTATATAATCTAATCTAACTATGATTACATCTCCTACAATTAGTAAACTGCCACCAAAACTAGAAAATGCCAACATTATGATTGTTACCTTCTCGCATCTGAGAAAATACAGGCGATTCTCCTTTGACAGTATAGTGTCAGGGCTTTTGCACCCAAGGCAAATCACATATTCATCTGACAAAAAAGAAGTGCCATAAGAAAAAATGATAGAATAGTGAAAAGTAATACAACAAAGAATAATACAACAGGACAGACATAATTAACTACCAAGCCCGAACAACCAATTAGGCAGCATGCAAAACATAATCCACAGATCATTCCAAAGTAGCAACTGCAATAAATATAAAACCAGACCAAAAATGAGGTACTTACTGACATATCGCCGCAGAATCCCTTCAAAATTCTTAGGGGCGAACCTTCCCTTGACAACTAACCTCTGTTGTCCATCAAGTGATCCACTTGTCCCCAGTTCGGCCAACAAGAAATTCTGGACATGCTCTGGTTGCCTATGCATCCTGTAATTTTAAGGTAAATCAACAGAATACAGGTTATAGGTCAACAAAGCAGTTGGTCCTTTTAGCAAGTAGATGAAATCAGAATAGCTTCAGAAAATAAATTTAGGAATATGGTAAATAGAATTTTGTATTACTGCAATCAGGAATCACTCAGGCCATGGTGATCTACACAGACCATTATGATTATTAAATATCCACATATACTCAAAACTTATAGGATGCCTTCACATAGTAGCGATTTTAAGGATTTTTATTACAAAAACGCATTCCACTAGGTAATGATGCAAAGCCAAAAAGCATACGAAGCTTTGATGAAACACAGATATACCAAGATATCTAAAACCAACTTGACAATGTCATACTATTTGAACAGCACGCAATTACAAAAGTTCCTAAAGTAAAAAACAAGAATAAAAACCAAAAAACTCTAATGAAACATTGAACAAAAGGATTAAAAGCATGATTAAACTACAAAAAGATCCTTACTCAAAGATGACTCCGAACAACAATCATCAGACAGATATACGGAACAAACTAATTTAAATAAAGAAACACATTAGTGATTCATCAGACAGGGAAGTAAAACCTACGTCTTGCACAGATCCATGAAATTCACAAAGACAGTTTTCTTTGTGCCCTCACGTAGAACTTGTGGAGGCCTCATAACTGTCCTACGCCTGTCTCCAGCTAGCTCCGGATTATTCTCCCTAAGAATGTTATACACCCTTCCAAGAAGCTGCAGATATTCCATCAAAGAAAAAAAATTATAAATAAATCTACCATATAATATAAAGTAAGGGAATACTCATGGTACAGTGTAAAACTGTAGTTAAATGAGACAATTTACACACCTCCTCATATTCATAATCACGATCACTACCCTCCCAAGGATTGGAGGCCTCCAGTAAAATTCCTTCTCCTTCTTCATCCTCACCCGGGTGCTCTGAAAGGCCAAACATAAAAGAGCATAATTAATTGGTTGAAAGACAATGAGGTCGCATACATCTTATAAGCCCAAGCAATGTCTTACCATCCAAATCCTCCGGTACATCGCCAGGCTCCTCATTCAAAATACTGGTCTCAATCTATAATCACATCAACCAACCATCAAAAGTCAATTTCTAGGTAAAAGTTTTTGCATGTAGACAGTAGAAAAGCATATAAACTTACTGGCTTCTTCTTCTTCTTTTTCAAACCAGAAAATGCACTGTCCTGCCCATCAGAAACTGCAATGACAAAGATAAGCCCCCCGCAAAAATGACATACCGCACTTGGGAAATGCAAACACCAAACAGTAATCAATGGTTTTTAAACTAAATCACCTGCCAGGCTTTCCGTTTTCTCAGCCAACTTGTCCACAGAATCATCAGCTGGATCCTCAATTACAACCTTCTTCTTCTTCTTCTTTTTACTAGGATCAAAAGGGGCAATCTGCACAAAGAGACACAATCCTTAGGTCTAGTCAAGAGACCCGAGACACCACACCTTCACATCTGCTTATCTAACGGACTACCAACAGCCTAATTCCAGCCAAACATAACAATTATCTCCGACCCAAAAAAAACACATTTATCTTCGATATTTTCCCCGGATTGTCTACATGATGTGCAAGCGCCACCTCATGTAATTGACACAGAAATATAAAAGAATCTCGAACTTACGTCTGCCAGCGCCACCTCCTCCTTCACATCATTCTGATCATCTGCCATGATTGCTGCTGCAAAACAAGCGAAACTAAATCAACCTATCACGCACCGAAACCTACACAAATCAAACAAATAAACCAAACAAGGGCTATTAACTTACAGACCCTCGTTCTATGAACTCATTACCTTACAAGCTGGATTGCTCAACAGAATCAAAGATATTAATACACATACAGATGTTTAATTTCGCCTACAGGTTATGCAAAGTCATATTTTACGGGAGGGAGGGTTTATATTCCGGTGAATCGGAAACTGTAAGTAAATTTGATTCACATTCACAGACCTAATTTGACTACCGCAGGCAGTCCTCTATAAATCAGAGCCCTAATTTCAACAAAATCCCCAATTTTACTGAATCAAATCGACAACGAATCTGTTTGATTAAGAGGAACTAGATTCAGAATCAGAGAGCGAGCGAGCGAGAGAGAAAGAGTACCTGGTGTAGTCGGAAACGGAGAAGACGAAGTCTAGTGGTGAAGCTGAGAGAAGAAGACTGACTGGTTTCGACTAGGTCGAGCTGTGAACAACGATAACGTTTAACGAATGAGAAGCAAAACCTAATGTGTACCTGCAAAAATACTCGACAACACTTTTCTGGGGTGGGCTAAAGCTCACACAGCCCAGCCCAACATTTCTTTTCCATATTTGTTTTTTTTTTTTTTTTAATTCCAACTTGCCTGTGTTACTGATCAAATCTTGTCATTATACTCGATACCATTTGGTCTAGCGGCATATAGTCTACTTTTCGTAAGTGGGAAGTTATGAGTTCGACTCATGAAAGACTAATTGTAGCATTTGAGTTGTTTATCTAATCCAAAAAAAAAAAAAAAAAATCTTGTCATTGTCATTGATGTCAAATTGCCGTTAAAATTTGCATGTGAATACCCACACCGCACTTGAAGGAGTGATCCACGTGTGATTTCTCTCATGATTAACGAATATTTGAAAAACGTCAAGAATGATATGAAATTTGATTCGAATAATGCACGAGGGCTAAAACTGTGTTTTTACTTGGCAACAAATAGTCGGATGCATGGACAATCTTGGATTTCTCTAATGAAATTCGCATTTTTGCCAGAATGAAACTAGCAAGTTTAGTTTTTGGCTGGCTGATTTTGTTCTAGTTGGTTGGACAAGTTTAGTTTTTGGCTGAGTTGGTTGGACAAAGTTGCAAGCAATCCAAATTTCCACAGTTTCATTTAGTTCATTCTCATCAAAGAACCAACAATGATTTCCTCACATTAGAATTAAGACCTAGAATGAATGAACACCATGTCCATATTCAAATGATCCAGAATCATATTTCTTTTTTACTGATGTATTTGCGTATCAGTACTTAAATGAACTTCAGAACAACATCAATTTGTTTCAACTGAAACAAAATGCTTTACATCTCCAACCAATAACATATGATCACCCAATGCCAGTATCCTTTCCCCGTAATCATTTGCAAAGCTAAGATGAGTACAAGGATCTACCAAAATGCTTGTTGATGTAGATTTATATGAGACAGTATGCACTTGATTAAATCCAACCAGCTGTTGTTTTGGAGCACCTTTCATAATTTCTGGCACTCGAGAGTACAATATCACAGTATGGCTTCCATCCATGTCTCCTACATTCATCACATTGACTTCGACAGAAAATCTCAAGGAGTCACAAAATGTCACTTCATCTATGCGTAAATAATCAACCATATCTCCTGTTTGGTGTAGTATGTTTTTGATTGAATCAACCTTGAAAGTTGTTGGTATGCTTAATTTGGTTGGTGCTGACACGATATTGTAAGTGAAATTTGTGTAGCTCAAGCCATGTCCAAATCCATACACCCTATTCCCTGTGTAAAACCGGTAGGTTCTTCCTGGATAACCGCGAGAAGGATCAGCTCTCATATTCATATCATTCATTGGGATGTTGGTGAATGACTCAAAATACCAAGTCATAGGCAGCCTTCCACCTGTTTATAATCATATAAAGTGATCATATCAAACTTCAGCTTTAAAAATTTGAAACTGACGGTATGCGTGTTTTTGACTGCCTAACAGAGATGTAATTAACTCTGATTATCATTATAGAAAACAGAACTCATAGCATTTAGAATGTGGACTCTTTCCATATCATGTTAAATTTCTCTTCATAATGAAAAATATAAACACCATAACAGTAATCCATGTTGTCAAATACATACTTGGATTAACGTCTCCAAAGATGATTTCTGATAGCGCCCTCCCACCAGTTTCACCAGGGTACCCAATCCAAAGAATGCTAGCAATTCGCGGGTCTTTTTCGGCGAATGATACATCAAGTGGTCCACCACCAGCAAGAACTAGAATCACTGGGTTTTTACTTGCAGCAGCTACTGAAGATACGAGGGCCATCTGCTTACCAGGTAGGAGAAGACTAACTCGGTCGTGATCTTCTCTTTCTTGTGACGCATCAAGACCAACAACTATAACAGAAAAATCGGCTTTTTGGGCAGCACGAATTGCTTCCTTGAACCCAGAATCAGAAACACATGGTACATCAAGGCAACCAGTTGTGTAAGATGTTCTTTTTCTGTACTCCTGAAGACCCTCAAGAGGAGTCTTTGGGTTGCAAGGAATCCCTATACAATTAACAAACCTTTAGTTTAAATGTTTAATAGCCCTCATGAAACCCTGTGATTACTATTGAGGTCAGTACTTCAAATTTAATGTAACATTGGGTTAAACATGGAAAATATGTGAACAATTCCTAAATGCTCGCTTAAATTGATCAAATTGGCAACAGAATTGATAAGAACATATCATTTTTACATGCAATGACTCTACCAAGTATTAACAGCTTCAAAAAATCCAGTAACTGCAAGCCTATAATATAACCTTACAAACTTTATATGAAACTGCATACTAAAGCATACCTGTGTAACCCCCACCCAGCAAACTTGCATTGTTCGCCAATGGACCAATAACAGCCAACGAAAAATCAACACCCTTTTTCAGGGGCAGGAACTTCTCATCATTTTTAAGAAGCACGATTCCCTGCCTTGCTGCTTCAAGTGCCAAATTTTTGTGCTCTGATGTACACACGTCTTGAGGTCCCAACCTTCCGAATTGCCCTTTTATGGGATCTCCATCAAACAGCCCAAGACGGAGTTGAACGGAGAAAAGATTAAGAAGAGCCCTATCTATGTCTTCCTCTTGCACCTTTCCTTGTTTGATTGTAGAAAGAGTATTTCGAACCAAGTATGTACCACAATCAATATCCGTTCCTACAGATAACTGATCCAATTATAACTTCGTACACAAATTCACAACATTTATCACATGGACATTGCAAGAAAACTTTAATATGTAACTAAAAATAAAATAAAAAATCATAAGCACCTGCTTTAAGAACATCAGCAACTGCATCCTCAGCAGTTTTTGTATAATTCTGATATTCAAAAACTGTGGCCACAGCATCACAGTCTGAGGTGATATACCTGTTTTTAACCCACCAAGTGGCATACATTATGCGTAAGTATAAGTCTTGTCAATCTATCAAAAAATTGAAAAATAGTCAACTATAGATAAGAGGAGAGCATAAAGAACTGTTACCCTTTGAAGCGCCATTTGTCTCGAGCTTTCTCCAACAAATCCTTGTCTGCGCATGCTGGAACCCCATTTACTGCATTGTAAGAACACATCAAGCAGCTAGCTTTGCCTTGCTGTATGCAGCTACGAAAAGGCGGCTGATATGTGTCCTCCAAATCTTGTTCTGAAACCTATTGAAACATGAATAAAGATCCTATAACATAATGGCTAACATTCTATATGCGAATATTAAAAATTGACAAGCAATGGCTAGGAAAGAAGCTACCAAAGCATACTGAAAAATCCAAATATTGGCAACATTCAACATATAATCAACATATAACCATTGAAAAATAGAAGTTAGAGGAAGACTTACCACTGCATTGAAGCTATATCTACTATACTTTCCCCACATCTCCAAATCATAAGCAGTGAAATGCTTGCAACAAGCTGAAAGCATTAACCCATCACTCTCTTCCAACACTCTTTTCCCTCCAAACCCATTTCCAATACCACTCCCACCTCCCCAATTCCCACCTTGAAATCCCTTCACAAACTCAACAGCATAAGCAGAGGCAACCATGGGGTCCTCCCCAGGGGTCTCTTGGCCTCTCCCCCATCTTGGGTCCCTAAAGATATTAATATTGGGTGCCCAAAATGTCAACCCAGCTTGGCCAAAGTTGTACATAGCTCTAGCCTCAACAGCAATGGCAGAGCCAATCAAGTTCCACAGAGTCCTATTGAAAGCAGATGCAGTCACAATCACTTGTGGGAAGCTTGTGGCTGAAGGGATGGTGCCATTGAAGGAGACACCAGGGCCATTTGTGGCAATTCCATGGAGTGACTCAGACCACCACTCATAGGGTGGGATTCCAAGCCTGGGAATTCCAGAGGCAGTGTTGGAGAGCTGTTGGATTTTCTCATCGAGGGTGAGGAGGGAAATTAGGGACTGGGCTCTGGTGGTGGTGGAGAGGGAGGTGTTGCAAAAAGGGTACAGGGTGTTATGGTGGGGTTGGTAATTGCATGGGAACTGAGGGTGTGGATTTGATGATGATGATGATATGATGAAATGGAGGAGGAAGAGGGATGATCTCCAGCTATTAGGAGACATCTCAGAATAGGGAGAAGACCAGTAGCTGAAGGGATTTGCTTATAAATACACTCTTGACCAATTTTGTATTACTTTTTTGTAGGTGGATTGCAGTGGGAGTTTGAAATCTCTCTTTATATATGGTAACGTAAATCATAGATGTAAGTATGTAACAAACGGGGGTTAATTACCGGTTGGTGTAATTAAGAGTTTTTAGAGCCTTGTTTGGAAGGACTTGAATTGTTTTTGGTACATGGATAGAAAATGAGCTGTGACAAAAAACAAGGGAATGGAAAATGAGCTGTGACAAAAAACAAGGGGATGGAAAATAAGCCAACAGAGACATGGAACCAAGAAGATTTGCAGGAAATGGAAACTACCAACCGGAAAAGCTCAGAGTAAAAACGCCGCAGAAAGCGGTAAGATAGGTAACAAAGTCTCTATTGCCTTTCCGTTGGGGACATTCTCACATTCCATTCAGTGGAAAAATTGGTACATGGTTGCCAAAATTTCTCTTTCAATACAACTCTAGATGAATAAACATCGGAACATATTGCCTTTCAGAATCATGATCATGGGTGGGTGATGCACTAGTTTGCCTCAGATGATGGTCTTGTTGTAACAACCATATAGTCAGCGAGTGTACCCATGCAGAGTTGCTTGTGTAATGGGCAGAGCCCATACCGCTTCTTTTTCTGGTAAATCATCCCAGACCACCATGGGTAACTTCACAGTTGGTGTGTGCAAAGGAATGAAATTTGAATACCATTAGCTTATGGTATTATTATGGTACTGGCAAGCGAAGAATCAATGGCTTAAATGCATCGATTGATTATTGATCTAAATGACCAAGCTTTTTAGTTCCCAAACAGTGGTTTATCATCAACTAAATTGTAATTTAGGAGTACTTTTTATTTAGGGATTTACAGTAGTGTATTAATATATCGATACATCAAAAGCAAATAATAATCCAAAAAGTGAATACATGAACATGGTTTAGGCGTTTGGATTTCAAGATAGATTGTTGTGAATGTTGAGTAAATGGTGGTGTTTATGATAGGTAAAGAAAGTAATCCAGGTACAACAGTAATGGTATTTTTTTTTTTTATAACAGTAATGGTTTTTGAGTATTGTGTCTCACGGCACTTTCTTTTTCCAGAAAGTACTATGTCCAAAGATGTGGGCCTATTTGCCATTTGGGCCTGCATTTCCATAAAAGCCATTTGGGCCTAGCTCATTCTTCATAAGGTTCTGTTAATCGGTGTTTATTTTATTTTGATCAAACAGTTAGTCAGTTGAAGAAGAAAATAACAGAAATAAGTTGGGTTTCCATTCAGCCAAGTTCACTTGATCCATTCAAGTCTGGCTAAGTATAATCGTTTTTTGAGCCAATTGCTCAAAAGTATGATCTAATGTTTGGAATTTGGTGTTCATGACCCACTAATCAGAAATTTAAAAGTATATAATACCATATATTTAATATGGTAATTAGGAATATATTCCAACCACGTACACTGACTCTGCAAACAAACAGAGCCTTTGGGAGAATGAACACAAACACAATGGACAAACTTCTCCACCCCAGGTTCTGACTTGCTGTAGTTTTTCATGTTCTAAAATCTATATTTTATAAGACCTAGTTATTTGTATAATGGTTGCAGCCGTACCTGGCCAACTGGCGATCTAATTGATTAAAAGGACAAATATATTCTCATAATGAAAAATTCTAATTCCATTGCACATTCTCATTACCATCTGGGATCCAAAAGATAGTTAGGTGATCATGTATAAATAGAAAATTTGTGTTCAAATAAGTATGTAAAGCGGTCAATGAAGTTGTAAACAAAATAATATGGGAGTCACCAATTTACCCAGATATAGACTTATTTTCATATATCATCCATTTGAAGGAGCCTGAATTACAGTTTAGATCAAAACTTGACATGAACAGACAAAAAGAAGTTAGGTCGATCTGTTGATCCCCCAAGAAAGCAATGAGATTGAAGAACAAAAAAAAAACTTACATTTGCAAATAGCATTTATGCTCACAACTCAAGTAAAATTAGCTAATATACTTTAACTTTTTGAGTTGATTTATCAAACACATTATCAGTTAGATAACATAACAGAAACTTAAAGGATCATGCATGCACTTATAAATTAAAACATTTTATGTCAAGAGTCTCAAAATTAATACATTGTAATGTAATTGAAAGTTTCAGTTACATGCAAGTTATTAAAGCAAATGCACTCATATATTGATCCCGAATGCCAATTTGTTCATGTTTGTCAATTCACTATTAGTAATTGAGAAAATGTTACAAACAGTACTCGAACTAAGGCTCATTCTTAACTTCAGTCCCCGATTATGCAAAACTATCACTTTTGTACCCCAAGTTTGAAATCCGACCAAAGAATGGTACACGCGCGTCCATCATGGCGTTAATTAGCTAACCACGTGGCATATTTTGAGGACCCTCATGGTTTGCTACGTAGTAAAGACTTAACGCTGTGATGGACAGCGTGTACCATTCTTGAGTCGAGCTTCAAACTTGGGGTACCAAAGTTATAGTTTTACATAACCGGGTACTGAAGTTAAGAGCCAGCCTTAGTTCGAGTACTGTTTGAAATATTTTCTCTTAGTAATTACATAAACTTAGTCTGTACAGCAATAAAAGATAATTTTATTATCAATACTCTAGCTATTTAAATTTAAGATGAGATTAACCGTACACTTAGTACTTTAATTTCTTAAGACATTACATTAGATGGTGCATTTGCTTTCATCCGCCGGAACCTTTAACATGCAAATGTATGTACTTGGCCAGATTGTGTGGTTCCCTTTGTGGAACATTGTCGACCATGATTGATCTGGCTGCAAAAGAATCGTTCTTATTCATAATAATGAATTTGACAAAACTCACGGCAATGATGATTAGAATATTTCCGCTAGCTTTGACACGTGAATGTAAAACATTAGAAGACATGGAAGTTTCAATTAGATTCGATAAAGTTAGGATAGGTTTTCAAGTGTGCTACAAACCCTAGCTAGCTAGGTAATTTTCCACCGCAAGATGGGAACTTTATGAGTAAAAGATATAACTATATATTCCTACCTAGGAACAAAAACCCAGTTGAAAATGTGTGTCAAGACAACTAGATATGATTCATCATCATTAACTATGATTATTTTCTGTTTGTTACAAGGGATTTGGATTTGAGGAAGGGCATTCTATTAACATGAAAATGAATTAAATAAATAAATAAGTACTGCTTAATTATATCATTTGACTTTTAAGTAGTGATTGTAAAGTAAAGTATATAATTTTCCTGGCATAAATAGATTGACTTCACCAAAAAGCAATATCCAGAATGATGATGATTCTGCCGGCCTGTAACACAATAAATCATTATAAATTGTCTTCACTCTCATAACATACATTATAATCACTCTTTGGATCTGCATGCAATATATAACATTAATTCCTTTCGATCTGGATTATGGGGTTAAACAATAATGAGGATCGGAGCAGCATATATATTGTATTAATCCACTCATACTTCATCTGAAAATTATCCAAAAAAATTCAGGAATGTTACCTTCTTCTAATTTCTTTTTCCTCTATCTTTTTGTCTTTTCGATCTCATTGTACAAATGAGTCACATGAAAAAAAATCGCATTTAGATCTCATTGTACAAATGAGTCGCATGAAAAAGAATGACATTTAAATGATCTTTTTTTTTTTTTGAATAAATAGATAGTTCACTAATATTTAATCATCAGTACATGCGAGCTCCGACCACCACTACTTGAATTGCTGACTTACGTATCATCTAAAACAATCAATTGACATGACCCAAGAAAATCCAATCCTGATCTAACCATTAAAAAATGCACATTTTATCGAGCAATAAATCCTGCAACTGTGCGCGCCACCTTATTGGCATCTTGGAGAAGAGTCATCAGCTTCTAATGACATCAACAACTCATACCCAATGCCGCCAAACATTCCTCTTCACCATTAATTCAACTTGACGGCTTCTAAACAATCCATCTCCACTCACACCTGCATCCAGAAACGTAGCCAGGAATTGATGCAAGGTTTGGCTAATTTTAGCTATACAAAAATTTTGCGAATGACTCTTTTTTTTTTTTTTAGGTTTGGAACTCAATTAGGGGCTCATTCTCACGCCTTTATGAGAAGTTTTAAATGCACACACCTAATTACTTAATACACCACCCATTTAATTTCTCATTCTAATCTATATCTATATTATTATTAAGAGAAGAGGTCTGCTCTCCAAAACTGAAAAATTTGACTAATATAACCCTCTAAGAGTATCTTTAGCAGACTCTCTATTTTGGCTACTTAGCTATTTTGGAGAGCATGTTTAGTTTTTTTTATCTATTTTAACAACTGCACTAGACTTTGAGCATCTCCAACAGAGTAGCTAAATTTAATTTTTAGCTATATTTAACTATTTTTGAAGCAAAATTCAACTCCAACAGACTAGCTATAGCTTAGCTATATTTAACTTTAGCTAAATTGGCTAGCTATATTTAGCTAGAGAATTCTACATAACTAAAGCAAAAGTTATATTTCTCTCTCCTCTTTTGTCCACATGTCAGTTTACGATTCGATGAAACATAATATATAACTTACAAATAGCTATTATTGATGGAGCAACATTGTCAAATCAATAGCTATATTTCACAAGTTTAGCTAAATTTAACTAAAAAATAAATTCTACTGTTGGAGATGCTCAGTAGCTCTCTATTATACTTTTAGCTATCTCGCTCCTAAATATAGAGAGCGAGATGAGACTCTCTATAATTTAAAACATTTCTTTTAAGTTATTTTATGTAATTTATACATACATTTAAACTATTTAATCTTCATTTAAAAAATAATATAAATTCAAAATTAACTCAAATAGAGAGCATTGATGCAGACGTAATTCTAAAGTGGCTAGCTAAAATAACGTTTTAGCTACTTTAGCTAAAATTTAACTCAAAAATGGCTAGCATTGCTAAAGATGCTCTAATATTAAAAAACTTTAGAAACTGAAATAACCAATAGGGACAATAATGTCAATTTAAAAAAATTAAAAGATATTAAATTCCTTTTCTTCTTTTTTTGAAAGGGATTATATGGATTTCATTCATACAGTAAGGCCAGAATGACCATTACATATCCTTCTGCTACCATGTACAGATAGTCAAGAAGTTGTGATGCAAAATACCACGATGATACATAGTCTAGATCATTCATTCAAACATGTCATGCTAACTTATTCTAGTGAGCCTATGTACTATGAAACAAAGCATAGTAATAGGCAACATAGCCTAAAGGCTACATCTGTTCCTTGCCCTTGAAGCTAGGGCTAGTCGGCATTTCCGAGTGGAGATAGCAAAGCACATCATCAGCAGATACCTATGTCTTTGGCTTGGGAGGATTCTTGTTTCAGGACCCCAATGGTCGTCCCCTTTTCTTTTTGAAAGTGGAGTCATGGGACACATCTCCCCCAGGCATCATGATTTGCGCAGGAACCAGCATTCCACCTGGTGTTTCTACTACTCCCAATGATTTAACAGAAAGCTTGATGGAAGCAGCAGGCATCTTCAACTTCTTTGTTGGTGCAGGTGAATCATTACCGCCACCTACAAGTTGTCTAAGTGTGAGCTTGGGTTTCATAGGAGAGGCAAAGGGAGAGCAAGGCCTTCCTCGCTTTAAGGGAGACTGTTCTGCACTAGGTACTAATGCCAGCTCCTTGTTGGCATCCTCAGGGGTTTACAGATTGGCATGACAGAGAACCATTGGTTTGCGCAGTTTGGAGGAAGAACCAGAGTTAAACAAACTTCTTGCCACAGGAGGCAGAATAGGCATTTGGATGCCCTCAAAATGAAATGCTCCTCCACTGAAATTGCAGTGCGCAAAACTGGTAAAAGAACTAGGCAACTCCACCTTGTTTTCAACCAATTTTGGATCCAAGCTCAGTTGAGCGTTCCTACCTGTATACATGCATTCCCCATTCTCATGAAAGATAAGACTGCAATCCCGACAACGACCAAGCAGATTTTCAAAATAAAAGGAGATTTCCTCAATAACCCATGCGCAAGCTTTAGGGTTTTTGTCAGGAAGAAGGGTTTGGCAATATGGTGTGCCACATGAACCCTAATATCACCTGTTGCCTTGAACAATTTCTCATCCCACTCCAGGAATCTACCGGCAATCGAAGCAACATTCACAATTGTATTTTTGACCTCTAAGGCTGGTGGTATGTTACTCAGCTTCACCCAAAAATAAATAAATCATGCATCTGAATTGCAGTGGGGGATTGCAATCCATCATACTCATGGATGATGACTGGTGCATGCTGAAAATACCAAGGCCCACCTCGCAGGACCTTGTTTCTATCCTTGCGCAGATCAAAAGATAACACAAATCGCTTCTGCGATCTTTCCTGGACCTTGAATGCAGCGTTGAGAACCCAAAGGCGCTTGAAATGTAGCTGTAAATCCGGTGTAGTAAAAGACTTGGGCGTGAGAGGCCAAGCAAGGAGGTATGCTTGAGAACCTCACCTGGTATCCGCTCTCGGCATCTTGGAGATATCCACCACATCGTCGCCTAGGAGAGCTAGCGACGATGCAAAACTTGCAGCGACATCATCTATCGTTGCCATGGATAGAGGGATCGAGAAGCAAAACGAAGAGTGATAAGGTTTTGGGGCGTCAGAGCGGCGCATAGGGTTTATACTCTGAGAGATTTAACTTGTTCATAGCCTAGGTTTGGTTAATCGAGTGGGTAAAAATGTATATGTTGTTTCATGATAACTAATAAAGATATTAAATTCCTTAAAATAAAATAAATAGTAGTTATTGTTGTAGAAAACTACTTTGATTAAGAAACTACCCACTTGCAAAAAAAAAAAAAAACACCCACAGAGTGTGGCACATGCTAGTATTTTACTAAATACACAACTCAAAGTACCTAAAATACCCTTAATCTCAAAAATCATAAAATATCCTACTTTTAGACTATATTAAGGTTACTATTTACTATGAATAATATATTCTAGTATATTGTCGTTTTGTAAATGACAATATTGATTACTTGTGTTAGTTATTGAGAAATCCATAAAGATTTATTATTGTTCCCTTTAAATAGATGCATACTACACTCCAAACACACCCTATGGGTGTGGATAATTACGTGGGAAGTTATTCTACAGAATGTAGAGAAAATTGCTGCACATATTTTGTTTTTGATTTTTTTTTGTTAAATTTATTTTGTTTTTATTTTATTTGTGAATTGACCGTTTTGTCTTTTTCAAATGTTTTTTAATATTTGAGTGATATTTGGTAAAATTTTTCTGTTTTGGCTAACAAACTATGTTCTCTTAGTAATAGTAGATAAATAGGTTTTGTATTATTTGAGCTCTCATCCACCAAACACCATGTTAATCAAGTATAAAATTATGAGTTGAACATTCAACCAAAATTATAAGAGTAGTTTCTCCATAGTGGCGGAACTAAAAAATTGTCATTAGAAGGGCCAAACAAATTAACAATTACAAAGTTTTTCACCTGTGATGTTTTATATTAGACAATAAATTGATTAATCATAACTCTTAGAACAAAAAAGGAAATTAACTAAAAAATGGGAGCAAAGTGATATGTTTTAAAAATATTTAATGTCATTTATTTTGAAATTCTAAATATTATGGTTTCTAACCTCATTTTTATTTAAGGAAAAATTAAGGGTTTTTGTCCATTTACTCCATTTCTAAAGATTTTTTTCCCACTTACCCCATTAAGTTTTTTTAATTATCTCTTATCCAAAACACTCTAAGGAGGTCTTCCCTAATACTCTATTAAGATTTTTTTTTTGTTTTAATTTTTTTTAATACCATTTTACCCTCACCTTTGTTACTTAGAGAGAGAGAGAGATAGAGAATGGAAGAGAGAGAGAAACCGTAGTGGACTTCGCCGGATTTCCATCACCGGTCGCTGGATTCTAGCCAACTTTCACCGGATTCCGGTCACCGACAGCCGCCCAACGGACTTTTCTGAAAACCTCACCAAAAAGGTTTATTGCCCCCAATAGACATCTATTGCCCTTCAATAGAGAAGCAATAGACGTCTATTGCCCCCAATAGACGTCTATTACCCCCCAATAGACGTGCAATAGACGTCTATTGGGGGCTAATAGACGTCTATGAGTCATGTATTGCCCCCCAATAGGACTTTTAGTAGCCAAAATGAGAACTAATCTCCCTAGATTTAAATAGATAAAACTTTGATTAAAGAAAAAAAAATATTATATCAATTCAAAACGTTTATTGCCCCTAATATACATTCAATTTTTTTTTCCTTCTGCCCCATTACTTTAAAAAAAAAAAAAAAATCGGATTTGGGCACCCAAGAGCTGGACGTTTCTGGCCGTGCTTCGCTCTCCGACTCCAAGTTCGTCGTCTTCAGGTAGCTTCGATCGGAGCTCCACCGCGTTCCACTCACTCAGTCACCAACGTTTCTCAGTCACTCAACAACCTCAAGCCAACACAGAATTGAACCAATTGAAATCGTTAGAACCGAAAGCCAAATTTGAATGATTCTGATCGATTGAATCTGTCAGTGGCGGTGAGAGAGAGACAGACAGAGAGTAGAGGTGAGAGAGAGAGGAGGCAATGACCACCGGTCGCTGCCGTCCTTCGAGACCCCCAGCCTAGAGCCCCCTCGACACCGACACAAAGCATGACCACATGCCTGAGGTTGCCAGAATTCAATTCAGAGCAGCCTGAGGTCGCCTTCGTGGTGAGGCAGAGTTCTAGGAAGCCGGAATTTGGTCTAACTTGTTGGCGCACGGTGCTGGTTTGAGGAGAGAGAGAGAAACCAGATCGGAGGAGGAGAGAGATGAGGTAAGTGGGAATAAAATGTAATTTATTAAATAGGTTAAGGGTAAAATTGTCAATTTGCTTCAAATTGGGTTAGTGGGATTAAAAATTTGTTGCTGAGGTAAGTAGAACAATTTTAGCTGATTTTGGTGCTTTGGGTCAAGGACCCAAAAATTAAATTAGATAGTTTCTAACTTTATTCTTGTATTAAATTGGGAGGCCATGTATAGAAATTTGTTGTGTTTATTTAACTATTTATACATAAATAGAATAATATAAGGAAAATTTGACTATTTTTTTCTTCTTCTAATGCATAGATGTCTTTTTTGGTCATTTAATCTATCTACTAAATCTAATCTGAAATATAAAATAATAGGGATGTGTATTTAAAATTTCTCCACCTTTATTATTAAAAACATACAATTTTTTTTTTTTGGCGGGGGGGGGGGGGGGGGGGGGACATAAAACCAAAATCTCATAAATAAAAAATTATAAGCACAAATCTAACTGAATCGTACCCTCTGTTGCCCTCTAACTTCAAATTCAGCAATCACTGCATCATTATCAATACTGTCGACAAACTCTTTTTCAATGTAGAGAACCATCAAATCATCAAGAAAGTCATCTTCCATCTTATTTAGAAGTTTGTTCTTTATGATGTTCATAGATGAAAATGCTCTCTCTGTTGTTGCTGTAGAAATTGGCAAAGTCAAAACAAGGCAAATCAACCTATAATATATATACATACATTTCAAAATAAATCAAACCAAAAGAATAGACATAGGCACATAGCATAGCATAGACGACATCTGCTTATAGTGATAACTAGATAACCAAATTTAAATTTATCAATAAAGAAGCTATAACACAGAAACCAGGACATCTGATTATATTCAATACTTTTCCAATTGAGAATACAATGAATCATATTGAGATATAATTTCATTCCCTTTTATATTCACCAACTACATGTCTCTTTTTATAGAATATTTCTTTGTTAATATTGCAAAGCAATTCAAGACATGTGAAACGATATATGAGAACTTCTCACAAATATGACAAGTAATATCACTCTATGAGAACTTCTCACAAATATGACAAGTAAGATGGAAATCAGTAATGCAAAACATATTGGCATATTCGGTGCTCCACAAAAGATATAATCCAAATGACCAAACCAGTGAAATCACTTTCTAAGATAATAAACAATCAAACACCAAAACAATCAAACATCATAAAACAATCAAACTCATCAACAACCCACAAACTACAAACCTCAGATCAACCAAAAGTTCAAAACCTACACAAACGATCAAAAACAAAGAGTCAAAGATATGGGTAAACATTAATTCCTTCTATCCATTAAAGGGTACGAAAACATTCATTTTTACTTGGGATTCTAGGAAGCAGACTAGCAAAGGGTTTTGCAGCTTTTGCTTGTCGTTAGAATAGGCAAAGAGGCCAGAAACAGGAAGGGACTCAAACGTGGCTGCGTGGAGGGGTGGAGGTGGCTCAGTGGCTGACTGGAGGAACTAATCGGCTGAAGGAGTCGTGGTTGGAAGCGGTTGCGGGAGAGTCTGAGAGTGTGTTGACCTACAACATTAGTATAATTTTTTTTTTTGGGCTATACCCCTACTTGGCAGCTTTTGGCCCAAAATTTCCCTTGGACTACAGCCCAAGCCCTAAGCATGACAACGTCTGCCTCCATCAACCTTCTTTCCATGACAAATTTGAGCCTCATCTTAATAGTTAGCAACTCAGAAGGTAATGCAGAAAGTTGGTGGTAAAGTTTTTTGGCCTAACTGCTCCACGCAGGCATGCATTACCCCGAACTCATTTTTCACAACAGCACTTACTCCACACAAATTTAATTTAGGGTGCGGCTATTGTCACCCTACTAATTACTTTGTTCACCCTACAAGTTTCTGGTTTATTAAAAGACTATAATACCCTAATATAAAATCACAATGAAGGACAATAACTTATTAAAAATTACAATTTATTTTTCTTATTACACCTTATAGAACACGTACTTAAATTTCATTCTTAATGTTTTCGTTTATCATTAAACCCTAAAACTTTGTTTCTTGGCAATCATTATTTGCAATCATTCTCATGTTGTGATAATAACTTTGATGCCTCAAAATATATCATATTCTAATGGAGTCTGAAAACACCTATTTGGAGCCTGAAACCATTTTTGTTTTCATGTTTCTTTGTTTATTAGACTGATTGACTGAGAGACACGAGTAGAAAGCCAAAAGAAACTAAGAGAGATGTGGATGAAGCCAAATAGAAAAAGAATTTAGTTAAACTTTACATTGGAAAAGAATATTTTAGGTACTACAAATAGGTGAGCATAGTAAACTAGCAATTAAAAAAAGGGAAAAATTTATGACTAGTACCCGAAGTAAGGCCTCCTACGAATTTCAATTCAGCAATTTCCAAAACATAAACTTTGATACATCAAATAGGAAGTCAACCCAATATACATACACGACGTTAATGACTCCATCAGACGTCGTGCCATTACGCACATAATGAAGGGCAGAATAGGTTTTTCATTTTTCAATGGTTTCCTCTCTCCCACTCTCTCTGACTCCCCCTCTCCCACCCCTCTCTCTCTCTCTCTCTCTCTCTCTCTCTCTCTCTCACAATGGCTCTGCAACTCTGGGATCTCTTTTCCTTCTTCTTTTTGTTGTCACCGATCACCACGCCTCTACACCGCCTTTCACCACCTCCGATCACAGCCCTCACTTCAACATCCACAACCCCTTCAGCTGCCTCGAGGGCCGATCTTCACTGTGCCCAGGCTCTCAGTGAGTCCAGTCCGGCCTCAATTCAAGCCCTCCTTTGTGTCGCCAAGATCACCGGTAGAGCACCCAACAAGCTCTCCAAGATGTCAGACCCTAATTCTGTTTGTTTTCGGTTTCGGTTTCTGTGTTTGTGAATCAGGTGGGATTGATGTGTTTTGCAATAAGGTTGTGAGGCTTGGGATTGCTCAGGTGTTGATAGTGATTTAGTAGAAGTAGAAGGCAGAGGTAAAAAGAAAAAATAGAATGAGTTTGATTCTGGGCTGGGTTTCGAGTAACTGGAGATATAGAGAAGAAGAGCTGTGGAGATTGGAGCGGAGAAGAAGAGAGTGAGGCCTCTGATCACTTCATCGGAGGTCTGGGCTGAATTCTAGGTGAAGAATCAAGCCCAGAAGAATAGGGATTCATGAATCCAATGAATTGGAAATTTTGGGTTCATGTAATTATACCTAAGTGCTATAGTTCTCGTTGTTTCTGTTGTTAATCGGCCTTCGATGGAATCATGGAAATCGAAGACCTGTATTATAGTGGAAAGTTTATAAGGGATGAGGGCAATGGGTCTTCTTCTTGTTGTTGTTGTTTAACGGGATGGTGATGAGAGGGTTGTATATTTTTTTCAACCCACAATGAGAGAGAGATATGAAGCAACCCAGATAAGAAAACGACTAGCTTAATTCTAATTCAAAGGTATAGTGGTGAGTCGCTCAACTCAGTTCAATCCTACTCTTCTTCTATTTTTTTTTTTTACCTAGCGATGTATTTAATTTAAGGTTTGAGTAGTATAATCTGTTGGATTACTTATTTATTGGAAATTTGGTGCATTTGTTAAGAGTGTAATTTTGTAGGAACATGAAGTGTTGGAAATCATTCATCAGGTTTTGTTTCAATCTTCAAAGAAAGCAAGGAACCAAGATAGTCGTTTTGAGAGTTCAGTGAGAGGAGGAGAGAGATGTGGAAGAAGAAGAGAAAGAAAAAAAAAAAAAGGTGAGGGTAAGAGAGCTGCCTGCCCAGAAGAAGAGAAAAGAGACAGCTGGGTGCTAAAAATGTTGAAGAGACCATTTTATCCCTTGAAATATGACAGCCGGCACGAAACTAACGGCGTCATTGACGTCGTGTATGTTTATTGGGTCTGTTTCGAAACCTCATGTACCAAAGTTTATGTTTTATAAATTGATGTACTAAAATTCGTAGGGGCCCTTACTTTGGGTACTATTCATGAATTTTTCCCTTAAAAAAATTATATGACTAAATTCAATTTAGTCCCTTGAACTTTAGGGCTAAAATCACTTTGGTCTTTGACTTGTTTTTTTAATCACGATAGTCCCTGCACTTCCAAATTACATCAACCTAGTCCAAAATTTGACCTTGACTCGAAAGATGACGTCATATGTTGAGTTGGAGCCGACATAAGGGCCCACTTTTCTAATTTTAAACACCCAAAGAAGGGAAAAATGGTCATTTCCAATTTAACCTAATTTCTATTAAATTTTTCTCTTCATTTTCTCTCTCTCCCTTGCGCTCTCTCTCTCTCTCTCTCTCTGACTATCTCTTCCTCTTTACAATTTAATCTGAAACAAAATTGATGCGCCTAAAAGCAAGCGCATAATTTAACCCTGAAATGTCATCGTTAGTATATAGTAAATAGGGATCGTTCTATTCCGGGGATTGAGGGTACACCTGTAATTGCAAAAACAAATTAATAAAAGTAAAAAGTATTATTTACAAAAATAAAACAAAGAATAAAAATATATACAAATTAACATAAAAAGGGGGTTTAGAATTATTAAATTAAAAACTAAAATAAATAAAATAACGAAAATGTAAAAACATATATACACGGGTGGAATGAGAGAACAAAGATCAAAACCGAAACTATGATCAAATTCGATTAAACTCTAATATTGTTCATCTAAGTCATGAGAAAGGAGTTGATCATGTGAAATATTCGAAAGCAAATAATTTCCCATTTTTTACTTTTCAATGCTAATTAACCTAAGTGAAAGCACAAAGATTAATCCTATCAAACATGTAATCAAGCCCTATAAAGCAAGTCAATCATGACATGTTTAACGCATGAAACACATGGAAAGGCTATCAACTCAAGTGTGCAACTTAGTATGAAAAAGTCCACCTAATTGCAATCCTCTTTAATTAAATTCGGTTTTTGTCCAAAACCTTTACTACTTAGATTCAAGTTACACAAAACAAAAAGTTGATTTCATGTTCTTAAATCTAGCACCATTCATATCAAAACCCTAAGTGTTTCGAACCACATAAGATTAAAATAAAGATTAAAATACAAAAGATATCTATAAAGCAAATTTAATTAAACAAACTCACATAAGCAACTCTCGAATTACAATATAAGAGTCGAAATTCTCATTTAATCATAAAAATTCCAGAAATAATAATTTTGTTCAATCATGAATGTCAACTAAAACAAAACCAACGAAATTCAAAGCAAAGGTTACAAAGCAGAGGTCGAATTACACCGTGGATGGAAGATGAGGATGGGTGATTGACGTTGCGATCCTTGAAGCTTGAAAGCAAGTCTTCAATGGTGGATGGTGGAGGAAAAGGTCACGGCTCCTTCTTCTCTTGCTTCGGCCTTGCTTGAATCCCGTGGCTTGCTTTAGAGGATGGAGAGAATTTTTCTAATGTTTATTTTCTAATGGAGAGAGGTGTCTGAATGAAGAGGTGTTTGTTGTGGTGGTGTTGTTGTGTGATGGTGTGTAGAGACTGCTCCTATTTATAGGAGGATGGCAACTTAGTCTCCAAGTCTTCAAGATTTATCCACACAGCATTAGCCAATCAGAGAACGCCACGTCAGCTCTGCTATGTCATCCAACCAATAAGAAACCTCCAATTTAACACCTTGATTTAGGGAGATTATTTTTGAATTAATTGCATGATTATTTTCTGATTTATCTCCTCAAATAACTATCCAATCATGCCACACAGCTTCGACCAATCACAGAATGCCATGTCAGCTCTGCCATGTCACTCAACCAATCAAAAAGCTCCAAAATAAATCCATAATCTTTCCAAATATATTATTGCTGATTTTCCCAAGATTTAATCTGATTTTTCTCTTAATTTTCGGCCAAAATACTCTTGAGTGAAAATAGGAATGAATCTGGACTTGTTTTGGACTTTTTCTCCCTTAAATCTCTCCATGGCATCATTATCCTTGATCATATCTTGATTTTTGACATTAACTCCATAATTTCCCATGGCAAAATCAGCTTTAATTCCCCATAATATCTCCCACGTCATCATGTGGTCTCCTAATGCCTTCAGGTTTCCTAGCCTCATCAGGATTCCTGCGTTGACTGGGATTCCTAGTCGGACCAGGAAAACTCTATTTCTTCATTTCAGCTCATTTCTTCTCCATTTATTCCAATGTACCTAGAAAATAAAAATTATATTAAAATTTATTTATTTAAGGAAATAACTAAGTAAAATATGAGGAAATAATTATTAAAACGTCGCATTAAAATGCTCCTATCAAAAAGCAACTCCCTTCTGTGAATTTTGAACTCCCATTGGGTGCCAATAATAGTTGTACACCAACATTACCACTATCACATTTCTCCAGATAACCCACTTCTGCAGCATTTTGAGCTTTGAGAAGAAAATGTCCTGCTTGGACTGCGGTGGAGATGCATTTTGCTTCTACTACCGCTCATCCAGACACAAAGACCACCAAGTGACCCAGGTTTGTCAATTAAATTTCCAACAAGGAGGTCCTTGAGCAGGTTGGGGACGAAGCCAGTAACTAAGGCCAGAAATCAACTCCGACAACCACCATCACCGCTGTGCACAGTAACTACACGGTGGTCAGCCACTGCTCAAAAACTAACTTTCTTCAAATCTCATCCAAACTCAAATTCAAGTATGCAGAGAGGTAAAGGTTGAAGAATTGACCAACTTTCACAACTGAGTTGAAACCAAAGGTAGCCGGAAAAGGAAGAAAACTCACCGTGACCCCTACACCATCTCATTCGATTCTCACTCATGCTTCATTTTTGGGACAATCCAACTCCATAGGGACGTCCACGATATCAAGAGGAAGCTTCGGCCATCGGTGAGACTTCACGAACTGGCCAGAATCGGAAAATTTGCCGGCGTACCTGAGAAGCTTTCGGGCATCGATTCTCTTTCACTGAAGCTTTTCTGTGAAAACCAAAGTGGGATGACAGCGGTGTCGAGAGGAAGCTGTGGCCATCGGTATGTCGTCGGCGGGGATGGTGGTGACGACGGCGGTGATTACCTCGGAGATGAGGGGTTTGGAGAGGGAAATGTCGTCATTTTGGGAGATAAAGGTTTGGTGGTGATAGTTGAAGTGGTGGGAATGGGAGTGGGAGAGGCGGGAGTGTAGAGGAAAGGAGGAGGAGGGAGGAGATCACCGCTCAGATCGGGTTTTGGGTTATGCGAATTGGGAGAGTGAGACAGAGCGCAAGAGAGAGAGAGAGAAGAAAAGAGAGAAAATGAAGAGAGAGAAAAATAGAAATTAGATTAAATTGAAAATGACCATTTTGCCCTTCTTTGGGTGTTTAAAATCAGAAAAATGGGCCCCTATGTCCGCTCCAACTCAGCACATGACGTCATTTTTCGAGTTAAAGTCAAATTTTGGACTAGGTTGATGTAATTTGGAAGTGCAAGGACCATCGTGATTAAAATAAAAAGTCAGGGACCAAAGAGATTTTAGCCCTAAAGTTCAAGGGACTAAACTCAGTTTAGTCCAAAAACATATGTAGGGTGAGAAGAGAATAAAGGGTAAATAAAGTAGTTAGTATGGTGGCAATAACAGCACCTTTTAATTTATGGTGTATTGAAATGATTACTTGTGAATCACATATCACTAAAGAAAAACTTAAGGGAAAATTACTGGTCACACCCTGTACTTTGGGTGCGACGACAGTTCAGTCCATAACATTCTAATTTTAACAGTTCAGTCCGTATCAGGAAGTGAGGGGTAAAATGGTTATTTTAGACCAAATTGTGTGAAATTTGAATGTTTGGGGAGTTATTTGTTAAAATTAAGATGTTAGGGACTGAACTGTCAAGACACCTAAAGTACAGGGTGTGACCAATAATTTGCCCAAAACTTAAATAGGCGGAAGTAAATATCAATCTAATTTGGAAGTCGTTATATTGTAGTTTAAATACTACTTGTTCTGTTTCTCTTAATTTTTTTTTTTTTAATATTTGGTTAGAAGGATTTATTTATTTATTTTTTTAAATGGCTGGTGCAGCTGTCCTTAAACCTTGATTAATGAAACTGTCGAATTACAAGAGGGAGACTTTGAGCCTAAACCACTTATTACAATAAGCATCTAGAGAACGTCCCAAAATGATATCAGGAGTCTCTACAAAATAGATGCATTCTAACAAGCACCAATTAGTAAAGTGCGCAGTACTGGCTACTCCATTTACTTTAACATAACAGTGACTTACCAGAAAGATAACTCGATTACAACGAAGCATAATTAGTATAATCACAGGTTTCTCACTATGTTGCTGCTGAAAAATAATTCCGGACGACACTTAATTTCTGATTGTTATCATACGGTACCCTAGAAATTAAGGAGGGAGTGGGAGAACCATTTTCAATGGATGTCTATTGTGCACTTCCCCTTCTCAATCTCAAGGAATTGTAAGCCAATTATGTATCATTCACACTGCTGAGTTGAAGTTTGCTAACAAACATTTACTTCTTTCTCTTCAATGTGATTAACTATAATGTCTTATGAGTAATTTGCTCCGCAAGGCACGTACGTAGGGACAATTTTTTTCTTCCAGAAAACAGGTATAGCTAGCTAGAAACTACAATAGTTTTGCGGGAAATTAATCTGACGAAATAAAATATTGTCATGGAAGTTCCAATTGATTAAGATGTTCTACATTATAATAGGGAAACAATCAATTGCATATCTTGCCCTAAAGTCTATATTATTATTGTACGTCCTTTTTCTGATGTTCGTACCAACCAAGCGAGCTAATGTGTTGGTCAATCCAAATTAAGATAATAATACAAAATTAAACGTTTCAAATAAATATTATTAATTGCATCAGTTTCTAATACGTGTCTACGTGTCTCAATTATTGAAACTAGCTTTCTCTTTTATATTTCCATACCTAGCTAAATTATTGACCAGAAGCAAATGATCACTTGCAAATATAGGCAAGGCAACAATATCATAATTGGATGGATATAGCACCAAGTCATTTCCAAGAGCCTATATATCTATTCAAGTCTATACATGATGTTGCAAAATTACAATCCAAATCTAAATCAAGTGTTATGTCATTATCAAAGCCGGAGACACAATTTAGTATGGTACTGCACAATATATTATACATATCTGTCTTGATCATCTTCCAATTCTTGTCACAAGTGTATAACTTTTGCGTACCAAATAGAATCTCATCTGAACACTTCACTTGACCAGGCCAGGGGAGTTTCAGAAAATAGATCCTACAAAAGTGAAAGAAAAAAAAAATACTAATGATATATTCGATAATGCATGAGCTGGGCAATGAAGTATCCAATAGAGTATACGTCTATCAATGA
Source organism: Rosa lucieae (assembly GCA_024704745.1). Classification (NCBI taxonomy): domain Eukaryota; kingdom Viridiplantae; phylum Streptophyta; class Magnoliopsida; order Rosales; family Rosaceae; genus Rosa; species Rosa lucieae. Next base: position 20,143,291 of record CM045493.1, on the reverse strand, counting down.
ACCCTACAACGAATAAATGACCAAACGATTTTCGTTTTTTTTTTTCCATTGATAACCTAATAAGTAAAACATAAATCACTGTGATTTTTTTTTTTTAAGGGGTTTGGAACTCAACAAAGGTGGGAGGCTCAGCCCCATACTTGATTTATTGTATTAAAATTTAGAGTTCTTGACCCAAAGCCCCAAAATGAGGGGAAATTACCTCACTTACCTCAGCAAGAGATTTATATTCTCACTAACCCAATTTAAAGTAAAATAACTATTCTACCCTTAACCTAATTAATGAATTACATATTGCCACTCAACCCTATTACCCCACTCTCTCGCCGTCTCTCTCTCTCTCTCTCTCTCAAATTCCCTCTTCTTCTTCAACCTCTGAATCCCTCATCAAACCCTAATTTGCTAATCGTCACTGGGCTTTTCAAAGCTACTCCAGCGTTGTCTCAGTTGCTGACTCGCGGAGAGAGAGCATGGCTCCTCTGTTTTCCTCTGCTCCATTGTCGTCTTCTCCCTCGATTGGAATGAGGCTGCTGTTAACCGGCAGATCAAGTGAGTTGTGGTCATAGATCGGAGCTCCGATGACGTCGCGGCAAGCGGTGATGATGACGATGCGGAAGGATTCTGGATCAGGTTGACGCGAAGATCTACACGGCGCTCTACATCGCCTCGCCGCGATGCTATCGTGGATGCGTTCGAGTTGCCGCAGGAGACGATCGCTGCCGGGGACGAGGTGGCACCAAGTTTGGCCCCAATGAGTGAGCATTTCCTCTTCTGCTTATATCTGCTTATTCTTACTCTCTGTTTCATTTCCTCTTCTAATTGTTTCTTGTTCCTCTTTGATTTTTGAATCGCAGAAATGGTCAAGTCAAAGAATCACACAGCTCAGAACCAGTCCCTACGCGGTGAACGAAGCAGACATGCCCAGGTTGAGACTGAGAGGAGACTTAACAGCCATGGTTGATTTTGTTCCTGCAGTTAACTCCACCTGCCCAAATAGTTAAATCCATTCTTTAGTTTTGATTGATATGTTGACATTGGTGATATAATCTAGAACTAAACTGGGTGTTTCTTGTCATGATTAGAAAGAGTTAATGGTACATGGAGGTCTGTTTTGCACGAATGGTACATTGATGATGATAATGCAAATTTAACAAAAATGGCTGAGTTGTTGGTCTATTGCCTCCCAATAGACGTCTATTGGGGGGCAATAGACGTTTTGAATTAATGTAATCTTTTCTTTTTTTTTCTTTAATTAAAGTTATACTTGTGTAATTTTAGAAAAATTAGTTCTCATTTCGGTAATCTAAACATCTATTGGGGGGAAATAGACGTCTATTGGGAGGCAATAGACGTTTTAAAATTGATATAATTTCTTCATTTTTTTCTTTAATCAAAGTTTTATCTGTCTAATTTTAGGAAGATTAGTTCATATTCCGGCTACCGAAAGTTCTATTGGGGGGCAATAAACATCTATTGGGGGGAATACATGGCTAATAGTTGTCTATTGGGGGCAATACATGGCTGATAGTCGTCTATTGGGGGCAATAGACGTCTATTGCGGGGCAATAGACCTCTATTGCCCCTCTATTATGGGGCAAAAAAACTTTCCGGTGAGATTTTTAGCAAACTCCGGTGGGCAGTAGCAGTTGACTAAAATCCGACGAAAGTTGACCGGATTCCCGCGGCCGGTGACCGGGCTCCAGCGAAGTCTCCCATGGTTTCTCTTTCTCTCTAATTAACAAAGGGGTGAGGGTAAAATGATATTAAAAAAAATTAAAAAAACAAAAAAAAAATCTTAATGGGGTATTAGAGAAGACCTCTTTAGAGTGTTTTGGATAAGAAGGAATTAAAAAAACTTAATGGGGTAAATGAGAAAAAAATCTCTGAAAATGGTGTAAATGGACAAAAACCCTAAAATTTAACATATACATCGAGATAGACATAAAACTTTGACCTCTAGCATTAGTACATAAATCCTAATAGAATACGTACATCCCGAATAATTGCGGGAAACTCATCTAACCGGTAGTGATTAAGATAATTCGTACTAGCAAGATGAGATAGTCACTGTGATTGTGTTATATGTTCATATGAAAGTATCAGATTTGGCAAAGTATTAAGATAGATTAATTTTGTCGTCAATACATGTTTAAATATGACCTATTAATGATTTTTTTTTAAAGGATGACTTATTAATAATACAATAAAAATTAACAAACAGGAAAAATGATTTGCGGCGGAAGGTATTATCGTGGAAGAGATCCAGACTAAGAGACCTCCAGATCTCTGTGGTTAAGCATACGTCGCGGGATAATAATAATAAGGCAGTCCATGCTATTGCAAACTTTGTAGCCCGACTTTGTAGCCCAAGAGGAAGGGCGAGTATTATGGTTAGAGGATGGACCTTCTTGGCTCATGTCCACCACTGAGAGTGAGAGGCGTTTAACCGAGGTAGAAGAGAGGGAAATGAGTAGTGTTTGTATCCCTAGTGTGTTGGGTGATACTGAGGCTACACCGAGTCATTTTCGAATTATGTAATTTTGATTTTAGTTAATTAAGTTTTATTAATTCTCAAAAAAAAAAAAAAAAAAAAAGATATCGAGTACAATCTTTTTTTTATTGTTAAAGTTATTTGGATCGATACAAACTAACATTATAGAATATGAAGATTCCATAAAAAAAATTAAAAAAATTAAAAAAAAAACCACAATTATAAGCGCTGAATATGAGTAAACCTATTAGGTCCAATGCATTTTGAGATAGAACGACACTAATTTTACACAAAATGGTCAAGTGAGGTTAAGTATCCATTTTTTGTGATACTGCTACGAAGGTTCACAAATACTTATAAAAGTTCTCTTGGCTTTCATTTGCGAACACAAAAGATGAGATGAGAGAATAATGAAGTAGAAGAAAAATGAGGTGGTAGTGTTTACTGTTAAAAGAAAGAAAAACTGTGACTAGTGTAGGTTTGGCCAATTACACGTCTTTTGATGAAGCTAGCTAAGCTAGGGCTCCGCTCTCTGGCGCGATCTGGCAGTAGTCGTCTGGGCTTTCCCTCGTTTTCTTGTGCTGATTTGACTGAATCCAGTGGGGACACATATGCGAACCTTTCTCTGACCTACCTTAATCTCTCCTTTTTACATGGAAGCAAGCTTTGAATGCCAAAACCGTCCCGGCCGATGCCGGCATCCTAAATAACTAAACAGATCATTAAATGGATGTATAGCTCTTTCCGGCAACCCGAAACTGACCGGGCATTCGTTTCAAATCAAAGTGAATAGTATCCGTATTATACAATTCCGACAACGACCGGGTGACCAATGCCCCCGTGGGGTATGTTACCGTTCAGACGCAGACACGTGTCAAACTTCACTACAGTTAACCCAAAAAATGAGAGATGTCTCTCCTCTTGTTCTCCTCCGTTTAGAATCAACCTTGCTTTTGTAAAACCAGCATCAGATTTTGGAACTGAGCCATTATGAACATGTTGAAAAAGAACCTAAACTTCCCTCGCTCATTTTGGAACTTTCTTTTTTTCCTTTTTATCTGAGATTTTTCTAATGGCTGGTAAAAGAACCAAAAAAAGAAGAATGAACCATCTTCACCAATGAGAGGATAAAGAGAAAGTTGGATCTATTAGTTGGAAATAAGGACATCAAAGCAGTGAGTTTGTGATAGTTGGATAGGTTGGATTGTTGGAAGTAGGGGCTGATGAGAGAGAAAGGTTGGTGTTTACGGGTAGGGGAGAGAGAGAAACCAAATTGTGCCAAGGGTAAAACTGGAAATAGGTGACTGATCTACTGGTACTGACTGATCTGCTCATCTCATGCAAAAGTGCAGCGGGAGCTGATAATCGAGGAACAGTGGGGCCTCGGTCAAATCTGGGGAAAGGACAGAGATTGGAAAGCGAGATGGGAACAAAGGCGGGTTCGTATAAAAAAGAAAAGGGCGGTTTGGTTTAGAGGGAGAGAGATAGTGAGAGAGTGTGGTAATATTGTGGGCGGGGTAGGGGTTAGCTCAATCAGCCTCTCAACCCCAGCCTGTTTTGTATGTCCATCAAAGGTCACCAAGGAAGGTACGTGCCAACACCACCAACCAGTAAGTTAGCTCGGTCATTTTCTTTCTCTCGTCACCATCAGAATCTGGGAAAACCGCTTTTCTTTTGGCGTCGTCAGCAAACGCCGCTGTTTTTCCTCCGTCCTACACGTCAAGTTCTACCACCCCACGGCCTCGGCTACGTCATTATCATTCTACTACACCGTTCGTTCTAGTCTTAGAGAGTACAGAGCATGAAAGCTAAGCAGCTAACGACAGTCATTATCTCTATTATTCACTTTATAATTTTAACAAGAATGTGCTCGAGGACGTGTGGCTAAATTATTAATCGGATGAGTGAAACTTAGCTAGCTAGCTAGCTTGACGATGATGTTGATTTATACGCAACGGTGAAATTACACTAAATACGCCATTAGCTCTCGGATTAGAAGATCTTTCAAACAATAGACGACAAATGCAAATGCATGAATAATATTTTCATTTTCTTCGTTGGCCGCCCTTGCTGTGAGTGTTGCCACCATCTTAGTTTGCCGTGATTTCTTTCTTGAGATTGTAGCACATATATTGTTAAGATTATTTCTTAGCCGGTAAGATTTGCTGATATGGAGCACATATATAAGCAATCCTCACTTTTTCTCGGTAATCGTTCAATCAAAAATACTTTTTCGAAGATATTTAAAAAAACTAGTGTAATTCAACTTTTGCTCTTCTAGGGTTTTCTCTCTAGCTGAAAAACTGATCGAGTGTTCCGTAGCCATGGTGGAGGAGGGAGCGGCAACTACTCTCACCCTGTCGGAAGAAGCCGTGGTGAGCTTGGAGGGGGCTGGAGATTTGATCCATGACCCTTTTTTTTTTACTTGTGTGGCCGGTTGCTATCCAAGAAACGGGTGGTCATACCGTCCTTGGCAGCGATCTCCAAGGTCTGGCGGCTAAAGGAGAAGGTCTTGATCCATGAGGAGGAGGGTGGCATCTTTGTGTTCCAATTCAAAGATCAGGAGGAGAAACAACGCATCCTCAATGGAGGACCATGGTTTTATAGCAACTCGATGCTTCTACTGGCGTCCATACGATGGTGTTAGCGCGTTGACGGACGTCCAGCCACACTCCCTCTAAGTTTGGGTTGCGGTGAAGGGTTTGTGTGTTGCCATGCACCATGAACGAGCTTTGAATTGTATATGAAGTTTTCTAAGGAGCTTTATTAGGGCTGATCTGGTGGCGCTGCAGAGGAAGGATTCCATCTAACGAATCTGACTGAATCATGACATGCGGCAGTGGATATGGGCTCGAAGGGAGTTTCGCTTCTTGCTGGACTTATCTGTCGAATTGGAATTCCATTATGAGAAGTGTAATGGCATTTGCAAGGCCTGTAGCTTCTTTTACCATGGCGGAGAGAATTGTGACAGAGGCATGGTAATGGAGGCTGTTGTGATGCTGGCCTTGGATCTACAGGTGGTGGCGAACTCCAAGGCTGTGAATGTCCGGGATTCTGAGTCGGATGGGGCGGTTCTTGACCTTCGGGGCTGATGACTGCAACTGATGATGGGCCGCGTCTCGGGGCAGAGATTCATGCATCTGCTACTCCTGTTTTAGTGGGAAACCCTAGCTTCAAATAGGGTTGATGGCTGGGCTAGGAAACAATGGGCCAGGCGGATCTGTTGGACCAGATGTGATGGGACAAGATGTTGCGCTCTTTGCTTCTGGGCTTCGTTTTGGTACAGGGTTGAAGGATGAGTCTTGTGTCACGCCCCGATTTTCAAGCACAAATTATAAACAAATAACAATCACAAATACTCCTAGCGTGATGGTTCATACATCAATACAAAACACTAGAAAATAATTTCTTTAAATAACAGCAAGTAAAGATGTCCTGAACCCACAATGTCAATATAGACTCATTCTTTATAGTCATACATTACATTACACCAAGTTTACAAACTAACTAAATAGCAATTCAATAAGTAAACAACCCCACCCTACTCACTACACAGCAAAAGACTAACAAGTGCGTACAACAATTAAATTCCTAAACTCATGACTGCAGCGGCAAGGGACCATAGCTCCAACACATTCATCTTAACCTGCAGAATAGACCCCTACCCCATGAAATAGTGCACCGGGTTGAAAAGACAAACCAGGTAAGCTTATGAAATCTCGTGTGAGTAATCTCAAAACAACATGAAAGAAGCACATGCTTAAACCATCTCAACTTAACAAAAACATCAAGTTCATATCATATCATATCATGCTCACGTACGTTAACTCAAAATCTAAAACCACATGCTCTGACTCTCAACTGATACATTTAATTTTTCAAAGGTTCAACTACACAATCAAACTCCAGAAACGTTTCAAAACATTTAAAACTCCAATAATCCAAAATCATGCTCCTTTTATCTCAACCGAATAATTGTCACCTCAGTGATCTTTCAAAATCATTGAAATCTCAGCAACCACTTCTCGAAAAATGTAAAGCACTTATATTCAAAATCAAGTAAAAAGTAATCTCTGCATTTGAATTAGTTCAGGAGATCACATTAAAAGCACATCAAGCAAATCATAGTAATCTCTGCATGTCGTTTAGTTTAGGAGATTACATTAAAATAATCAATAAAAGTCATAGTAATCTATGCATGTCGTTTAGTTCAGGAGATTACATTAAAACCAATCAATTCAGAAAACAGTAACCCCTGCATATAATTTAGTTCAGAAGATTACGAAAGACAACAAGCAAGTCAATAATATAAATAAACTAAAAACCAATACCATTCATTTACTAATAAAACCAAACACCACATCAAAAATCTCAAACATCAATCACTCAACAATAATTCATATTCTTTTCATAACAATCACCACATCAATTATCACCACTCTGGTACTACTGTATAGATTATCATCGCCTTGGTTATCGCCACTTTAGTACTACCGTATCGATTATCACCACTCTGGTACTACTGCATAAATCATCACCACACTGGTTCTGCCACACAAGTCCTACTACGCCAAACTCTAATTATTAAGTCACACAACTCAAAATGCAATTCCAAATCTCAATATTACAATAAAACTGATCGCATCAAAATACTGTATCCTTATCTCCAACAACCTCAAAATCACCTAGCAACCTAATAGTGATCAAATCATGCAAAACAATATTTTTCTCTTCATCAAACAACTCCTACAATATTTCACAATCTACTCAAACCGAAAATCATTTGTAACAAATCATTGTTTTTACTTACCCATGAATCGTTAACAATTAAGTTCATATATTTCAAAACAAATATTTATTTGCAAGAAAAATGATTTTACATCTAATGATTAATTCTACTAAAACTATCACATAACAAATTTATCACCCAAAACAATGTGAGATTTACTCACCTCCATATCGTACTGTGTCTTCACACAAACCAAGACAAACACAAAATCATCCAAACTCCGCTCACGCATTTCCGTCAATCACCTAATCACATCAAGATCATACTCAATACAACACAAAACACACAATTATTTTAAAGTTCGAAACACGTGAACTATAAACCGAATGATACGTCAATTGAGACGAAACCTCATTGGAGACCACCTAAGGCCTCCAAAACACTTCTAGGATTAAACCGCCCAAACAAGAGGTCGATCCACGGGTCTGATCCTCACGGATCGAAAACCGAACCAACCAAAACTGTAATTGACCCAACTCAAGCGAACACAAAAGTAAATATACACACGTTTGTATCGACAAATGGAGGATAACAGAGCAAGGAACTGTCTCTGGAATGGCCGGACACGCTGCTGCACGTGAAGCCAACGTACTGCAGGGCCGACATCAAAACTATGAAAATTAACTCCACCCAACTTGGAGATCACAACATGAGGAACAACTTTCATAACTGGCACCGAGGCTGATTAAGCCTGGATCAAGTGAGATCGAGCTCGAAAAATCCTAACCGTTAGACTTCAAACCATAATTTCTCACTCCATACCTTGAATCGATCTTCAAGACTTGTATGGTTGTGATCAGGAGGAGGAGAGCGTCACATAATGACCTGTTTCAGCCGTCGCCGTTGCCGGAGGAAGTTAGGTTCGGGTCAGCGCAGCCATGAAATCCGCCGATCCGCCACTTTCGGTGCACCTCGAAGCAAACCAGTGGCTAGGGGAAGAAGAGGAGGAAAATCTAAGCCGGGTAGTGTAAGTTTCACCACGGGAGGACGCCAGACTACCGAGAAAAAGCCGGGTCGAGTCACCGATTTCATTGGCCGGGTCGGGCTTGGCTAAGATAGAAATCTTATGGAAAAATCTAGAAAATTTCCCAAAAAGGAAATTATGAAATATTTTCTGAAAAATTCTATTTATACTAAATTTTTTTAAAATGGAAATAATTTCTTCATACGATTTCCAATTTCTGCGTTCCACATGTCTATGAACTCGTATCGACACGCTCTACGACTTTCGTGAAGGAAATTTTGGAGAAACCCAACGAATAAAAGTCAACCCTTTGAAAATAAAACGTTTTGATTAATTATTCATCCAAAATACTTTCACTTTACCACGAAACAATTATTCGCACAACAACCCACATAATAAAAACCGGAAAACACTCCAAAATTAATAACTAAATTCCATGGTATTACATCTTGGGTATGCGAAAATTGCGTGAGGTCGACTAGTCTGAGGTTCGTAAGTAGCTGAAGAAGGCAATTGGTCTAATGGATTTTGGTGAGGGGTTGGTGGAGGTTCCTGTGGTTGCGGGGAAGGTGCCGAAGAAGAGAGGCTACCCTCGTGGTCATCAGAACAAGCCCAAACTTGCACCAACTTTAGTATGTAGGTTAGGTATGCTATCCTACATTGGCTTTGTGGAAACTTTTGCTGTGATGACTGCTGCAATGTGCACCATGATAGTCTTAGGCAACAAGGCTTCATAACGGTTGCTTGCTTGGGGCTGTGTAGGACTATGCTTTATTTTTTTTCTTTGCGAATAAGTGAGCTTTGTTCTTCTGTTATTTTTTTTCCTTGCAATTCCTTTGAGTTTTCAGTTTTTTGGTTAGGAGTTCTTTGGCTGCTCTGACAGTCTATATAGTGCTTGATCTTGTATTATGAGTAGTTTCTTGAAATCCTCAAACTTGACGCAGTGACGTCGTTAAATAGAACTTGATTCCGTTCCCTAAAAAAACAAAAACAAAAACTCTTTCAAAGAAGAATAGGCAAAATGAACAAACAATGAGTCAGCACCAAATTTTCGATAAACATATCGATCAATGTCAAATTCAACTAGGACTCATAGGTTTGTAACCTCCACAATTTGGCGATCATGTTAAACATTTTTATGACATTCACTAATAAGGGTATATCAGTAACTGTCAAAATTGATGTCGTGCCAATTATACTTATCCGCAAAGAAATAAAGACTAGTTCTAAAAATATATTCCTCGATATATTTTTTTTTTTATCAAATCAGTAACCAATCATCAATGTAAATAAAGGTTACAATTAAGTAAGTCGGATTCAATCGACTTCATTAGCCATTCCGGCCCTTCCTCTATATAATAGAGACTAGTATTTTCATACAAAATTGACTTAGCTAAACCATGAGCTACCATGTTGCATTCCCTGGGTTGAAAAACGACATTTTCGGTACCGCTGGCTAGAGCAACAACCACACAAAGCATTGCAATCTTGGTTAACCTTCTCATCACGTGCAATTATAATTGCTTCCTCATTGCTTGAACTAACTGTAAAAATATTGTTAACATGGATTTTTAACTCTCAAAGCATTCTGGATCAAGGTTACACTATTTAACTGCTTCTTTAATTGTGTTTATTTGCAATCTACAGAAGGTCGAAACCTAAAACCCGAGAACTCTCTCCCTAGCACCGCGAGAGAGCACCAAACCCACCATATTGTTCCCTGTCCGGCAGCGGTCGTCGATGGAGCCGGCTTCGGCCGCATCGTTGTTTGCTGGCTGCCTGACGGGCACTTCAATGCCTTGGGCTGAGGTCGGGAGAGAAGGTGGCTATGGCTTGTGGTTTGGCGGCCTGGTTTTGACGGCAAACGTGGGCGCACTTTCTAGGCGTCTGTGGTAGTTCTTCTGTGCAGGGATGGTGCGATCCGGCAACAACGTTTCGTGGGCTTCTAGGCGACGGCGCGGCTTGCTGTGATCGGGGCTGGGTGATGGATCTGCAGTGGCTTGGCGCTTGAGGCATTGCTGGCTTGTAACGAAGCTTGACGGTGCGGCACATGGCGGGGATGGTTTACGGCGGGGATCGTGGCGAGGTTGGTTCGTGGCTGGGTTGCAGAGGCGGCTGCAGACGTGGTGGAAGGGTGACTGGGTTTGGGTCAACCCTGGCTTGCTGGAGCTTGAGTTGGCCCCTTCTTTGTTGGGCTGCCCATTTGGCTTTTATTTAGGCTAGGGTTGTTTTAGCCCTAAGCCTTTTCTATGTTTTTAGCTATGTCTATTTACAATAAGGTTCCATTTTCAGGGACAGTCTAGGCACCTTTGTGCATTTAGTTTTTTGCATTTGGTCTGGTCCTGTCAACTTAATTCTCAATAGATCTAGGTGTACACCAATTGAGGTCTCTAGGCAGCTAGGTTTATTGGTTAAAGAGTTAGGTTGGAAGGCCGGATCTTTCTAGCGCCTCCGGCGTAGTACCAAATGGGGATTCCCGCTATGTCTACGTACTTCTTGTACAATGAGTGGGTCTATTTTCTATGTACCATTGTGGGTACTACCACTATCTTCTTGTCTGTCTATAGATAGCAGCAGAAGGGTATGTAATGACATATTCTGGCTTGTGATGAATATATATTCGCCCTACTGGCTCGATTATTAAAAAAAAAAAAACAAATTAATTGTGTTTAATTTATTTTTTGAGAAAAAAGAATTTACAGCCTCATTACAATTCCAACTTACATAAGAATTACCATTGTTGGTTTTCATATTATCAGTTCAATCAGTAATTTAAAGCTAATTAAGAAAAATTCTTTTATGCACCGGTGGTGCAAGTAAATCATGAATTTCAGCAGTTTTGAGTCGTTGATATTTATAGAAATTTTTTTTTTATAATAACAAAAAAATGTACTTAATATTATCCAACCGTCCATTTATGTTGGTACAAGTGCACGTCTGTGCACTTAATACTCTCTTGCAAATTAAGATATGTTACACCTACATAGATCTGCATCTCAAAAAAAAGAATTGCACTTCATGTGTTATTGAAGTCCGATTGGACCATTTCAAAATTGGATGATGTGTAAGACCGAAGCAACCCATATTCAGAGATTAATTTATCTCCATAAGCAATATTCTCAATATATACTCATAATTCAGCAGGAATAGTTGGTTTAATAATCCATCAATTTGGGGATATTACTGATTCCCTTAATAATATAAAATAAAGGTGGAATCGTGATGCCTGCATGGATAGTACGAAATGCCACATAGAAAATGCTGAAATATTTTTGTCGCAATCTACCCCCGAACATGTACATATTTGATTTATGTATACATATTCAATGACATATTTCCTACTCAATTATGCTGAACTAATCTTAAATTTTAATTTAACGGTTAAGAATAGTGAGAAAAATAAATAAATTTTAATTATTTTAATTATTAACATGTTAATAGGCATGACTGTAAGTCTGTAACCTTGTCTTTTAAATCTGTAACCTTGTCTTTTTAAAGCTACATACTAAATTGTGATTTTTTTTTTTTAAAGAAACACTAAATTGTAAGTTAGTCTCGACATTCATTCTAAAAAAAAAAAAAAAAATTTAGTCTCAACATATATGCAATTGAGGTTGATTAATCGTCCTTCCAACAGGTTGTAAACGGCATAATCATCTCATCACAAACATAAGACAAGAAGTGCCTTAGAGAATTATTTGTTTGACTCTAACACAAGATAAATTATTACTTATTCACATCAGGAATTGAAACCTGCTTTGTCCTATAAATATTAAAAATTTAAAAGTTTCTCCAGGTAATGCATATGTAGATTTTTCTTTAGCATGTTGTTCAATTTTGACATGTGCTTGCTGCAATTTTTAGGGTGTGCTATGCTAGTGTTGAGGGCAATTCATTTTTTGAGATATTAGTCAAAAGATTCATCCCTATGAAGAAGCATGTAAAAAAACAGCATTCGCGTGAGAAAATGTTCGACATACACCATTTAGACCTAAGTTTCCATGTTATGGACTCACTGGTAAACCTTCCTATAATTCGTTGCTGTCATCCAACTTAATTAGTCACTTAAGTGCGGCTATAAGTTTATAAAATTATTGTGGTAATTGTCTAAATACGATTTAAATATGTATGCATCCTAATATTGAACAACAAGTCCAACTTTAGTATATTATCATAAAAATTTAAGAGTTAAAATATAAATTGTTGAATTTGAACACGGCGGCGATAATTATTAGTGTCTAAGATACCTTACACTATATTGTGATTATATTTTGTAGAGATTAATATGATTTTTTTTCTTTGATTAAATTAGTCAAATTAGAATGATTTTTTTTTTGTTCGATTAAATTAATATGGGTATGTACTTATATTCTTAGAGAAAGACATGTTCACGTTGGATAGTTGCAAGAAACTCCAAAATTAAGAGAAACGATGAAATGACGAACCTATATAAGCTCCCCAACTAGGAATTTGTTTCCTGTTTCCTTGAAAATTCCTTTTTCAGGACAATGAGAATTAATTAATCAGATTACATGAACTAATCGCATAGAACAAATTAGATTAGCACATTATTAATCCCACGTAGAGACAACTCAGGCGTTTTATTCCAAGCCTACCTAGTCTTTCTAGTCATTAAAGTGAGCAAGAAAGAGAATGCATAGTTTCATTGTGCATGTTCCTCCAGTTAGATTCATTAAGTTGCAGAAAAATTTGTGTAAAGAAAATTAGTAAACAAAATACCTGACAGTCTTTTGCTAAGTGCATAATTTTTGGGTTTTTTTTTTTTGTTGAGAAAGCATCCTTTTTGGGTTCAGACAGATTTGTGGGTCAAAGCTTTTTCAAGGCATGGATATAAAATTATAAGTTTGTCCGGATTAATAATTTCGGTGAAAAAGACATAAATTCACCTTGAGATTGAGAGAGAGAAGCAGAGGAGTGAGATGAAAAAGCAGATTCCTTTTTCATTCATTCTTAGGGTGTAGGCGTATAGCTTAGCTTAGCCCCTCTTTAGGTTCTGCTGCTTCACACACAAGTGACACAACAACATACACAACACTCTATTGCTTTCTTTTTCTTGATTTGAAGTCCTTTAAATTTTTTGGTTGCTTCCCATTTTACCAAGCTTCCTTCCTCCTTGAACAGTGAAAGAGAGAAGAGAGAGTGAGATGGAGCTTACTCAACATGGGTTCTTGGAGGAGCTACTAGCTCCAATTAGAAGAGAGAGTTGGAACACATACTCTTCTGGGTTTAATGAGTTCTTTCCTATGAATAATGGGTGGAGCTTTGATTCCAATTTTGAAGCGAACCCAGTTCTAGTTTCCTCATCAAACCCTGAATTTGGTGTGTTCTCCACCCAAACTGAGCCAACCTTTGAATGTCCATTACTCACTGAGCAGCAAGCCTCATCCTTCCCTTTTGTTGGTGGAGGTGGGGTGCTCACAGTCCCAGCTGATATTGAATCCTCATACACCAACAACAATGACAGCAATACCCCTCCATTCCCACCCCAAGATCAAGACTACCCTTCAATGGTGGAGGATGAGGAGTTTGGAAATTTCCTTGGGAGTGAAAACCAGAGCAGCTGTTTGGAGTTGGAAGAGAGCAAGAACAGTACTTGCAAAGTTGAGACAGAGCAACAAGGCACTACTATCACTACAGATCATGGTGACATGCCTGTGGCTTTCAATATGGGATTGTGTGGTGGAAAGAGAAGCTGCAGCAGCAAGCCTAAGAAGTTAGAAGGGCAGCCTTCAAAGAACCTAATGGCAGAGAGAAGAAGAAGGAAGCGCTTGAATGACCGCCTTTCTATGCTCAGATCAATAGTCCCCAAGATTAGCAAGGTGAGTTTATGTTCTACATTTGTTGAAATTTCCTTTCTTTTCTTAGTTCTAAGGATTAATTGAACGATTGATGCAATAATACTAGCAGATGGACAGAACATCTATACTTGGAGACACAATAGATTACATGAAAGAGCTTTTGGAAAGAATCAGCAAGTTGCAAGAAGAGAAAACTGAAGAGGGTACAAATCAGTTCAGCTTAATAGGCATCAACAAGGACCTAAACCCAAGTGAGGTCTTGGTGAGAAATTCCCCCAAGGTAAAATACTAAAATTTATATACCATTTTGCATGTTATGACCTCAAAACCAAAATCCTTTTTTATTTTGGCCTCATTGCCCATATTTGCAGTTTGATGTGGAGAGGAGAGACATGGACACCAGAATAGACATCTGCTGTGCAGCCAAGCCAGGATTGCTGCTTTCAACAGTGAGCACTATAGAAGCACTTGGCCTTGAGATTCAGCAGTGTGTTATAAGCTGCTTCAATGATTTTTCATTGCAAGCCTCTTGTTCAGAGGTATGTATACAACTCAATTGGTTAGTCAAATTTTTGGTTAAGTAATGTGCATGCTTAATTTGACTTGGGTTTCTCTAATGGCTTCAGGGAGCAGAGCAGAGAACAATGATTAATTCTGAGGAAATAAAGCAAGCGTTGTTCCGAAATGCAGGGTATGGAGGGAGATGCTTGTAGGAATAATGAATGATTTTCCTAGTGAGAAGTTGTAATAACATTGTATTTTGTTAAATAATTGTGCCTTTATCAGATCCATCTCTCGGCCTAATTTGTATCATAAACTATCAAATTTGGGCAATATAGAATCCGAAAGGGTCACTAGTTCCTCATCTAACAAAAGCTGATGCCAGATAGACAATAAAGGCTTCTTTTTTTATTTCTTTGTTTTTGATATTGTTCTTCATTTTTCAGTTTCTATGGGGACATGAAGTCATGCTAAGAATTTGTAAATAATTTTAGTCGAATTTGGGATTACAGATGGAGACTTCTTGTCACTAAATCTTTGAAGAATATCTGAAACACCAGAAAAAACAAACTACACAGAAACCATTGACAGCAACAAGAGGAATTCATTCACCAAGAAAACAATGCAAAACTGATTAGACATATCTTTGCTGACAGGAAGTAATCAAAATATTCTCTTACCTCCATGTCCCTTCAAGCCAAAGCAATTTCTTATTTTCTCTTTTTCCTATATTTTAACTTGGCCAAAGAACCCTACTTCTTCTGTTCTCTTGATTAGATGCCAAGCATAATGTTGTGAAGAAGTGACGGTACATGTTTGATGAAGTAGCAAAACTGCAAAAGCATGACTTTTGCTCCCATAAGCTCCATCGCATTACCAGAAGTATCTGTTTTTCTTCTTGAGGATCAGAACTAGTTTGAACTAGATTGGTGGTTTAAATCTGTGGGATACAGTCCTCTAGATGATTAAGGACATTTTGAGACAAAATTGGTTGAGTTTGGATCAGGAACTAATGGATGACGAAATTACACCAAACATTTAACCATCTCCCTTCCTTTTAAACCAAGATGAAATTCAGGTTCGTAGGATTACATTAAGCTGCAAGCAGATGAGTTTTGAATGCATTGCATAATTATATGAAAATGAATAACAAAATCTTCCAAGCAGATTAGAAATTTTGTTTTATATTAAGGATTAACAAAGGCAAAACAAACTTTGATTTCTCCGCTTCACCATAACCCTTGAATGTCAAATTCTCAAATAATTGCGGATGCTCCTCTGTCAACAGTGCAGGATTTAGGAATTTAATTTTTCTCCATGCGAAGCAGTAAGCTGTTTACTCGGACCTTATTTGAGGCATTTTAATCGAACCTGTGGATTTGATGTCAAGGAAATATCATAGATGAGTATAGTTGCCAGAAAAAAACAGAGATTCGTCAGTGTCTACCAACAGAGAAAGATTCTCTCTTCTGTTACAATGAGATTTAAAGCTACAACCTCTATTTTCATTTTATCCGTTTGGAACTTTGGATGATGACACAAATAAGACGGGGTCAAAAGTCAGGAGCTAGGAAAGCAACTTCAATTACAGGGATACAAATTCTACATGTTGGTTAATGTCATACATGCGTAAGAAAAGGAGAGGATAACACTACAAAGTCTCATCTTCATCTTCCTCATCATCCCTTGCAATTCCATCATCATCCGACTCCGAAGAGTTTTCCTGCAGATGTTTGAGCTTATTGATAGCATCTCTTGCATCAGAAACCAGGGCAATTTTTGCAGTTCTCAGATCCACTTCCTGAATATGACTCTTTTGTGTTTCATCGATTCCACCAGTGGATTTTTTAGTGTTTTTAGCTAATGTTTTTCTCTTAGCTTCCCTGATATGCAATTGGTCAATATATTTCTCATGCAAGACCTTGTTCTTGACCTGCTTTAATACCGGAGGACTAACAAGAGATGTCTCAGATGAGTTACTAAACCTTGAGAGGGGCTTCTTATGACCCGCAGATGATATTTGACTGCTCTTGTGAAGGAATCCCTGCTTTACCTGTGAATTTGTTGGAGTAGAAGGTATAACACTAGGCTGAGAAGTCTCAGTAGATGGACCTACACTTGGCTCAAGTACTGAAAATAGATCTGCCTCAAACTCTTGGTGCACTTGATAATGCTTGTGTAATAATGCTCTGACAGCTTTCTGCGCAAGATGGCTTCTCTGTTTATTGCAGCCATGTCCTTTAGCCTTTGACTCAACAGGATTAAGCAGTCTACTTGCAGAGAGTGAAAAGCCTCCAAGGGGGGATGAATTTGTAGTAATCTTTGCCCTCGACCGAGGACGAGGTTGGGGTGGGGTTATATGGTCAGAATGTATCCTATCAAAGCAATCCTGTGCAGACTTTCCGGGAACCTGAGATTGAGTTTGTATGGAAACATAAGTTACAGTATCTGAATAAGCAATGGAATGTCACAGGAGAAAGATAAATGTTACTACAACAAGTTTAAGTCTCAATTAACAAAGCATCATAGCTAAAAACTTTGATGGCAGCTGATTTTTTCAACTTCCAATATAGAATTATGTAGAGAACCTGCAGTTTGGAAACTAGAGCACAAAAATAGCACCACAGCTGATTAGAACATGACTCTAAATTAGTAATTCCAGGAGTCATTTAGGGGGCACAGATATGAAGCTTATAAATTTTGTGGAAACACTTGGTTACTTCAGTGGCTAACTATAGTAACCTTAAATTGGTCTCCTTGTCTTGTCCTACATCATATGATAAATCAATGAAAAACATTTTTTTCTACACTTTTTGTAATTTATGATTTTTCTTTTTCAAGGAAACTTTTGTCATCAAACTCTCACTCAATCTATGTGGCTTGTGGTGTATAGATCTCGTAAGCAGGATCCTTTTCTTGGGCAAAGCCAACTTGAACTTTAATCTCTATTACCAGGTCCTGAAAACTTGTACTCAATAGAAATCACTATGCTACCTGATGTAATCCACTAGAAATCATTAGTCTGATGAAACACAATCAATATCTATCAGACTAGGTCTCATAAACAACTCCAAGAGAAGCAAATATTCATGATATCCAAAGCTTAGGACTGAAAAGGTGTTCTGGTCAGTTAGGTGACC
Organism: Rosa lucieae; assembly: GCA_024704745.1. Classification (NCBI taxonomy): domain Eukaryota; kingdom Viridiplantae; phylum Streptophyta; class Magnoliopsida; order Rosales; family Rosaceae; genus Rosa; species Rosa lucieae. The sequence continues at coordinate 20,125,587 of CM045493.1, read as the reverse complement.
CCATCTGTTAAGCTGCAAGGGACTGCCATCCCTATTCCCTTAGCAATATTATTGAGTTCATTATCTGGGTGGACTATTCTGCCACCTCCAAAATTAAAAATCTAAACAATAAGAGATCACACTGAATTGAGCAGAACTATCAAGGCCAATTTCTTGTAAGCAACCAGCACTATCACTCACTGGAAAGATTATGTACCTATATGACATATCTTACTAGTCTACTTCCAAGAATCAGAATGATCTTCTAGACAATTTATATGAATTCTCACATGCACTATAGTACTTTCCTGCAGTTTAGCGGCTTTCAGTTCTGTTATAATTGCTGATGTAAACAAGTGAAGGCAACAGGAACACTCAAGTCCCAGCATATCATAAAACAGGAAATTAATTGTCAAACCAATGACAAAAGTTTACCATATTCATAAATAAGATAATCTAGATCTCGAGCTCTTACATAAGTTCTTATTACACTCTTTCAATATTGGACTTAGGCTAAAACTGTACTTCCAATACCAATACTTGTTCAAAATGGTCCGTATTTACATTTTTGTCACAAACAAAGTACTCAAAATACAAACACAGTGACTTTTCTTCACATTTTGATTCTATAGTCATATTAGTTTTCCACTTGATGTAATTAGAGGAAAAGTTCACCCTTTTCTCAAACAATGTGAAGGAATAGAAGTATTAGCAGACTATAACGATGACCTTGTTCAAACTGGCATTAGAAAAGCTAAAGGTAAAGCAGGGCGAAACTATTAGAACTCGAAAATGTATCTAATCTTATTCTTCTTAGTAACATGAAAGAATTCTATAAGCAGCTTGCCATGAAAACAAGATCTTTTTTGAATTAAAGGATCAGAAGCATACCAGTTTAGAAACCTGCTTCCAGAAACCAGGCGTCGGCTTTGCTAGCAAATAAGCTCTCTGCAAGGCCAATTCTTGTTCCTTTGTCCACCCTTTGGCGACCTTGACATCTTCTCCACCTCTCTTTCTCTTCCTCCTAACCGCAACTTTTTTATCTCTGCAATCTAACTCTTGAGCTTTGCCCTCTCCACCTTCCCCACTAACTGTTTCAACACCACCGACTGAACTTTTCTTACTCACCCTTTTGCTCTTTTCCAAAACAATTTCGCCTGAATTCACACAAGCTCCATCTTTCCGAACACCTGAGACCTTCTCTTTATCCAAAGAAATTTTGGACTTGCTCTTAGATCTACCACTAGTTGCCTTATCAGTCTGTTTGTCAACCACATTCTGCTTACCACCCAACCTCGTAGATCGTCTAGGAGTCTGAAACCCATCACTGACATGGTTCAATCTTGGAGCTTTTCTTGACCCATAATGAGATTCCCCCAATTTCTTTGAGACTCTCTCTGGGGAGGAATCCTCATCTTCATCCACCACGACCACCTCCTGATTCAAAACCTTAGATTCTCTCGACCCAGCCTTGGCTTTACTCAATTTCTTCGAGCCAATCGAAAGATTCAAAGAGCGTACCACATTGTCGCTTCTAGATTTAAATTTGGGGGTTTTAGGGTTTTCCAACTGCCCAGATCTCTCTTTCAATTCCACAAGCCGCTGCGACTTTCGGAGAATCGTGGCCGTTTGCTCCGGTTCTGGACTGTTACTCTTCTCAAGAAGTCTACAATCCAAAGCTTTTGCCCCGTTCCTTCTGAATTTGGATTTGGGGGTTTTCTGGTTTTCGGATTCTGCAGAGGTCTTTCTCTGAGGCTTCCGGCGAGGTGTGGCGAGTTTCTGTGGTTCTGGAGTGGTCTTGGGGTTGGGGTGAAGAAATCTGGGAGATCTTCGCAGAATTGAGGATTGTTGGGGTGTGGAGGCCGCTGAGTCTCTCTCAGGCATTTTCACAAACACCTGGTGGGCATTCCTCATATAGAAGAGGGAAAAGGATTTGATTTTAAATTTTTGAAATTGTGAAAGTGGGCTTTTCTGTATAAGTGTGGATGTATAAAATATTGAGGGGACCAAACCATCAAAAGGCTTCTGAATTTCTTTTTCTGGCCAATGAGAAGGACTTTGCAAAATTTATTTGGACATCCAATGAACGCAATAAGCCAATAACTGAAAACACCCAAGTTTTGTTCAACATTTTTCCTTGTTAGGAAAAAACTTCTTGTTTTGAAGCTATTAGGATGTTTTTTTTATACGAAAAGTTATTAGGATGTTACGATTCACGATTATGAGCTCGAATTCTCCCTTTGTTGTTTTTAATGCGATCTATCATAAGTATGATATTACGATTTTTTTCGCTTAGACAACAATCCTTGACAGGATAAAATTCGAGTATTATAACTAGACCGATTCAATTTAGTGATGGAGCAACGAAGACAAAAAAAGGTTCTAGTTATGATATATATGATATAAGTGCATCATTTTAAATTTTTAATGGCACCACCTCAGATGAGTGTCATGAAAACAAATACTTTGAGGTATTGATATCTTGGCTAAACTTCTTCCTTAGTCAGTATGTAAATTGAAAAATTGACTTGTATATTTTGCGTATGTTTTTTTGTGTCAATGAACTCTTTTTTTCTCTTGTTTTTTTAGAGGGGTTTGGTATCCAGTCTAACTGGGATGCTCTTTCCTACTCTCGTACATATTAATAAATGATGAAACATAACATAACAGGGAGAACATGAAACTAAAGCCCCGTGTAAAAGTGCATTGATCCTCAGAGAACATGTCCCAAATAATAGTGGGAGACTACTCTAATCATAATTCATCAACATAATCAAAGCTAGTAAGGAGGGCTAACCTATTTGGCACTCTATTTGCTTCTCCGTAAACATGTAGGAATAGATAGAAAGTAAAGCTATTGAAATCAAAATACTGAAATGCTCTGCACAATCTGTCCCTAAAAGAAATCAGAAGCTCAAGAAACTTGAACATGAATGGAGCAATCAATAATTCCAAATCTTCTTACGGATTCCTAATTTAGCTATTCAGTCTAAAACAAAAATAGCTTCTTGATAATTATGTTTTGGAACAAGAAGCTTTCGAGATTAAGATCTATTATCAATTACTGTACGATGCAGCATCATTCTTGGGTTACATCTTTCTTACTTTGACGTGTTTTCGAAAATAAAAATAGAAAATCAGTATGCTTCTAAATAGTTAAAGAGAGTTGGGTATTTGGTGAGCATTTGAAGATAGAAAAGCTCCAGAATTGTTTTTAATTCAAAAAAGATTAATCATAAAGAGCTAAAGTAATTTGTTAATTCCGGAGCTCTATTATCGTCAAAAATACTAGCATGGGCCCAAGGTTTTAAATTATACTAGCATGGGCCCAAGGTTTTAAATTTCTCCGAAACTGCCGAAATTTTGAAGTACCGAAACGAAATTCATATGCTATATCATTTCTGTCAGAAGTTTCCCAAATTTTTCTGAAATTTTCCGTACATTTCCACAAAATTCTTAATTTCTGAAATATCTACACACACAATATATATTTAAAAATTCACACAGAAATTTTGTCCGAAATTTCTCTAAAATTTTTGTTAAATTTTTATGTCACCTAAAATGAATTTTTACTTCATACTTTTATAGAGAAAATATGAAATTTTGATTTTGATTTTTTTTTTTTTTGCAATTAGGTTGAATACAACAAAAAAACTTTTTTTTTATCTGCTACAAAGTTGAATGCTCCAACCATAACATAATTTCCTTTTTGTTTCGTCTCAAATATTGTATGATTCATACACTGTAACATCATATTAGGTAATTCCACAATATTCGATATATGGATTGCATGTGGAAATGGAACAACACGTACACATACAATAACCATGTGATGAAGTACGAAAATCATTTCCAAAATTCATGTACTTGGGAGCAGTATTGTATGATACTAAATGAAAGCAGTCCAACCAGCTACATCGAACCACATCATAGTAGCTTTTATATTCCTTTTGTTGTACTTATTCATTTTCATTCACGGGGTTTTGGTTTTACGTGCCCCACCCCACCCTCTTGTAATTTTCTAATTATTAAAAAAAGTAAATCATATTTACATTATCAATATACAACACATTATCAATACACATAGATAAAAACACTAGTTTAGCAACCTACTACAGTACTAGTTAATTACTCGTCCATATAAAATATCATAATTCTATTATAAATGTATAATTTTAGAGATGTTACATTGTATAAATAGGTTTATTATAAGTTAGTTTAGTCTATGTAAAAGTTTCATTCAAAAATATCATTTTATAAATGCAATTAATTTGATTTCTTTATTTTTAACCGAAATTTCCACCGAAATCGAAACTTTCTCCGAAATTTCCTTAAATTTGAAATATCGAAACCGAGATTGAAATTTGAAACCTTGCATGGGCCTACATGGAGGATTTTTTTTTTTTTTTTTCTTCAAGTGTGTGGGGAAGTAGTTAAAAGTAGTGGGGAGTTTCCTCATAGAAACCCACCACGTTTCCACTACTTTTATTTTTATTAATTTTGTTTTTGTTTTTATTTTATAATTGACTTTATTATCCTTTTTGATTATTTCTTATTCAAAGTTTTTTAATATACAAAAAATAAATTAATAAAAAATTTCAGTTATGGAGAATAATCTCTCTTTTCTTAATAATAGTATAGATATTTTGCTTTTATTGCTTTATGCCAAAACATAGGTCCTAATGATCTCGGCAGGCAGCTCGCCACACTGCCACAGCTTGGATAAATCTACTAGTTGAATTGATCAAGCCGTAGGATTTAACATGCAAGAACAAGTTCTAGAATCTTCATGTCAAGCGCGCAAACACACAATAGAAGAAACAACAGACAGAAACTACCCAACAATTTGTATTTTATTTTTCTTTTCGAAGTATATATATGTATATTGCAGCGAGTATCCCACTCATACAACTTGTTGATATCTGATTAATAGAGAATATATACTTGATGAGAATATGACACTTATCTGCTTAGCTTTAATTATGATTGGCTAGGCAACCCCATATGATCTGAAATCAAAACCTAAATGGCCATAAAAGTATAAGATAGGGTAAAATAAGGTGTATATATATATATATATATATATATATATATATTCTCCTTTTTTTTTTAAAAGATGATCAAAGGGTTTCACTCCTGCTCCCATGGTGCTGTATATATGGATATCTTATCTTTTTTAAATAAGATATTTATATATACAGTCATTGGAAACTATGATAGAGCATTTTGGTTGGTTTCAAGAACAAATAACTGTATGTCAATAACTCAATATGTGCATCAGCAGCTCTGAGCCGTACCACTAGAAATGGAAGAAGAAAGAAGTCTGTTGAGAAAATGTCAAAAGGAAAATGCTCAAAACCCATATTGTCAGTTCTTTTTATGATTTAAACCTAACTTTTTACAGGCCAACGATGTTCGGCTCAGTTAGTAAGGGCGGATTAGTGCTGGAACCCCCACCCGAGTTCTATCCCCGTTGCCAACAGGCCTCTTTGGTTCGCGATCTGTAAATCTCCTACGGAAATTCATACATGTAGGTTGTGCAACAGGTACATGTCACACGTAAGTCTTTCATAATTGAAGTTGTACACTTACCCGGACGATGGTGGTGTAGCATAACCAAGCTCTCACCTAAACTTTTCTAGACCAACAACACATAAACCTAACTTCCTACGGGGATTTCCACTAAAACAACTAATCCTGGGATAGATTATGCACTTGATGGATTCTCGTGCCTGAAGTACTACTACCTACCCCACTAATCAACATTATCAGCTCTGAGTTATTGCTCCAACAGCAAAGACCTAACCTTCCATCTGTTAATGTTGGGGTTGCCTTCTTGACGATATGCTTGTGTCCTAATGAGATTTCTTATAGATTTTCCTAAATTGTATGGACCTCATGAAAATCAACTTTGGTTGAAATGACTGAGAGGGAAAATTCTATTGATTCTCATAATCACGCATATAGCGAAATTGCATCAAAGATTAATGTGCATTAACAATTAACAGTGATTTACACGCGTGTAAGATTGTTATAACAAGTTTTGATCCTGACATGCAAGTTAGTCTGTATGCTAATTGAATGTGTGTGTGTGTGTGTGTGGCAGTAGATTAACTAATGCAAACCGTGTGAGGGATTTTTGGATAGAGAAGTTGGGTCTCAATCTATTAATAATATGCAGGTAATATACCCAATTCTATAAAATTTAAGAAGGTATAATAGATTACTCGATCAAATGTCTCAAAGATATTGAGATTAGCGCGCACCAAATAAATTTTTCTTTCAAATCTTTTCTATTTTTGCTCATATGGTAGAAAAAGTTCTAAATCTCTCATTTATATACATCTTTAAACTAAGTCCTTGCTTGAGTTTTTTACTGATTGTACAAAATACTTGCAAGAAACATGATAAGGGTTTAAATACATGCAATATATATCAGCAGCGCACTGCCCGAGCTTAAAGCGCAATATATGCAGCTCTTTTCATGGCCATATCTTGATTGATTCTTGTGGTGATATATATTATAGTAGATTAGTAGTACACTATAGTAGATCATCAAGATCCAAGAATATGATATTAATTACCACTCTTATCCGTGAATTATGCTTAACCCCACCATTGTTAAAGCAGTTAATCAGGATGACAATCTTAATCAAACAATATTTGATTAATCAGGACAATGTCTCTATGGCTCGTCCAGCTTACCCTGCAGGTTACATCAGCAGGCACTGTTGAGATAAGACCAGTAGACCAACTAGGGATTCCACTAGCAATTGTCCATCATCAAATTAAAGCTTCTCTGTCTCCATGTGATTTTTAGTGCATTTGAGACCCCATTTGATACATAGCTCTGCTTGCTTATCATCCGTACATTTACAAGACCTACTTTTCACTAGATTTTCTTCTTCGAATATCTTAGGAAACAAATTAGGTCGCAGAGATAGGCTGCTTAATGGTAATGGAGTTGGTGGCATACAAGGACTATAATTTCCAATGAGAGCTAGTAAGAAAAATTCAGTTGGGTAGTTGGGTTATATATAATAGAGAAAAATTCAGATATCGTCCCCAAATTATTTTGTCAAGGCCAATTTGATACCCGAACTCTCAAAAGTATCAATATGATACCCAAAGACCTAAATTGGTATCAACGTGATACTTCCGTCCAAAATTTCTGAAGGCGTCTTCTGTTTGCTGACGTGGCAAGCACATGGGTCCCAAAAAAAAGTGAAATGACCAATTTACCATTCTTTTTTTTTTTTATAGAAAAATTCATCTACCGTCCCAAACTATTTTGCCAAAGCCAATTTGATACCCAAACTCTCAAAAATATCAATGTGATACCCAAATACCTAAATTGGTATCAACGTGATACTTCCGTCCAAATTCTGACAGCGCCGTCTGTTTGCTGACGTGGCAAGCACGTGGGTCCCAAAAAAAAGTGAAATGACCAATTTACCCTTTTTTTTTTTTTCTTAATTCATTTTTTTCCTTTTCTTTTCATTTCTTTTTATTTCTTCTTCTTCTTATGGGATTTTCTTCTTCTTCTTCTTCTTAGGGTTTCGCGACACCAAGCAGCTTGGGGCTGAAGCTCCCAATCGAACACGATACCGGTCGAACAACCTGCTGGTGCTGAGATTATCAACGACCCGTTGGCGTAAATTGGGGCCGCCGAGTTGTTGAGCAAGATGAGGCGTTCAGCCGGAAGGTACCATGAGAGAGTGGTCGTCGAGGCGGAGTACGTACTGTCTCTGAAGGGAAGGCTGTCCAGTTCTAGGGAAGCCATTTTAGCTATTCTTCTTCTTCTTCTCTCTCTCTCCTCTCTTTCTCCTCCGCCCAAACCGTCACTAACGCCACCGAGATCCTCTCCAATTCCTGCTACAAATCCATCTCCCTCACACTCCTGTGGATTAACCACCTCCTCCCATCGCTTTCCCTGTCTGATCACTCAAGTCCCTCCCGTTCGGCTCCAAGATCGCTAGCATGCTCGACGGCCACGCTCTCACGATACCTTCAGGCTGAACGCCTCGTCTCGCTCAACAACTCGGCGGCCCCAATTTACGCCGACGGGTCATTGATCATCTCAGCACCAGTAGGTTCTTCGACTGGTATCAGGTTCGATTGGAAGCTTCAGCCCTAAGCTGCTTGGCGCCGCGAAACCCTAAGAAGAAGAAGAAGAAGAAGAACGAAGAGGAAGAAGGAAGAAAAAGAAATGAAAAGAAAAGGAAAAAAATGAATTAACAAAAAAAGAGAGGGTAAATTGGTCATTTCACTTTTTTGGGGACCCACGTGCTTGCCACGTCAGCAAACAGACGGTGCCGTCAGAATTTTGGACGGAAGTATCACGTTGATACCAATTTAGGTATTTGGGTATCACATTGATACTTTTGAGAGTTCGGGTATCAAATTGGCTTTGGCAAAATAATTTGGGGACGGTAGATGAATTTTTCTAAAAAAAAGAAGAAGGGTAAATTGGTCATTTCACTTTTTTTTTTTTTTTTTTTTTTTAAGACCCATGTGCTTGCCACGTCAGCAAACAGACAGCGCCGTCAGAAATTTTGGACAGAAGTATCACATTGATACCAATTTAGGTCTTTGGGTATCACATTGATACTTTTGAGAGTTTGGGTATCAAATTGGCCTTGGCAAAATAGTTTGGGGACGGTAGCTGAATTTTTCTTTATATAATATATAAGATTAACCAATGATTAAATTATGCTTATTTGTGCACCATACTTGGAAATTCAAACTCACTTGGATCATCATGGTGAAAAGGTTTACTTGCAAGTAACAAAGGGTAGAGATGCAGAAATCTTGTTCCAAGGAGGGTTTTGATTATGATATTTGACATCTTGACCATTATCCAAGTGGTTTTTTTTTTTTTTTTTTTTTCAAAATAAGAAACAAGAAGTTGAAACGTGTTTTACTTTATCTTCTAAATGGGCCTTTGATTAGAAGTATGGGTATCATAGGCCGCGTTTGGTTCGCGGAAAGGAAAATGAAATCAATTCCTTGTTCTTTCCATGGGCATGAGAAATTGCAATTCCCATCAATTTTCCTTTCCAGTGTTTGTGAAGACTAGGAATGTAGTCAGAATACACCTTTTAGTTTCCATTGTAGTGTTTGGTTCTTGTAAGGAAAAGAAACAAATCCATCAATTTTTCAATAATACCCTCATACTAATGAGAAAACTTAGAACACAATCAAAATTAGATTCAAATTCATAATTTTACCTTCTTTTCTTTCTTTTATAAATTTTATTTCATACTGGGGCTTTCAATTGGTCTTTTGTAGAGTATCTTTCAATAATGTCGTTCCTCAATAATATACATCATAATGTATATCATGACGATAAAATTAAGTAATCTTTAATATTTTCCAGCATTAGAAGAATCCTCCATGATGTATATCATGATGACACATCTATGGAGTGATATCTAGCAACTACCTATCTTGTTCAAATTTTAAAAAAATCAATAACTAAAAGCAGATGAAATCAAAAACCAAATGCACACTGCATATTATATAATATATATAAGAGAAGAAAGAAATGAGATGAATTTACATGAATATATCATATACAATTAACCGATAAATGAGAGAAGAATAAATAAAACTTGTAAATAATGATTTTAGCAGGGGAAATTTAGTCATATAATGTTGTAATAAATGCAGGAAATTGATAGGAACCATTTTCCACCTCTTTTTCCTTTCTTTTGGGAATCATTTTCCCTTCCCTTGCCATCCCAAACACAGGAAACTGAAAAAAAGGAATGACATTCCTCTCCCAATGCCCAAATTATGTGAAACAAACACAGCCTATAAGTTAAATACAAATGCATCTCCTGAATGAAACTGGAAAGCACAAGTTGAAGAAAGATGAAGCACCTATGAAGTGATTCTATAGTTCTATAGACTATATGAAGCAATTTTAGTTAGTTTTTAGGCAACAATACTATAGGGATATGCTTCTAAAAACACTTATCTTACTTCTAAAGTGATTATAGTTTCAACTATAAATAGTTAAATACTTATCAGATCACACAAAAGTTAAGAATACTGAAGACATATACTCTATTTGTAGAGACAATTAGATTCGTTCTTACAAAAACAAGATGACAAAAAGTCCAGGTCTTTGACATTTCAAAAATGGGGAATTTGATTCTACACCCAAATTCATACACCCCTTTTAGAATAAACTCATCCATAAGAGTGTTTTAATATACACCCAAACCTATTAATTAGGTTTATTCAAAATAAAAAAGCATATTAAATATGATAAATATTAAACCCAATGTTGTTAAGAATTACTAAAGCTGCCACTATCAAATTCCTCATTCACCTTTTAAATAGGATTAATAGTCAAAATCATCTAGCAAATAGTATGGAGTTTGATTGACGTTATTGTTGGTATTACCTTCACTTTAGGTTTTAATCAGTACTTAATTTTAGGTGTTTACATTAATCTCATTATTATGATATAATGATGAATTTTTGGTATGTTTCTGCCTATATATAAAAGCTAGTGAATTCATTTGTCATTTTTTTTCATTGGGTGGAGACCTTTCACAAAGTTGCATCTGATTTCAAAGGATGATTTCAAACAACCTATTCATGAGGTTTATTTCATCATTTTCAAATAGGTACATATATCGTATTCATAATTCAAATTACCTATGCATCAGATTTATTTAGTATAATATCTTTGTTAATCTCTTGATTTTGTGTAAAGCTTGAATTGGATAGATTTTTAGTAATTAGAAATTTTAATTTATGAATCTGGTACAAAACTTGGTTACATTCCTTCAAAATAGAATCTTGAATTGGATGGATTTTTAGTAATTAGAAATTTCAATTTATGAATCTGGTACAAAACTTGGTTACATTCCTTCAAAATAGAATCGTTATTTCTAATTACCTGATACTTAGATTGCTTTAATATGTAATAACTATGATTTAGATGTTTATTTTTGTAGTTTTAAATTATTTGTGTGACTCTATATCATAGGTTGTTTATTCCATAACCTATAGTATTGACAATTAATATACCTATAATTTAGATAATATATTTTGGATATATGTATGTAAATCCTAATAGAGTTTTACATTTGAATGTAAATCCTAATAGAGTTTTACCTTTGAAATAGATCTATGAAGGTAATTTGCAATTGTATAAAGAATCACAACATGCAGGGCACTAGAAGTTAGGAGATTTTTGAAGACTATATTGCAAAGTGCTAGTTGAGATGACGGATGAAGTGTTATAATATTCTTTATATTAGGTTCAAAAATGTAAAGTTTATATTTCAATTGTAAAAACAAATTTAAAATTGTTTATTTCAATACTGGATAAACATAATTTACGGTTGTACTCATTTTGTCCCTATTTCAATAAATTTTTAGGTTTATTCCTTCAAAAAGAATGTGTATTTAAATTACCTTGATATTAGAAATAAATTTCTTAATATTGTAGAGTTCATTTTCAATTGTAAAACAATGAATGATAATAATGAGTTTGCTAAATTACAATTTGCACATTCAAAATTATTCAATGTTCCAAAATTAAGGGATTATTATATATTAAACAAACTCTACAGTTACACATAACTATTATGTGGTCCTCGACCACCTCATTGAAGCCTGATTCTATGTGTAGAAAAATGTAGGGGCGGAAAAAAAATATATTAAAGCAATCAATGTACATCAAGTACATTTTACATGGGCTAATTACATTAACTCGACTATTTTAGAAAATTAATGAATATGGAATGATTGTATAACTACACCTATTAGAACGAATAAGAAAATAACATACCTTAATGAGAGGATGTTTACTCATGTCGAGATATAATAGGAATATAACATAATCTGATGATACACAAACATATTTATTAAAAAATTGCAAATATATAGATCTCGGAAAGAAAGAAATATAGGATAATTAAGGTAATTAATCGTTTTAAATAAGAGAAAAATTAAGGATTAAATTGATTGTATTAAATTCTAAATATTTAAATTCAAAAAATAGTCAACAGCTATATTTGAGGAATATTTTATTCGTTCAATCAGAAGGGCAAAAAAGTCAAACTACAAAAAGTGAAAAATCATAATTATAGATTTAAAACCTATAAGGAAGGTTCAATTATGTGAGTTGGGTGTAGATTAAAAGAAAATATAGGAATGAGTTTTTCTTAATAGGAGCTTTGTTTTTTGGGTTTTTATCTAATTTTCTCTTCAAGAATATTTGAAAATGAAATGGAAAACGTGAATTTTCTTGTAAAGCAAAGATATTTGAAGTGGAAAGATATTTTGCTTGCCCCCCTATAAATGATGGTATACTGAGAATGTGTGTCACTCAAGAATGTGACGAAGGGTATATTTCAGTATTTCACAACACCACCACCGGCACCACTTAAAATTTCGAGGAATTGATCGAAGGGATCGTCATAAGGCACCGTTATTGAAAATAAAGAAGGTGATGGAACTGGAAAAGTGATGTCATGAGGAAAGTTGATCGGGTACAATTTTCCAGTACTGAATGGAGAGATAGAGAGAAAGAAGGTGGTGATGGAATCATCATAGTAGTGGCTTTGAAGTTTAAAGCACCAACAGGGTCCATCGAAACAGTGAAGTTAGGACATGAATATGAAGGCTCTCCTTCTCAGCTTGTGGTTGAAGAATGAAGATCGTCTTTGTTGGCCATGAAAGTGAACTTTTTCATGACGTCAAATTAATCGGCTAATATCTTTTAAGTTTTTGATTTTGAAAACTTTTGCTTTCTGCAACATGTCATAATCATACCATTATCTGTTTCCCGCTGTTTTCAGATATCTTTTGGGTGTGGGGTTTTATGGATTCTGCATATATAAAAAACCAGAATCAAACATTAAACTAAAATTATACAAAAGCAATGCGCGGAAAATCCGTGTATGTGATAATGTGATTCTTCTGTATTAATCAACAGCGGAGTCAAAATAAATTAATCAGTAATAATGATGATTGAGGCCTACTAAATAAACAACAATTGATGTTTTAATATTTAATTCATATGTCTCATCAAATACTTTACTTTCACCTTAAATAAAATTTAAGAAATACAAAAATTATTGCTTATAAGATTAATTCCATGATCCATTAGCGAGTGAATGAAGAAATGTGATCTATATATTTTTCTTCTTTTCTTAATAGTGGACGTAGAACTGTAGAAGCCTAGTGTACGTGTTGAAATGTATAACAAATGCAAGGGCAGGTTCAAGAAATGGCGAGGAGGTACAGGGCATGCATCAAAAGATTTTTCTTTTTGAATAAAGGAGAAAGTAGCATCAACCCACCAAATCGGACGAGAAAATATTAAGTGATAATCGACAAATTGTCTAAAACTCTCAAAGAGATTAAAGATCAAGACAAATTGGAAAATAAAATTCTTCTGTGCCCTATGACAGAATAATTAATTTTTTTTGATGAAAAAAGAATAATTAATTGTTAGAGCCGTCAGTCGTCAAAACTGATTGCATTTCCAAAACCTAATTGATTTTGACAGCACAAGGGAAGGAGGAGGTTCATAGGAAGTTGCCAGGGTGCTCACGACCATCAGTTAGGGCGGCTTTATGTTCTGTAATGCACAAAACTGTGTACTCATTTTGTTTAGGCAAAAATTTCAGGACTAAGCCATGGTTTAACAGGACACTTTTTCCACATAGTATTGGGTGGCTGTCCACAGAGTTACTGTGAAGCCATAAACACATATTTGAAAATTTTGAATAGATCACTAAAGAGTGATGACTACTGGCTTCCGCACTTTATGTAAGACCCTTACACACCACTAACAGGATTTTTTACATACACATACACATACATACATACATACATACATCCTCACAATACATTCGTCTTTCAAGTTTCTCTTTACTTCAATTATATGTAAATTTAACTGTTTTAAGTGCCCTAAATAGGGGTTTGTTTGCCTCTGTAGTGTAGGGCCTTTTATTAGTAATTTCTTAGAATTGGCCATAAGAAATGGTTAATCTTAAATTCTTAATCATCACCAAAAGAAGATGTCATGAATTCAAATTTTATGCAGGACAACAGAAGAAAAGAGCTACAAACGCTCCTGCCAATTCCTGTATCTGCTTGCCCATTATGCTTATTTATTAAAGGTAGTTTTTGTTTTCCATTTTTCATCACTTTTCATTCTTGAATATCTTTTTATGCATTTTCAATGTTTCTATTTGTGCTTGAAGATGAAGGGTAACAGTAAAGTATGTTGAAAAGCAAACCTTTTTCTTTTTATCAAAATACTTTTTTATCATACCCTCCTTTCGGATTGTTTGTTGTATCCCAAAAACTTCTTAAGTCCATAAATTAATCCGTTGGAGGCTCGGACGGCCAATGGGGCATTGTAGCCTCTCCCCTGATCATGTTTACACATTTATAATTCAATAAACAATACTAAATCAACCCAGTATACGAACCCAGGATGTGGGGGTTCCACATCTTGAATGTTCTCATAAGAGAACCAATTGCATCTATTTCACTGAACCATTTGCTGTGATTATCAAAAATACCTCTTAATTAGAAAAATATAAATAAGCATTAAAATAGCAAAACTAAACTAGAAATAGATCCAAAAATTCAATAAATAAAAAACCAATAATGTTAGTAACTTGTTTACCAATTTTTAAATATCACCTCACCAAGGGAATGACAAATCAATAATTCACGTAGTCCAATGTTGATTATTTTAGTTATAGATTCTTAAATTGAAACATAATATTTTTTTTTTTGAATCGATATAAGTCATCCAATATTATAAATTCAGCAAGCAGTATTAGAAAGTACACACCCTTGAGGGGCTGACAGAAAGAGCCGTCCTTTAGGACATACAAATGACCTATTTAAAAAAAAAAAAAACAGAACCTCGCACTCCCAGGTACACCCACCTTTTAAGGAAATTCACGCACTTTTATTCTGACAAAACCGAGAAAATTCAGAACCAGTTTAAATAAATATAACAATGGAGCACCTAGGCTTTGCGACCCTAATGAAATTTAAATATTATTGGTAGAGGAGGAGGATGCACCAACATCCCCAACCTCTCCACCCTCTTTTGATACCTCCACCATTTGATCAAGCTTATCATTTCCACCCGCCTCCTCCTCAACAGGAATTTGGATGTCTTTGTCTCTATCAAAAAACGCTCTACTTCTTAGCCTTCTTCCCCTGCAAGTCCTTCTCGAGAACTCTAGCATATTTAGGCCTATTCTTACATCCCTTAGGACTGCCTAGCTTCTTCTTTCGTGGTGATACTACCAATTTTCCATGCTTATGCTGCAAGACAAGCTGGATACCATCATCCACCTGAAGCAAGGGTTCAGGATTAGACCCATATCTCTTACCAATGCATCCCAACATCTCCACCGGCTTTCTTTTCACACCCAGCACCGAGCTAGGGCCCGATTCCAGAACCATTATGTCCACCCTACCCTCCGCCCTAGAGAGCTTGATAACTGATAGAGGAAGCATGCTTCCTCCATTCACATGACCGGCTTGTTTTGGTAATTGAGCATTCCAAATCTCCAAAAATGTCGACAAATTGAAACCTGCAAACAGATTCGCCCTGTGCTCTCCATCACCCACCACCGATAACAACAATGGCGGCATAACACTCTACACCACAGTCTGTATCCTTTCGAGTTGGAGTCGGCTCAATCATTTGCAGCCACATCGGAGCGGCCTGCTTAATTACCTCCTCAGTCCAAGGCTAATTCTGGCTATTCGACATAGACAACTCAGCCAGAACCGCCGATTGCATTTGTGCCATAATATCGTCTTTCTCCTTCATAAAAAAACCATCATAACCTACTTCCCTATGCTCAAAGAAACCACAGCTACGACAGAATCCCTTCACCTTTTCATAGATGAACGACAGCTCCGGCACCACCACAGGCGAGAACTCAAACATCTTCCAAACCCTAACACGCCGCCGGACTTCATAAAACTTGTTGTTCTTCTTCCTTCTGAAATAAAGCGGTTTGATATAGCCGAATAACACGATCAATGGTAAATCCTACCAGATTCAGAGGGATATTAGGGATATTAGCCACCGAATCAATCCCATCGTATGCTCCAAGCACCAGCATGGTATTTCTATAAAAGCATGGCCCTCCATGTAGTATCTTGTTATGTTCAGCTTTGCAATCGAATTGAAAACAAACTGATCTCCGAAATCCTGAATCGACAAACCAAACTTGATTATCCAAATTGTAGAAATAGTTCCTTTAAACCATGGGTATTTGGCCTTGGGGCTGAGGAGTCTACCCACCATGTACCGTTGGTCAACTTATAGCGTTGCAAGTCTCGCTGAGCCAAGAGAGACACGCGCCGAGTCCAGAAGTTGAAGCCCTGCCGGATCTCTAGCCTCCAAGTTCGCCATCATGCAGAGATATTTGGTAGTTTTTGTCAAAGGCAGGCAACAAGAAACCCTAGCAGAGATGGCTAGGTCAAGTTTCATTTTTGAAATATAAAAAGTTAATAATGTACCAAAGGATATATCAAGTCATGATAATACTAGAGATGTTATCAATGTTAATGACACATTTACTTGCCTAGAATATAGGAGTAAAAAAAAAAAAAACTTTTCAAATACATTAATTGATTTGCCTAATACAATTTGGTTTAGTGACATAAGTCTCCATTTGGTAAGTGAGAGGTTATTAATTTGACTTATAGTAATAGTTATTGCGTATGAATTGTTTACATGATCCCAAAAAAAAAAAAAAAAAAAAAAATACATCAAATGATTTTATAAACACAATGATATATGACATGTATACTTAATTGAAAAATTGAAGTAAAAAATTGATTCAAATACATTTTTCCCGCGCTGTTATAAGCACAAAAAGAATGACATATGACACGTTTATTTACTTTAAAAACTTATGTATTTAGTTCCCGCACTTTTACAAACACAAAGAGAATAGAATGCAACTTAAACTCTGATGAGTTTCCCCATCGTCTCAAAAATTCATTACATGATGTGGTAGGTACTCGATCCTCATACCTTTTGTTTTCATTCATCGCTACATCATTTCAGATAAGTAAAGACACGGAAACAAGGAGAAATTGGAATACAAATCTTGTTATAAAATATTTAGCAATATTTTTTTCCTAAATTGGAAAGAGCAAATCATTACTAAGAAAAAAAAAAATCACCGACGGTTCAACTTTGCTATCCTCCAAAATCCAAAGGTGGTATCAAACAAGAACAAATACCCACAGTGAGAGAATGAGCTGGCCTTCCAAGGTCACTCCAAATGGCAATCCAAGTGTCTGAATTTGGCACCCATAATTATGCACCGACCGATTTCAGTTTGATCACAATTAACTTATGAACATGGTCTGGCTTTAAAAAAAAAGATTGTGCTTCCATTCAGACCCCTTTCAGAAACTGTTTGGCTAGCTATAAACTCCCAGAAGAAGCATCAACAAATGGTGGAAATCTCTGTTTCATAGATTAAGTGAGCTAAAATTTAATTGAATTAATATTAATTACATTTACTATGTACACAGTGAAATTGCTCAATACAGAGGTACAGGAAATCGAGGTGGCTTGGGCGGTTTTTGAACTTTGACAACTATCTTCTCTTCTCTCGGAGGCTCACGAGGACACGGCAATGCCATAAACTTCGGAATCTGATCGCCGGGCATTATCACCGGCACGCTTTGATTTTGATTCTGCTTCAAGTCCTACGAAAATCGAAAAAGTTATGTCAGTTACATATATCATGTTGTCAGAGTGTAGATTAATAAATTTCGAGACAACTAGCGAAATTAATTACCAGATGGGCGGGTTTAGATTTGGAGGGAGATTGGCCTTCGATGTCGTCGGAGGTTTCGGGAGTGGAGTTTTCGGAGAAAGACCTGCGGAGTGATCTGAGCTTGTCCCAGTGGTAGCAGCAGGAGAAGACCCCGCTCAAGCTGAAGATGATGATGAGGAGAAGCGCGGTGCCGAGAGGGAACCCCAAGGACGGCCGAGACGCGTCCACGTGCGGCGTCGAAAGATCCTGGCTCTCCATCCCTTAAACCCAACGAGGAAAACAACAACGACGACGACGAAGATGAAGACGACGAGCCTCTTCTTCCTTCACTCATGTGTTGAGGAGGAGGTAGAAGAAGGGGGAGAACGGTTGGGTTTTTGGGAATGTGGTTATAGCTTATAGGAATGGGAAAGGGGAAGGAGGGTTTTTATAAAAATGAAATAGAGGGGCTGGGTGCGTGTAAAGGGTACACTCAATTGTCCGGGCCATGGTACGGAAGGAGGGTGGGTCTACTGGCTCGGTGGTGAGCATAATGGA
Source organism: Rosa lucieae (assembly GCA_024704745.1). Taxonomy (NCBI): domain Eukaryota; kingdom Viridiplantae; phylum Streptophyta; class Magnoliopsida; order Rosales; family Rosaceae; genus Rosa; species Rosa lucieae. Next base: position 20,107,258 of record CM045493.1, on the reverse strand, counting down.
GAGAATTGAGCGATTTAGGCCTTTGCCTTTGTGCTTTTGCCCAGTTTACTTGGGAACAAAGAAACAAATAGGCGAAAAGTGAGGACAAATTTTGGATCTGAAAATGTGAAAGCAATGAAAAATTTTCATATATCAAATCAATAGAAATGCCCATTAGCTGTATTCCTTGATACTTCTTTAATTTTGAAAAGGAATCGACTGAATATGAAATCGGTTTAGGTAATATTAACGGATATAAGAACAAAATTTATCAGAGAAAATAATGTAAAATGAACTAGCGTAAAACCAAACTTATAAATCAACAGCTCACCAAACCCAAGTCTTGCACTGAGGTACGATTCTACTTGAAGTTTGGACAAATCATTTATTTGACTATATAAAAACCAGTTTTGTCGGTTAATAATATGATGAAAGGACATAAAACAAAAAATTTGAAAAACGAGAATATCAGTAGCCCGTCAAACAAAGAAAGATCTCGATGAAGAGTACAAGAGGCAACAAAGTTGGCCAAGGAAGACCTGATGTTATCCAGAACACCCCCATTTAATAGGTTTGAAAGGCTGATTGTACATCTTACAATCAGCATGTGGAAATCATCAATGGTTGGCCAAAGTTTTATATTAGATCCCATATTATTGATGCATGAGGTTGGTGAGTAATTCAATTGCATGTACTTATCAAACAGAAAAATGAAAAAAAATATATATATAGAATTCATAATTCAGTTTGCAGGTTTTTTTTATCACTTGTAAAAGGCTCATGGTGAAAGTAGGTCTGGAAAAGCAAATTCCTGCAATGCTTATCTCTTTCAATCTGGGTGGAGCCTCAGTAGTCCCTTTCTTTTATGAGCTAAAATGGTAGACACCTAAGATGTATGATATTTTCGGAGCAAATTAAACGAGCCCCAACTAGGTAGTTGAGTGAGTTCTTCCCCAATTATGAGGTTGATACCACTTTTTCCATACAAAGATACAGACATAACGTGTCACCCAATTCATGGATAAAAGAAAATGTGGGTTCTAGCTAGTTTAGTAGATGAGTACTACTCACTAGTGCAAAAGGAAGATTGTATTTCAATGCATTAATTTTAATAGAAGCACTAGGCTAGGAAAGGATCAATGGAGATCATAGTGTAGGATCTCTTTCATTTGTAGGTATACTTTGGGCGAGCTTTTGGAGAGCTGGATCTGAGTTCTGAAGCTGCGAGGAAATTGATGGCGAAAACAATCTACCATTGTTCGGCAGTAACACGTTTCTGAGTTGAGTGAAATATGATTCTCTCGCCTGAATGTTGAGTGTTGAAATCGTGTTTATGTACAAAATAAATTAAAATTGTGGTTCATGTATAGGCATTTTTTTTCAATTTTGTTCTATATAATAATACATGAGTGATCGGAGATGAGTTGTATCCCGTATCCGTATCTAATTTTAAGATATAGTATTTGAGGAAGGAAAACGTGACTTACACTCACTTAACTGGATCATGTGTTCTTGAAGAGATGATTATTAAAGGTTGTGGAAATTAAGGAAATCAGCGAAGCAGCCAAGTACCGATCGACCTTTACATGCATGTGGCACCACACTCCCCTAAGTCACAAAACGATGATCAACCAGAGGGTTGCTAACTTAGAAGATCTGCCGTGTGGAACTCAAACTTTGAAGATGCATGCATGCTTGGTAAAGACTGAACCTATATTTTGACTTGGACAGTTAATCCCAAAATCCCATCAGACAAAGACAGCAAATCTTTCCGTACTGTTGTTCTTTATCAGCTGGACTATAGACTTCTGAGCTGCAAATGGAGCCAAGATAACTTTTCATGTGTTTGAATTTGCACCCCCAGAGATGTAGGTTGTTACTGGATGCATGCTAGTCAAATATGGCCTTCCTTGTCTAAGGTGTCTAAATAAATAAAGACATGCTTATGTAGCTCAAAGGGGAACATGATGATCATAAAAACGTAATAGCGTCGCCACCAAAAATGTCATTGAAGACAATCGCTCTCTCTCTCAAATTAAGCCGCTCATTGTAACACTGAACAACTTCGTTTTTATCAGTTTGATGCAAAAAAAGGCCAAAAGCTAGCATATGAAATATTCTCGGAGCGGGAAGTAGAAGTCGATTGGCTATGTTGTTTTAGTTGATAAAACAGAATCGCAAGTGTTTTGAGGCAAATCGTCGAACACCTTACGTAACCCCACTGAATTTGGCTTGTTTACCAAGAATGACGCGCAAAAATGTCTCTTTTCGTTCCAGCGCAATGATGATGATTCCACAGCAAAGAAACTTCTGGGTAGCTTCGTTTTGTTCTATCTTCTTCTATAAAATTTCATACGGTGGGCCAAAAAGATTTTGGAAATTTGAGGAAGGGACGGTTGAAAGTTGAAGTAGGCAGAGAATCTGATGCAGTGAACCGTGTGTGGATGGCAATTTCAATTGGTTTCAACCAATTCCTTTTCCTGTAGGTTTCATGTGTGAATTGTAATGGCCGAAATGGGTAATGGGTCGGTTTACATTTTGGTCTTGGGGACCATTACCTTCCATAGGAAACGGTTCATGCCATCCACAGATCAGGCTTTAAACTAAAATCTAACACGGCTCGTCGGCCCGAAATTTAAAACATGGGCCAAGATGGGTTGTGAAGGGGATCGATATGGGAACGTAGTCCTTTGATAGGGAATCTTCCTTGATCTCTCTTGGTTATCTTAAATGTGTTGATTATCTTAGTTGATTCGATTCGTTATTGACTGAAGAATCTAACTAATGTCAGTAATGTGCTTTTAGGATAAAATGAAGGTGCACTGGTTGAAAATTTTGAGGCAGACTAGTTTCTAATCTTCTAATGTGATTCTTCGATATGGTCGGAGATGAACATTCTTGGTTTAGGGAGATAAATAAATAGATCTCTTGTACGTTCATACTGACTTCTAAAGAATCCTCGAAGCCAAGCACCTTAACATAGATGTTGCTAGGTTTTTTTTAAGGCTGCTTCAGGAAATACTTGGTGCCCCTGGTACCTGACCTTTGAGAGATAGAAGCAAAAATTGTGTTGATTCAACTCTAGGACAAGACAAATTCTCAATGAGATTACATTAAAACCATGGCACCCGCCCAGAAGGTTATAGAAGCCATAATGTGAGCCCCGGAAAAGTTCATCGAGTTGAAGTGGAATATTTCGATAAATTATTTATCGATCTCAATAATTGTCAAAGTGCTCGAGGAAATTTTCAGAAATTTTCCTAAAGTGAAATCCTCAATTTAGGAGTTGGATAATAAAGTACACGACACAACGAGTTCATGGGAATTTTCGGGGAATTTTTCAGATACCCGAGCTATTTTTAGCGATTTTCCGAAGTTGTGAGATTTTAGAGAAAAAAAAAAAATTATTAAAGAAATAGAATTTCTACGGTGCGATCTGGACCATTGATCAAGCACCGCTTCATCTTGGCCCTTGAATAGAATTGAGATTAGGGTCTTTATATTCCTTGATCAGATCAAGGATGGGGGTCAATTCCAGAAAACACGAGAGAGAGAGAGAGTTGGGAGTTCTCTGCGTCTGACCCGAAACCCGCAAGGAGGACCAGGACGGTGCTCCACCATCCGGCAACCTCAGGTCGCCTCGTGAGCTCCATTTCCTTCGTCTCTACTTCGCCTACGTCCCTGTGGTCTCAGATTGCCCATGCACCGGACGGGGAGGGAGAAACGTCAGTGAGAAGGTCTGAGTCTCTCCGGCGAGTTCTGCAATTTCCGGCCACCGTCGGAGCTGAAAGTGGTATGAAAAACTATCCCCTCGTCATGCTCTACAACCCAGCATACTTAGTTTTTCAATTCGATCAAGTTTTGACAAATTGGTTTCTGGGTTGTTTCGGGTTCGACGTCATGGTTGCCGCCGGCGACTTCTCCGACACTTCTGGGCTTGGTTGTTTTCGTCTAGATTGCGTCTATTGAGGTGAAATTGGGAGGCTTGCTGGGTCGATTGCATCAGAAGCATTAGTTCATCATCAGTTGAGTTTCGGCAGTGAGTCGATTTGGTCGGAATTGATTTTCCAAGGTAAATTTGGAATTCTGAAACAGAATCGTTCTTCTGTCGAATTCTAGTTGTGAATTTGGGTTGGTGTATTTCCGATGTTGCTTCATTTGCTCTTAGAGTAGTAATCGGAAGTTAGGGAATTGAAATTGGCTTGGTACGGTGATGTTGATATCTCTCTGTGAATCTGTCATGTTGTCTTACTCTGGGTGTTTGGAGCTTGTGAATGAGTTGTTGTTTCTGTGTTGATATTGTAATTGTGGACTGAGATTGGTTGCATCTGTTGTGGGTATTGGAACTTTGTAGTCAATTGATTGTGGTGGAGCTCGGGTTTGTCCGAAATGTGTGTTTAGCTTGTTAAGTGTTGTAGTTAGCAAGCTGGACTATGCCTTGACTTGATTGTAGTTGATGGTTGAATGGGTATTGTGTTGCATGTTTGAAGTTGTGGCTATTGTAAAGAAATTGTGAATTGGTTGTGGAAATTAAAATCAAAAATGTGGTGAAGCTATAAAGCTTGGGTGTCCTTAGTAATTTTGGGTACACCCTTGTGTAAAAATTGGAAAGTGTTGGGTGTCCATAGTAAATTACTATGTGGCGAAATTATTAAGCGAGAGAAAGAAATTATATTCATTGGGGGGCCCTAGTAAATCGGGTGCCCTTAATGAATATTTTTGGTCGATATCGTAATTTTAAGTAATTATTCGGTAATTTGAGTTAATTATCGAACTAGTCTCGATTGGTCAAACAATGGTCAAAAGTGGTCAATCCTGGTCAAACCAGGAAAAATTGGTTGGACGATTTGTTAATCGTCGAAATTTCCTATAATTGTTCAATGTGATATTAACGGTTGAAATGTCGGAATCTAGGACTCCAGTTACCCGAGGAACAGAAGGTTCGCAACTCTCGGAATACGTGAGAGAACGCATCGGAATCCAGGTAGGGATTCAGGACTCTCCTCGGTTTGTGAGTTTCTTTTATATTTTATTAATGTGATGCATGATAAGTGGTATGGGTTGGTTATGTAAAATGCAATACATACTAACCAAAATGTGAGAAAATATGTGATGGCTTGAGAGCGAAGGGTGGCTCTGACTTCCTTGGGTTCGATCCCCAAAACCTCCGGAGGGTTAGCTATACCGGTCGTCCGAGTATCTGCAATCACGGACTCGGTACGTGTGTATAGCTAGGTAGTGGACGTTCTCGCTACGCTTACCTGGTGATAAATAATTTGAGGTAAGGTCGTGTAGTGGGTCTATGGGACCGGCCATCAGGTAATACTTGGATTTGGCGCCGTTTATTTAAGCATCATGCATCGGTTTTCAAGTTGAAAAACATTAAAGTTTGTCGTTCTTTTAAATATTTGGTTTAAATATGTTTTCATACTGGGCAGCCCAAATATTTGTTTATTGGTTTTGAGTCTATTTGAGGTAGAGTTCCTGTTGAGCAGCGAGGACGAAAGCTCACCCCCTACAACAGTATGGATGCAGGTACTGTGCACTGGTGACGGGACAATAGCGGATGGAGCTGGGTGTGCAGAACAAGTTCGGTAAATTACCGTGTGAACCTTATTCTAAATTCTATTTCTCGAACTTTGGTTCTGGAGCTTCTTGTTACCTAGTCTCGTGTCATCATTCAGTTGAATTCTCTTCCATTGAAATTTGTACCTCGTGTAATCCTTATCCAAGTACTGGAGGAGTGAAATAGATTTCAGCAACTCAAGTTTTTCACCTCAAAAATATCGGTAGCTTCCGCTGTGTTTCGCAAAAAGTTTTCTAACAAAATGCCTAGCGGTCCTCTAGAATGTGAATCGAGCTTTCGGTTTATATTTTAGAGCCCCGCGGCACTGTGACGTGCCCAAGCTGGTGAGGTGCGGTTTGGGGCGTTACAGAAAGTGGTATCAGAGCAATGCTTCCGAGTTTTCGATTTCAACAATTTAAAAACCTCTGCTACCGAAAAAGTTTCTGTCGGCTCGTTAAAATTTCCAAGTCTTGGTAAAACGTTGACTTGGGAAATGGTTGTTCAAGAACGTGTTTCGGAAGTCGGAACCTTTGACTTGAAAGGTTGTTAGAAATTCTACCTAACATTTGAAAAGGTTTGACTTCCCGTTACTGTTCAAAGGTTTTGGTTTTCGGTGTTTACTATTTACGTGCTTAAACCCGTATCGACTTTGAAATGTGTTTTGTTGAAAAGATACTTTTAACTGAAAAAGGGAAGTTTTAGCGGAAAAATTGTTCTTTACCCTTAACGTGGGTTTTTACATTTGAGGTTTTCAGAACAAAACCTTGTACTAGTTTAAACAGTTTTCCGGAGTTTGTCTAGGGTCTTGATTTCCGGTTACGTGGGAGATTTTAGGAATTTCTTTACCATGAAATTCCAGTTCACTCCTTCGTAGTGAGAAATGATTGTTGCTAGTGTGTGTTCACATAATTACAACTCTTCACGCGGTTTAGGGCCCGACTGGCCACCGGATCCCCCTAATGTATATCGCGGTTGAAAGTTGTTAATTACTGAATACAACTTGTGATAAATAAATGACTCTGGAGTTATTCTCTGAAACTTCGACGTGTTGTCTGTCGGAACTATTGTTTGTTCTCTTTTTGGATCCCTTAATCCGAAAATCGTTATCCCTTCTTCGAAAGGTTGACATATGTTCCGACTTGTCTTTGTAATTGACCTTGTGTTTGTGTGATTTTCTGTCATTTTAAATGTTGTGTTGAGATATTGTTGGATTCACTTACCGATTCGGTTGTTTGCCATCGCCCGGTTAAGTGAATCCGGTTTGTTAAACATTGGACTTGGTAATTGATTCTTGCTTGGATATCCTGTCGAGTCTAGTTTACTTGATTGCTTCCACAGACTCGACTGTTGTGATTTGTCTCATCATCTTTTCAAGTCCAACTGTTGTATGTTCATACGCTGTGTTGACTTGGGTTATGGATTCACTTCCAAATTTTGCATAATCACGTGAATCCTGTTCATTGAAATATTGTTGGTGGGACTCGATGTTGCATATGTCTTGTAATCTTTATCGAGTCCAGTTATTGTTCATCCTTTCATTTGTTTTTCTTGAATTTGAACAAGTATTGCCACCCAAAGCTCTTCCACAGTGCACAGACTGCGGCAAAGATTACGTGGGCCCAGTATGAGGTAAAAGTAAAAAGGAAAAGGTACGCGAACGACAAACTTTGGATCCCTATAAGCATAGTGGATGTTTGGACAACTGTCTTGTGAATTTCTTTTAGTTGTTTGAGTGATGTTGGTTGTTGCTCTCATGTTAGACTTGAAATGTCATTTGACAACTTTCGAGGAATTTGAATCGTTATTCCAGGAAGATCTTGTCGAGCGCAACTCGTTGACGTTTCTTGTGCCTTAGGGGTATGAGTCAAGGAAAAGTGGATCTTCAGCTACTTAATCTACTGAATAACAGAATGAAATTCCTTGCTTAGACCTGTCGACTTCGAAATTAAGTAAGAGCGATTTAATTGTGCTTTAGTACTCGCCATTTGACGTTGCTTGTGAAATTTTAGGATTTGTAAAATCTGAAAGCATGGTTTCGGCGAGTGGTACCATATAAGGCGTTTCTTTGGGGTAGCTGAGGAAGCTACGCGATTAGAAGATTTATAGGTTTGACTAAGGTCACCCTATGTAGTGTGTAGACCTCCTCAGAAATGCTTTAGCAAGTTAATGCGTATTCAGCATGGGCCAGAAGTGTATCATAAGGAAAGAAGGAAAAGGGGTGGGTGTCCACTGTGCGACCTCTATGGCGACTTCTCGAATTACGTTCCTTCGAACCACTCGTATGTGAGGTAAGAACTTCCCTGACTCGAGTTTTTGGACGTCGAGATTCGCGTATGTACGAGGAAATAAGGCTACCTTGTTTCGTGGACAAAACGGCTCACCTCTAGGTGAAAGGTCATCATGTAAAACGTATTTCAAGGAAGAGCAGGTGACACTCTGGTATTCTGGCCATTTACAACAATACGTATTACTGGTAAGAATCCTAGAAGGACTGCGAGTAGTTCTTCCTTGTTAATAGTTACGTTGACTTTTATCGTATTCCTTTGGTTGATTTTGTTTTCCAATTCTCTGACATCATTAAAGTTCCGGTTGTAGTTGAAGTCATGCTAGTTTAACATTTAGACTTCTCCTTTTGAGTTGTGTCCAAGGTTTAGAAAATCTTGTGTTTTGAAAAGGTTTTTCGGGTTGCAAAAGTATTTCGAGTTATTTTCAGAATTGTTTGAAATTCCAACAAATTTCACCCAAAGGTGGGGAATTTTAACTCTCCGAATCAGTCTCAAGGCTGAGATTTTTAATCTCAAAGTTTTGCTGACTTTCTGTTGTAGCAAATTTAGAATCAATTTCTAGTGACTTCCAGAGCTTAGAAATTTTGAAATTTTAACACAACAATGTTTGGCATCTTTGCCAATGATCTGGAAAATTTCACTTCTTTTCGACTGGACATGAAGTCGTGGCAATTTTTCCAAATCCGCTTTAGGAGAAAGGAAAACTTGGAAACTCTTCTGCAAGTTGTTTTGGTAAAAATTTTCACTTCCTTTGCCTTCCCTTCTTGGAAGTTTACAGTTGTGGCATTGGAAATCATTTGGAATTTCCTAGAGCTCAAATTCCTTTTCTTAGGAAATTTGCAAAACGCAGTTTTGGCATTGTTTTCGGTTGCTTATCCATATAAGTCAAGTTCAACGTAAACTGTAGTCAGGGAAGATATTCTCTACACTACTAGACGATTGGCAACCGAAAGGCGAGAAGGAGACGTGCAAATAACGAAGGTGGAAAGCTTGCGTCGTTACCACCAGGAACGCAACTTGCGACTTCAACGACATGACTTGACATGGTCTGAACGACGAGTGATCTGGAAAGGTGTTTTGACGTCAAGTACATTATGAGTGTTGTTCATGATTGTTTAACCATCAGCTCTTCTAATTCTGGCGATGCTTTCGAAATCAACGTTGTGCTATGTGTGGAAGCGTGTGAGCCTTCAGTCTTCAAGAGGTAAACCTTTGACGGTGATCCTCGAATTTCGTCAGATAGTGACGGAAGCACTTGTTGAATCTCATTTTCAAGACTGATCATCGGTTCGTCGAACTAGTGTCCAAAGATCCGTTGGCACGTGGCTGTTGCAGGTAGGGCAACATGATTCGATGTTGATAACACAACGCATATTGTCCACGTAGTAGGAAGAAGTGCTTTGTTTTCAAGTTCGTGGAATGGATGTGTTAGCCGAGATGGCGGTCATAAACGAATACGTAACGAACTCGGGTGCATTACGAGAAAATTTGTAAAGTTTCGTCACGTGGAAATTCGTGGAATAATTGTTGGAAATCGGCTGTTAGGTTCCGTCGTGTTTTTCTTGTATAGCTTGACTAGAAAAGACGGATACTCAGCCAGCTTCGAGCATGATTGTCCTTTTGAGGACATATATGTCTTCCACTATGATGAATCGTGAATTCCATGTTAGTGACAACCAGTGAATTGTTAACAGAGTGTTTTCCATTGGACGTTGATGGTCGCCAGAAGCTATGAGTCGCGGCGACTACGTCGACTTGCTCTCGTAGTTGACATAGGTTCCGCAAAGGGAACATAATTTTACCTGTGGATAGTCGTGATTTCACCTACAGGTGGTTGAGTATGTCTCTTGTTCGGTCCAAATTCCCGGATAACTGTGTGCTTGTGATAAGCGGGAATTGAATGAAGACGTGAATCGGCTATGAGTTGCCAACAGTGGCAATATTGAGTTAGGGTAACAGACTTAGTAGTTACCCATTTTTATTTGGTATAGGCATAAATTGTCTGTGGAAATGCCAAGTATGGCAGTGTTATGAGGAGAGTAATGAGATTGTTAATCACTCAGTCCAGTTGTTCTAACAAAAGTCTTGTGGTTACAGAAAAGTGAAAAATAGCGGAGCAAAGTGTATCCTGTTGGTGATAACTGAGGAACACTTGGTAAAGAGAAATGCTAGCTCCGGTGTTGATATGTATGACTAGTAATAGTCGAATTGTACCACAAGAAATTAGACTGAGAAATAGTTATGGGTACTGGAGTCCGACATGAGAAGTGAAATATTATTGACCGTTTGACCAATCATGAAATTTCGAGGACGAAATTTATTTAAGGGGGGTGGAACTGTGAGCCCCGGAAAAGTTCATCGAGTTGAAGTGGAATATTTCGATAAATTATTTATCGATCTCAATAATTGTCAAAGTGCTCGAGGAAATTTTCAGAAATTTTCCTAAAGTGAAATCCTCAATTTAGGAGTTGGATAATAAAGTACACGACACAACGAGTTCATGGGAATTTTCGGGGAATTTTTCAGATACCCGAGCTATTTTTAGCGATTTTCCGAAGTTGTGAGATTTTAGAGAAAAAAAAAATTATTAAAGAAATAGAATTTCTACGGTGCGATCTGGACCATTGATCAAGCACCGCTTCATCTTGGCCCTTGAATAGAATTGAGATTAGGGTCTTTATATTCCTTGATCAGATCAAGGATGGGGGTCAATTCCAGAAAACACGAGAGAGAGAGAGAGTTGGGAGTTCTCTGCGTCTGACCCGAAACCCGCAAGGAGGACCAGGACGGTGCTCCACCATCCGGCAACCTCAGGTCGCCTCGTGAGCTCCATTTCCTTCGTCTCTACTTCGCCTACGTCCCTGTGGTCTCAGATTGCCCATGCACCGGACGGGGGGGGAGAAACGTCAGTGAGAAGGTCTGAGTCTCTCCGGCGAGTTCTGCAATTTCCGGCCACCGTCGGAGCTGAAAGTGGTATGAAAAACTATCCCCTCGTCATGCTCTACAACCCAGCATACTTTTTTCAATTCGATCAAGTTTTGACAAATTGGTTTCTGGGTTGTTTCGGGTTCGACGTCATGGTTGCCGCCGGCGACTTCTCCGACACTTCTGGGCTTGGTTTTCGTCTAGATTGCGTCTATTGAGGTGAAATTGGGAGGCTTGCTGGGTCGATTGCATCAGAAGCATTAGTTCATCATCAGTTGAGTTTCGGCAGTGAGTCGATTTGGTCGGAATTGATTTTCCAAGGTAAATTTGGAATTCTGAAACAGAATCGTTCTTCTGTCGAATTCTAGTTGTGAATTTGGGTTGGTGTATTTCCGATGTTGCTTCATTTGCTCTTAGAGTAGTAATCGGAAGTTAGGGAATTGAAATTGGCTTGGTACGGTGATGTTGATATCTCTCTGTGAATCTGTCATGTTGTCTTACTCTGGGTGTTTGGAGCTTGTGAATGAGTTGTTGTTTCTGTGTTGATATTGTAATTGTGGACTGAGATTGGTTGCATCTGTTGTGGGTATTGGAACTTTGTAGTCAATTGATTGTGGTGGAGCTCGGGTTTGTCCGAAATGTGTGTTTAGCTTGTTAAGTGTTGTAGTTAGCAAGCTGGACTATGCCTTGACTTGATTGTAGTTGATGGTTGAATGGGTATTGTGTTGCATGTTTGAAGTTGTGGCTATTGTAAAGAAATTGTGAATTGGTTGTGGAAATTAAAATAAAAAATGTGGTGAAGCTATAAAGCTTGGGTGTCCTTAGTAATTTTGGGTACACCCTTGTGTAAAAATTGGAAAGTGTTGGGTGTCCATAGTAAATTACCATGTGGCGAAATTATTAAGCAGAGAAAAGAAATTATATTCATTGGGGGGCCCTAGTAAATCGGGTGCCCTTAATGAATATTTTTGGTCGATATCGTAATTTTAAGTAATTATTCGGTAATTTGAGTTAATTATCGAACTAGTCTCGATTGGTCAAACAATGGTCAAAAGTGGTCAATCCTGGTCAAACCAGGAAAAATTGGTTGGACGATTTGTTAATCGTCGAAATTTCCTATAATTGTTCAATGTGATATTAACGGTTGAAATGTCGGAATCTAGGACTCCAGTTACCCGAGGAACAGAAGGTTCGCAACTCTCGGAATACGTGAGAGAACGCATCGGAATCCAGGTAGGGATTCAGGACTCTCCTCGGTTTGTGAGTTTCTTTTATATTTTATTAATGTGATGCATGATAAGTGGTATGGGTTGGTTATGTAAAATGCAATACATACTAACCAAAATGTGAGAAAATATGTGATGGCTTGAGAGCGAAGGGTGGCTCTGACTTCCTTGGGTTCGATCCCCAAAACCTCCGGAGGGTTAGCTATACCGGTCGTCCGAGTATCTGCAATCACGGACTCGGTACGTGTGTATAGCTAGGTAGTGGACGTTCTCGCTACGCTTACCTGGTGATAAAATAATTTGAGGTAAGGTCGTGTAGTGGGTCTATGGGACCGGCCATCAGGTAATACTTGGATTTGGCGCCGTATTTATTTAAGCATCATGCATCGGTTTTCAAGTTGAAAAACATTAAAGTTTGTCGTTCTTTTAAATATTTGGTTTAAATATGTTTTCATACTGGGCAGCCCAAATATTTGTTTATTGGTTTTGAGTCTATTTGAGGTAGAGTTCCTGTTGAGCAGCGAGGACGAAAGCTCAACCCCTACAACAGTATGGATGCAGGTACTGTGCACTGGTGACGGGACAATAGCGGATGGAGCTGGGTGTGCAGAACAAGTTCGGTAAATTACCGTGTGAACCTTATTCTAAATTCTATTTCTCGAACTTTGGTTCTGGAGCTTCTTGTTACCTAGTCTCGTGTCATCATTCAGTTGAATTCTCTTCCATTGAAATTTGTACCTCGTGTAATCCTTATCCAAGTACTGGAGGAGTGAAATAGATTTCAGCAACTCAAGTTTTTCACCTCAAAAATATCGGTAGCTTCCGCTGTGTTTCGCAAAAAGTTTTCTAACAAAATGCCTAGCGGTCCTCTAGAATGTGAATCGAGCTTTCGGTTTATATTTTAGAGCCCCGCGGCACTATGACGTGCCCAAGCTGGTGAGGTGCGGTTTGGGGCGTTACACATAAATCATAAACCTTTGAACTAAGTTTGTAGGGTGCGCCAACACCATGCTATAGGGCAACGCCTGGCCAACGCTTGAGGACCTTAAGAGCCATAAATCATAAACCTTTGAACTAAGTTTGTAGGGTGCGCCAACACCATGCTATAAGGCAACGCATGGCCAACGCTTAAGGACCTTAAGAGCAAGTCCACCGGGCTTGATTATGCCCGGGCACCACTTCACATTCTGACCCTGGTCAGAAATTTTTTTATTTTCTTGCTTCCACCGGGCTTGGGGCAAGCCAACAGTAAATGACCCAGGCCTTTTGCTGGGTCAAGTTGGTGACCCAGGGCATGACTCAGCCTTCTAGCGTGGCCCAAAGTGAAGAGAGGAGGAGAGACGCGCCGGAGAAGAAAGTGAAGTGCAGTCGCTTGTCTTCTAGCGGAGATAAAGCTGCAGGCTCGTGGAATGCATGATTTTATCCCGTAGTGCAATTGGCTTGGTGATGTGTCAAGTAGTTGTTGGGTTGCTTTGACTTTTGAAACTAACAGTCAATGGATCTGGACTGTTGGTTCTGATAGTTAATGAGATCTAATGGTGAATAATTAATGAGCTAATTGTATTAGGTGAAGGTGAAAAAAAAATTATAAATAATAACGGCCCAGTCCCATCTCTCTCTCTTGCGGCGAGAGAGTTAGGGTTTCAACAGTGAAAGGTGTATGTTTATTATGGTGAGTATTTACTGGGTCGTACGATAGAGTGGACTTAGAAGAGTTCAATTTCTATGGAAGACGTGGTTATTAGTAGGCGTACAGTTGTGCAATTTGGAGGATATGGTCGGCCGAGCTGTAAGACCTGCTCTGGCAGCGGCGGCAGAAGACATTGTGATCGACGGGATTGAGTCCAATCCTGATTTAGGGTTTGTGCGTTCGTTTTTGGTTGGGTTGGTTCTCACGACCAGAACGATGAATAAGGAGGCTCTGTTTAAGAAGCTACGGGACCTCTAGCGTACAAAAGAGAGATTTTCTTTCTGCGAAGTAGAGGGTTCATATCGGTTTCTAGTGGGTTTTGTGTCTGAATAGGATAGGCAAAAGGAAGTGCAGGGAACCCCATGGACTTTTGACAACGCTTTGGTGGAGTTGGCTGCGACGGATAGGAGGTCTGATGTCCGGGAAGTAAAGATGGAGGAGCATGAGATCTGGGTGGGGGTGAGAGGCCTTCCTCCCCTGTTTCTTAATAATGAGATGGGCATAAATATCGAGAATATATTGGGAAGCCATGTTTGGACAGATGTCGGAAGAAACGGGGATTTTCTCGGTGGCTGTCTACAAATGAGAGTTAGACTGAAGTTATCTTCTCCTCTCCCTCGATGGGTGATGGTCCGAATTGATGGGGGCTATCCACGAAAGTTCAATCTGGAGTATGAAAGGCTGCCTTTCTTCTGTTTCCTTTGCGGTCTGTTCTCTCACACTGGATCTTATTGCCCGGAGAAGAAGAAGAATGGTAATCTGGAAGCTGCTTATGGTAGGTGGAAGACGGTGATTTGAGATGTGTATAATGTCAAAGTGGATGGGGAACTTAAGGGACAATCTTTTGGACTGGGCAGTGAAACAAAGTCTAGAGGTTGGTTGTGCTCAGCCCCGGAGTTCCACCTTACTGGAATGGTTAAAAGCAGGGAGGATGCAAATTGGTGGAGCGATGTTGATCTGTCTCCGGGCCCAAGACCATCAAAAAGAAGCAAAATAATTGCAGGGATGGAGTCTTAGACGGAGGCCGGTGAGTGTGTAGCCGGAAGTCTAAACAGAAGGCTAGTGACGTCATCTATAAGTCGGGTTATGGAAAGTAATGGAAATGGTAAGGAGAAGGTTGATTTTGGGGGAGGGGGGGGGGGAATTAATGGATGAGGCGATGATGGAGGAGGGTATAGAGGATGTGCGGACTGTTAGGGATGCATGTATAATTAGTACTGGAGAAATTAGCGGGAGGAAGTCTTATTTGAAAGGGAAAGGGGTTCTAGAAGGAAATGCATTGGTTGAAGTTTCGGTGATAGGTTTTAAGGAGTTTGGTAGGCTAGGGGATGGAGGTGGGCCAAATGGGAAGAAGGCTTCAGGCCCAGGAAGAAAAAGAATGGGTGTACTGATCAGATCAAGTTAGAATCTTTGAATTGCACACCCAATTGTACTCCAGTTAGAGGGTTGGGGCCGGTTGTGGAGAAAAGGAAAGGGTTCCATGTTGGTGGTAGACAATGTTTGTCGATGGCAAAGGCTTCAAGTTCTACAAGCAAGATGTCACAGTTTCAGAATAGGTTGTTCAAAAAAACCGTGATGGGCTCCTGAAATAGGGCCTATCACGATAAATGATCATTTTGAGTTGGAACGTGCGGGGATTGGGGGACCCGCACAAGCTCCATTCTTTAAGCAAATTGCCTAAAGTCTGCAACCCTGATATTATGTTTATAATGGAAACTAAAAAGAAGGAGATGGAGATGATTAGGGATTGTAATTCTTTGGGTTTTTCACGATGTTGTGTGGTGGAAAGACAGAGGAAGCATAGTGGTGGACTTGCCTTGGCATGGAAGGATCATGTGAAGCTTGATGTCGTTGGTAAGTCAAAGGGACATATTGATGTAGTGGTGATGTTGAATAATGTGAAGACTAGGCTGGTGGGTTTCTATGGTAACCTAGCAACTCAACTCTAACATTTCTCTTGGGAATTATTGAAGAGAATTTCGTGTGGGGTTGATGGTCCTGTAATTGTTGTTGGGGATTTCAATGAAATTCTTGAAGTTGATGAGAAGTTTGGTGGTGGTGATAGGTCAAATACACAGATTAATCGTTTTAGAGATGTTATTGCTCATTGTGACTTGACTGAGGTGAACTTTGAAGGCCATGTGTATACCTGGAGTAATGGATCTGTGTTAGAGCGACTGGATTGAGCTTTTACAAATCGGATGGCTTGTGGTTGTTTTAACAAACTACTTGTGTTTCAGGTGGATTTTGGTCCTTCAAACCACCTTCCCATTTTCATTACAACGAATGGGGAGGACTTGGGGGAAAGGCGTGGAAAACGAAGGAAGTTATTTGAGAGTTTTTAGGCTAAGGAGGAAGGGTGCAAAAGGGTGGTGCAGGATGTCTGGGAGAAGGCTGCTGTGAGGGGTCTTGGTGTGGGTCCAAAATTACTCAACTGCATAGACTCTCTTGATAGGTGTAGTAAGATGCAAGTGAGCAATATTCCTAGGAAGATTAAAGTGCTTAAAGAGAAGATAGGGGAGTTGCCTTTTGATAGTACTGTTGCAGAGGTACAAAAAAATAATTAAAAATAATAATAATGAAGGAGCTTGACAAGCTCAAAAGGAATGAAGAGGAATTATGGAGGCAGAGGGCCCGCATTAATTGGTTGAAACAAGGGGACAATAACACAAAGTTCTTTCATAATTTTGTGAGGAATCAGGGAAGTAGAAATCGGGTGCATGGTTTGTTTAATGCGGAGGATGTATGGGTGCAGGAGAGTGGTGAAATTAAGAAGCTATTTGTGGAATTTTATTCCTCACTTTTTATGTCAGAGGGTTGTAGTCACCAAGAGTTGATTCTGGACAAGGTTCAAAGGAAAGTTAGTGACTCAATGAATCAAAAATTGTTGGCACCTTTTCAAAAGGCAGATATCGAAAGAGCACTTAAGTAGATGGTGTTGCAGAAGTCACCAGGTTATGATGGCCTCCCTGCACTCTTTTATAAACAGTACTGGGACATCATTGGAGATGAGGTTTGTGATTTTTGCTTGGGAGTGTTGAATGACGGTAAGGAGTTGGGTGATGCAAATCATACCCTGATCACTCTAATCCCCAAGGTTCCTAAACCTTAACGGACATCCGATTTTCGACCAATAAGTTGTGTACGGTGTTGTATAAATTGATTTCAATAGCTATAGTGAACAGGTTGAAGGATTTTCTGGATCAAGTAATCTTGCCTACTCAGAGTGCCTTTATTCCTGGTAGGCACATTCATGATAATGTTATTGTAGCTTTTGAGTCTGTTCACACTATCAGGAGGAGAGGTGGTAACAGTACGTCAAATTTGGTGTTGAAATTGGATATTAGTAAGGCATATGATAGAGTGGAGTGGCTTTTTCTTGAAAAGATGATGTTGATGTTGGGATTTGCAGAGAAGTGGGTGCAGTTGATCTTAAAGTGTGTGTGTTCCACTTCCTTCTCAGTTCTTTGGGAAGGACAGTCTACTGGCTTTTTTAGACTGACGAGGGGGTTGAGACAGGGAGACCCTTTATCTCCATACCTCTTTCTTTTATGCTCTGAAGTGTTGTCGAGCTTATTCTCCCATGCTGATATGATGGGGTTCATCCATGGAGTACAGCCCAGTAGTAACGCACCTTCAATTTCACACTTACTATTTACTGATGATAGTCCTGTTTTTGCTAACGTGGAGATGTAGGAAGTGTCCAATTTAAAACATATTCTTCTTCTTTATGAGTCGACGGCAGGTCAAAAAATTAATTTCGACAAATCAGTTGTTGCCTTTGGACCAGGTGTGAGTACTAGTGTGAAATTGGAATTTTAGCAAGTGTTGGGGGTTCAAGTGGTGCCATTTCATGAAAGGCATTTGGGCCTACCAACCCTTGCTGGAAGAAACAAGAAGGAGATGTTTAAGCGTTTAAATGAAAGATTGGATCACCATCTTGTGGGTTGGCAAAGTAAGTTTCTTTCTAAAGTTGGTCAGATAACTTTGATTAAAGCCGTGGCGCAAGCTATTCCTACATACACTATGAGCATTTTCAGGTTACCTAAAGGTGTGCACAAAGATTTTCAATCAAAGATAAAAAAAAATTGGTGGGGAAAAGGAGGTGGCAAAAAAGATTTGCATTGGTGTAAGTGGGAGAATCTATGTCGTAGCACATGGGATGGTGGTTTGGGTTTTAGCTAAATCTTATTGGCGCATTATGCATGCTCCACATTCCTTGGTTGGCAGATAACTGAAAGCAAAATATTTTCCAGAGACAGAATGGTTGACTGCTAGGTTGGGTAGAGGTGCATCTCTTGTTTGGGGAAAAGAAATCCTAAAGCTTGGTATGCGATGGAGAGTGGGTGATGGGACTCAAATTTTTCTAAAATCAGACAAGTCGATACCTCAACCCTTTACTTTTAAGGTTGTTTCCCCCATTAACTTGCCCAGGAATCCTACAATTGCGGATCTTCTATCCTCTAATGGTGAATGGAATGTGGATCTTATTCGGTGTCAGTTTCTTGAGTTTGAAGCTAAGACCATTCTATCTATTCCTCTAGCTAAACATGGTGGCCTGGATAGGATGATTTGGCACTACAACAAGAATGGACAATTTTCGGTAAAGTCAGGGTACTGGGTTGCTAATCAAGAAAGACTCAGAAGAGATGGGGGTTTGGAATCTGGGAGTAACCTCAGATGGGGTATGGGTCACAAAAGGGTTGGAAGCTCTTATGGGGTTTGAAATTACCTAATAAAATAAAGGTATTCTTGTGGAGAGCTTGTTTGGGCATCCTACCTTGTGCAGGTGTGTTAAGAAGAAGAAGAGTGTGTGCTGATGGGAGATGTGTGGGGTGTGGGTGTGCGGAGGGGTCGGTAATCCATGCTTTATGGGAGTGTCAATTGGCATGTAAAGTGTGGAAACTCACTTACTTAGCAGAGGTGTGTAAGGTGTGAAGAGAGGGATTTCTTTGATCTCTTTATGCATGTGGATGTTATAGTTAAAGAAAATGAATTGGAATAGTTTGGAATCATTACTTGGTAGCTTCAGCATAATAGAAATAGTAGAGTGCATGGTACGTGTGTGCTAGGAGCAGAGAACTTAATTGAGAAAGCAAGTTGTTGGTGGCAGGGGTACTTGGATATAGGTGTCAAAGATGAATTAATGGGTGAGGCCATGCATAGGAGGAATGTGGACGTGCATGGAGTAATGGGTGGGGCTCGTGAAAAGAGGCAACAGTGGGCCAAGCCTATGAGAGGTGTAATCAAGTTGAATTTTGATGGCGCGCTTATGCTTGATCAAGGAATTTATGGTACGAGTGCTGTGTGTCAAGATGAGAATGGTGACTATATTGGAGTGATGGCTATTCCAGGTGTTGGTTTTGTAAGTCCATTAACCTGTGAGTTTCTAGCTCTTGTCAATGGGTTGCGTTTTTGTATTCAAGCAGGTTTTACGTGTCTGGAAATTTAAGGTGATGCCCAAAATGTCTTCACAGCGTTAAACTCTAACCAAGATGACTTCAGCTCGGATGGAGTGCTCGTTGATGAAGCAAAGGTACTTTTGAGTCAGTTTCAGTCCTGTAGTTGGGATTATGTCCCTAGAGAGTTTAATAAGGCTGCCTACTGTATGGCAAGAACCGTGCTTTCTCTACAGTTCCCTATTATTGGTGGAGGATGGTGTCGGAATGGCTTAATTCAATTTTAATTCAAGAGTCAAGTAGTTGAGTATGTGTAAATGGAGTGTGGTACTCTTCCCATCTGACTTGTGGGGGGTTTGATGAGACCACTATTTACTCCTTGATGTAATTTTCTTGATAATGATTGAATCATCCCTTCTGATAAAAATAGTAATAATAACAGCCCAACGATCATAAAAAAAATAATCAATATTAGGTGATTATTATAATAGGTAATTATTTTTTATTATACTAGGTAATTTTTATTAAATTTGTACTAATTGATTTTGTTTTTTTTTTTTAAATAACACAGTAACGTCAAACACAAGTTTTGTGGAGAGCTGCGATGACCAAAGCGAAAGGAAGACCAAAAAAAGTGATTTCAATAGGTTAGAATGTTACGAGATTGTGTTGGGCTTTCAACAATTTAGTGACATTCCAAACCATACATCTTCGACTGGAGGAATCTCAAGGGGAGGAAGGATGCACACACAACAATCCGTTCATGACTCTCATGTCAACTTAGACATAGATGCAGATGAGGTAAATGCCGATGTAACACAAGAACCTTCGGTGAGGCCACAAGGAAAGAAGGCTGCCAAAGAAGCTATCCGGAAAGGAAAGAAGTCATCTAATGATTCCAATCCTTCGACATTCGATGTGGAGACTATAGCAATTAACTAAACATTAATACTGTCGGCCAAGGAGAAATGTGATGAGGAATATGCTCGACATCTTTATGACCAACAAGAAGAAGATTATATACGCTTGCAAATTGATATGCCAAACAAGACATTTAAAATTGAAGAGAGGGAAGAGCAAATTATGGAGATGGACACAAGTAAGATGACGCCAACTAAAAAGAAATATTGGCAAAGAAAGCAAAAAAAGATAGCGGAGAAAGAAGATGAAAATGCAACCGGTGGATCAAACTTCCAAGCTCCTTTCACTGGCGGATATTATCCACAATCACCTTTTCCTGCTGAATTTCCACAACCTCCTTTTACCGGTGGATACTATGCGCAACCTCCTTTCACTGGTGGATTTCCACAACGACCATTCACCGGTGGATTTCCACAATCACCATTCACTGGTGGTTTCTCACAACCACCTTTCACTGGTGGAGTTCCTTACCTTTCTCTTCTGGTGAATTCACCATCCCCAACCCTAATGATGACCCCTCAAACACAAATTAGATTCTTATTGAAGATGAGAATGAGGAAAATTAGAGAGTTATATGTTTTAAATAATTGTATTGTTCTTATTCCAATGCTTGGTCTGTCAATTATGTAATATAAAAGTCATGAAATAAAAATTTATTTGAATATGTGGGTACATTGCATTGAAAGGAAGTCCTCAAGCAATAATACACTTACAAATGACAAACACACAAACATAATGAAAAGCACACAAATCTAGATACACATGTTGCCTTTAACTTCCTAAAAGTGCTTAATGAGATCTTCCTGAATGTTTGAGTGAGTGTACTCAGATCTCATTTGTTGGTATCGATCCATGAATTCGTTCATATTATGATCATCTCTACCAACAGGATCAAAGTCATTACCAGTGGGTCCCTCCCATACCACAGAAATTCTGGACTTCATATTGTTCTCCCCTTCTTCATCGGACTCCAACCCATCATCGCTGTCTTCAATTCATTCATCGTCGACAATCATGTTATGTAATATAACACAAGTCAACATGATGTATCGAAAGTCCTTTTTATCCCACATATGAGCAGCTCATCTAACAATACCAACACGTGACTGTAAAATACCGAAACATCTTTCCACATTCTTCCTATACCCCTCTTGAGCCTTAGCAAACTTGATTTCCTTAGGGCATGTAGGCCTTGGAACAATTTTCAAGAAAGTCCCCTACTGAGGATAAATATCGTTAGCGATATAGTAGCCTAAATTGTGAATTATGTTATTCACTTGGAATTAGATCTGAGGTGCTCTACCGGCGATAAGCTCATCAAACAACTGAGACTTTGCCAGGACATTGAGCTCGTTGCATGCCCCAGGTATTCCATAGAATGCATGTCAAATCCAAGTGTCGTATGATGCGATTGGTTCTAAGATGATAGTGGGGATATGTTTTTGACCACTATATTCTCCAGCCCAACCAGTAGACAATTCTTCCATTGCCAATGCATGTAGTTGATGCTCCCAATCATTCCTAGAAAACCTCTTCTCTCAGCTTCGGCAAGAAGTCATCTGAGGTCGATCGCATTAGGAGCGCGGAGGTATTCTACTGAATACATATTAATAATTCCTCTTGTAAACCACTAATGGGCTATGATGAAGGTAGATTTCGCCATCCGACAATACTCATCACATTAATCTGCCCCAACACCGTAAGAAAGCATTCACAATGAAGATGTCATCTTCTACTCTGGAAGTAGTCTGACTTTCTTGGCAGCATCCGATTTTTGAACAAGTATCGATCATACTGGCAAAGGTCAGTAGATATACGCTAGAAGACATTGAGGCTCATCCTATAACATGTTCAGAACTCCCAATCTTTGAACACTGGACATTCGACAAAGTAGTCGGCCATCAAATTTTTGCCCCTTTCTTCTCTAAGTCTCTTCTTGTTTGGTGCACGACTAGGATGAAAACTGCGCCTTTGATTTTGGTTTGTAGATTCAGCAACTACTGCGATCACAATGGTGTTGGTGGCCATCATCTCTTCATCATCTTTATCCCTAGACCGTCGAATTTGATCCCACAACCTATTCATTGAAATGAGGGAAATTGAGGAAATGTGTAAGGGAGGTTCTATTCACACCTCTAAAATTGACATTTGGACCTCTCTTTTTCCAAGTTATTGTTGACTTTGTCAACTCATGTCAAATTCCCAATAAGGACTCAAGGAGTTATCCTTTACAGGTTCAAGCTTTACTTGGAGATGGAAGCATTGTGGTCAATGGATTAAGGTCTGGCTTGATCGATTTCTTGTTACTAATGGGTGGTCTGATTTGTTCCCAGTTTCTAGGGTGATTCACCAATCTCCTAATAAATCTGACCACCTTCCAATTTTGTTGGAAGTTCGGGAATGCCAACCACGAAGGAAAAAGAAGCAGAAGAGGAGGTTCCATTTCGAAGAACTTTGGCTCCGAGATGAGGAATGCACTAGAGTTGTTGAGAAGGGCTGGAGTTGGTCTGGTGGGACTGATGTTGTTTCTAGGGTTTGTGGGAAAATCAATGAAACCTGCCGTGTGTTACAAGAGTATAGCGACGTGAAGTTTGGTTATTTGGGTAAGAGTATTAGTGAGGTTAGAGATCAGTTGGCTACTTTCTATTACTCTTCTTTCTCTTCCCCATCGGATGACACAAGGGTTGCTCTTGAAAAGAAGTTGGATGAACTTTTAAAGCTAGAACGAGATTTCTGGAATCAAAGAGCGAAGGTTTTCTGGTTAACAGAAGGTAATCTGAATACCCTTTTTTCCACCAAAGGGCTAGTAACAGACAAAAAAAAAAAAAAAGGTTGAAAGGGCTATTCAATGATTCTGGGACTTGGTGCACGAAGGATGGTGAGGTTGAGGAGATTGTCTTGTCTTATTTTCGCTCCTTATTCATGACTTCTTAACCTCAGGGCTGTGCTGAGGTAGCTTCTTATCTGCCTCCTTATGTTACTGATGAGATGAACGGGATGCTTTCAGGTATTATTACAAGTGAAGAGGTCTATCGAGCTCTCAAGCAAATGGACCCGGGAAAGGCATCTGGCCCTGATGGATTTGCACTGTGTTTTTATCAGCGGTTTTGGCATGTTGTTGGGAGCTATGTAACTGAGGCCATAAGGTGTTTCTTGAATTCGAAGGAGCTGATGAGGCAAGTTAACCATACAAATGTCACCCTTGTACCGAAAGTGAAGGAAGTTGAATACATGAACCAACTTCGTCCCATCAGTTTGTGTAATGTTCTTTATAAGTTGGGTTCGAAAGTTCTCTCCAATGGGTTGAAGCAGCTATTGCAAGCTCTTATTTCACCTTATCAAAGTGCGTTTGTGTCCAGATGATTAATTTCGGATAAGTCTCTTGTTGCTTTTGAGATCTCACACTCTCTAAAAAAGCGTAGAAGAGGACATGTCGGCTATGGGGTTCTCAAGCTCGATATGAGCAAGGCCTATGACCGTGTAGAATGGGTGTTTTTGGAACAGGTTCTAAAACGGTTCAGTCCACTTGGATTGATTGGGTTATGCGATGTGTTCAGACATTATCGTACTCTTTTATTGTAAATTGTGATCCAAGAGGCCATATTGTACCTACGAGGGGACTCAGGCAAGGAGATTTAATATCCCCATACCTATTCCTGTTGTGTGCGGAAGCAGGGGCGGATTCACATATAGGCGAGCTTAGGCACTTGCCTAGGCTGGGTTTTTTTTGTTGACCTTGGATTTATATAGGTTGGTTGTAGGCAAGCCATGGAAAAATGGCAGAAAAGGGCAAAAACCAGAAGAATTTGGGGAAGAAGACGTCTACAGCGCGACATTCTTTTTTTTTCTTTGATAGCAACTCAAAACGACGTCGTTTTGAGATTTTCATTTAACATTAATGATAAGCCAAAACAACGTTGTTTTAAAACTAAATAAGAGAAAAAAAAAAAAAAAACCTAACGCACAGTTCAAATAGGACTTGGAATTGACGTCGATTTGTCTGCTACTTACATCGTTCTCCCAAGTCCCAAATTCCCAATTTTGGAGGGCTTCCATATCTCTCTTTAGCCCTATTCTTTAGATTTGTCTGACAATTGAAGAATTGAATATTGCAATTGATCCATTGACAATCAAGTAAGTTTTTTTTTTTTTTTTTTGGATCGTGACGTTTGATGAATGATGATGATGCTTTGAAACTTTTCAATGTCTCAAAGTCCAGGGCTTATTACGTCCTTCACATTGACAGCTTGACCTATTATGCTTTGAATCCTTTGATGATGATGCTTTGATTCCTATAATTACATTTACATAGCTACTGACCATATTTATGCTATTGGATTTCATCAAATTATGCTACTGAACTTTAACACAATTCATTTATGCTATTGAACTAGTGAACTTCATCAAATTAGAATTAGTTTATCCATTTGTATGCATTTTATTATTTTATGGCAATATCTTTTATGCGTAAAATTCAATGATAACAGTTATGAAGAGATATTTTAAAAAAGTATCGAGACCAAAGGAGACTTCATCTTCTATGAAGAACAATGTTGATAGTGAAAGCTCAAAGAAAGATGAACTTGAAGCAATTTTGGATAATCTTCCTTCTATGAAGAACAATGTTGATAGTGAAAGCTCAAAGAAAGATGAACTTGAAGCAATTTTGGATAATCTTCCTTCAAACCCTGCACGTCGAAAGTGTATCTTGGATTATGATCCAAATATTCGTGATGAAGTTCGACGTCGTTATTTGCTCAAGGGTCCTTGTCAGCCTCGAAACCATGAGTTTCCCCAAACATTAATAAGTGGAACAAAACGACATTTTGTCCCTTCTTGGTTTGATGAACATCCTGAATGGTTAGAGTATAGCATAGAAAATGATGTTGTGTTTTGTCTCTGTTGTTATCTCTTTAAACCGCATCATGGTGACCAAGGAGGCGGTGATAAATTTACCTGCAAAGGCTTCTCTAATTAGAAGAATAAAAAAGGACTTCAAGATCATGTTGGAGGTTTGGGTAGTGTTCACAACCAAGCTTTACTAAATTTCCAAGCTCTAATGAATCAGAAACAACATCTTGAGTCAATTATTAGTCATCAATTGGAATCCTCTAAGCATAACTATTACACTCTCTTGAATGCTTCAATTGATTGTGTTCGTTTCTTGTTGCGGCAAGGTCTTGCTTTTCGTGGTCATGATGAATCTGAATCCTCTAACAACAGAGGAAACTTTCTTGAACTTTTAGAATTTCTTGCTGAACATAATGACAGTGTGAAGGCTGTTGCCTTTGAAAATGCTCCTAGAAGTCTACAGTTAACATCACCTGTTATACTGAAAGATATTATAAATGCAGCTGCAGTTGAAACTCTTAATGCAATCATGTTTGATATGGGTGATGCACCATTCTCTATTTTGGTTGATGAAGCACGAGATCATTCAGTAAAAGAGCAGATTGCAATTGTTCTTCGCTATGTAGATGATAAAGGCCAGGTAATTGAAAGGTTTGTTGGCATCCAACATGTTAAAAGCACTGATGCACGGTCCTTAAAACTTGCAATAGACGAGTTATTCTCCAAAAATGGGTTGAGCATATCAAATCTTCGAGGACAGGGCTATGATGGGGCTAGTAATATGCAAGGTGAGTTCAATGGTCTTAAGGCACTTATCTTGAAAGAAAATGATTGTGCATTTTATGTTCATTGTTTTGCACATCAACTTCAACTTGCCCTTGTTGCTTTAGCTAAAAATCATGTTCCGGTTGCTTCCTTTTTTTTCTTAGTGACAAGAGTGGTTAAAATTGTTGGAGCATCATGTAAACGTCGTGATCTTCTTCGAGAGCAACAACAGAATGAAGTTATGGAAGCTCTTCACAATGATGAGCTTCTAAGTGGAAAAGGGTTGAATCAAGAAACTACTCTCAAACGTCCTGGTGATACACGTTGGGGTTCACATTACGGCACCTTACTGAGTATTATTTCTATGTTTTCTTCCACAATTAAGGTGATTGAAATGATTATTGAAGATGGACATATCCTGATCAGAGAGGGGAAGGTAATCTTTTGTTAGCACAAGTGCAATCGTTTGACTTCATATTTTGTCTGTTTTTAATGAGACAAGTGTTAGGAGTCACGAATGATTTATCACAAGCATTACAAAAGAATGATCAAGATATTGTCAATGCTATGGATTTAGTCAAGGCATGCCAGCAGCAACTACAAACAATGAGGGAAGACGAATGTGAATGGGAAACTTTTCTTGACAAGGTTTATTCTTTTTGTGGCAAGCACGGTATCAAGATTCCCAATATGGATGATGTCTTTGTTGCTCAAGGGAAATCCCAACAGAGAGCTGAAAAAATAACAAACCGTCATCATTATCGAGTGGAGGTCTTTTATACTATGATTGATAGACAGCTTTCAGACTTGAATGACCGTTTTAATGAGGTAAACTCTGAGCTTCTTGTTTGTGTTGCAAGTTTAAGTCCAGATAATTGATTCTCCGCTTTTGATAAGCAAAAGTTACTCCGTCTTGCCAAATTCCATCCAAGAGATTTTTCTGAAAGAGATGTCTTATCACTGAAGACAAGCTTGATATTTATCTTAATGAAATGCGATCCAACAGTGAATTTTCTCAATTGAAAGGAATTGGTAGTCTTGCTAAAAAATTGGTGGAGACAGGAAAGCACAAAACACATGCATCAGTCTACAAGCTTCTAACTTTGGCGTTAGTTCTACCGGTTGCAACAGCTTCAGTGGAAAGAGTATTCTCAGCTATGAACATTGTGAAGAATCCACTTCATAATAGAATGGGAGATCAATGGATGAATGATAGTTTGCTTGTTTACATTGAGAAAGATATATTCAATAGCATTGGTAATGATGCTATAATGCAGCGTTTTCAAAATATGAGATCGCGCCGTGGACAATTACCGTCTCGTTGATTGAAAACTTGTAATGTAGTTTTTTTTTTTTTTTTTTTTTTATGGAGTTAGCATTTTCAAGTGACTTGAATTAGTATTGATAAACATTATTTTTTCATTTTTTTTAATATGTTACTAACTTAATTTGATTCTTGCCTTACCTAAGAAAAAATCCTGGATCCGCCACTGTGCGGAAGCATTATCCAGAATGATTATTCGAGCTGAGGAGTCTAGCTCTTTGCATGGGGTTCAAATATGTTCAGGTGCGCCTACAATCTCTCATCTCTTCTTTGCTGATGATTCTTTTATCTTCTTCAAGTCAGAATTAGAGGAATGTTATGTGCTTAAGGAGATCTTTGAGTCCTATGAAAGAGCTTTTGGCCAACTCATCAATTATCAAAAGAGCAGTGTGTCTTTCAGCAAAAATGTGAAACGGGACAAATAAGACGACCTTGCTGCAGCTTTGGAGGTGGTACGGGTTGATAAACACGACAAATACCTAGGATTACCCACTGAGTTGAGCTATTCTAAGACTGAGGCTTTTAGCTTCCTTACTGAACGAGTCCAGAAAAGAACACAGGGATGGAGAGAAAAGAACTTGAGCGTCGTTGGTAAGAAAGTTATGTTAAAGGCAGTGATGCAATCCATTCTGACTAATGTAAAGAGCTATTTTGAACTCCCTAACACACCTTTGTTCTAAGATGCACCGGCTTATGGCTAGGTTTTGGTGGGGGGGCAAGATTGATGAGAAAAAAATCCATTGGTTGGCTTGGGAGAGATTGTGCGTTCCCAAAACAGAAGGCGGTCTTGGATTTTGAAACATGGTTCATTTTAACCAAGTTTTGCTCGCGAAGCAAGGTTGGAGAATTCTTTAGTCACCGGATTCATTGATCGCTAGGTTGTACAAATCTCGCTATTTCCCGCGGTGTGACTTTCTGGATGCTGTAGTGACAAACGGGGCCTCGTATGCATGGCGTAGTACCATGCATGGAAAAAATCTGTTACGTAGAGGGGTGAGATATAGGGTTGGCAAATTGGATGGTAACCAACGTTGTGTTTTTTTTCATGGCACTCTGGGTCATATGGTCTGAAAGAAATAATGTCTTATGGAACGAGAATTTCTTTTGTGCATCTAATGCTGCTCAATGGGCTTGTAAATTTGTTGAGGAATATCAGTAACTTCATATGCATGGAAATGCGAAAGGTAAAAGGGAAAAGACCAAATGGCAGAACCCTCCTAGTGGGTGTCTGAAAGTGAATGTGGATGGGAGTTACCGAGCTGATTATGGAGATGGTGGAGTGAGAGTTGTGATACTTGATGAAAATGGTATGTGTTTGTCAGCTCTGGCTCGGTATTTCCCACATGCTTCATATGCTTTACATATGGAGGCTGAAGCATGTAGGGCTGGGCTCTTATTGGCGATCCATCAGGACATGACCGTTATTGATGTTGAGAGCGATTGTTCCCTTGTTGTCACTGCTCTACAGCGTGAGGTAGAAGATAGATATGAAATTGGGTGTATTATCGATGATTGTAAGTTATATTTGTCATCTTTTTACTCAAGTCAGGTTAGTCACATCTTCCGTGAAGTAAACGGTATAGCCAACATGTTAGCGCACCTTGTTAGTTTTAATTATATTTCTGATGTATGGTTAAATGAGACTCATGTAATTATTCAGGATGTTCTCTATAAGGATATTTGTAATCTTTCTAATGTAGCACAGGGTTCAGGTATTATGTCCCCCTCCATTGCAAAGTTTTAATTCAATAAATGGAATCGGACGTGGGGCTGAGCCTCCCAGCTAAGCTGGGTTCCAACCCCCTTTTAAAAAAAAAAAAAAAAAAACCAATAAGGACACAAAAGAAGGGAAAAAGAGAGAGAGAGAGTATTTTCTTACCTCCACGAACAGTACGTAGTCTTCAACTTGGAGAAAACCTTCTCCCCCAACGTAAATCCCCTTTGCCTTCGAATCTCAATCTTACATTTCTAGATTGTACCACGAATGAGAGACAGATTTTTTATTTTTTATTTTTTGGTTAAGTTTAATTGTAAATGTAGATGGAGATGTCCCTTCTATTCTTGTTGTAAATGCTCAGGTGCCTATTCCTTAACCCTTATTTTCCCAAGCTTCTACCTATTATATTGTTTATCTATTTTAGTTTCTTTCATCTTGTCTGGAAGTTGAAAAATGCTGCAAACAATGACGATTTTTGTTTGTTCTTGTAGTCTGTTTATATTGACTGACCATAGTCTTTGTGCACGATTTGAAATGTATGATCATAATGTTCATAGCCTTATGTACTTCTCTTTTCCCAAGCTTTCTATCTCTTATATTGTTTCCCTATTTAGTTTTTGTTTTTCATTTTGTCTAGAAAAAATGATGCAGACTATGATGAATACTGTTATTTTTATAATCTAAATATATCGCCTTATCATAGTCTTTGTGCAGCATTTGAAATGTATGATCATAATGTTCATAGTCTCATGTAGCCTTCTATTCCCAAGCTTTCTACATCTTACATTGTTTCCCTATTTCAATTATTATTATTTTTTTCTCACTTTTTATGGAAGTTGAAAGATGCTACGCTATGTTTAAAAATTCAAGGAGGTCCAACTATCGATTTTGAAGATATTAATAGAACCACAAAAAAAAGGCTTTTATTGATTTTATTGGACGAGGGGCACTTTAGAAAAATTAGGGAGCTGTAGTTAGCATATTGATTATTTGTAAAAGTAAGTTATTAGAGGTTTATTAAGTGGAGAGGTCTAAATACTAATTTTGAAGGTATGAATAGAAGTTCTCAATGTGTAATGCTAGAGATAAGAAAAGGTGAAGGTTTGTTAAGCTCAGATTGTGTATGTATGGAGTGCAAAGATCAGGTCTATTTATTGACATTTTTCATACAGATTATGATAACTTGATAAGGACACGTGTCAACATTTCGTTCTTCATAATCTTATGCAAAAATTTAGATAAGATTACATTCACAATAACTATCAAATTAAATAGTGTGCGAGTGATCTGGTTTGTCCAAACTTGTCGGTGGATTTTTCACTATTTAAAAAAAAAACTGTAGGTGGAGTTAGGGCTGGGCTCGGGTCGGGCCGGGCCTGAAAATTAGTGAGACCGAGACCGAACCCGAAAATGTCGGTTCGGGCCGGTTCGGTCTTTTTGTAAACTGAAAACCGACAGAAATCGAACCCATTCGGGCAGGTTAGGTTTTCGGGCTTTTTCGGGCCCAACCACCGAAAAACAAAAACGAAACATTTTTTTTTCCTTTTCTAATGCCCAACACCACATCATTGTATATGTTACATGTGATCAAGATAAAGATTTCATTTAGCTACAAAATCAAAGGCCACTAGCATCCACGGGGCCCCTAGATGGGTCTCTTTCTGGCAACCTAATATAAGGTGTGTCACTGTGTTGTAATATATAAATTGTAAAGTATCACAAGAATATAACTATCCTAATGGAAACTACAAGGGAACCTTTCTAGATTGTACATTGGAACGTTTTACAAGTCATCCTGCAAAGAAAAGAGAAAGGAAAACTTTCGGGTCGGTTCGGGCTTTCGGGCCCTGAAAATATGGAACCCGAGACCAAACCGATTACATGAATATGGAACCCGAGACCGAACCGAACCGAAAATTTCTATTCTAAAACGAACCAAATCGGGTTTTTTTCCTCGGTTCGGGTCGGGTCCTCGGTCTTTCGGGTCCGGACGCCCAGCCCTAGGTGGAGTGTAAGGAAAAAAAAAAGTGTCGGTGGAGATATAATTTGTCTACCTAAAAAAATATCTTTGGTTTCATTTCCAAAATGTTTATCAATACTATTTATTTACATCACATATTTCTTATTTACAGTAAAAAAAAGGGTGGTGCTATTCTCACACCTTTTCTAATTTTCTATTACTTTAATTCAATTTTTTTATATAAATTACCTCCCTTATAAATCTGTTTTTTTTTTCCTTTCTTTTTTCTATTTGGCAATTCAACCATGAATCAAATGTCAGGTCCCCCCTGTGCGCCGTCAGGTCTCCCCTATTTCCCTAGTGATTTTGTTTTTATCATTCTAACCATCTTCAGGTCTCCCCTCTTTCCCTAGTGATTTTGCTTTTATCATTCTAAGCACCGTCAGGTCTCCCCTGTGCGACGCCTCTAAGCCACCGTGCACGCAAAGCTTTCTTGCCATCATGTGGCAGGGGAACGTTCTTGTATGGAACTGTCGAGGTATTGTGAATCAAGAAACACAGAGGGCTCTCATTGAGATGGTTCGTGCCAAACGTCCTCAACTAATTTTCCTAGCAGAAACCTTAGCCAAACAAAAGCTGATCGATACTATCACTAATCGATTAGGTTTTGCTGGTAATATATGCTTTCCACGTCAGAAAGATTCTCAAGGCCTTGCACTCATATGGGGAAAAGATTTACATGTAAACAGTCGCACCTCATCCCAACATCACATTGATGCAGAGGTGTGTGAGAATGCAGCGACTGCTACGTGGCGCTTCACAGGAATATATGGAGTTGCTTCCAGAAACACTCGGAATAGAACATGGGCCTTAATTGAAACACTAGCACATGAAAACTGCTCGCTACCTTGGCTCATGGCTGGGGATTTCAATGAGATATTATCTCAAGCAAATAAATCAGGGGTGTCCCTCGTGTTGCTGCTCATATGAATGAATTTCGCAGTACTATGGTGTCAGCAGGGTTGATAGACATGGGTTTTGTTGGCTGTAGATTCACGTGGTCAAACAAATTCACAAAAGAACGATTGGATCGTGGCTTTCAATCTGTGCAGTGGAGAAACCTGTACCCTTTGAGCAGAGTGATAACTCTGCCTCCATCTGATTCTGATCATAATCCTCTTCTTGTGGAGGTCAAAGCATATCAGCAGCAATCAACAAGAGGTCTAAGGAATGTGACGTCCTGAACCCGAATTCACCGGTTTACTAATCATTTGGACGGTAAACGACTTTTACTTTCACTTTTACTGTCGTTTCAATGCTTTTAGTGGCCCTAAAAAGTTGACTTTTCGTTTGGGTCAAAATATGAGGAAACTTTCTTAATGAAAATCGTAGAGGACGTTAAACCGAGCGTGTGCATATGTGGTACGTAAAAATCGGAGTTCGTATGCTAAAGTTATAAGCGAAAAACAGAAGTTACTATTCATAGTAGATTAGTATAAATTTGAAAAAGTTACTGTACATACCTCCAATAATATGGAGTGTTTACTACATCACCAAGCATAAGTAACACCTACTTTGGGACATCCACAAGACATGGCAAGGCCCAACCGAGACATGCATCGTGTAGCCCTATGTTCAGGCTACGCCACGGTATCCGGAAGTCACAAATCTGCCACCGGGAAGCCACCTTTCCGCCCTTGCCAAGATGCCACCACAACATAGCTTTCTACATGCTTCTAGGCTTTCTAGACTAGAAATATGTGGAAACTTGTCCCACATCGAAGAATAAGTGGAGGAGATGGCTTCCTTGACTTATAAAAGGAATGCCTCCTCCCACAACTCAACACATTCATTACATCTCTTGTAATCTTGTTAGGCCGCAAGGCTCGACACACTAGTATAGCTTTCAAGTGGACGTAGTCTCCCGCTCATGCGGAGGCGAACCACTATACATCTTGTGTCAATCTCTCTCTCTCTCTCTCTCTTTATTTATAGCTAACTAGAGATCCCCACGGATCACTAACGTTAACATTGGCGCCGTCTGTGGGAAGCCAACACAAAGGCTTCGTCATGTACCATGAACTTCGGTAAACATCAAATTAGGGCTTGGTCAACGCCCGGCGGGGTCGGTCAACGCCCAGCGGAGCCGGTCAACGCCCAGCGGAGCCGGTCAACGCCCGGCGGGGTTGGTCAACGCCAGTCAGGGTTGGTCAACGCCCAACCCATGAAAGTCAACGCTGGACTATAAAAAAAAAAAAAAAAAAAAAAAAAAAAAAAAACTGGGCGGCCAAATTTTCTCTGGACACCCAGAAATCTTCTCTGGGCACCCCTCCAATTTTCAAATTTCCCGCCAGACCTCATCTCCGCTACACTTCAACCTGCAGCTCCGCCGAACACTTCGATCTCCACTGAGCTCAGGCACCGGCGAACTCCTCCGCCAAGCGGACACCACCGACCTTGCACCACCATCAGCGCCGCCGCACCGCCGCACTCGGACTCTCCGCCGCACTGCGCTCCTCCGCTGGCCTAGCTCTCCACCAAACTCCGCCAGCCACAAGCAGCGCTCCTGCTCGGCAACTCCAAGTTCCGCCAAACTGCGGTCGCCCACGCCGGGGACTTCCGCTCACCAGCCCCGAGCTCTGCAGCTCCGGTGCTCCGGCTCTAGCTAGTCCTCCGCCGGACTGTGCTTCAGCGGTACACCTCCGCCGAACTTAGCCAACGGCTCCTCTCCGCTAGCCATCTCGGACGGCAATACTCCGCTGCACACCCACTGCCTTCGAGCCGCACAAATCACCGGCGGCACACCACCGCCCAACTCAAACAAACGCTCCACCGACCACCGCTGCGCTTCACAGCCGGAAAAGTCCCCGCTGAACTCTTGGGCTCCATCTCCGCCGAACTGGTTCACCGCCGAACTGGTTCACCGCCGAATTGGTGCCCCGCCGGCATTCTCCACTACTCCTCCATGCTCCAGGGGCACCGCTGACCACCTCCTCCGCTTGCATCTGCCTCCGCTTGGCAAGGCTAGCGACCAATACCCAGCAGCACACTCGTTAACACACAGCAGCAGCTCGTTAACGCCCGCCAAAACCCATTAACCGCCAGCAGCAATATTGAATTTGGACCATGACAGCAGGCTTTTGAACACCCCCTGGAGCTCATGCGCAAGTCGGTGCCATAACCAACTTCCAGCTAATTATTCAAGCACCGGTTGTCGGCACTCACCTTGCTTGCAAGAACACGGCAGTTAAGTCTTTCTTACTCTACTGATACAAACAACAGGCACCACAGACTTGTGTTCTGTTTCATAATTTACCCGCTACTCGTCAAAACTTGGCACACATATCTCTTGGCATCTGTTGTTAAAACTACACATTTAATTCAAGTTCATTAATCTGGACACCCGGACTACCGGACCCATCCTATTTGGCCACCCAAAGATGAGCTTATCTCGTGTTATCTGCCAATAATATGAACCATGACGTGCCTGCACATAAATGTAACTATTGCATGCCGCCTACACGTCCTAGACCAAGCATATAACAAGTCCTAAGTCATGCTTATTATTATATGTTATAATCATGGATTTGTTACCCAAGCAGGTTAGCAGCCACATAATTTTATTGGCCACATGTGTACACATATGCTCACACCCCCTAATTTTATTTATATATTCGACGCATTGCTGAATATTTAACTTTCAAAATCGAGCACAAAACACCATCTGCCACTCTTTAACTTGTTTTCTTTTACTGAGAAATTTGTACAGTTGTCGCATGCATATATCAAAGGACGATCTCACGCATATATGATATGATTGCCATGCTCATGCATAGTTGTCATGCCTCAACTATCGTTACACCTAACGACTTCTATATACTTCCTGCTCATCTGAAATTCAAAACAGATTTTTCTCTAATCAATGGGTTAGCCATCGGCTAGCTACATCGCTTGTGCACTTTGGTTTAAATGAAATATTTTTACCGTCACTGCCATGTTTCAATTGTCATCACGCATAATGAGTTCGCATGCTCCCTGCAAATTCGACATTCAAAATAGATATATATGCATGTTATTTGTTGTCAACTACTACATTTGCCTATACACTTTGTTTAAAATTTTATCAAAGTACATATGCAAAATACTAGTGTTGATTTTACATACACATGTACTAATCACCTATTTTGTTCTAAGGAAATTCAATTATTTCTATGGAGCATTCAACCTCAACTACGAGTTGACGTACATTATCGGAGTACTTTACCCGCCCCAAGCAATGAACCGTCACGGTCGGCCAACTCCGCTAGCCTCCAAATCGGCATAAGATAAGTGCCTTCCTCTTATCTTTACGCTCTTACAATTTGAGCTACCGCCGATGCCATGACTATACATGTCTCTATAACCCTTAAGCATGCTTACAACATGTTATTAGCAACTTTTCTACAAGTACATGCTACACACATACATGCTCAAATTCAATTACTTGTGACATGCATCTAGAAGCTTGTGACACTTATGACTTAATTAAACATGCTCGGATAAACGACTTGTTCGGGTTACGACTCGCTTGGGTATCGAGTATGGCCACGACTTGCGCTTGGGCCACGCCTCGCATGCTCGCACAACGCCTACACACTCAACTACACCCAACTTGCTCGAACAACCCAACTTGCTCGATCATGTCCAACATGCTTTACTTAAGCCCCAAGTTCACAAACGCTTCATACGATGTCACCGGGACTACTCCCACAAATTTATATGGACACCCATTACACTTGCCACTATCTATTGTGCGTGTTATATGGCCATAACATCC
The DNA here is from genome assembly GCA_024704745.1 of Rosa lucieae. Taxonomy (NCBI): domain Eukaryota; kingdom Viridiplantae; phylum Streptophyta; class Magnoliopsida; order Rosales; family Rosaceae; genus Rosa; species Rosa lucieae. Next base: position 20,071,834 of record CM045493.1, on the reverse strand, counting down.
ATATATACAACTACCAATATTTTACATGTTCATACACATTAATGGAATATTGAGTTTTTCTACCATTTGGTATTCGCTACAAATCGAATTCTTTTCGCATTCCATTAATACGAGCGGTAACCAATACAACAAGCATTCTACATATGCGCGTTTTTTTTCATTGTGTAGGTTAAAAGAGTCCCTTCTTGCTTACGGAGCTCGGGGACTTGTAGGGGCTCCGTACCGCCCGGTTACTTATGCTTGATGACTTCATGATTTGAACTCCCCAACCAAGAAGCTACTCTTACTCGGGGACTTCGGGGACTTGTACATACCTCCAATAATATGGAGTGTTTACTACATCACCAAGCATAAGTAACACCTACTTTGGGACATCCACAAGACATGGCAAGGCCCAACCGAGACATGCATCGTGTAGCCCTATGTTCAGGCTACGCCACGGTATCCGGAAGTCACAAATCCGCCACCGGGAAGCCACCTTTCCGCCCTTGCCAAGATGCCACCACAACATAGCTTTCTACATGCTTCTAGGCTTTCTAGACTAGAAATATGTGGAAACTTGTCCCACATCGAAGAATAAGTGGAGGAGATGGCTTCCTTGACTTATAAAAGGAATGCCTCCTCCCACAACTCAACACATTCATTACATCTCTTGTAATCTTGTTAGGCCGCAAGGCTCGACACACTAGTATAGCTTTCAAGTGGACGTAGTCTCCCGCTCATGCGGAGGCGAACCACTATACATCTTGTGTCAATCTCTCTCTCTCTCTCTCTCTCTCTCTCTCTTTATTTATAGCTAACTAGAGATCCCCACGGATCACTAACGTTAACAGTTACTATGGCCGGTAAGTTTTCATTTCTTCTTCTCTCTCCTTCCTCCCGCGTTTTCTTTCTCTCCTCGGTGTTCTCTGCAACTCCGGTGTTCTCTCTCTTCCGGCCACCTGATGGCGCAAGACCGGTGGCTACGGACACGTCTCAACCTCCTCGTGGCGCCTACGGTGGTATCTCACGATAACTTGGCCGGAAAACGACGAACCAAGCCGTGGGAGTTTACTGTAGCAGAACGAGATTTTTATCGATTTCCGGCGATTCCGGCATTCTCCGGCCACCAAACTGGTGTCGAAGGTTCGGTTTTTGCCAAGGATCATTTCGCCCCTATCCTTGAGCCACGATTTGCAGTGTGGAGGTCGAATCGACGATTTCAAATTCTAGGGTTCTTGGGTTTTTCTGGAAAAACTTCACCGGCCAATTTCGATCACTTACAGGTAAAATTGGCACTTGTTGTAGTTGTGAAAAATGCTTGGACTGTTGGGTAGGTGGTGCTGCCAAAATTTGGTGACCATCGGAGGTGGTGGCTACCGGCTCGTGGACCCCATGCGCCGCCACTGTGGATGGCGCGCAGAGGGGCGGAGGGCTGGTTTTTGATTCCTGTTTTAGCCCAATTAAATCCTATAAATATTGAGTAGCTTCTATGTGAAGTTTGGTGGAAATTGAAGGAGTTTTGTATCGATTGTGTAATTCCGAAGTTTAGGTTGTCGATCATTGAATTACGAGAATCCGGCAGCCGGATTTCTCTTGGTTCTGCCGTAGAACCTTCAATTAAAGAATTGGTACAAATGATAAAGTTTTGGTTTAATCAGTGAAGAAATAGAAATGTTAATTTGTGAGGATTTGATGTGGGAATCGTATTTGAATTCCGGATTGTTATTCACGAATTATAATTGTATACAGGGCGACGTGTCGAGCTACTGCTCGACGTAGGAAACCGGTAGCGTGGTCGCCTAAATAGTACTGTGAGTGGACATTTATTTAAATTAATGGTGCATGCAGTATATTAGCATTTTCCGATTGAGATTTAATGTATAATTTGAATGATTGAGTTTTATGGTTTTATGAGATTTAATTTATTGAGTTTTATTTATGAATTATGAGGTTAGTATTGAAATTCCTTCCCGAGGGCTTTTAATAGATTTTCGAGATAGTTATCTATGAGTTATTGAGTTGGGAAATGATTTTCGGGAAGTGACTGATTCAGAAAATATTATGAGAATTATTGATTTCGAATATCAGTTTTTATGAAGATATACGAGTACGAAGGATTTAGCAAATATTTGAGTATGATTGATTTATCGAGATTTATTGAGTTTTGAGCTCCGCACTTATCAGACTTGAGTTAGATTGAGATTTCTTTCCGAAAGCATTTATTGATTTACAGAGTATTTGATTTATGCTTTCGAGGATTTATTGAGATATTGAGGTTTGAGTTAGCGAGATAATTCTGAGTTTTGCTTTCGGTGAATTATTGATGATTTATTGAAGTAATATCTAGTTTCTTTCCGAAAGCAAGTAATTGAAAGAGATTGTTTCCAGTTTATTGAGGAGGCTATCAGTCAGCGCATGCATGCATTACCTAGTTGGCAGTCCCTTCTAGGCAATAGTCTGGTTGGCAGTCCCTTCCAGATGACATAAGGTAGTTAGTTGACAATCCCTTCTAACTACATGTGGTTAGTTGGCAGTCCCTTCTATCCACCGTCTCCTATTCCAGTTGGCAATCCCTTCCGATGCGTCAACTGGGTGGCAGTCCCTCCCAGATGGCATGAGATGACTAGACAGCAGTCCTTTCTAGTCATCAAACGAACCTCTTGAAAATGATGTTTTAAAAAGGATTGAGGATGAGATTTTAAGAGATTGCAGTAAAGATGATGATTAAAAGTATTTCCAAGATTGTTACTGCATGCGAAATTTTAGAGAATAACTTGGGGAAAGTATTAAGTTTTACTTATACATTCGAATTACTTATTTTTCGTCCACTCACTCTAACGGTTTTTAAATGTTTTCCCCTAGGCCCTTTGGTTTTAAATGCCCAGTTTGCAGGCCAGTTTAGCTTGAGGTCGAGCGTACATGGGGTTGAGGCATAGCTGTCATAGCTTCCGCATTATAAAAGTATTGGTCATTTATCTTGTATTCTATTCTTTTGTACGCCTGTACACTAGATTGCTCTAATAACCCAGGATATTAATATTCTTACGTTCATAATTGTTGTGAAATGGGAGATGTTGTGTTACGGGGAGCAGGGTGGCTCCAAAAGATTAAGGGTGGATTATTTTAGAAGTATGAATGTCTTTCTATAGGTTTTTAGGTAGTCCACTTTTAGAGGGAGTTCCGTCAAATTTTTTTGGTAGAATTTCTTCTGAGGTGGGCCCCGCAGGGCCACTTTGGATTTCAAGGTGAAATCCGGGGCGGGTCCTGTCAAGGAAGTTCCGTTTTAAGGAAGGTTGGTATGGGAATGACCAATGCACTGAGATCATAAAACGTAATTGGGCAACACCTCTTACAGGAAATATGTTGAAGCAACTCGGCACAAAAATTACCACAGTGGGGTAACAGCTTATGCAATGGCACCGAGTGGAGTTCCAAAAACAGAAAACCGAACTTCGTGCAATACAAGAAAAGTTGTTCGATATTGTGAAGCAACCTTATTCGCCACTGTAGTATGAGGAACAAAGGGCTCTACATGTCAAACAGAGTCAATTACTTTCAATTCAAGAAAAGTACTGGAGACAAAGATCGAGAGCTATATGGCTCAAGGATGGGGATCGCAATTCTGCTTTCTTTCATAGGAAAGCCTCCAACAGGAAAAATCGAAACTCCATCACAGGCCTTAAGAATGATGTCAGCGAGTGGCTCACTGATCCAAGTGGAATAAAAGATGTTCTTTAGGGTTATTATCAAAAGGTCTTCACCTCTGAAGGAGTGGATGATGAGGCTGTTTTAGCGGTATTCAGGGCAACACCAATGAAAGTTACTGCCCTTATGAATAAGGACTTGCTTTTGCCCTACTCTGATGAGGAAATAAAAACTGCTTTATTTCAAATGCATCATTCGAAAAGTCCCGGACCTGATGGTATGTCCCCGTTCTTTTTTCAAAAATATTGGCATGTGGTGGGTCTTGATGTGTGCTTGGCCATTAGGAACTTTTTGGAAGGGGGTGATATTTGGGTTGAGTCTAATTTCACTCATATCTGTCTCATTCCAAAAATACAAAACCCTACTGATGCTTCACATTTTCGTCCTATAGCCCTATGTAATGTGATTTACAGGATCTGCTCTAAAGTTTTGGCTAATAAACTTAAAAGATGGTTGCCTGAAATCATCTCGCCGCTTCAAAGTGCTTATGTGCCTGGCAGATTGATCTCTGACAACACACTTGTTGCTACTGAAGCTGCACACTTCATGCACAAATTGAAAACTCAAAATGAGGGCTTCTTCTCTTTGAAGCTTGATATCAGCGAGGCATATGATCGCCTTGAATGGCCTTTCCTGCATGCTCTGCTGACAAAATTGGGTTTTGCTTCAAATTGGATCAACATGGTTATGAGATGTGTGACATCTGTTAGTTATGCCATTTTGGTAAACGGGAATGCAACAGCTCGTTTAAAGCCAACAAGGGGTATACGACAAGGTGATCCACTCCCACCATACTTATTTATTCTTTGTACTGAAGGTCTATCTGCATTAATCTCTCAGGCAGTTCACTCTGGAGCTATCAAAGGACTGAAAATGTCTCCACAAGCTCCTACATTACATCATCTTTTCTTTGCGGATGATAGCTTATTATTTGGTGCTGCTACTCTTGAAGAATGCATTACTTTCAGAGAGGTGTTAAATACATATGAGCGAGCTTCTGGTCAGAAGGTGAACTTCCAAAAAAGTAGTGTTGTTTTTAATAAAAATGTGCCAATTGATTTGCAGACTACTCTAGCTTCAGTTTTAGAGGTGCAATGTGTTGAGGAGCATGATCGATATTTAGGTTTGCCTTTGAGAGTTGGCAAATCTAAGATACAAAGATTCCAATACATCAAAGAAAGATTCTCAAAGAAGCTGGTCAACTGGAAATCAAAGATCCTCAGTTGTGCAGGTAAAGAAATATTAATTAAGGCGGTTGCACAAACTATGCCTTTGTATGCCATGAACTGTTATCTACTTTCAAAAAGCCTATGTGATGACTTACATCAGCTATGTGCTTCTTTCTTTTGGGGAGATACTGATGAGAAGAAAAAAATTCATTGGAGGAGTTGGGAGAATTTATGTTTGTCAAAGCATGAAGGTGGAATGGGTTTTAAGAATATTTATACTTATAACTTGGCAATGCTTGCAAAACAAGGATGGAGAATCATCACCGATCCTTCTTCTTTACTTGCTCAAATATACAAAGCAAGATACTTCCCAAACTGTTCTTTTTGGGAGGCAGAATTGGGTGATACTCCATCGTTTTCCTGGAGGAGCATACTTGAAGGCTGACCTATCCTGAGAGCAGGTACTAAATGGAGAATTGGAGATGGTTCACAAGTACATATTTGGGAGGATACTTGGATCCCAAACTGCCCCAACCACCGTATTCATAAGCCGGCAAACACTATTTTTTAGAAAGTTGCTGATCTCATTAATCGTCAAAGTCACACTTGGATTCAAGCTTCTGTGCTTACTTTGTTCCCCAAAAATGTTGCAGATCACATTCTAAGCATTCCTTTAAGCTGCAATCCTTTGCCAGATAAGCTTTGTTGGAGTATTGAAAAGCGGTGCTTGTTCACAGTTAAAAGTGCATATTGGATTGCACGAGAACATGTTCTTGGTCATGCCTTAGCAATTGCTTCATCTGGTAATCCTTTTAAGGAGCTATGGCTCAAACTTTGGAAAACAAGAGTCCCAGGCAAAGCTCAAATATGTGTATGGAGAGCCTGTAACAATTTACTTCCAATAAGGGAAAGGCTTCTTACTAAAGGCTACACAGGTGATGTCCACTGCCTTCTTTGCAATCATAGATGTGAAAACACTTCTCACTTGTTTTGTAAGTGTCCTACAGCTCTTGAAATACTATCAGCTGCACCATTTCATCTTTAGCATACTTTTCTACCTAATTTAAACTTCAAAGAATGGATGTTGGAGCAAGCACTTCATCTTCAGGCTGAGGTGTTTGAAAAGCTTGTTATGATTACTTGGGGTCTCTGGAAGAATAGGAATGCTAAATTATGGGAGAACCGAGTACAATCTGCAACTGACATTATCTTCAGTTGTTTCACTTAGTTAGATGAGTTTCAGCAGGTGCGTAACTCTACTCCATTGCCACGGCAAGGAACTGTAACACAATGGAAAGCTGCTGCAACTTTAAAGTTAAATGTGGATGGGGCGTACTTGCCACAATTAACACAAGGAGGTGTAGGGGGTGTTCTTAGAGACTCAAGGGGACAATTCAAGGCTGCTTTGGCCAAACCAGTGCATCACGTTAACTCTGCCTACCAGGTTGAATTGCTTGCCATCAGGGAAGGACTAGACTTGGTCAAAAAGATGCAGATACACCATGTGGTAATTGAAACAGACTGTCAGCAAGAAGTACAAGACATCACAAGCACAAATGCCAATCTATCTACTTTTGGCAGTCTGGTTCATGATATACAAAGTGCACTAAAGGATATGTGGGTGTCCAGATCACATTTGCTCCTCATTCATGTAACAAAGTAACACTTAGACTAGCAAACATTGCTTATGAATCTGTACAAGGCGAGGTGTGGTTTTGCAGTTCTCCAAACTGCATTCTTGACCTTGTACAATGAGAATGTAATCTTCCCCAATTTTCTGAATAAAATCCCAGCCAGTTTTATTTCAAAAAAAATATTTTAAAAAAATGAATCAAACGTCATTATACAATAAATCAAATTTTTTTTTTACCTATAAATGAAAAAAAAATAATACGTTTATTAAGTGAAATGGTCTGTATTATTAGACAAAGAATATGCTTCCCAGGTAATCACCTTCACCCAGTTGAATCCAAATTGCAAAGTTTGTTCTCATACTTTGCAAAGTACCAAACTCAATGCTTGTTTGTTTATGACTCTTAATCCAGGTGCATCATCCTCAAATAAATATAAATATATATATGTGTGTGTGTGTGGATTAAATTCAGTTTACCCCCCTGAGGTTTGGGGGTAATTTCATGTTAATCCATTGCCTCTTAATTTAATCAGTTTACCCCCTGAGCTTGTCAATTTTCCTCAACCATGTCTAATTTCTCAGATTCTATCTAAATCGAACGTTAAACCTGACGATGGGGCCCATTTTCAGGGCTAAAAATGGTCATTTCAGGACAAAAATGGCAAAAAAAAAAAGCAAAAAGGAGAAGAAGAAGAAGAAAACCACAACAATATACTCATATCCTCTCTCTCTCTCTCTCTCTCTCTCTCTCTCTCTCTCTCTCTCTCTCTCTCTCTCTCTCTCTCTCTCCATTCTCGCCACTCTCCAAAAACCCTTCCACGACCTCCACCAGGTGGCGAAGCTCTGATGGACTCTAAAAAATTCATGACCTCTACTCTTACTACCCAAATCGACCTATTTCAAGTACTCCAATCGAGTCGTCTTGAAACCATTTTGAACCACAGTGATGGCGGCCTGGAACTTATCCTGGGACGTTCGAGCTGTACTTCTAGGACCGAGCGGGGCTGGGCCTTCGGCCGATGCCATCCAGCATGTTGGATTTCTTGATGGTCTCGAGTTTCCATCAGTTGCAATTTACCCAATTAGATAATGGTATCCAATCTCTCCTCTATCTCCACCTTCTTCTTCTCCTCCTCCTCCTCTCCTCTGTCATCATCATCGCAAGTGGGTCTTCCAACAAGAAGTGGGTCTTCACTGGCATCGATGTCGGAGTTGGCTGTCTCCTCCTACTTATATCGTGAAGCCTTCCTCTTCTTGTCAAAACGACGACGCCGTCAACACCGGAACCACTCTCCCAACTCTAAATCGTGTTTTGATTTCGTTGTGTGCAAATTACAAGTTTGAGGCGAGTCTATTTGTGTTTTGGTGGGTTTTTGTTTTCGTGATTTTTTGTGCAAAAACCTCCGGTTTCTTGTTGTGGGTTTTTCCGATTGCGATGAGTCTTTTTCGTGAACGCTACGGTTGAAAGTGTGGGAAAAAGGGAGGGAATCTATATAGGATAACACAGCATCCTTTTGATAAAAAAATTAACTTCTTTTGCTCCACAATTTGATTCAAGTTTTGGCTAGTTTTTTTTTTTGTCTAAGAAAAATGTTGTATTCTTTGGAATTATTGACTGGTGCAAATGGGTTTTGTGCAATCGTGGGTTTCTCTGATATGTAATCTTAATCTCTAAGTTATTGGGTCTTGATCTATTGTGATCATAATGTAAAATTGAACAAGTATCTTAAGCGTGTAATTGTGTTCTGTTCTGGCTGGATTCTCTCATTTTTTTTGCTTAATTGGTTATCTGATCAAGTATTTTGATTGGTTTCGAATTTCTCTGAAGATTTTGTTATCTGGGTATTGCAAATATTGTTTGTTTTTACACGTGAAATTTAAGAAAAAGCAAATTCTGGTTTGTTCCGCTTGTGAATTGTGAGGAATCAAATGGGTCTTTGTTGGTGACTTGATTTGGTTTCGTTCATTGGTTTTAGGTATAAAGTTGGAGACTGGCTTTAGTGCTTAAATGTTGATTGAGGGCTAATGGGGTTATCTGAAGAAGAAGTAGTAGGGATGAGAGAGAGGGGGGTCGAATATGATATTGGGATTTTTTTTTTAAATGACTCTTTTAGCCCTGAAAATGGGCCCCGTTGTCAGACTTAACGTTCAAATTAGACGGAATCTGAGAAATTGGACACGGTTGAGGAAAATTGACAAGCTCGGAGGGTAAACTAATTAAATTGAGAGGACATGGACTAACATGAAATTACCCCCAAATCTCAAGGTGGTAAACTGAATTTAATCATATATATATATATATATATATATTATGCAGAGCGGAGCTCCACTTTGAAATTAACGTGTGAAGTTCGAGTTTTGAGTCACTTTTTGGTCGCATATCCACATCTCGACCTTTCAGTTTTTAGGTACTAGTGTATAGATCATCTCTGCAAATTTTCAGCCAAATTGATGATCGTTAAGGTATCTAACTTTCTTAAACCAATTGACGGATTGAATCTGTCAACCTGAACCGTACTAGATTTAAGGTAATTATCAATGCCTTAACGATCATCATTTTAGCTGAAAATTTGCATAGACGATCTATACACTAGTACCTAAAAACTGAATGGTCGAGATGTGGATATGCGACCAAAAAGTGACCCAAAACTAGAACTTCACACGTTAATTTTCAAAGCGGAGCTCCACTATATATATATATATATATATATAGGACCGTTCTGAAGTGGACGTCCGGAACCCAGAAAAAGTGCGGACGTCCCTCCTCCGGTGTCGAGAAGGCTACGCTGGCCGCTCTGCGGTTGCCGGACGAAGCCTCTGAACATCCCGAACCACTTTCTAGTCGGGTGGACTCGCCGGTAACCACTTTCCAGTCGACCTTGATCGGACTACCACTTTGCAGCCGACCACGCTGCCTAGACCTCCGACCTCGATCTCTTTGGCCGTCGTCTTCACTGCAAACTGGTCTGGGATGCATGTAGCCTCCGTCCGGCAAGAGGAGCGCGGTTGTCAGAGAAAGGAGGGACGTCTGCACTTTTTCTAGGTTGCGGACGTCCTCTTCTTCAGAACATTTTCGTATATATATATATATATATATAATCAGCGTTTTATCCGCTTCAGCCAAGCTTCCACATTGCAGCTGATGATGTACACAAAATTTGGAGATGCTCTACATAATATTGAATGCAATGAGTTGCAATCTTCGTGTGGGGACAAAATTATGTTCTACTGGCATAATATAGTAGAACAATTCATGTTTATAATCATAAAGCCATCATTATTAGGCTGTTGTAAAGTTCTATAGTTGCTCAATGGATTGAAATACACAAAATAATTTCAGTTAGAATCTTATCAGAAATAATATATTCCAAGGGGCTCGAATGCTCATTGAACTCATTTTTTTTCATGTCTCCATTGCAAATCAAATGTAAAATTTTCTCAAAATATGGGTCTAAAGTTTCTTGTTTTAACATGATTAAACTTCAAAGCATCATATTAGAGAGATAGAATGACTATGCTAGAGAAGTTTTTGATGAAAAAGAAAAGAGGGAATCGAAAAGAGTTTTGAAGTCTTCTGTGTCTAAGGGAAAATAAGGATTTAGGATTTGAGGATGATTGACTTGCCAAATAGAAAAGAAAAAAAAGAAACCTAATTATAAGGAAGGGTATTTAAGGTCATTTTTAAAAGAAAGTTGAATTAAAGTAAGAAAAAAATATATGGAGTGTGTGAATAGAGAAAAAAGGTGTGTGAATGACATCACCATAAAAAAATTAATACAATATTCAATGAATAGTAACTGATCATGTGACCCCTAACCCAACGGGTGGAAACATATGTCCAGTAGCAGTGAATAGTTTACTAACCTAGTGACCTGGTGACCCTGACCTATTAGCCCAACCGGTAAACTTGCTCTAATAGCAAGCTATTGTGGCAAGTCATCCCCATCAAAATATTAATTTAATATCATGTGGATTATTGATCCACATATCAGATATTACACTAATAAGAACAATTACTACACTTGATCTTAGCCAAGAGGCCGAGAACGAACTGCTTTGAAACCTATTAGGCTGCGTTTGGTACAGCTTTTAACCTCCTGTGCTTATAAGCAATGTCCCATTTGGTGTTTGGTAAATCGGCTTCACGCGGGCTTCTTTTGGAAGCCAGAGCTTATAAGCTGGAAAAGCAGAAGTCAGGAGACCCTTGCTTTTAGAAGCCAGAAGCCGCGGCTACTGTAGCGAAAGTTTAATGAATTTTTCAAAATACCATTGGGTACCCTAATGGCTTGGAAGTAATTACGGCCCAATACCATTCATGAAAACGCTGCTCTTCCAACTCTTCCATTCGCTTCTTCTCCCTCATCTCTGCCGCTCTCCTTCATAGACGTCGATCGAAACCCCGGGCTAGTTATCGGAGTAAGTAGAGAAGGAAGGAAAACCCGAGAAAAAGGATTAGTACTGGTTCAGAATCTGAGAAGGAAGACGGGAAGAGAGAGACACAGGCGGCGGACTGACGTCATTTTGATTTTCTGGTGAGTTCTCTTCTTCTCCATTTCGCACCGGAGCCATTCTTGACCTAATAGAGTTGAGTTTGAGATTATACTGCTTTAATCTATTGCCATTGATTTCAGTTCTCTCATCGATCTAAAGCTGTGGAATTGTTTAATTTCATTGCAGGTTGATTGTTTTTTATCATGTCTTGGTGCACGATTGAGTCTGACCCAGGTAAAATTCCACAAGAATTCATCGAATTTTACATTTTGCACAGCTATTACGTGCTTTGAATATTTCTGTAAAATTTGATTTGTGACAGTATGATTGAGTGAGATTTTACCTGCAATAAATGCTTAAATGTGGATTGCAATGACAACCGAAAAAGAGGAAACTGAGTTTTGAAGTCTAGGTATAATAGCTATTAAATCAATATTGGAAGGCCACCGAATTTGGTGCATCTCTTGCTGCTGTGATCATAATCTGCTGCCAGTCCTAACGGTACTGATGTGTGTGTTTTCTCTCATTTGACTAGGTTCAACTTATATAGCTAGACAGCTGGACAAGCATGCACAATCTATATATGTTGGTCATGAACACTTTAAGATGTTGTAGGAAATCTGAACACTTTAAGATGTTGCCAGAAGCATCATTGCCATTTCATCGTGTAATGCCAAGCTTGACTCATATGGCTTTGGTTGTGCAAGGGTTGTCATACTGAAGTCTGTTGTTTTAGCAGATTTTCCATTATTGTCGATTTCATTCCCAAATTCAATTGTCTCAGATGATATAGTGGATGTTATACAATTTGCAAAAAGCTTCATTTTTTGGGTTTGAAACTTTGAACACATTTTATTTGTTAGGAAGCAGATCCTCATTCTTCCGATCCAGTCAACAGAACATCTCTCATCTTGTTAGCCAACTGCAATATTCAATTATGGCCTTCTCTATCGGTCTCTTCTACAGAAAAAGACTGGGAAGATATCAAGTTTGGAGTGGACAATGGAGTTGATTTCTATGCTGTCTCATTTGTAAAAAGTGATGCGGTGGTTCATGAATTGAAAGATTATCTCAAAGGTATTTCTATGAGTTCTATACACAACAGAGTTGATTCTTATTTTCAATCTCTTATCCATTTTCAGTTAATTTCTTCTTGGCTCTTCTATATGTTATTGACTCCTAAACTGAGTTGTGTATTTCTTGCAGGTTGTAATGCAGATATTTATGTTATCGTAAAAATTGAAAGTGCAGACTCTATACCAAATCTTGATTTCCTTTTTTGTTCAAAACAAGCACTCTAATTTATAGGGATGGTAGGAGGGAAGACTATTGTGCAGTAATGTATGTCAAGCTGCCCCTAGGATTTCTTATGAATACAAGGAATTTCGTTAGTTTCATTCTAATCTTTATGTAGAAATTCATGAAATGTTGAGATGGAACATGATGATTGGATTCTATTTTTTTGTCAACATGACATAATATTTTGTTGACTTTGGAAAGGTTTTTGCAAAATGCTATTGAGTTTAATACATGTTTTTTACTTTTTTAGGATGGAACATGCTCCCTCATAACCAAAAAAGCATAGTCTAATTACTTTAATAATTTTTAAAATTGTCCAATATTAATTATATGATCACAATAATTTATAAAAATTGATGGTTAAGAATAATCTATATGTAAATAAAAATATTAAACTAACCATAAAAATGGAACTTTAACTATTTTATATTACTAAATAATAAGGGCAAAAAATGATTTCATGTCTAAATTGGTCATTCTACAAACAAAAAGCACAAGTCAGTTTTGAGTTTACCAAACACTTTGCCACTGCTTTTGCCACTGACAGCACCTATAAAAAGCCAGTTTACCAAACACTCAGCTACTTTGCTTTTCAGCCACTTATTCTCAGAAATAAGCAGAAGCCAGCTTTTTCTCAAAGAACAGCCATACCAAACATAGCCTTAGTCCATTAACTTTAGGGAGTGGATCCTTTCCTGAGCTTCTTTCCCTCCTAACCTACCTGAGCTTTTCACTAGATTTCGACACATGGCTATATTGAATCTAATGGTCTACAATGTTAATATTTTTTTTATTTTATTTTTTTCTATCCCCTATTTCTTCTCTGCCTTCACGTGCGTCTGTCTCTCTGTCTCTCTCTCTCTCTCTCCCTCTCCCCAGTCCTTCATCTTTTTCACTCGGTTCTTCTTCTTCTATATGAATAACCATACACAGTATCAATATGGCTTGGCTTGTGTTTGATTTGGAGGGACTGAGGAGCAAGACCAATGACAAGAAGTCAAGAACAACCTCCAATAAACAGCACAAAAGCATGACCTAGAAATTTTCAAAATCCAAAGTCCGTTGTGGATGACTCATAGGTCTTCTTATGCTGCGGTTCTGCCTACTCTCTCTCTCCATCTCAGTTTTCTTAATTTTCCAGGTCTCTATCGGAAATGCTTCGTTCTTCTTAGCTTACTTCAATTCCTCTCCTCTCACAGTGGTTTTGATATTTTAAGGTCCAACAATCTTTTATGTTCAATTTGGGATTGAAATTCATAATTTAGGAATGGGTGTTCCATTAATTGTCTCAGATAGACGGAATCAGTCACACCCATCAATCAATTTGGCCTTCTTTCAAAACTTGAATGATCGCTAGTGAAGGAAACGAAGAACAAATCAACCTGATTTGTCATGGTTCTCAATAGAGCATTGACGTCTACTGATTTGGATTAATGGTCTTTATTCAAATGTTGGGGTTTATCACTCCTCAAATAATCTATAAACCTCTAACGAGTTTTATTTTTTCAAAAAAAAATAAAAAATGGTTAAGTTGCTGATTAAGAGTGGCTATTTGTTCATTCTCTCTGATCGTGTGTATTTGCGATGATTTGGGGAGTGATCTTAATCATTATGATGAGATTTCATCCATTATTGGTATTAATTGGCAAACAGTTTTGCATCATCATATTGCCAACCTTATTTTTTTGGTTTGAATCATATTGCCAACCTGATCGGCAGAGAATGAGAAAGAATAGTAGAAAGAAAAGAAAATGAGAAGGGGTCAGAGTTTCAAAGAGGAAATGACAAAACTCAAGAGAGATAGAAACCATCTTCAAAGAGATTGAAACATATCAAATGAGTTGTGAAACATTAGATTTGCTATTGCCACGTGTCTCAATTTATTTAAAAGCTTAGGAAGTTCAGATCAAAATGAAGCTCAGCAGAGAATCCTCTTCCTTCCTTAATTTTATACTAATCTGTCCACTCATTCTTAACACACTTTTCAATGTTGGGACTTGGCAGTTGTTGAGAACTTAATTGCTGACAAGTGGTGGTGAATTATGAAATTGAAGCAAACAGAAATATTGTTGAATTAATGAAGTTCAAATTTGAATGGGAAAAGGAGTTCATAGATCAATTGGTTAAGAACGAATATATTTGCTTGATCTATCCTGCAGGCTTTACAATGTAAAAGTCACACAGCACTTCACTCTGCAAGATTTACAAGCAAAATAACCCTTATCGATGTAAAATATATAACCATTGTATAAGTAATTTGTGGCAACAGCTAGCTTAAATTAAATTTGCTTTAGAAGAAAATATGTAGCAAAAAGAGGAAGAGAAAATTATTCTAAGAATAAAAAACAACCCATGTATGTATAAAGGGAACATGTTTATACATACAAACACACATACACATGGCCCTTCTAGTTGAGTGGTCTGACTTGAAACTGAAGATGGGATGGCCATCATTGTGATGTTAAGAACTAGCTCTCAGAGTGTTAATACTTAATAACAATGTAAAATTTGAATATAAGACAATTTTAGTTGTAGTGTCTCAAAATTTAGGCTGTAAATAAATTTGAGACCGTTTGAGTTTGAATTGAGTTTGGCTCCATTTTAACTCATTTGAAATTGGCTCATAAACAAAGAAGCCAAGCTTGAGCCTTGACATAAGCTTGTGAACAAATGTTTTTTTCAAGGGAACATTTGATTTGAAGTTGAGTACGGCTGCTTGTTTAAGATCTTAACTTCAAATGAAGGATTCCATGAACTCATGACAGGATATAAATTACATTTTACTTTCTTAACTCATTCTCTTTTCATTAACATTCTTCTGATTTCGATTTTATGACAAGTTTAATCTCGAAGTTCATCCAAACTTGAGTCTTAAGGATGAAAGATCGCTAATTAAACAAGTCGAGCTAGAGCTTGAACACATATGAAGCTCGATCTAGCATCCAACCCCATGTTTGAACATTTGATGCTCGTTTTGGCTAAGCCGTTTACACCGCTACTATTCAAAACAATAAAGTGTCAAGTTTAAGTAGAAATTAATTAAGTGTAACAAACTTAACCATTGTATAAGTAATTTGGGGCTACAGCTAGCTTAAATTAAATTTGCTTTAGAAGTAAATATGTAGCAAGAAGAAGAAGAATAAGAAGAGAGAATTATTCTAAAAATAAATAAATAAAACAACCCATGTATGCATAAAAGGAAGACTTGTTTACACACATACACAAACCCTTCTAGTTGAGTTGGTCTGACTTGAAATTGAAGATGGGATGGCCATCATTGTGAGGTTAAGAACCGGCTCTCGGAGCGTTAATAACAATATAAAGTTTGTATGTAGTACAATTTTAGTTATAGTGTCTCAAAATTTAGATCATAAATAAATTTGAGACAGTTTGAATTTAAATTGAGTTTGATTTGATTTTAACTCATTTGAGATCCGCTCATAAAAAAACAAACCGAGATTGAGCATTGACATGAGCTTGTGAACAACTCATATTTTTTTCAAAAGAACATTTGATTTGGAGTTGAGTGCGGCTGCTTGTTTAAGAGGTTAACTTCAAAAGAAGGAAGCTATGGACTCAAGATAGGATATAATTTGCATTTTACTTTCTAAACTCATTCTTTTTTTGTTAACATAAATAGTGATTTTAATTTTATTATAAATTTAATCTCAAAGTACAAGTCTCAAGAATCAAGCGGGATCGCTAATTAAACAAGTTGAGCTAGAGCTTGAACAAAAGTGACCAAGCTAAGTGTGAAGACATATGAAGGTCGATCAACTGATCTAGCATCCAAGCCAGGTTTTGACATTTGATGCTCGTTTACAACCCCAGTATTCGAAACAGTAAACTGTCAAGTTCAAGTAGAAATTAATTGAAAGTGACAAACTTAATGACATGGGTCCATTAATGTAATCCAAATCCTGGCTACAAAACCTAGACACTAACCCGAACAGAAGACTTTATATCATAACGTACAATCCTAAAGTCGAGATTATGAAACCTGTATATCCGACGCCAAGTACCTACAAAAGTAAATTCCAAGACTACTGCAGGCAAGTGACCATAATCTCGAATTTGTGCCAAGTGACAACTACTACGTACTTTTTACACTGATCAATCGATCAACTGCCTTGATCCAAAGACTAGTGCTTATTAGTCCACACCCTATTGAAGTCCATGTGCCTAGTCCACACACACTGTTCAAATTGAACAATATATACATCATATGCGCACACTACCTAATACATATGCTGTAATACTGTATCTAGTTCGAGTTAGCAACTCAATTTACATGGTCTAGATAAGCAAGAAAGCTCTATCCAAAGCTGAACCCGAACTGAATCGTATTTCTAAATGCAATACTTGCGACCCTTGGTCGTTCTACCACGTTCATATTGACGCGAGCTCGAGTCATACTATTTGCATCCCACACCAGCGTGAAAGGTCTTGACTCTTGACAGATAGCTCGATCAATCCGAATGATCTTTTCATTCTTCGCAACCCCCTTTCCTCCTTGATCATGCAAAACAGGAAACCCATATGTCCCTTTGCATACCAAAATCATTCTGTCAAGTTCCAAAATAGCACCCAACCTTCTCCTTCATTATTACCACACACCTTCCTCTCTCATGCTTGATTTGATTTGATGCCTCCACTCCATACGTCTCTTCGAGTCCGGCATGTCACGTCGGAATCACGCGTTGTCTGAGACTTCTCCAGCAGCGATCAACATACGTACCCTTTTCGCTGCCCTAGCTTAATGAACCCAACCAACCACCCAACCATAGCAGAAGCTCGATCAGACCTACCTGAATAGGCCGAGCAGCTGTAGCACACTAATAGTCGTAGCGCAGACACAAAAAACAGACACCCATCTAATCCAATACACACAGTACGTGAAGCAGAGAAGCAGCCATGCATATGATGATGCTTGTTTAACCATAAATACACCCAATGACTGAATGACCCCAAGAAGCAGCACAAGTAGGCCGGCTGGGACGTGACGTTAGGGGTGATGTGAGGGTGATGATGGAGCGGAGCATGCATGCTCGAAGCGTGCGAGACCGGGTCTGGCAAGGTTAATGATGCGAATAATAATAACAAAATAAAATAAAATGAAAAATGGGGAGGGGTAATGATGGAAAAAGGTAACGGAGGTTAGATGTCTTGGTCAGAACCCGGCAAACAGACGTCAAGTGCCGCTTTCTTGTCCCCTAATCACGCGCCTTTCCCCTGTTTTTCTTTGTCCCCCACTCTCTCTCTTCAAAATATTGTTTTGTTTAATCCAGTAATCTAATCTCTCTCTCTCTCTCTCCCCATTAAATGCCCCTTACGTCGCTCTCACCCACTCTATCTTCTTTCCTCCGCTTTCCGCTTCTGCCCTTCGTACTTGTTGGTAATCCCGAGCAGGTGAGACATTTTATGCGGGGCAGACGGTAAATACCATTTTTGGCCGAAAATTGATCAAAAATTCCATTTACTACCCCCACTAATAGATTTATTTTTTAAAATAATGTTATTATTAACGATCGTTGATAACTTGATACGTGTAGACCTATAAATGGACCGGATTTTGATCCGGACCCGCTCCAGATCCGTAGCTATTAAACGGGTTTGGATCGAACATTTTGATCCGTTGATCCGTTAATGATTCGAATCCGTTAACCCGTTTAATAAACGGATCGGATTTGGATTTAGGTCGATCCGATCCGTTAATGATCCGACCCGTTTCAGTAATAAAAAAAAAATTATTTTTTATTAATATATTATTATTTTTTAAAAATATAAAATATAAAATATAAAATATTAAAGATTTCTAATATTACTTTTTTTGCAGAAATCTAAGAGGCAGTCTTCGTAATTTTATTTTTGATAATGTAATTTTATTTTTGGTGATACTCTTCATGTCGATCATGTTATTTTAATATTTTATTAATATCTTATGAGATATTATGATATAAATTTAATATTACTATTTAAAATTTAAAAATATTTGAAATTATAAACGGATCGGATTAGCGGATCGGGTATCCGTTAATCCGACGGATACGGATTTGGATCGAGGTATCAATGATCCGCCGGGTTAACGGAGCGGGTTTGGATCGAATTTTTTTTTTAGTAAACGGATTTGGATTTAGGTCGATCCGATCCGAACCCACTCCATTTACAGGCCTAGATACGTGGGATTGAGTTAGATTTGTTAAAAAAAAAAAAAGAAAAAAAAAAGTGAAACTTAAAGTTTCCACCTTCATTTTATTGTATTAGATGAGTAGCTGGATTATGAGTTCGGAGTTTTTACCTCATTAATTGTAAGTTTTACATCATCACTCTTTGTTTTTATAAGTGTGAGGTGAAGTTTGTTATATTAAGAGTGACTTCTTCTTATCGTGATCTTGATGAATTATATTTGAAAATTTAACTTCAAAATACATTTGCTAAAACACATTATTTGAGGAAGACATTGATATTTCCGTATAATTACAATTATTGTGCTGGAAGGATTTAAAATATCTGTGCGGATAGATATGTTGATAGTTCAAAAAGTGTAGATTGATGGAACCGTTGACATCCATTAGGAGGGAGAAAAAACAAGAGAGCTTACACTTCCTAATCACTGCTCACTGAAAGAGCTACCAAATAATTCAAAAACAGTGTGAGTACTAGTTCGTTTTTGTCAAGATTTTTGATGAACCAGTATAAAGAGAGGTCTTGAAAAAAAAAAAAAGAATTTAAAAAAAAAACACGTTCAAGAAATTTATACCAACTCTAAAATAGAACATACCTAAAAGATCTGTCTCAACTCAACTCAAAGCCTAATATTGTTAATTGAAAAAACAAGTTTCATGACTCTTAACTCCCCATAATTGTCCGGAAAATCAGAGGTATTATCTAGTGTGTAAAAGCCCCCGGAGAAAAAACAATTGCAACTATACTAATTAAATGAGTTAGCTTTCAAGTATCAAATCGCACTGTGGTTTACTCTTTTGAGCAACATCCATGTGTCACAGCTTGTTTGCTTAATTTGTTTTTGAATTAAATTCTGTATTCTGTTGTGAAAGTTATGCTTTGAATATTTTCTTTAAACTGGAAACAGTATGCCTACTCTGCTTTATTCTATTCCAAAACTAGAAACACTATGCTTACTCAGCTTTATTCTATTCCATAATGGATCATGATAGGGGTAGTTGGATAACATTTTTTTTTCTTGATCAAGAGAAAAATTATAATTTGTTCAATTATGGAAGAAAGGGACCAAATTATGGCCAACCAAGAAAAAGATATATTAAAAAACCAGTAACTTTAGATACATGACTACTAGATGCATGCCCGTATTTATTTTTGAGATAGAGAGGTTCCATATTTTGGGGTCCTATCTCATCTTTGGTCTTTTCAGAACGTTTATACTCTTATAATTTTGAATGCTCAGTTAAAGAAGTCTCCATATTAAGATTCTATCTGATATCTTTTGCTTTCAATTATAAACTAAAACTAATTTTAAACATTACATTTACATCTCAAGAAATCTCAATTCCATATATTGTCGAAGTAAGATAGATTGATATTTTTAATTATAACTTATATTCTTGTAAAAAAAAAAACTAAATTGGAGTGAACTTTTCAATGCACATATTTGGTTTACTTACCAAAGCCAAACAAGTTTGATAAACAAACGTATTAGGAAAAACAGTCTCAAGTCGCACCTCAAACGCTATGGTTTTGCAAAGATCGACTATGATTCACATAAAATTCACTCTTATCAAAAATACGTTATGCAACTAAACACAATTATCGTCGTTAGATTGAACAGTTATTAATCAAAATCAAATAAAAAATTAATAATACCTAACGGGGTGGGGGGCGTTAAAGCCGTAGCCGCAATGTAAACTAACCAACCGTTCTCGACCAAACCATATTTTTTATTGCCTCCACTCCCCGATTTTCCTACACTAAAATCCGGAAAATAAATATTTCTCACCTGACCCAAGAATCGACGGCTCAGATTCACCAACCCCAGTCAATCTCAGCCGTAAACCTCACTCCTCCTCCTCCTCCTCTCCCAGAACGGCGCCGTGCAGAACCAGCCGGTCCGTAAATCACAGACAAACTTTTTAGTAAACCCAATAAAAAAATATATATATATAAACCATGAATTCCCCATTTTACCCCTGATTGAGTCCGCTTTAAAAAAAAAATTAAATTTATCTCAGGCTTCGAGCTCCTCGGCCTAAAAAATGCTTTTGTTGCTTTCTGCTTAATGGAAGAGCCTTGAGCCTCTCTCTTTCTTCTCAGCTTTGCTCTGCTCTCATTCACTTTTGTTTTGCTAAAAATTTTCTTTGACGAATTCCGAAAGGCGTTTCTGGGTCTTGTTCCTCTTTGTCTGATCCAAACGGGTTCTTCAGGTACGTGTTTGGGAATATTCCCTCTTCTTTTTCTTCTCGAAAAGCTTTCGTTTTTTTTTTGTTGTTTTTACATTCTGGATTAGTTTAAGTGTGTCAAGTTCTCAGCTTTGTGAGAATTCTGGGATCTTAATGCTGTGTAAGTTTTGGGTTTTTGTTCTGGGAGTTAGTCTTCTGTGATTTCTCTGTAGCTATACCCCTTTCTGGGTTTGGTTTTGTTCAACTGTTTTTTGCTCTAGTTTTGCGTTTTGGGTTCTTGGTTTGAAGTCAATGTGTCAAGCATTTTCTGCTTTTTGAGATTTTTAGCGGATCTTTTGAGTTACGGTATACTGAGAAAGGTTGTCGTATTTTGTTTTTTTTACTAATTAAACTTGGGGAAATCAGAGAAAGGGTAAATAAAATTGAAGGTTTTGAAGAAAAGGGTGAAGCTTTGTTCATGCCAACAAATATTGCTAAAACCCAAGTTGACCTTTATGAGTTTTTCCATTGGGGGTTGAAAGGAAATTAGAAAGAAGACGCGGTTTTTTTATTTTTTGGTTCTTGTTAATTTGTTTTGTGCATTTTGTCCGAGGTTTCTTGGCTTTGGGGTGGAAGTTCATTATATGTAGTTTTCAAGCCTAATTTTTCATTCAAGGTTCAGAGGGTGACGTTCTTGGGACTATTTAGTTATTTTTGTTGGGTTTGTTACAACTTTTCATTGGTGGTGATTTCACTATTCCATTTTGGGTACCAGTTTTGCTTATATTTCCTATTGGTTCTCTTTAGATTTAGGACTGTCTTAGACTTGTTGATGACATAGTTTATAGTATGTTTCGTATGATTCTTTAGGGGCTCTAAACGGCAATACTCTATTGGTTTCGGTCTTGATTCTTGAAAACATTGTGAACCTGATAATTGGACTATGGTGGTTTGTGGTCAGATTCCTTACAATTATATGTTGTCTGTATTATTCATTATACCTGCAGTACCAGTTCCCACTGGCCCAGCTTTTTTTCTTCATAGATCTAGTGGCTAGAGCTTTTTTATGTGTTAAAAATTGATTTGTTTTTCTGCAAGTTTCTGTTTGTTTAAGCAGAAACTTTGTCTGCTCAAAAAACCTTTATTCATGCCCTCAATTATTTTGGTGGGCCAATCTTGATGAGAAAAATACATGATGTCCAATCTATCAGAATTCTTTGAAGTCTGGTTGTATTGTTCTGTGGATTTAATTTTCATGTAGCTTCCCCATTTTGTGCAGTTAACATGTTTTGGTTTGAATATTAATTTTCATCGTCTGCTAATTTGCTTATCTTTCTTTTCATTGAGCTTTGCAGTTGATAATTTTGTTGTCTGATGTCTCCACCACTGCTGGGTGGTGAGGGGGAAGGGAAGAGCAATGGATCAATGGTAGCTTGTTCTCCCTCTATGGACATGATCCCTCAGAACAGCTCAGGACTGAAAGAGCGTAACTACCTTGGGTTGTCAGATTGTTCTTCAGTTGACAGCTCCACAGTCTCAAGCTTGTCAGAGGAGAATAAGAGCAAGTTCAATTTTAAGGCTACAGAGTTGAGGCTTGGTCTTCCTGGATCCCAATCACCAGAACGACAATCAGAGCTTTGCTTGCTTGATGAGAAGCCACTGTTTCCTTTGCTTCCTTCAAAAGATGGAATATGTTCCTCATCCCAGAAATATGTTGTTTCAGGCAACAAAAGAGGCTTTTCAGATACCATGGACGGATTCTCAGAGGTGAAAAGTTCTGTATATAATGAAGGAAATTGGATGTTTCCTGCAGCTGGTTCTGATTCTGAATCTCCAGAATCTGTTGGACAAGGTAAGTTTCCTGTGAGTTCAATCAATGTGATGCTCTCATCCAGGACTTCTGGGACTCAGCCAACCAAGATGAAAGATATTATGACCAAATCTTCAAAAGATCAGTCCAATGCTACAAATGGAGCTGGCCAGAACCATGCGGGTGCTTCTAACAACAACAGTGCCCCAGCTGCTAAGTAAGTTAAAATTTCTCATGGCGGACTGTGAACCTTCATTGAACATTGCGGTTCATTTATAACTTGTTCTGTCTGCTTTTTATTCTTGACAGGGCACAAGTTGTAGGGTGGCCTCCAATAAGATCTTTTAGGAAGAATTTAACCACCGCTTCAAAGAACAATGATGAAGTTGATGGAAAACCTGGTCGAGGTGCTCTTTTTGTCAAGGTCAGCATGGATGGTGCTCCCTACCTGAGGAAGGTAGATCTGAGAACCTACTCAACATATCAAGAGTTGTCTTCTGCTCTGGAAAAGATGTTCAGCTGTTTTACCATCGGTAAAAATTGCTCGAATTTATATTCTGCCTTTATTTCATCTTTGCTTAAATTGCTGGATGTTTGCATCGGAGATGTCTAAAATTCCAATATAGAAAAACATCATATTTTTGCCACGGAGCCAATTTCTGCCATTTTATTGTGATTTCAGGGCAATATGGATCCCATGGAGCTCCAGGGAAGGAAAGATTGAGTGAGAGTAAGCTGAGAGACCTTCTTCATGGATCAGAATATGTGCTTACATATGAGGACAAGGATGGTGATTGGATGCTTGTCGGAGATGTCCCATGGGAGTAAGTTCTGATTCAAATGTTTTGTCTTTCCATATTTCGCATATTTCTTTCCCTCACACATTTTGTTAACCTGATTTTAGTGTAGAAGCATCGTTGCATTATTTGCAAAAAGTTTAGATTTGTATTCAAAGTTGGGTATGTTATATATTTTATCATAGCACCTTCATCTGATAAAGAGCTGTAAAAATATGTGCTAGGGTGCAGTTTACGTATATGGTTCTCAGTTCAAGGAGGGTACTAAAATTCAGATATATGAGATGGGATATAGTTTTATCATTGGAACTATATTGTACTTGATTGTTGTAGATGCATGTGATAATATCTAGAGAAACAGGATGTTATGATATATTGAAGCATTGTTCAGGTAATTGTAAATTCATTACTTATTCTCAGTTTATATATTGTGCATTTTGAATCATTTCAAGAACTGGATTCATGTGAGCTTGCACAAACCTGCTTCAAATTTCCAGTCTTCACTATGCACAAGTCTCAACGTTTGAGAATGCAATTGTAGGAAAGAAACACTTTTAAGTAGTTTTCTTTTTTGATGAAATATGAACTCAATAAAGCCTTACCAGGGAATATCTAAGATCAGGAAGATCCCAATTTGCAATAGTAATTATTAACAGGAAATGATGAGTAGTCGATAGAAGGGGGAAAAAGATGAACAAATTGTAAAGCTTTTTAGCTTTTACTATCATGTATCTTCTAATCCCCATAGGCTGTGGTAATCATCTCATATTGATTTTTCTTTCTTGATTTATGTAATGCATCTGCAATCTAACTTCTCGTTTGGCTTTATTTACAGGATGTTTATTGATTCATGCAAGAGGTTGAAGATAATGAAGGGCTCTGATGCCATTGGCTTAGGTTTGTGCTTCTAGTTTAATGATTACTTCCAACTATTATTTGCGCTTTGGACTTATAATGATTATATGACTTGTGGTGAAATTATCAAATTTCATTCATGAGAATTTAAATGTTCATGTTGATGGTATAGACAGGTAATGAGATGCATATATAGTTCTGACCAAATTCCTTTTAATGTTACTGGCTTGTTTAAGGGCCAGTCTATGATCATGTCTGTAGTATGTGATACAGTTTTCTTAATGTGGATTTTACTTGATCAACTGTGATGGCAGTGTGCCACTTCAAGATTGAAATCCAATAGGGGAGGGGATCCATCTTAATCGCTTTGAATACTTAATAGCCACAAATGATAATTTGGTTCAAGGAAAATCTCTGTTACACCCCAGATTTCTAGCCAAAATAGAGTCCACAACAAGTAAAGTTGTATTTCCTAATTTTTTATGTACTAGAATTAATCTGAGGTTGGTTTTTACGCCACATCTTCTGTGGCGTATGTTAATATGTGCCAACACTTAGAATATATTGACAATTGAAGTTGTCTTTCAGCTTGATGCTTATACTGCCAACTACATTTAGCCTCGTATTTTCTTAAGAACTTGCCTGTCAATTTATATTTCTGTAGAGTATCAATTGTGCTAGCTTATATTTTTACATAATGTGTCAATTATGGTTAGTAATCTGTTGTATGCATAAACATGGTAGTTTTCACCTTCCGATTTCAATGATGAAATGTACTTTCATCTTCCTAATGCCCGTCTTCTTTATTTTCCCATTAGCTCCTAGGTCCATGGAGAAATCCAAGAACCGGACCTAGCCAAGTCCCCAAAAATGACTGCTTTGAGTTGCCTTATTTAAAGTGAAGATCAGAGTTTTGGGGAAAGAGTGAGGCAGCCACAAAAGTTGTAACTTGGAGGAAGAACACTGACAGGATGGATGTCCGGGGCTGGATGGCAGTATCATCTTGTCTTTGATGTTTTCATTGTCATCAGTCTGTTTTGAGTCTGTTTGTTATGAAACCTATTAAGACTGGTTAAAATTATTAATGTTTGTGAAGTCCATATAGCCTACTAGTTATTGAAGCTGTTGAATCTGATGATTATGTTTTATCACTGTCGTTGATTGCCCTTATATATCATTCTGCATTTATCATTTCTTTTCTTTGCCTGATGGATTGGGTTGGGTTTGGACCTCGGACTGTGGGTGTGGGCCTGGACTAATAATATTATACTCGGTTTCGGTCGTATCTGGCCTGGCCATGAAGAAAGCCTCGCACAATGATCTATATGGGAATGGAATATATATTAGATTCAGTATGCCCCAACTTTCGAGATACATTTTAGGATTATATTCCGGCCTTGCAAATGGGTCTCCATCGTCGGCGGCGGCAGTTGGCACATGTTGATCAGCGAGATTCTGTTCTATTTGCTTTGCTTTGACTACCGCCCCATGTGGCCAAACTATGGTCTTCGTTGTAACCTACATATAAAATTGTAGCCATAATGGAGAGAATGGGGCATGGCAACGATATTCAACTGATTCCTATTTCCTAGTTAAACAACTAGAAGTCTGGAACAAAGAATATCTTCACACTGACGCATTTAGAAGTGATCTGCCCAAAGTTCAGCCTCTAGTTTCGAGGTTAACTACCAGACCTCGAAACTATTGTGTTAGCATATTTAACTCGATAGTCAATGTACACAAAACTCGTTGAACTCACAAACTCAATATGTTTCCTACATCACATACTAAATTGAGCACGATATGCTCTTGAGTTCACCGATTCCCTTGTGCGAGATGTGTGACTAAGTTCGAACGTGATGGTGGTAGACATAACTATTCTTCTCAATCCATAGCAAAATGTATCAAAGTCCTCTTGTTTTTGACATATTCTTTGCTCTAACTTTTGATAGAGATAGATAAACTAAACTAAATTGCAAATCCAAAGATGCAAATGCAATATATTTTGCACCATCCACTCCATCCCAAAAGTATTTTGCTGGGTTAATGCCTACTAAATTGTCAATATTCATTATCCTCTTCTTCAGGTGATGCAATCAAATCCAACAACTCAAAATCCGATCCATTAGATACATCGACTTTTTGATGAATCAAATACTTCACTTTAATTCTTCTGGCAGGCCGCAGGAATATATTTGTAGATTTGGTACCTACTTAACTATGATCTTCCATTAGTGCAAGCAATAATTCACGAAAATTTAATAGTAGAGTGTTAACATTTTCAAGTCTAGCATTGGTACATTATGGTATCTTTACAATTCTTTATTTGTCATTATGTATATGTTTTGATGTGACAAGTTAAGTGAACTTGATTAATGATGAGCCTTTTGACTTTGTTATGCAATACTTTTGACCTTTTTGGGTGGCAAAATTATTTGCCTTGTGATCATCATGTGGGTGTTTGTTGGGTCTTTGGCCCTAATTGTATTTTGATTCATAACTCCCTTTTGATTATTCTTAGGTTAATTAGTGAGTTAGTGCAAACCATAATCATGACTAATTAGCATTTGGTGTTAATTGTTAACGCCATTAACACCAAACCTAATCTTTTTTTTTTTTTTCCATCATCTAAATCTAGAAGATTCCTTGGATTCATCATGTTGCTTTGATTTTTCAATCATATGAAGTGGGTAGCCCATGATGTTGTTGCTGATTAAAGAAATCATGACCCCAAGAGTTTGGATATTTTCTCCCCCATCTAGTTTAATGCAGATAGTACCAGCTAGCTTGCCAAGGAAAAAGAAGATGGTACTAGCTAGAATCCTAAAGAAAAAGAAAACTACCTACTGACACTTTTTGGATCTTTCCAAGAGGGTTGAATTACAAGTTACAAGATAGGGTGAGGTATCTGATTTATTCTGCAAAGATTGATGCAGCTAGAAATCTCTAGCGTGTAAAATCAGTCTCATGGTGCTTGAAAGCTGACAGATTTATATACTATGTGACTATATGATATGAGAAATATGATCACTTTTTGTTTTGGTTTGTATCACAGTTTTGGAATTGTTTTCGATTATTACCTAAATTCATATCAACAATTGCAATGATAGAGCTGTGCATGTTTGCTCTTTACGAATAAATTGTCTGTGAAACACATTTTAATTTGTGTTTTTGGTATGATATCTTTAGTTTGAGTTAGCTATATAACTTATACTTAACAACCAAAAAATAATGAATAATTCTGTTGTCTAATTGTGACGAACCTTCTCAAAGTCTCAAATATTTATGTTAGTATCTTCCAATATATCAATCTACCAACTAAATATAAAGTACCCATTAAACTGAACTATAATGCAAAAAAAAATATGAGAAGGAAGATATATTGATGAAAGTCATGATACTAATCAAAGTTTCTGCCATTATAGCTATTAAAGGTGAGCCATATGTGACTCTTGTGTTGAAATAATACATGAAGGCCCATAGTATATTTGTATATACATGAATTCCGTACCTAATATACATGAACTTGATCGAACAATATACAAATAAGAATTACGTGAATTTGAACATATGCATCCTCTTGTTCTTCATCAAAATGACTCGATCTCTTGACATGCCTCATTCTTTCAGTTCTTGGAACTCTTCCCGCATCTCATTTGGGAGCCTGGTTACCATTTTGATTCATAGCGAAATTAATCAGGCTGATTTCTAACTATAATGTGTTATGTAATTAGAAGTTAACCATTTCGCTAATTTAGGTTCACTTCCACATTATTTGTATTTGCGTTTTGCATAGTTGCTTCATCATGTGGTTTTGATTTTTCAATCACATGAAGTGGGTAGCTCATGATGTTGCTGCTGAATGAACAAATCATATGTATATAGTTCTTTCTTTTCTTTTTGAATATTTTCTCCCCCATTTAGTTTTAGCTTAACACTACTGCTTTTTCCCTAGGGAAAAATATTACCTAATGACACTATTTTGGACATTATGCAATAGGATTGAAATACAAGATAGGGTGTGGTATCTGATTTGAAGTGCAAAAATTGATGTAGCTAGAATTGTCTAGCCACACTATAGAGTGGTATCAGATTTTCAATAGATCATTTGGCCTATCAAGGTGTCAGATTACCATACTCTTTGACTAAATGATACAAAAAAAAAAAAAAATTTCTTTCACTTCTTTGTTTGGTTTGTCCCACACTCTTGAAGAATAAATTTTGATGCAATGCAATCTTGGTAATTCTTTGATTAAGGTTTTCAATTCAAATCTTCTTAGAAAAATTTCAATTCATAACTGACACAGTATATGAGAATATCAAATGTAATTGTGACATATCTGTACTTAGTATATCTACTTATTTTCTTTCCAACATGTATAGTCATTTGGTATACAAGAAGTTAACTACATTAATGCTTCTATTGAGAATCAAAAACTCTAAATGTTTCCATTCATTTAAAACAAAATGCTTACTTAGTGCCCTACAGCCCTAGTGTTAATTTCTCTACATTGATTTGACTTGTGTTTTAATAATCTGCCTTGCATTTGAGTTAACCAAGCCATAGACTTACTAGATAACAACATTTCTGCGATTATTGTCATAAAAATCGTGTTGGACATTCTTGAATATCTATTTTAATTTCTTCCAACACCTTAATATATCAAGCATATATAATCTAGTCATGAGTAACGTGAATATATGCATAACAAAAGTATGAGAAAGAACATGTTTTTGTTAAACTTGGTTCTGCTAGAGTCAATATAACTGTTACAGGCAATTCCATATATGACTATTTGGGGAAGAAAAAAAAAACGTGAACCCCAAATAAATGAATTAACACATGAATAGCCTAGAAAATATGGATTAACAATTAAGTGAAACTGAATGATTGCGTCAAAAACCAGGTCTTAGGGAGCTTGATTACCATTTTGATTCACAACCTAATTGGTTGGGTTCATTTCTATCTCTTGATTTGAACTTAGGTAAAGTTAAATGAACAAGCATGGCTCGCGCGTGACCTACTAGTAATAGACGTTGCACCTCTATTGTTCGCAAGGTGATTAGTTTTGTCATTCGGTGGGGTTTCAACTCAAAACATCTTGGTACAATTAGTATTAAATCATTATATTAGAATTTTTTTTTTTCTATACGTCTCCTCACATGTAACTTTGTCATATGGATGCACAGGAAATAAATTCCCTCGTTAGGAACATGATAGATAAGGTAGACAGACAATAGGTGGATATATGTTGATCAGGTAGACAAGCTGCATATGAATAACTCCAGCTATACCTCCAGCAAGACAAGATAGACACGCGTCATGAGTCCATGAGAATACATAAGGAGATCAAATAACCCGCTTTGATGTCATAATAAACATCAGACACGCGTAGCCACGTAACTCTTACTGACAAACGATGCAACGATATCGTCCCCAATTTGATCACTTGTATCACCGAGTGTGGTATTACTAGTATATCACCTACATCGGATTTTCCCTTCTCAACATTAATGTGAATAGAAATTAACCATCTCCCACAATTGGTTCACTCGTATAGTTTTGTATTTGCATTTTGTTTCATATCTACTATCAAAATAATTGAATGGTTGAATTGAATGCTTGAACATTGATATTTGGCAGATGAACTGACTTTGATTGTATTTTGAATCTGACATGTATGCTTTAACTGTGGTAATTACTAAGCCTCACAGTCAAAATGTCAAGTACACTGCAGAAAAGTTGAGACGGGTTGGTAAAAATTAGTTAGAAGGGTGAGTCTATTCAAACCTTCTAATTTGCTATTTAAACCTCTCATAATTTTTGTGAAAAATTAATCTCTCTTTTACGCTTCTAAAACAAAAACAAAAACAAACAAAAAGCAAAACAAAAAATTGAAGAAGGAGACACCATGATCGTCTCCTCATCCCTCTCCCTCTTTCTATGTGGCATCCTGATAGAACTTATAAATCTGAACGACAGACAACCACTATTATAAAGTACTTTCAAGGTTAGTTCTTGATTTGATCTTCATTCTTCAATTACATAGCCTATGAGTCATTTGGTTGAAAATCATTTCTCCATTGAAATTTTGCTAGAGTATTTTGCAAGGGTAGTAGCCCTATGTTTGGAGGAGGGCCAGCTTAGTTGGTCTATCATACAGTTGAGTTTGTTGATTCTTTGATTGTTTTGATATAATCTGCTTGATGGGTCAGTCCCCAAAAACTTTAAATTTGGCTCGAAAATGTCTTTGAAGGGAATTTGCGATTGTGCAGGAAGCCATTGACGACGTGTAGTTGGACTATGATTAGGAATTTTAATAAGATGTTAGGTGAGCAATTGCAAGGACTCTAATAGGTTGATTGATTGTGTTCATCCTTAGTTTGTTCTCTGTGTATGAAAAAAAGGAGAAGTGGTTCTCCAGTATGTCGAACCAATTCATGTGGCTGACCCAACGACATGAATGGTGTGAAGGTGAAGATGGTGATGAGCAAGTAGAGGGGAGGGACGTGTAAAGTATAGGGGTAAAATATGATGTTTGATAAAAAAAAAATTAAGATGAAAGGTCTAAATAGCAAATCAAGAAAATATTCTAGTTAGTATCATTAATAAATAAGTGGAAAAAAGATGTAGCCTGTAAATAAGATTTACGGTAATTTTTCATTTTGAAGTCGTTGGTTTTGGATTTGGTAAATATTCTTGCTCATCAATCACTGGGTAAAAGTTATTCTTCCATTAAATTTATCTCTCAGTAACTGTAATATTTGGAAGGGACTGTGTAGGGCAATAATAGCTCCATCAAGATCTGGAATCTGTTCTGATACTTCTGAAGCAATAGACAGAAGACGTCAGAAATCAGAAGTGATTGACCGCAGTAAATACCGTGATTTGACGGCAACGGTCATTCTTTGTTTGGCTTGATCGTGGGGGACAAACAATATTTAACTATTTTAGTAAAAAAAAACCCTTCTCCGTAAATCTTTGTTTTTACATGCTCGGATGCCTGGGAGCTTCTTTTATTTCTAGATTATTTGGAGGTATGCCGGCCTCCCTTCAAAGAATAACAATGCCGAGTCCTAGTCTTGCTCTCATGAAGAGAAATTGTGGAGCTGCCATAACTTCTACTATTTTTCCTCCATGTAATTAAGTGAGTCTCATGATCATTGTGGTTAATTCTATTGGATTTAGTTTTAAAGAAAATTCAACCAAGTTACTAGCATGAGATGCACGGTGGATTCTCGGATGTGGTGACTTCTTTTGGGTCGTGTAGTGTTTAGACACTTCTATCGGACTGCTGCAGATGATCTATTATCATCTAATCCTTTTTTCTTTTCTTTTTTGATAAGTTCCCTCTAATCCTAATTAACTTTTTAAAAAATTATTATCAAAACAACCTCTAACACAAATGTTTTAACACACAAAAACAAGTATGTGTATGTGTATGTGCATGGATGATTCTCAAGTTAGTATATATATGAGTTAAAAATAAGAAGCTTTTGATGATGAACACTATATTTTTAATTACATGTGCAGAGGCAATTTATACAATCTTATGTAACCCTAATTCTAGACTAACAAGGAAAGTAATCAAATCACAATTACAATCCTGATTTACACAATTAGTATAATTTTATTCCTAATAGTAATCATAAAATATCTATAACGGGGACTCAAATTGGAGCATAAACATCTCGAATGCCCAACTTGTCGAGTGAGTCATGAAATGCTTTGACTGATACACCCTTAGTCAGAACATCTGCGAACTGCTCCTCAGTCGGTACGAATGGGAAGGCAATCAGGTTTGCATCCAACTTCTCCTTGATAAAGCGCCGGTCAACTTCCACATGCTTCGTACGATCATGCTGTACTGGGTTATGTGAAATTTCGATAGCTGCTTTGTTATCACAAAACAACTCCATAGCTCTTTTCGGCTTGAACCCCAAATCACGCAATAAATTACGTAACCATAACAACTCACATACTCCATGTGCCATACCTCTATACTCAGCTTCTGCACTCGACCTCGCCACCACCTTTTGCTTTTTACTCTTTCAAGTGACAAGGTTCCCTCCAACAAATGTAAAGTAACCTGAGGTCAATCTCCTATCAGTAATACAACCAGCCCAATCTGCATCAGTATAACCACTCACCTCTAGGCAATGATGTTTTGAGAACATAAGGCCCTTCCCAGGAGCTTTCTTTAGATATCGCAGGATTCACACGACTGCATCCATATGGTCTTCACTCAGATTATGCATGAACTGGCTCACCACACTCACTGCATAAGCCAAATCAGGTCTAGTGTGACCCAAATAGATTAATCTCCCAACTAACCTTTGATACCTCGCCCTATCAGTCGGGATTTGATCATGGTACTCTGCTAACTGGTGATTCTGTTCAATTAGTGTATCAGCAGGCCTGCAATCTAACATGCCCGTTTCTGATAGTAAGTCTAGAACATATTTCCTTTAGCACAAGAAGATGCTGCTACTCCCCCCGGCTACCTCTATCCCAAGGAAGTATCTCAAGTCACCAAGGTCTTTCATTTCAAACTCTGAAGCTAACTGCTGCTGCAACTCCTAATTTCCTCTCGATCATCACCTGTGATCACCATATCATCAACATAGATGATCAGTGCCGTTACCCTTTTGATGCTTAAGGAAGAGGGTATGATCCGAGTTGCTTTGTTTGTAACCAAACCGCTTCAGTGCCTGAGTAAAGCGCTCAAACCATGCGCGGGGGGACTGTTTCAAACCATAGAGTGACTTCTTCAACCTACACATAACATTCGTCTTATTAGCAGTCTCATATCCGGGAGGTAGACTCATACACACTTCTTTAGCCAAATCTCTATGTAGAAATGCATTTTTTACATCAAGTTGTTTGAGAGGCCAATCCAAATTAGCTGCCAAAGAGAGAAGCACTATGATAGTATTGATCTTGGCAATGGGCGCAAACGTCTCATCATAGTCTATACCATATGTCTGTGTAAACCCTTTTGCTACCAATCTCCCTTTATATCTACTAACTGAGCCATCAGAATCATGTTTAATTGTGTAGACCCATTTACATCCAACTGATCTTTTCCCTTTAGGTAACACCACTAATTCCCAAGTGTTATTCTTTTGTAGAGCTTCCATCTCTTATTCCATCGCTTTTGACCACTTTGGGTCTCGTAGAGCATCTTGCACTTTGTTAGGAATAGATACAGAGGAAATCTGATGCACAAACAACTCATATGACTTGGACAACCTATGTGTAGATACATAATTGGCAACTGGGTACCTAGACTTAGCTTTAAGACTAGGTTCATATTTCTTTGGTGGTTTACCACGAGTAGAACAAGAAGGTAAAACAGACAAATTAGGTGCGGGTATTACCTCATGTTGACCTTCAGAACCTTGGAGAGTTTGGCTCGAGGAGGGAGATGAAGAAGAAGGAGAGGTTCTAGTTTCCGAATCGTATTCACTGTTGTTGTAAAAAAAATTGGCTTTCTGTCCTTTATTCAAAACGACGTCGTGCTGCCCATTTTTCCCTTCCTCCAAAATGGCGTCGTTCTGCCTATGAGAAGGAACGACGTCGTTGTCATTCTTCTTCCCTGTCTCCAGATCATCACAGCTAGGAACGATGTCGCAATTGCTCTCCTTCCCCTTCCCCCTTTAGATCACCGCATTCCGGCGTTCTGCCCTCCATTCCCGATCACCCACTCCGACCCGAGACAGTCGGGGTCCTTGTTTCTCCTTCAATAGGCCGACCAGTTCTGCCCAGATCAATACCGCCGACCTCAACAAGCTTGGCGGGTTGATCTTCATCTGTTTTGGTGCCTCCACCAGTTCCTCTTTCTTTTTCGTCAACTGCGTTCCCATCTTTTTCTTTTTCTTCTCGGTCTCTCTCTTCTATTTCTCTAGATGTGTTCCTTTCTTTTTCTTCTCTTTATTTTTCTTTTTCTTCTCTTTCCGTCTCTTCTATCTCTTTGCCATCTTTGTCCTCTGTATTTCCGACACTGCCACTGACCATCTCTTCAAAATAACTATATTGTTCCCCCTGAAGAGAAGGGTGAGTGGGAGAAAAATAGCAAGCGTCCTCGAAAAAAGTGACATCCATCGTTACCTTAAGACACAAACCTAACAAAAACACACTTCAAGACTTAAGTAGGCAATGCACCCAAAGACTTGAGTAGGAAGATTATGAAAAACAGAAAGAGATACATGGGAAGAGAGTACCTTAAGGGGAATCTGATTTTGGAGAACACTAGACGACATCCTATTGATAAGATGAGAGGCAGTGAGAACTGCTTCTCCCCATAAATACTTGGGCATATTTGCACTAAAGAGAATTGAACGAGCAACTTCAAGAAGGTGACGATTCTTACGTTCAGAAACTCCATTCTAATAAGGGGTTTGAGGACATGTGGTTTGATGTATGATACCATGTGTACAAAGATACTCCTGGAACTCATTGCTCATATATTCCCCCCTATTGTCAGACCGAAAGAGTTTGATTTGACCATTGTACTGTGTATGAATCATATTTTAAAAATTTTTAAACGCTAGGAACACAGCATCCTTGGACTTCAGCAAAGCAATCCAAGAAACACGAGTACAATTGTCAATAAAAGATACAAAATACCGCATACCAGAAGGACTAGGATCTCATGAGGGTCCCTACAAATCAGAATGAATCAATTCAAAAGGTACAAGACTTTTATTTGAAATACTCAAAGGGTAGCTAACTCGATGGCTTTTGGCCAGAACACAAGTTTCACACTTAAAAGATGACTCTGAAATACCCAAAAAAAAAGAGGGCATAGACTTTCTCATATTACTAAAGGAAGGATGACCAAGGCGATGATGCCACAACCAGACTTCATTCAATATCGCTGCTCAGAACTCGAAATCAAAACTACTAGGGCTTCTTCCCTGGTGTTATCCTCGCATACAACTGATCTAGATGAAACAACCTCCCCCTCAAATCTCCTCGGCCAATTATCTCCCTTGTCTGAAGATCCTGAAAAATCACATACATGGGAAAAAAGGTCACAGAGCACCGAGATTCAGTATTTAATTGAGGAAAAGAAATTATGTGATGTGACAAATTAGGAGCATATAACACATTCCTAAGTTCTAAGTTTGGTGTGACTCTAACAGTTCCTATTCCTAATACAGGAAAGGCTTCTCCATTAGCATTAGTAACTTTGGACACTGGTGGGATTGAGAGAGAGGTAAAGATGATTTATTATTGTAAGTCATATGATCAGATGCACCAGAATCAATAATCCAAGTATCTTCCCCAACAAAGTCAGAGACAAATAAAGCCTTACCAAACTTACCTCTTCTAACAAAAGAAACTGAAGCATTACCCGGCTTCTGATCTGTTTCCTCCATATCCTGGTAGTCTGGGTTCTGAATTAAATTTGCAGCAGTAGTACGCCCATGTTGGTTAGGTCCCGACTTATTCCAGGTGTTTTGTTGATTCGGATACCCATTCAATCGATGACACTTAGTCCTCCAATGACCATAATTCTTACAGAAAGTACAATATGGTCGTGTTCCTCCTTGAGAACTTAGTTGTGGTCAAAGTTGTTGGGGTGGTGGTACATATATTGACTGTGAAGGCTTAGTTTGGACAATGAGACTTGATAATTTTGAATGGATTACTTTGGTGCTATCAAGTTGAGCCTCATCTTTGCGTATATATGCAAAGGCATCCTCAAGGGTGGGGGGAGTTCCACGTCTGAGCAACTCACCCTTTGCATTAGCATGCTTGTCGTCGAGACCATGATGGAAGATATGCAGCCTCATAAGATCCTTCTCTTCATTGTGTAACTTGATGTCATCAGCATTCTTCATCTTGTTGGGACGCCTTTGATCAATTTCCAGCCATAATCCTTTGAGGGCAGCATAGTATACTGCCACAGGCCGCCCATCCTGAGTCATCATGAACGCCTTGGTATGGAGTTCATGTATTTGAGCAAAATCTGAGTCATTCAGATACAACTGCTTCAGAGTGCTCCAAATTTCTGTTGCAGTTTCACACCCAATGATTAATTGTACTTCCTCATCCGTCATGGCCTTGTAGAGCACAGACATCACGACACCATTGTGAGTTTTCCACTTTGCATATCCCACATCTTTTTCATCCGGTGTCTCAATCAATCCATTCACATAACCCATCTTGTCCAGACCACAAAGATAAGCAGTCATCATCTTCTTCCATGTACGATAATTGCTGCCATTCAGCTTGGCACCCCCAGATCCCCCTCCTGAGGATTCTTGATTCACAGATATCTCCACCTTCTGCACATCAGTGGTCACAATCTGCTTGGAACTTTCTTCTCCACCCATGATACTTGAACTACAACAATCTACTTGCGGAAGCAACGAACACGAAACCAAGACCAAAAAATCCGAGACCGTATTCTTGGATCTGATACCAAGTTAAAACTAAGAAGTTTTGGAGAATAAGAAGCTTTTGATGATGAACACTATATTTTTAATTACATGTGCAGAGGTAATTTATACAATCTTATGTAACCCTAATTCTAGACTAACAAGAAAGTAATCAAATCACAATTACAATCCCGATTCTATACAATTAGTATAATTCTATTCCTAATAGTAATCCTAAAATATCTATGACTCACAACAATATGTACACACACAAAGGCCTATTTCCCCAAATTTAAAATTTTCCGGCGGACTTTCACCATTTCATACTACCATGCTATTGTTCAACAATTAGATGCCAAAAACAAAAAATTAGTAATTTCATTATATTGTTTGTTCATCTAAACTGTGCAAACAAATATAATATGTCAACTAAAATTTGTTTGAACATGATGAAATAATGATAACCAATATCACTAGATTTATTTTTTGGTGGCAACATAGTGGAAAAGTTGGTATTAGAGTATTATGGCTCCGCGTGAGTAGGGGTGGATTCGGTAGAAAACCGACGACAAATTCCATCAACCGGGTACCGACCGAAGTTGGTTGGTTTCCCAAATCTGCAATCGAAACCGAGCCACTGTCGACTGTTACCGACAGATTGGTATACTGAATTTTGGTTCAAATTTCGGCTCAAATTCGGAGAATTTGCCTGATCTTGAAATTAGGCTCCACCACCAAGATAACACCGATCACAATCTTGATCACACTTTCCTCCATCTGCAAGCCCTAATTGAAATTAGAAACGCGGAGCTATTCCTCTAGATTACCTCAATCTCCATCGTCATCAACTCATCACTTTGGGTCTGATTGGGAGGGATATTGCAAATCGGGTCAGAGGGGAATTGAGTTGGGTTTTGGGGTTGAAAATTAAGGTTATTGATCGATTTGAAGAAGAAATTGAATCGTGAAATTGGGGGTTTTGGGGTTGAATTGAATTGAGGGCTTGTGGCAGATGATTTATATACTAAAAAGAAGAAGATGATGGGGGACGTGGAACTTTGCAGGTTACCAGTTGTGTGGCAATCAAACAAAAAGAAGAAGATGATGATGGAATTGATAAAGAAGAAGACGATGATGGAACTGGAAATAAGAAGAGAAGGAGGAAAGAAGATGAGAAAATAAAGAGAGAAAAAAAAATGATGAATGAGGGCAAATCCAGCTGAACTTGTTTTGTTTTAATTATGTGGTGTATGAGGGAATAAATATAAAGTTTGTGCATAATATAGTAAGACCAGCTTGTGCTCTAGTGGCCAAGAGGTGGAGATCTTGTGCAGGAGGATAGGTGTTCGACTCCTATCTCTTACCAAGTTTTAAACATTTTGTATACTATTCGGTTGTATATGTATATACGGTCGGTATGGTATACCGATATCATAGTATGAGGATTTGCATACCGTAGTCGAGCCAAAGCTTACTTGCAGTACGGCTCAGCTGAGCCGAAAAGTCAATAAGCCGAATCTTCAGCCCAAATCGGTTCGGGCCAGCTCAAATTTCAGTTGGTTCAGTTGCTTTGGCCCAAATTGGAAGCCCTACAGGTGAGCATTATCTTTCCGGTAGGTCCTCAAAATTGTAAAGCAAATGAATTAGCTAGTTGTGCATTATTTGCCAATTTGTGTATGTTAGAATACACATTAGTAAAGACTTCTTATATTATTTTAGGATCTTTTTGTCAGGCTTATTGTAATTTGGGAGTTTAGGCAATATGCCCCCCCCCCTCCGCGCCATTCTATGATTTTGCATATGGTTATGATTTAAGGGCAGTCGTTTTGGCTCTACCTCAAAAAAAAAAAAAGAGTAAACGGTTATTGATTTGACTATGTTTTATCTTAAATGCGTGAATGAAAACTAAAGAACGAATGTGGTTATATGATAAATTTTATAGTCATTAAATTTCCAAATTGAAAATTACCACTGCGAACCTTTCTAGTGTATGAATGGGTCCTTACAATCATGAGGGCAGGAAAAAGAAGAAGCAAATGGATAACTCTAGAAAAGGTTTATCATAGATGCACACCGCACTACATAGCTACTAGTGCTAAAGTACTATTAGAAGTTGGTGAGTTCTTTCCGTATAAGAAAGGTACATGCATATTGCATGTATGTTCTGTGATATCATCGTTCTCGAATTCAAGTCTTCAGCCTCAACCACCCAACTTTTCCTAAAACGTCAGTATGATTATCCCCTGAAAAACCAATATGAACTCACTCCTTTTGCCATCAGTGGTTTGAAATGGGCCATTTGATCGAGCTGTCATAGGCAGGACTCATGTACCTGCTGGGCAACAACTCATATGAAGTGTGACATTTCATAAATCATTGATCACACAACTATCTGGTGTTTGCAGCTCTTCGATTTCTTACTTGAAACTGGTTTGGTTTTTGGGGTGCGCAATGATTCATATCTAGACCATAATAAAGGGGAAAAAGATAACTTCTTCGATTGAACAATCTAGATCGAGATGTGTTTACGCGTTTTGATTTGTATGTATTCACTAAATATATGGAAATGATTTAATTGAAAAAAAAAAATTATGGAAAAGATTGTGGATAAGGCTAGATGCATTTTCAAGTGGAGGAGTAGCTACAAGTCAAATTTCATGCTAAATTAAGAGAATCGGCTGGTTTTCCTTTTTGTAAGTTCACTGTTGGAGTTGACAACCCCACATTTTAATCATGCACTGCCCGCTACCCACCACGCATATGAAAGCTAGCGCCCAGCGGGTTTTAGGGTTTGAGCATGAAGCCATGAACAGTGTCTTCAAAAGGGGGATCATTAAGTTTGTTTGGCCGTCCAATTATTTTTATCATGGTTGTAACTTAAAATAAAATAAATAAATAATAAATAAATAATAATTTTTCACATACAAAACATAAAATATTTTGGTATTTTGGTTACTAGTTGTCACGAGACATAGCCGCCTCATTGAAGACTTTTTCATTAAAAAAATAATAATAATTCCCTAGTATGCATGTGGGAAGCAAGGTGTAGGCTTGACAGCCGGAAGGGTTGATAGTACAATGCAACCGACTATAGAGCAAAGAGGGTCATCGATTTATGGCGCTGTACAAATGATTTTAGTTTAAAGTGTTTACCCCCTTAGTTCTTCTTCGTGAAAAATAGAGGCAAATATGAGTTGTTGATAGAATGCAATACCTAAATTTGTAAGTAAGCAGATTGAATTGTATTTGAAAGATTTTTCATTTTTCCCCTAAAAAAAAAAAAAAAAGATCATGAATCCCTCACTTATGTGTCTAAATTATTCATCACCCTAGAAATTAAACGCTCCTCAAAATAATTGAAGATCGAATTAAATCTTTGTTGTAGTAGCTCCCATCCCCTTTATGTAAGTCTCAGTTCCTTAAATTTCCTTCCTATTTATGCAGCTAGCTAGCACTAGCTACTCTAATAATCAAACACCTCCACAATAATTGAACTGTAATAAAGCTAGCTAGCTTGGTCTTTAGCTGTATATACAATTACTGAGATCGATCCGCTCCTCGATTTAGTTGCTGAACACTATGAATGCTTCTGTGGATTGCAGTCGCACACATTCCTTTCAAATCTCCGTCAATAAATTAGCCGATCGATCTTTTGTACTTTTTGATAAAGACTGGATATAGCTCCCCAGCTAGCTCTATACCCCACACCATTCATGAAAATTTCAAGCTCCAAACAGATCGGACATTCATCACTGCCTTGATTTCATACATATCTAGCTATGTGCTCCAAGCAGCTGCCACATTGGCATTGCCTCTGAAAAACTGAGCACAGAGGCTTCCACGCGTTCTTTTATATAAGCACACACATCTATATTGACCTAATTAATTTGCTCACCATACGTACGAGAGATCTCATGATCGATCATGGTCGTATATTCATTGATACCAGAAGGAACTGGCAGGGGTCCGTTGAATTTAATGAGAGTGCGAACTACTCTGATATCGACGTCCATTCTAGAAGGTGCGGATCTGTTATGGTTTTGCATATCCGAAGATCGATATGCATATTACTGGAAACCAACGCTTTCAGTCGTAGTACTGCTGCTACTGTATCCACGAAAATTCTTCGGTGCACGGCGGGTGGAAGTGCACGACAATTTGAGCCATACGATGGAAGTGCACATCCCATCTAAACCGTATGATACATGGGCTCGGCTATCAATATATGGACCATCCAATCACCTTTGCTGCACATGGGCCGTGCATGTACACCGCTGTGTACTGAAGTCTCTCCGCTGTATCCATCAGCAGCAGCATTCAAGTTTCGAATTCAGAAGTTTCTTATGAGAAATTGCCGGTACTGGCCTGCAGAACGACGCTTATGATCGTAATCACGTGCTTGCATCAGGGCTACTTCATTTAGAGAGAGAAGGATTGATAAAGACGGTTTGCACTAATTAGGAGAGTACAATAGTTTTAATTTATGTCATCTTTATACTTAAAAAGAGATAGAGAGAGTTTAATAATAAGTTAATAACCCGTTTATCTAGGTTTTTGAAATTTAATCAAATAGTTGAATTGATTACTAGCGGCGGTCGTATGTAAAAGTTTTTCAACCCGAGAAAGTCTTGCATAGGGCATGCGTAAAAGACACGTGGTAGGGCTGCCCAGTTAGGTTCTTAATAGGAGAGTATTTTGGGTATTTCACTTAAAAAAAAAACATAAACAGTTTCAGAATACATGTAAAGTTTGGTGTGTTTTGATTGGGCAGCCGCACGGCCACGTGGTGCGGCTGCTGTATGTATGAATTTTTCAACACATAATCCAGGAGTTACTTGGGCTCCACTTCTAATTGACTATACACATGTACTCCACGTTATGTAATCGCAGCATGTAACAACATATGCTACTCACTTACACTCTATTTATAGAAAGCTTATTAGTAACCAAAGATTACATAAATTTGACATCGTCGACTCACCAGGCAACAATTGTTGAGCAATTATGTGTCATCTCAATTCGTGTACTTAAAGAAAGGTCGATAAATATAAGAGATAGAGACATTACATATATCTCTTGGTCTTAAGTTTTCCTTAATTAGTCTACCAGGAAGACTTAGGGGGGTATTGTATTAGGATTTGTACAGACTTTTTGAAAAGTCCACAAACTCTTTAAAAAGTTGATAGACTGTTATGGATTTCTTAAAACCATTGATTTTAGC
Source organism: Rosa lucieae (assembly GCA_024704745.1). Classification (NCBI taxonomy): domain Eukaryota; kingdom Viridiplantae; phylum Streptophyta; class Magnoliopsida; order Rosales; family Rosaceae; genus Rosa; species Rosa lucieae. The sequence continues at coordinate 20,030,128 of CM045493.1, read as the reverse complement.
AACAGACTTTTATTGATTCATGAAAATCTATATACTTTATTATGAATGACTTCTACAGATTTCCTAGAATGTACAAAATATAAAAAATATATAAAAATTGCAGCCCAAACACAAAACATAATAATAACTTGTTGTCTCTTCAATGCTCCAATATCTTCTAATAAAAATTGACTCAAATAAATAATTGTTAGTCTATCTAGCGAGTTTGTTCTCATTCCTAATCTCCCAACAACATAAATATACAATATAGATCACTTGATGTTTATGGTTAATATTCTCATCAATTTTGTTTTCGCCGATTAACATATATTGTAGCAATATTAGTCAATGTCTTGATCTATAATCAATCAATTGAAATTCCATTGTTCAACCTTTTTTTGAACCACAATATAAATTCAAATTAATGAGAATAATTAATTAACAAGATAAAATTTAGTATGGTTCAAGGTCTTAGGGTTAGACCACAATATTTGAGTTTTAGGGTTTCATAAATCATTTTTATTGCTATTAGAGTTCGAAGTATCACAATTGAAAAAAAAAAAAAAAATCACATTCAACAACTATAATGAACATGTTGGGTATCAAAAAAGGCTGATATCATAAAAAATTAGAGAAAAGACAAAAAATTAAGAAAGAGAGATGATGAAGGACAAACTTCTTCGTGCGTAGAGAGAAGAACTTTGATAGACGTTTTTTTTTTTTTTGAAGAGGAAACTTTGATAGACTTTTTTAAATCTTTGGTCTGGAGGCTGGAAAATTATTAGAGTTTGGTGTGTATAGTTAACACTACAAAGTCCATGATTATCCATGATTTTCTAATTCTATAAGTATGAATGATATTTTGAATACCTCTGTACTTTTATTCATTTTTAAAAGTCCTAATTGAATACCCCTAGATTTTGGTGGAATTCATGAAGTCTTTAAAAATCCTAATTGAATACCTCAAGACTTTCATGGACTATTAAAAGTCTATATTGAATACACCCAGACTTTTAAATTCCATAGATTTCTTTAAAAGTTCCACTAATTCCATATACAATACACCCCCCTTAATCTAGATTTGGAAAGTACGACAGTGGAACTTTTCATACTGATATTGAGGTATAAGAAAATTTTTACACTTTAATACAATATGAAATGACACATAACTAAATTTCAGGCGTATCACATCTTTAACTTTTTTAATTAAAAAATAATAATTCATCAATATTTAAAAACTGGAGATTTTAATGAATAGATACACCGGTAACACACCATATGTTATTTCAAGGATATAAACACATTCATCACACAAAATATCTGAGGTTCAATGCATGTAACCTTACATTTGTTATGAAGAATGTGATGAAAGAAATGGGTATATCTTCATCCCTTATAAAAGGGACCCTAAATGTCAGACAATTTAGTATACAAAACTGTATTTTAATGTTTTGTTTTTAATTTTTAATTTTCTCTTCAAATGTCTAATTATGATTTGTGGGGAGATAGGGATCGTAGCAGTTATACAAGTTCATGGCATGTGCCCCAATAATGATAACCTCACAACAACCAACCAAAGGGAAAGATCTTTCAAGTTTCATATATCGCATTCCATGATTATTATGAATCCCATTCTTTAATTTATTGGGCAACTGATTATCTCTCATAAGTTTCCTCTCATGCATGCTTCACCATGTGACTTTACCTGCTTGTAGTGGCAAATAAAGTGTTTGCTTATAAGCCAAATTAGTTTTGATTATGCTCTAAATTATTTGCTTCAATTAGTTGCTTATAGTGAATTCAGGTTCAATTTTACTATACTCCGTATGATATACTTTTAGCAACAAATTTACCATCATAGTTTAGTGCTATTGCTTCCGACAATGTACATGGTGCGCCCGACAAAGCCATAGTGTTTGATCATTTCCCCTATATTTTGAGATGCTCCTCTCCAGATAGCAAAGTTGCTCATAATAAATTTAACTTCAAGTCGTTATCGTTCAATTTAACAATCAATTCTTTTCAGTCGATCTACTTGAGTGTTTTTTTTTTTTTTAATTTTTTTCTATTTCCTCGTATGTTAAGAGAGTTTGTCTGATATTATAAAGGAGCTAGCATTTTCCCGTAAATAAGTAAGAGTGGAACGGAGACAGTCGCTTATACTCTTCACCATACACATAGCTCAATTTATACATTTTTCCCATATTGAATTTTCTATTTTAGTAAAACCTAATTTAATCTTGCTGAACTACAACTACACAAATCAAAAGTACAAATTACATGTACAATTAATATTTATAATTAAGTATCTGATATACGATTATGTGCACATACGGATATAAAGACAAACTATGATCCTCAAATCATAACCAGTTATGATTATGTCAGTATATGCATCCCTAGGGTTTGGACATGTTAGGCCGAGTAATTTAGCTAAAACGCTAAACCCATCATTGGAGTCTCTTCTTTTGGATGATATGTTTCATACTTTTGGCCTAGCTTTCCCACCAAATGGTGGAAACGATGATAAATAAATCTTTCTTTGTTCTTCATCAAATGCTTATGAAACCCACAGCTGTGTAATTAAGAGCCTACCTGAAAAATGTTTATCAAAAAGTTCTCATTGATTATTGCCAACTATGATATCCAGTTCTTTTGCAACATTAAAGCTTATCCACCACATAGCCTCAATTATGCTAACTAATGTTGGTCCTTGACCTTTTTACAATTTGAGAAAAAAGAAGAAGAAAGATTCAAATTTGAGAAGTAAACATAAGGGATAAAATTTGTTTAGTCTCTGTAATTTGTCTCTCACATCGTTTCAGTCTCTGACATTTTAATTTAATTTGAAAACTCCATAATCTCACAATTTCCCTCTAATAGGTCACTTCCGCGTCAAATTAGGAGTTGGCATTGGGTGAAATGTCCAATATACCCCTATGTTATTTTTTTTTCTTTTTCCTTTTTAATTTCTTTTTTCCTTTTTTTTCTTTTTTCTTTTTCCTTTTTAATTTCTTTTCTTCTTTTTTCTTTTTCTTTTTTCCTTTTTAATTTCTTTTTTCCTTTTTTTATTTTTATTTTTTCTTTCTTTCCTTTTTCTTTTTCCTTTTTAATGACCATCATATCCTGCTGCATCAGTAGCGCCACATCGGCGAACCAATCCAGATCGACCCTAATCCCCAATTATTGTTCTCCACGTCGGCGGCTATTTTTCTTTTCCATCACTATTCTTCTTCTTCACTTCTGGTTTTGGTCAACTTAGCCATCAAAAACTACCATTTCAACCAGACCCAAAATCCAAATCACCATTTTGAGCAAGACCCAAAAACCTCATAGTCTGAAAAAATGGTAGTTTTCAGTGAAAAGTTTCCAAATTGAGGCCTGATGTGGAGAGAGAAAGTGGGATTTGACTGGGAGAGAGAGAAGTAGGCTGTGAAAACAAGAGGGGAGTGGTTGAGCGGCGAATTTCCGAGCTGCTTGGGATCTGCTTATGTTTGAGAGATGGCGTCGATGACGAGGGCGGATCCGCTAAGAGACAAAGGAGGGAGATGGCTTCAGAGAAGGTGAAGAAGTGATCGATCAGCTCCTAGCCTCTTGCTTTTGCTCGATGACCATCTATACACCGCCAAGCTAGGACTTTGTTGGGTTTGGTTTCAATTTGGGGAGAGAAACAAATGGGTTGTGGAGTTTGACCGGAATGAGATTGGTGGGTTGAGGAAGGAGAAAATAGGTAGAACAAAAAAAAAAAAAAAAGGAAAAAAAGAAATTAAAAAGGAACGAGAAAAAAAGAAGAAAAAGAAAAAAGAAAAAAAATTAAAAAGGAAAAAAAGAAATAACAAAGGGGTATATTGGACTTTTCACCCAAGACTAACTCCTAATTTGACGCTGAAGGGACCTATTGGAGGGAAATTGTGAGGTCGGGTAGTTTTTAGATTAAATTATAATGTCAGGGACTGAAACGATGAGAGAGGCAAACTATAGGGACTAAACAGATTTTATCCCTAAGCATAAAATCAAAATACTGGTCAATTATTTGTTGGAATAGCTCAATAGCTTCGTGTAATATGATTTTTGAACTATTAATTCATAAATGAAGAAGGGATCCTGTATAAGATCGAGATTTCAATGTGCATGAATATCTTTTTAAAATGTAGGCAATCGAGGTTGATCGATCTGAAGGTCTTAAAGAAGATCTAAGCAGATATGAAGCCCTACACTTTTGCTAAACTACGGTTTTCAGAAGATCAACTTGTTAAGTGTGTGTGGATCTATCATGTGGGGGTGTCCAAAATTCATGTGCAAACTCTATTGGAAAATTGAAACTTATTGTGTTGGTGCTCAATAATACTGAAGATGTGAGACATCTCCTAGATAAACAGGGAAATTGCTTTTTGTAGTACACAAAATAATTTTAAGGGTTTTGTCAATTTTTTCTAGGGTCATTTATCCCACTTACCGTATTAAGTTTTTTTTAATTCTCCCTTACCCATAAAGACTCTAATCAAGTCTTCCCTTATACCCAATATTTGTTTTTTTTTAGACTATTTTACCCTCACCCCTTTGTTACGTAGAGAGAGAGAGAAGCCATAAGAGACTTCACCGGAGTCTCGTAACCGGCCGCCACCCACCGGACTTCTTTGAAAACCTCGCCGAAGGTCTCTAAAGAGGTCGTCGAAGATCTCATAAGTCGCCAGGAAGATTTATTGCCTCCCAATAGAACTTTATTGGGGAGGGGGGGGGGGGGCAATAAAAGTTTATGAATTGTCTCCAAATAGGTTGTCAGATATCTCATTTGGGACCGGAAAAGTTTATTGCCCTCTAGTAGATCTTTATTGCCCTCCAATAAAACTTTTGGTTGCTGGAATGAGAACTAATCTCCTTAACATTAGACATTAGACAAATAAAACTTTGATTAAGGAAAAAAATGAAGAGATTAATCAATTCAAAACATTTATTGCCCCCCAATAGACTTTTAACAGATCTCTATTTCCCCCCGATAATTTTTTTTTTCCTTCTGGGCCTTATGCCCCATTTTACCAAAAATAAATAAATTTTGATTTGGGCACCCACGTTTTCTCCCTTCTCATCTTCCTTCTTCGCAGGTTGCAGACCTAGCCGACACTCAATAGCTGAACAACCTAACCAAACCATTTAGCAAGCAAACTATAACATGGAAATTCAACTTAACCTTCTTAAATCTCCACTCTAATCATGTAATTCATTCTATTGGTCCAGTGTTTTGAAAGCTTTGACACAAATCAAACATGAAAACTGAGCTCATAACTAGGCCAAAAAAAATTGAAAAATATTCTGACTTTTTTGTTTTCATAATCACAATCAGAAGAGTGTTGGAACAGAGAAAGGTACCTCCAGCGATAGTTTGAGCAACAGAAGCAGCCGGTAGAGAGAAGGAGGAGAGAGAGAGAGAGAGAGAGAGAGAGAGAGAGAGATAGAAGAATAAGAAGTCGGTGCCGGTAGAGAGAGAGAGAAGAAGAAGTAGCCGGCAGAGAGAGAGAGATCGATGATGAGAGAGAGTGTGAGTGACAATTTGTAATTTTTTAGAGCCCAAAATCGTCATTTAACTGTTAAATTGGATTAGTGGGAATAAATTTTTTTTATTGGTGTAAGAGCATCTCCAACAGTAGGAATTACTTTTTAGTTAAATTTAGCTAAAGATGTGAAATATGGCTATTGATTTAACAATATTGCTCCAGTAGTAGTAGCTATTTGTGTGGTGACCCGAGAGAGGGGTCCCACAGCGCAGCGACCCCGAGCTAATGAGAAACTGACATGTCACAAATAACATCCCGATAACTCATCAACCCGAAATCGCAAGGCCTTTTGGGTTTAGATTGTTGGTTTACAAAACACTTTCTTGGACAAATCATTTTAGCAACCGAACAACATATTTTCAAAGCGGAATTTAAAGTGGGCTAAAGGATTTTGGCTTACAATAGGGGCCCAATTTGAAAATAACAAATCACCAATTTTATTTATGAGAGACGTGCCCCAGGGTTGCGGGTCTCCCAAAATTTTGTAAATAAGTGAGTAGAAAACAAACAAACAAATAAAAACTAAATAAATAAGTTACTTTAAAATCTGATAAGGGACCAAACCATTCTTTAGATAAAATTAAAGAAGAATGCGCCAAGCCGGGCCATGTGCCTCCTCTGTACGCTCCTCGACCACATGCTCGAAACCTACACACTGTTGTAGAGGTGAGCTTTCGTCCTCGCAAGCCCAATAGGGGACGGCCAATCCATGCTAGGTTTGAAAAAATAATATACTTGAAAATATTTACTATATAATATCGTGTATGTTTATCAAAAATGTTTAAAAAGAGGCAACCACAAACATTTATTCTCTTTGATAAAACATATGCAACATGCTTCACATAACTTAGAGCTCCGAGATACTTACTTGCCGGCTATAATAAAACAAAACGGTGACCGACCCGATTTGTCATCCTTCTAGAACCGGCCAACTACTCTGTAGTCCTTGTGACGACATGTCTTGAAAGTGTCCGTTTTCTGGCTCTGAGTCTCCTATAACTGGTTCATTGTCGGTACTCACCATTCCTCGACAAACATAAGAGCACAGCCCCCTCCAGAGGTTTACGGTTATCGACACTGTGGGATCCCTAGGAATCTACGCATCTAGGTCCCATTTACTTTCAGGTCACAAGTACAAACATACGATGGGTACAGTATCTCAACATGCAAGTCTAGCCTCGGTTTTCGCAATAAGCAATTATCAGTTATGGAAACACGGATATCACAAGGCAGCGACTAATGAACAACCAAAAATGTACTTGCAGACAACATATTATTATGCTAGAGCATTCCACATATAGAAAAGCCTCTAACAAGGAAGGGACAGCTCACCCTATGTGGAATTGGAGTGTTCGTCCACACTTAGCTTTGTTTCCGACTTTCGATACTTCATCCAATTCCACGTGCACACGCTCGAGTCCTTTAATAAAAACTATTTCCGATAAGTAATCAATGTTACAATTTCAAATTGTTCAATTCCTTTGCAAGTTACCAATTTATCTCTAACCCATAATTAATTGGCTAAATACTGGTTACTACCCTGTGATTTAGGTCCAAAATCAATTCAGTCCCTGGACTTCTAATTTCATCAAAAACACCCCTGCACTTTCAATTTTGATCTAATAGATCCAATTCGTTAATATTATGTTATGGGTTCAAGTTATAGTTAGATTATTTGTTGAAAAACTATTTATTTTTAATAGTATGACTCATTTCTAAATTGACTATGCAGGTCACCTCGACGTCACATCATAAAACATAGGCCATATATGAGCCACGTTAACAAGTTAAATAACTCAATTGTCGGAAAACTAACAAATTGGACCTATTAGATCAAAATTGAAAGTGCATGAGTGTTTTTGATGAAATTAGAAGTTCAGGGGCTGAATTGATTTTGGACCCAAACTATAGGGTAGTAATCTGTATTTATAATAGTAACCATTCCCGAACAATTCACTTAACGTAGTAAGCTCATTCGGGATATGGTGATCACACTTCTTTCCATATTAAAGTTTCGGTCAACAAGTTTGACCTCATTTTATTTTGCCTTTAAACTTTAAGCAATTAAATAGCAACCACCATTCCCGAATAATTTCATTCTACGATAAATCTGAGATATGATAGGTTTGGAATATTTCTATTCACGGACCCTAAATTGAACATCCCACATATTAATTCACTTATCAAAATCCGGTCCATACTTATTTACTACTTTTCTCATGCATTTGACCAAACCACCGATTCCATTGTTATTTTACATTTTGATGTCGATAACAAATTCATCCTTTTAATTCTCAAGACAATTCTCCTCTATTCAATAATCCGATCCATACTTAATCATGCCAAGTTTCCAACATAATTGTTAATTCACAAAATCCTTTAATCACTCAAGTACCACAACCAAATTTATATCACGCATAGTCAATAAAACCATAACTTTGATCAGTACAAACAGTACACGACCAAACAAATTCCAAAATACACAGTCCCTTACCATTCTTTTTTTCCCCAAAGTAGAGATCATTTTGTCGTAGCAGCATTTCAACATCACTGACCATTCGACTCCCTAGCAGACAAAACATGATCAATACTCAACTCTCAACAGATTTCATATCCAAAATAGGATTCGAGGTTCTTACCTTTCCTCGATATCAATCTAAACTGTCCCAATAGCTCTCTCTATTCCAAAGCTTCCAATCACATATTCAAAAACCTCACACAGTCCAATTTGATAGAATTATCTCAATCCAAATAAAAATGAAGCCTTGAAAATGAAGAGAGTGATGAGAAATCCAGCTTACCAGATGAAAGAGTAAGCCGGTTGCGCCCACGGCGTCGCTGGGTAGCTCACGCACTGGCGGTGGCGTCTGCGGTGGTTCTGGTCGGAGTTAAATTCCTGAACCATGGAGTTTCTAGTAGAAGAAGGCGTGCTGTTTTCATCTATGACAGTCGTGTAGCCTGAGATTGACTGAAGGTTGGAAAGCAAAGACATGCAGAGTCGTGGGCTCTGACGATGAGGGTGCAACGTCGATCGGAGATAGAATTTCTGGAATAGGATGATCGATGTTAGCTGGACTAAGCGATGGTGGTTGTGTGTTGAAAAGACTGCCTGAAAATAGAAGTTTTGGCTAGACAAGGCGACGGGGACTGTGGTGGTCGCTTGAGGTGACTATAGGCGGTGCATGTCGACTGCAAGCCTCGGGTTATGGTCAGTTTTGGGCGCTGCGTTGATTGGTGAAGGCGGTGTAGAGATGGAGTCTCTAGTGGTGGCAGAGAGAAGGAGAGCGAAAGAGAGAGAGGTCGGGTCGATGCATGGCTTTGATTTCTCTTGGGTTTAGGTCGCATTTTGGTGCTGTGTTGATGGGTGGCGGCAGTTTTACTAGATAGTGGCTGGAGATGGGGTATTCCGGTGCTACAGTGGGAGGACGAGAAAGAGAGAGGTCGGGGAGGGGGGGGGGAGAGAGAGAGAGAAGAGGACGCGGCTGAGGGAGAAAAGGAGAGAGTTTAGGTTTTTGGGTCTCCAATTCCTATATATACTTGCGTGTGTGAAAGGTCGAATTTGCCCTTTCGACGAGTTATGCAATTCTGCTAGCTGATTGCTTCTGGGTTTTGGGCTAGTAACTTTCCTTTCATTCGTCCTTTTTGTAATTTCTCAACTTCACCTAGAGTCCAAACTCGATTTCTTTAAAACTAAAAATTCAAATCTTCACTACAACTCAATTCGCATTCCTTTCAAATTTGCTTCGATGATCTTTTGCTTCAATGAACTTTAGTAACCTTCTAGGCCGAAAACGAAGAACTCTGGGCTGAACTTAAATCATAAGGCCCATTAGGTGGTCTCGACATTAAAACAATGTCCAAAGTCATTTTCTCCACTTAAATCACCTTGCGGAAAAATTTTATAGGTAAAAAATTACTTTCGGAAATTAACTAAAATTTTCAAGGGCTCACAATTTGTAAATAATATACTAAATTTTATCGAATCATAAACTGATATGTAGACAAAAGAGGAGAGAGAAATATTACTTTTGCTTTAGTTATGCAAGATTCTCTAGCTAAATATAGCTAGCAATTTTAGCTAAAACTAAATTTAACTTGGGTATAGCTAGTTTGTTGGAGTTGATTTTTGCTTTAAAAATAGTTATATATAGCTAAAAATTGAATTTAGCTAGTCTGTTAGAGATGCTCTAAGTGGGCTAATTTTATCCTATTTTAGTGATATGGGTCAAGGACCCTAATTTTAAATTAAATTACATGGTGGAGTTAAAAAGAACATAATATACAACATTTACGATTAACATTGTTTCAATACTTCAGTTTCTATAACTAGTTGATGTTAGAAAATAAACGATCCAGAAATTACAAATGTCGTTATTCGGTTTGCCTAAAATTTTAAAATGCGAACTCGTGTTCTTCAATGTAGCAATATAATCAATATTCAGGGAGAAAACCGCCATGTTTTTGGATCAAAAGACTCTTCTGTCTAATCAAGACTCAAGAACATCACATATGAAGGACAACCCATATGCCTTTGCCTTAGCACAAGTCAGGCGCATTGGGAATCCCTTTTCCAAGATTATAATGATAATCATCTCTTTAGTCTAAAAAAACTAAATGGATAAAGTCAAAAGCCAAAATGGGGTAGCTAGGTTTGTGCTGGGCAGTGGTCACATTGGAAACCTTCATTATAAAATTAAAGCTCACCAACACATATAATCCTTGCTACATTATACATTTGTATTTTATTTCCAAATCAAATCCCATAGGAACTTAAATCTATTCATGGAGTATGGTCAAAGGCAGGTAAGCCCTTTAAAAACCCTAATAATATAAGTGAAGAGGGTTCTCTTATTGGCAACAATGGCCTTAGCATGTATCGTGTTCCACCAACGGCTACTTCCCACGTGGATTTTTGTGTATGGGTGTGGGGGATACACTAATTGACAGCTTATATAGTGGGTACAAAAACTAATATAGAAGGAGGAGGAAAAATGATTTGGTTGCTAGTTGCTACCAATACCATTTGCACTTGTTTCCAATTCTTCTAATATGTCCTCAAGCACAAGAGCATGATCTTTGGCCTATGCATGAGATGAAAGGGGCTCAATTTTATACATTATAGTTATATAACAATGTTAGGGACTTAGGGTGATGGTAAGTAAAATTTGAAGGCTCTAACTTTTTTTTTTTTTTTTTTTTTAAAAGAAGGCTCTAACTTTAATATAATATAAAATATAGAGTTCAGGTGTCAAACGCAACATGCACATACTTGACATATAATTTATTTCCGAATTTGGCTAGAATAAACCCAACATGACAAGCAAAGTAGACAAGAGGAAACTTAGTAATACAAATAAAAACCTACTAGACGTAAGACTTTCTGTACTACATACCCAAGATTTCTTATCAAACTTAATTAGCTTCATTTTCAAGCCTTACTAACACTTCAATATATGTACAAGTCTTTTGACCAAATTCAGACGAAAAAAAATGTAACTATTTTTGAAACTTGAGAAATAGATATGATACTGAAACTTGAAAGCAGGCTGTACTGATCAATTTATCATAATACTTAATTTATCAAAAAACAATTTTGCCTTGAAAGTTGAAATGAGCTTTGAGTCAGCCTGACAAGCAACATAGGCCTAGGCTAGTAAGCAGGGAAGACTCACGTGCCACATGGGACATAAATAAAATAGAATTAAAAATCACCAATTTTTAATAATTATGCATGTTATTCCAAAAAATTACCTTACACCTTACTCAACCAGTCCCAGCCGGTGGCCGGTGGATCCAACTATCTCCGATTACTATAATAATAACAAGACGACGCCGCAGAAGCAGAAGCAGAAGCAGAAGAAAAAAACAGTGTGAACCGCGAGCAGAAAAAGCAGAAGACACCGACTGAAAAAGGACTTTCATCTGGGTTTGAGCCGAAACCCAGTTAACGAGGATCGTAATTAAGCACTTAATTACCTAGGGGCTTTTTCTAATTACGTCATTAAGAAATCTCAGGTCAAAGGATTTTACATCCATGCAGAGGATTTTTTTAAATTTTTTTATTGTGTTGTTAATGGCGGGTTGCCGACGAAGGTGGAGTTGACTAATGCCTTCCCCAATCCCCATTACTTGGTTTGATTGTTACGACGAGATTGTTATTACGGAGGGTGTAACGGCGTTACGGTTTCGAGGAGGTGCACGTGAGTTTCAAAGCCTGTCAGAGTTACGGTTTCAACGACACTGTCAATTGTCAAATCACTACCTTTTTGGACAACGTTTTTACCCTTTTTCAGAATTTTTTTTTCAAAAAAAAAAGAAGAAGAAAGAAGCTGCGGGCATTATTTGTTCTTTTCGTTCTTGTAGAAAAAAACCCAGTCGGGCTTATCTCCAATAATGCATTTGGAGATGCTGTAACTATGGTCACGGCCTCACGGGATCTGACATTTTGGGAGAGGTACAGGAATATGGATATAGTTAGGTTTTCATCTTTGTTTTAAGCAGAATCAGGATTTTCTCTCTTACTGTCGTTACACTCTACTTTACGACCTCGATTTTTCATTTTGCACTTCCATAACACTTTGGAAACTATTTTTGTTTTTATAAAAAAAATCAATAAAATCAAAAATAATTTAGTCTTACATTTGTATCAAACACACGGACAGATGTAGCAACACTTAATTAAGTGCTTCTCCAATTTTTTTTTTTATTGCAATAAGACATGAATTATTCTGATTATATAAGTGTAAATATGATATTTTGTCCTTTACTAGTTAGTTTTTTTTTTAATTTAATTTTATTTTTAGTAAGGGCCGGTGTGACTACCCTTAAACCTTAATTAATGAAACTGCCGAATACAAAAGGAAGCATTAAGCTTAAACCCCTGTATACAATAAGCACCTAGAGGCTAGAATACATCCCGAAATGACATTAAGAGTCCCTATCAAATATATGTATTCAAACAAACACCAATTAGCAAAAAGTGTACGATTGAAAAATTTAGCAAATTTATCAAACGCATTAATGGTCGGCCTAATTCTTTAAAAAAGTAATGAGAAAGCATGTTCAATATTTAAGCACCTCAAAACATCAATGTCACCCAACTAAGTACTTGAATTATACACATCTTTCCGCGCATCAAGATGTCCAAACTCTCATTCTTTAATTAGTCGATCAAAATTAATTTTCTCTTGCGTGGAAATCAGTTAGACAAAGTAGACATCGCCCAAACAGAGTAATGTAACGCAATTAGTATTCAACTATTGATTTCAACGTCAAATTAGGTTGACATGCATGTTCATTCTGTTAGAATAAAAGTCTTGCATCCTAATCACTTCTCTAAGACGGAACTGTTTAATAATTGCAGCTTGATTTCATAGTCAACCAAATAGGGCCCTAAGACTTGCTTTGGCACTTAATTAGCATGCGAAAACATAACCATCTGCTCCTAATATCTATCAAAATATTAGTTTATTGAAGAATTGCATATGCAAATTTTAGCTTGGTACGATAATAAATGAAATACTTAAAAAGTCAATATGAGAAAATTAAAAAAACCGCATCAAATAAAATACGAGGTTTGAGGATACTAATAGGCTCTCGTTCTCTCTCTAAAAAGTAGGGTTTTTCCCGTAAAGAATTTTTCTTGTCCTGCGGCGCACCCTTGTCTGCGAGTGGCATGTGCAACCGGACGGGCTCTGGCCTTCGTGATGATACTTCTCTCAGATGGCGACGATGGTGGTGGCCGAGATTGGGTCGCTGTTGAGATTGAACCCCTCAATCCCGATCGGATCTCAAGTTCAGTGGGTTGGATGGCCGGATAGGCAACGGTGCTTGGCAAGGGATGGCAGGGGACAAGCGGTTTGGAGGGATGGGGTGAAGGTTTAGTGTCGGTGCAGCTACAACGTCGATATGTGGTTCTGGTGTCTTGACTTTTTTGTTAGTGTTTTGGCTGCTTGGATTCAGATCGGTTGGCGATCTGCCTCTTTGGGTGGCTGAGCTCTGGACTGAGGTCGGGACATGGTAGGCGCAAGGATAGTGGCGCTGTGGTGGTGGCGGCGTTAGTGGGGTTATGGTGTCGATGGATTGGGCTGGAATCCTGTTTGTTCCTTGCTGGGCCTAATGGTTATTGGGCCAGGGCTTGGGCTTTGGCTCTAAATTTATTTTCCTTTATATTTTATTGTTATTTCTATTTAGTTAATTGTGGCTTTATGCCAGCAATAAGCCCCTATCACTTAATGGTACGGCGAAGTGGGATTGGTCCTAGCATGCACCTTCAGTGTGCCTTAGCTGTCTTAGCGAGGCGGCGAGCTGTTTACATCAAATGGACGCAACCTCCTAGTGGCAGGATGAAATTGAGTGTCGCCGGATATATCTTCGTGCGGCAACATAGTGGGAAATCTGTGATATTTGTAATGATGCTTATTCGTTATAGAGTAATCTTTCCGTTATGTCACTGCTTTGTTAAAGTAAATAGAGTAGCCAATTGTGCACTCTTTGCTAATTGGTGCTTGTCAGAATACATACCCTTAGTGGAGACTTCCGATATTATTTCAGGATGTTCTCTTTATGTTTATGCTTATTGTAATCAGGGGTTCAGGCTCTACGTCCCCCCCCCCCCTTGTATTATGCAGTATCATTAATCAAAACTTGAGGGCGCCGCACTAGCCGCCTTAAAAAAAATAAAATAAAATATATAAAAAATTCCCGCATTTGTTTATGTTTCATTAAAAGTCAACATGTATCTTTGTTATTTGGTTTGATACTTTGACAAAGACCACACCTTGTTATTTTGGAAGAAAATTATATAATTTGAATGATGTTGTACAATGTGTAAAAAATAGTCGAACTTAATTCAACGATCTCATTGCTAGTAATTTTCAACAATTTTTTTTTTTTAAATTCCAGTTTGTTTGTTATAATCTATGCGGCCGTTAGTGTTATACTCTTCAATTGAACTGTTGATGTTGAGCTTGACAAATGCATTGCTAGACTAGCCACATTTACACTAAGGGTGTTTCTAGTTGAACATCCAAATTTGATATTTGGATCTCTTATAGTTATCAAACCTTTAATTCACTTTTTTGAATACTTAAAAGCTTAAATACATGTCCTCAATTTTACCCCAATAACCTTCAACAATTAAATTTGTATTTTCAACAATTTACTTTTTTTTTTTGCCTCTATCAATTCAATTATGAAGAATTTTGTGAGGAGCTGTCTACATCTTTGGTTTACTTTCAGTGATAGAACCAGAAAGTGATTATTGGAGGGGCTGAACTTGTAGACAATTATATATTTTTTTTTGTTAATCCATATCATAGTTTTTTTGTTTGTTTTAAAATATGGATGGTTCTGAAAAAGACTTTGGTTCTCAGATAAATAATATATATAGATTAAATGTAATTAAAAGGAGTTGAACTTGGATCTTATTATTATTATTTTTTTGAATTAGGGAAAATTTATATTCGTCATAAGGCAGAATAAACCGTTACATAACCTTCAGCTGTCATTTAAGGCCATAGACAGACAAGAAGCTAGTGGTAGTACCCACAAGTGGTACGTACATATAATCCTTCTCATTATACATTCAAATATGTAGAGGTCGCGGAGACCCTCCTTTGGTACTACTCCAGAGGCGCTAGAGATACATAGAGTGCACACCGGTGCTTAGCTTCCTAAATATAAGGAATTTATTGTAATTAGACAAACTAAAAATATAGGGATGGGCCTAGGGCAAACACCCCAACCCACCATAGAAGCCCAAAGAGGATAGCCCCAGGAAAAGAGGCTTAAACTCAGGCCCAGCAAAAATGGGCTTGGCTTAAGCCCAAATTTCATCTTCCACACCAACTGGCCGCGTGTACAGCTCTGGTGCATATCCATCGGTCTCCTCCGCCACTCCCCAATGCCATCTTAACGACCCCTGCTGCCACGCCCTAAGTGGCAAAGCCCCATGCCGAGCCGCGCCGCTACAGAACCCGCTGCACCACGTCGTGCTCTTCGATCCAGGATCCTTCACCGCCCCCCAGTCCCCTCCGACTCGTCCTACCTAGACGTCCCTCGATGAGGCACCATTCCTGCACACAACCACAGCATGGAAGACCCTTCGTTCGGACTTATCGCCAAACCCATCCAGCCCAAACACCAAGCCAAACCTTCTCAAAGAAGCTCTCAGGCACATCCAGATTCCCCATCCAACAACAGCCTCTTACCGGTGAGGCAAACCCACGCCGACCAAGAGCGCCGCTGGACGAGAAGAAATTTGCAACCCTAGACGCCGAGCAGTTCAAGTTTGGCGGAACAACAAGAAAACCCCCTTTTAAAGGAATATCATGTCCAACGATCAATGAATTAGTAAAACTGCACCAAATTATTCAATAAATTTAGTTCAAGGAAATTTCAAATTAGATTATTTTAAATTTACTTTTGTATTAAATGATGGGGTCATGTATAGAAATTAATTATTTTTACTTAATTTTTTTAGATAAATTATAAAATTATATAGGTAATACAATGAAATTTTGAAGAATAAATAAAACAATTTAATCTAATGTTATATTAATGCAATTTTCTAAAAGAAAAATTGAGTATTATATTAATAGAGGAGGTAATAAGAGTATTTTATATAATATATATATATATAATGTTTTTCTCCTTATACGAATTGAAAGAGTTTATTGGCAATTGAAAAAAAAAATAGAGATTCAAATATTAAATTTAGAGGTCTAATTAAAACCATCCTTACAGTAATTATTTTATTCGATTTATGACTCTATAATCTACTCGAAGAGAAGTTAAGTATAATTATAATTATAATTTAGGAAGGCACGGATCTAGTCTCTATAAAGAAATGTAACAAAAGCCATTTTATTCACAAATCAAAATGAACTTGATTACTTGAATAAGGAAAAAAGAAAAAGGAATTACTATCATAAATTCATAAGCAACAAAAACCTTTAAATTACATGGGGCTGAGATTTGTTGATTTTGTGCAGCTTTCTTGTTCCAACACTGTTCCTTTTCCCTGTACTTCTAGGGATCGATGGAATAACATTAAACAATCCCCCCATAATTTGCCAAAATAACTGTTCTCTCATTAATACGCCTACAGTCGTACCCCGTCCCATACCCATCATTCACAACGGATAGGACCAGACCCCACCAAACCACAACGGATAGGACCAGACCCCAGTACCACAGTACCAGACCGGACCAGAGACTAGGGTTTGGTTGCAGCTCCGGCCTTCCACCCTGTACCACTGTACTCTTTCACAAAAAAACTGAGACCACTCCCCCATGTCAGTTATAGGTCTCAGAACTACTTCATGCAAATAACCACACTGTCACCAAGTTGGCCAAAAAATTAATCGGTTTATCATTCATTGAGCTTAATCTCTTACTATCAGTGACCAACAGAACACGTATTTTTCATTCAGGAAAGAAAGTTAAAAGATTAATCTCTGTTATTATAAATGGAAGCCAAATTTTGGTGTTAAATATTTCACCAAATTTTAGATTGCCATATATGCCATTTGAATAAAATAAATTTATTTCATATAAAAGTCATCCAAAATGTAATTATGGTAAATAATAAAATTAAATAATAGACAATTAGAAAAGAAAAGAAAAAAAAAGTGTGCCAAAAACAAAATTTCAATCTAAAAATTGCTCAGAGCAGTTTTCTAGCGTTTATTCTCTTAACGCTGTAATTTGAGACAAAAAAGACAAGAAATTCCTCTTGTATTACTCTAAATATCGCACGGTATAACGCTAGTAATAATAATAATAATCTAGAGTAAGGCCAAAGTCATTAAATCGTCTTAAACAAATAACGGATAAATATTGTATGAACAATGAAGATTGCTTTTCCGTGACTACTTTGCAAAAAAAAAAAAAAAAAAAAAAAGGATTACTGGGGAGGCCGGACTGGGTCGGTGACCATAACGTGGTAACGGGACAGTGATAACCCAATTCCAAGAGGCTCAGTGGGCCCCGTTGACTTGTTACTGTTGAGGGGTTAAACAACCTCCACTTGCCAGTCATCCAGAAAAAAAAAAATGTTAATCCCAATGGAATCCCATACCATCATAATATTTAAAAAAAAAAGGAAAAAGGAAAAAGTATTATTATTGGTTTTACTAAATAATTGAGAGAGGAGTCTGGACGGAGGTGGCTCTCTATATGAGGGAGAGGGGTGGTGTAGGATTAGAATTTGGCTAAGAAGAGTGAGAGGACTTTTTGCAGTAGCTGTGTTCTGTTTTTGGGGTGATTTTGAAGAAAGATAGGGAGAGGACATAGCAACTAGTTTTTCAAATAGTTATAGCAATAGAGATAGAGATAGAGATAGATAAGTGAGTAAATCCAAATCCCATTAAGGGAAATGGAAACATGGGAAAGACCAAGATGAAAAGGCCATCTGCTTCCAATCCCAATCCTCTTCTTGTTTTGTCTTTTTAACCATCACAATACCAGTATCTCTATCACCGCCCCTATTTCCAGTTCATGCTCTTCTTCCATTTTGCTAAAATCCCAAATCAGAAACAGAGACAAGGAATCCAAAAAATGGTGACTGGGTGGAGAAGGGCCTTCTGCACGTCTATCCCTAAAGACAGACACACCAAAGTTGTAACAGAGAAGCAGCAGCAACAATGTGAGAACACCAACACCAACAATAGCCAAAGCCCCAAAATCACCTCCAAATTCGGTTTCTTCTCCTCCTCCTCAAACCCATCCACGCCTCGCCTTCAATTCCAGCCGGTGTCGACTCCAAGCCTCCGCTGCCGAACCACCACCGCCGCCGCCACAGCACCCACCACCCCCAATTCTTCCCTCCCCAACAGCCCAAAACTGCAATGCAACGTCCCTGCCACCCCGAAAAAAATGGCCGACAGCCCCAGAGTCTTCCACCGATCCAACCCCTCCTCCCCGAAATCGCCTTCCAGCTTCTCCCTCCTCAAATCCACCCTCCGCCTCAACAAAGTAAGCACATGATTCTCTCTTATCTAGCTATTTTGACATTATTGTGAAAGCACTTTATATTTCTTCTGTTACCTTTTTTTGCTGATGACGGTTTCTCCTTTTACCTCGTTTTCCAGAGTAGATGCGGAATCTGCTTGCAGAGCGTGAAAAGTGGTCAAGGTACGGCCATTTTCACCGCCGAGTGCTCCCACTCCTTTCACTTTCCTTGCGTCGCCACCCATGTCAAGCAGCAGCCCCTCATGCTCTGCCCCGTCTGCCACGCCACCTGGAAGGAGCTGCCTCTGCTCGAAACTCTCACTCCTCGCACCAATACCAAGCCCGACTCCAAGCTCAGAGACGTCAAGATCAAGCCCTTGAGGGTCTACAACGACGACGAGCCCCTCATGTCGCCCACCTCCGGCGCCAGGTTCAATCCCATTCCGGAGTCCGACGAAAACGAGGACGAGAACGACGCCGTTGAGTTCCAGGGCTTCTTTGTCAATCCTGATACGAATAATGTCTGTTCCGGGAATCGCAGGAGTGTGGAGTTTAGTTTGCTGCCTGAATCGGCGGTGGTGGCGCTTGGGAGGAGCTTCGAGACTTACGCCGTCGTCTTGAAAGTCAAAGCTCCGCAGCTTGTGGAAGGCAGAGCGACGTCGTCGTCGCGACGGCCGCCGATTGACTTGGTGACCGTGGTCGACGTCAGCGCCAATACCAGCCGCGCCAGGATTCAGGCCACCAAACGCGCGTTGCGGTTGATCATTTCTTCTCTCTCCGACGCCGACAGGCTCTCCATCGTGGCCTTCTCGTCCACCTCCAAGAGGCTGCTGCCGTTACGGAGGATGACGTCGCCCGGCCGGAGATCGGCGCGTCGGATAGTCGACGCGCTCTGCGGCGTTGGCCAGGGGATGTGTGTCAACGACGCGCTCAAGAAGGCGGCCAAGGTGTTGCAAGACCGCCGGGAGAGGAACCCCGTCGCTAGCATTATGCTCCTCTCGGACGGCGGCGGCGGCGTTTCCGCCAATCAGAAGCGCTCCTCCCCGGTCGTGTCCTCCACGCGCTTCCCCCACCTCGACATCCCCGTCCACCGTCGGATTAACCGAGACTACCGACGACGCGTTCGCCAAGTGCGTCGGGGGTTTGCTAAGCGTGGTGGTGAAAGACGTGAAGCTCCAGCTCAGCGTCGTAACCGGTTCAGCCAACGCCGAGATCGCCGGCGGTTTATTCTCTCACGGGCCGGCCGACGGCTCTCGGTTCCGGTTCGATCCGGCTTGGCGACCTCTACGCCGGAGAAGAGCGAGAGCTGCTCGTCGAGTTGAAAGTCCCGGTCAATTCCGGTGGGTCCCACACCAAAACGCGATGATGTCCGTACGGTCCACGTACAGAGACCCGTCGTCGAATGAGCTCGTATTTTCCAAAGAGCGGGCCCTCCTCGTACCGCGCTCGCAAGCCGTCCGATCGCCTTCTACCTCTTCCTCCAACCCCAACATCCATCGGCTGCGAAATCTCCACGTCACGGCTCGAGCCGTGGCTGAATCGCGCCGGTTCTTGGAGCGAAACGACTTCTCCGGCGCCCATCACTTGCTGACTTCGGCTCGAGCTCTGCTGCTCCAGTCGAGCTCGGCTTCGGCGAAGGAGTTCCTGCGCGGCTTGGAGGCTGAGCTGGCGGAGCTGCACCGTGGAAGGCAGCACCAGAGTGTGGCCCAGAGGCAGAGAGGGAACGGGCAAGTGGAGGAGAAGACGGAGCCGCTAACGCCGACCTCGGCTTGGCGCGCCGCCGAGAGATTGGCTAAGGTGGCTATAATGAGGAAGTCCATGAACAGAGTCAGCGACTTACACGGCTTCGAAAACGCCAGATTTTAGCTTCTTTAGTTTAGATTTTTTTTTTTTTTTTAATTTTCATATATTTTGTAATTGTAAAAGAAACAGAAATATAATATGATATTGGTGGGAAAGGAAATAATATGAAAAGAGAAATGATTTGAAACGTGGGCCCGTGCCCGGGCCCAGGCCCATAGTAGTGACAAAGCGGTAACGGACGGCCAGGCTCTTTTGGAAAGGAACGGATAGTGATAGTGGCAAGCGAGGAGTGGAAAAGGGCAATGAAAACCCCACAATGAAATGAAAAATTGGGTGTTGTGTTGTGGCCATCATTTACTATTGGTTTTGTCTCTATTAGATTATTAGTATTCCCAACCCCCAAAACCCAGAAAGACCCAAAAATCTGAGTACAATTATTTATGTATTTCTAAGAGGAGGTAGGGAACGGTGGTATTTGGATTTTTGTAAAAAATAATTATTGGGTATTTTGTTTTTATTTGGTTGTCGGGTCTGATCAATAATGAGGTTGCAAGTGATGGGTTTTTGTGTGTGTGTGAGCTGTTGTTTACTTGTTTTGGTAGTACCTAGTGGTTTTGGTGGGGGTTTATTAGGCAAAGGGTATAGCTAATGGCTTACATGATGAAGCAAAAGGATAACGCCAAGGACCAAAACGCTTATAACAGATCAAATCACTTGGTTCTTCCATCTGCTTAGGAATTTAGGAGTGGTGGGTTTTGGCATAATCATTGTCATTTGCTCATAAACAAGTTGGTTTAAATGATGGTGTTTGTTTCTTTTGACATTTTTTTTCGTAAAAGGGAGGTTGGTACTAGATAGTGTACAATGTATATGTAGTCAAATTCGATCATTTACATCCTTTTTGAGCCACCTCATGTGTGGAGCACTTGTGAGATTCATTTAACCCTATTGGAACCAAAAGACATGCTTAAAAGTATAATGTAATTATTTGTAATGCGTGTGTGGGAAAGAGAAAGAAGATGCGATGCACATGTTCCCTTATCCATGATAGTTGTGTACAAGAGGAGGGGTCATTTTCCAAATCGATGGAATTTCTCAATGAAAGAAATGGAATCATAATAACTTGGATACGATGCATGCACGTTTGTTCAACAGGTATTTCATTACCCATCCAAGCGGTTTGCTTGAATTGCGCTTGATCAGAAATATTGAGAGAAAACCAGAAAAGGAAAAGAAAAATAGAATTCTTGGGCATTCAAGAAAAACCAAGGAAAATATTCCACATGCCTATCGAAGTAGTTAGGACAATATTCCCATTTCTCAAGTGAAAGAAATGGGATGATAATAACTTGGATAGAATGCCTGCACGTTTATTTCTTAAGCATACCCATCCAAACAGGCTGCTTGAATTGCGCTTGACCAGAAATTTCAGAAAGAAAAACCCGAAAATGAAGAGAAAGGTAGACGTAGAACTCTTGGGCAGTTGGGCATTCAAGAAAAACCAAGGACAATATTCCTCATATATCAAAGTAATTTGGATGCAAGACCCCCATTATTAATTCATATTCTGTAGTAAAGGGTCCCTTGCACATATCATCAAGACCCTTGCACATATCATCAACACTACATTTAAGTTTCGGAATTGATACTTCGATAGGTCATTTCCTCTGGCCTAAATCAATCATGTGCAGTTAGAATTTGACACTCATGCAAGAAAGCAACTTGCATAAATCAACATCCCCGTATTAAACCGGAAAATGATCACATACTTGGTATTACAAATCTCGCGCGTATAAGAACACAAATTAGGGAATCTGAGGATGTATGATTTGGTTTGCTTAGATCCAACATCTAAACTAACAAACTTAGGGTTTGGAGTAACGGGTACCGTCTGGATTTCCAATTGGTTAAGTAGTTGATTTCTTTAAGTTCATGCGTATAGTCGTTGGATCCAAGAAAACCAAATTTTGTAGCTAAGATAGTCTTGTCTCTCAGTCAGTTACAAGCTTCGATTTATGGAGCTGCTTAAGATCTGCAACCCATAGCCAGCAAATAATCATATACTTAGATTATGGACCACTTCATTGCTCTAGTATTAGCAGACTCCACATAATGCGAGTACAATCAATCTTACATTAGTTTACATGACTTTAATTACACGTTAGTAAAAGATAAAGGTGAAAACAAGAGGTCCTGAACACTTTAGAAGCCTAAATCTGCGTGAAAGAGAGAAAGGTAAAAAGGAAGTGACAGTAACTTGAGCTTGAAAAAGGGTTTCGATTTCTCTCAAGACTCTTCCATGGTTCTGGCCAGGAGCTCTTTATTCCACTTTAGGGGTACTACTGATGATTTCCTTAAATTGCGCCCACTTTTGAAGCCCTTTTAAGTGGAGGGTATTCACCAGTGTGACTTAGTTTTTTTCTATTGCTGCTTTTCAAAATGCGCATCTCAAAGCAGCACAACTGAATTATAATTAACCTCATCGATAAAAATAAAAGAAACTGAATTATTATTAAGAACCCAAAAAGGCACATCTAAGGGACTAATGGATTATGCACCTATGGTTAAATATTTCACCACCAAGATATGATTACATGTGTGTGGGGATAGCCTAGTTCCCATAATGTGTGACAAAATGAAGTATTCCAGAGTCGGTCCTCTAGTTTTACAAAGAAAAAAGGTATCGGGTTTTAGTACTATCACAAAGATCTAAGCTTTGAAAGAAATCCAAGATGATTGAGACTTCACTAAAATCAAGGAGGAAAACAGATAAGAATCTAACCAGCATCCAAAATTTGTTTAGGGCAAGAAATTAAAAAAAAAAGAGTGAATTAAGATACTAAAAGATACACATGTATTGTCTATTCTGTAAAATGAAGAGATACAGATAAAAACAGGTGAGAAAGTATTCAAGGATACCTGCCATTCTGCTTGAGCTGGGTTAATAAAGTTCAGTTCAGATGAAATAACTCTAAAGCTGTCGCCAAATACGGCTTTGCAGTACTGGCCTAGATTTGATATCCATAAATATCAAAACAGATCCAGCTCAACACTTTAATTAAGCCCATTACATGACCCATCAGGAGAAGCAGAACTTCTTCAGCAGGATGATCCAGCATGTGCAGTACTTTCGGGAAACCAGAACATGCATTCAAATTGATCACAGTGGAACTGGAATGCTTAAACTACCAGCCAGTAGAAAGAATATCTATTTACAACCAGGGCATCGATCAACAGCACGCTAGACAAACCGTCTTTTTCCACGATAACAACACATTTGAACTACACGATGTAAACATAAGCTACAAGCTTGACAAGTTTGGGTAAGAGTGTTGCAGCTAGATTTTGGAGATACATCAGAAATGGAGCTGCCTACACTGTGCTGAATCGATATCTGAAGGACAGTAAGGGCATTTGAAGGTTTTTGTGCTGTTCTTTGACATCTTTGTAATAGACTGCTTGCAAAGCACGTGTCCACATGACATCAACATAGGTGGATTTTCATCAGTTGCTTGTTCCTTGGAGACTGGACAAACGAAAATAGAATGGAACTGAAACTCACGGTCTAACTCCACCGGCACAGGCAACTGCTTCATAGTTTGCCATTCATTTCTCTTCCCTACCATTACATTCATAAACTTGAGAAGAGGTGGCAACCCCTGGACCCCAGCAGCTATAGTCATGCTCAATGGGCTCTCGTAAGACTGGCCAAGAATATTGCAGAATTGCCTGGTTAGCTCCCCAGCCACTTTGTCCCAATTGGCCTTGGATAATAGGTGAGAGTATGGCAAGTTATCAAGCTTTCCAGTCCATAGAAGACATACCATAAGCTTCTGAATTTCAGCCATATGGTCAGAAGCAAAAGGAGCAAGGAAAGTTCTAGCATAATGAAGAGCTCCATCTCTGTCTCCCTTCTGCAATATACCCACGAACTGTAGACTGTGAAGTTTCAGCAGTAGGTCTGATCCATTTGGTTTGAGTTTATCAGAGTTACCGATGGCCCACTTCAGTGCCGGCTCTAAGTTCTGACATTTCATTGCTTCAACTATCTGAAACATCTCCTGAAACTGAGATTTCATAGCAGCTGCAGATTCTGGTTCTTCAGCCTCCCTTAAGAAACAGTCTCCAAGTTCAAAAAGGCCCTGCCTATAGAAATGACTGCCTATTATCTCATTAACTGTGTGAGCATCAAACTCAACGTTTCTATAAGCCTTGGCTATATCAGGATTGAAGGTTTTCTCGAGAAGCTTTGGATACTTGCTCAATGCCAGATTCAGTTCCTTCTGGGTGCTTTCTGTCTGACTGAGAGGTGCAATGTCTTTTATCTTGTTTTTGAGTTCAGCAATGGTAGATTTCAAATCAACCTGAGATTCACACTCATTAGATGATTGTATTTTCTGTAACGTCTCCTTGATTTCTTGGTCAATCAGATCAAGAACTTCTTGAGTTTTGGAGCATGATAGCTTTTGTTTCTTTGTAACACGATCAAATGCATCTTTAATCAGCTCCATTAATTTTATTTAACCGTATAGTCTTTGATGAAAATATAGATGCAAAGAGATCTGCAAAAAAAAAAAAATGGAAAGAACACAGATAAGCTTTAAAATGTGATAGCATACACCATTCGGCTTAAAAATGCTTGTCATGAGAAATCCAAGGCAACTGTCTAACATGTTCTTACTTCACAAACATGAGAAAAAACATTATGAGGGAACCAAATTTTTTTAGATTCATGCTTCACATTATAAAAGAACATCTTCCCTTAAATGGTGAATGCAGTCTTTACATGAGTATTCTTACATGATTTTCATAGTGCCTGTAACTTTAATTAATCATCTTACCAATCATGTAATTATCATGTTGGAACTCACTCTATTCTTTACAACTTCTATTTTTTTATTTGTCAAGTCTGTGAATAGTATTTGTTAAATATGATTTTCATTGATCTGTATGCTTACAATTGTACCATTATATAGCTAAGATATGCTCTACTGTTACCAACATAATTCAATGCTATAAATACAAATATTCAAAACTAATCTACAGTTACACAATCAGTTTTGATTGTGGAGAGGTTACACAATCAGATTTGATTGTGGAGAGGAAATCAATGTAGGAGAGTGATTTTCTCTAACACCCCCCCTTCAAACTGGGCGGCTCAGGACGCACAAGTTTGGTACACAGGAGATTATGGCGCTGCTTGTGAAGTGGTTTAGTAAGAAGATCAGCTGGTTGATCGACGGAAGGGACAAAATGAACCTGATGACTCCCAAGAGCTACCTTTTCACGAACAAAGTGATAATCTAACTCGATATGCTTGGTGCCAGCATGGAAGACCGGATTAGAAGCCATGTATGTGGCACTTAGGTTATCACAATAAAGCAGAGGGGTACAGAATATGGACACCAAGTTCATATAGTAAAAAGCCTAACCAAGTTGTCTCGGCACTGGAATGAGCAAGGGATCGATATTCAGATTCTGCACTGGAGCGAGCAATGGTAGGTTGCTTTTTGGAACACCAATAGACAAGGGTATTGCCAAGGTAAATGAGATAGCCAGAAGTGGAACGGCGAGATTCAGGGCAACCGGCCCAATCGGCATCAGAGTAAGCAAAAAGGTGGGCAGGTTGGCGTTGAGGACCAAAATGGAGACCAAGGCCTAGTGTGCCTTTGACATAGCGGAGAATACGTTTGGCTGCAATGAGATGCGGAGCACGAGGTTGACTCATGAATTGTGACACAGAATTGACCGCAAAGGCGATGTCAGGGCGTGTAATGGTTAGGTACTGCAGGGAGCCAACTATCTTACGAAAGGCAGTTAGATTTTCAAGAAGATCACCATCATGTGTGGTGAGAATAGCCTTTGCCGACATTGGGGTGCTCACTGGTTAACTGCGTAACAGATCATGTTTTTCTAAAATAACATGAGCATACTTGAGTTGATTGATGTGAAGGCCGTTGGAAATAGTGAAGGGACCAAGATCTTTAATGTCAAATCCACGGCCTAAGGCATCAATAAAACTTGGAAGAAGCTGATCGCTACTGCCCGTAATGACAATGTCATCAACATAAAGTGAAAAGAAAACTGTATGTTGTCCATGGTGATAGATGAATAAAGATGAGTTAGCTCTACTATGTCGAAAACCAACAGAAAGCAGAAAAGAGCTCATGCGTTGAAACCAAGCACGGGGTGCTTGTTTGAGGCCATAAAGTGTCTTGTGAAGCTTACAGACATAGGAGGGCCGAGAGGAATCGACGAAGAGAATGAATAACAGATAAAAGAGCTTTTGGAATGGGATACTTTACAATGCCATCCGTGTGAATTCTGGGCTGGATGATTCCATCTCGGAGTCGAGTCCTCATGGGGTGTGATTGGGGCGGCGGAGGAGGCGCCAGGACTAGTGGAGGAGCTGGTGCCGGAATTGGTGGAGGAGGAGGGGGGAGGTACAACGACTGGCGATGGAGGGTCAGTGGCGACTGGAGGTTCGACGAAGACCGGAGGAGCGTCATCGTTGGATTGCTGAGCGATGGTGGACTGAGCAGGCGGCTCGGGTGCATCTACTGGTCGGTGACGGCGGCGGTAAGTCACGATCGGAGGAGCAACCGGAGGAGCGTCATCGTTGGATTGCTGAGCGATGGTGGACTGAGCAGGCGGCTCGGGTGCATCTACTGGTCGGTGACGGCGGCGGTAAGTCACGATCGGAGGAGCAACCGGAGGAACGTCATCGTTGGATTGCTGAGCGATGGTGGACTGAGCAGGCGGCTCGGGTGCATCTACTGGTCGGTGACGGCAGCGGTAAGTCACGATCGGAGGAGCGACCGGAGGGGTGGCGATGAGGGAAGCGAAAGCACGAGATTGATGGAGTGCCTGTTTGATTCGAGAGACGCCAACGGTGGATGTTGACCAGAGTGTGAACTCAGGGCATCAAGCTGCAGACTTGGACTTGGGTCAATGGGCTGTGAAATTGGACTTGGGTCATTGGGCTGCTCTGTGCGAGAAGGAAGGGCAGATTGCTCAATGTGGCGATCAGTTGGGCATGGGCCAGATGACACGGAGCTCGGCAGGATGGCCTGCGGAGGTGCAATGTTTACTCGATTGGAGAGAAGCGTGAACTTGAAGGTAGCTGAAGATGAATTAGCGTGTACCTGCAAGTTTTTGTAGGGAAAATTGGTTTCGTGAAATAAAACAAGACGAGAGATATAGACACGACCGGTGTTTGGATCGAGACAACGATAACCTTTGTGTTGAGGACTATAACCAAGGAAGACACACCCGACACTACGACCAGACAATTTGTTGGGAACATTTGTACCTAGGTAAGGAAAACATGAGTAACCAAAAACACGAAGGGATGAATAAGGAGGATGACCATAGAGACGTGTGTGAGGAGTATCCCAATTTAGAGTAGGAGGGGGAAGAAGGTTAATGAGATATACAGATGTGAGAACAGCCTCAGCCCAAAGATTGTGAGGAGCGTCTGAGGTGAGAAGTAGAGTGCGAGTGGCAATATGGTGATGTTTTCTTTCAGCAAACCCATTTTGTTGTGGAGTGTATGGACAAGAAAATCGTTGTAGGATACCTGAAGAGGCACAAAACTGGGAGAAGGCATGGTTGACATATTCTGTACCATTGTCACTTTGAAGGTATTGTACAGAACTGTGGAAAATATTGTGAATCATGGAAACCAATTTTTGAAAGTGAGTAAGGACCTCATTTTTCTGGCGCATAGGATAAAGCCATGTATAACGAGAGTATTCATATGTAAAAAGAACATAATATTTGAAGCCAATGACAGACAAGGTAGGAGATATCCATACATCACTATGAATGATAGAAAATAGAGAAGAGGCAGAAATATGTTTGGAAGGAAAAGGTAATTGATGGGACTTGCTAAGTGCACAAGTATGACAAAAAGAATTAAAAGAAAGTGTGGAACCAAGAGTAGATCCTAAACGGGCTAAAACGTAAGAGGAGAGATGACCTAAGCAATTGTGCCAAAGAGACGAGGCAACAGAGGAGAGCGCATGGGGGATTGTAGACTCGGAAGACAAGCTAAGCGGATAAAGACCATCTTTGCATGGGCCCTGAAATAACAAACGACCAGTACATAAACAATAGATTTGATAGAAATCTGGAGCAAATAGGATGAAAACAAGATTATCCTTGGTGAAACGAGCCACAAAGAGAAGATTTTTACGAATTGACGGAATGCAAAAGACATTTTGTAAAGAAAAGTTGGAAGAACTGAATGACAAGGGGAGGTTACCAGTATGGGAAAAGGGCATCGAGTCCCCATTACTCATATATACATTATGAGGCCCACCATAAGAGAGTGGATTGTTGATAGGCATAACTGTCATGTGATGAGTGGCACCGGTGTCCGGGTACCAAGTTGGATCAGTAGCATAATGGACTCCAGCAAAAGGGGGAGCAGTATTTGGGCCGAAAAACCTTTGTGGGCCTTGAGAAGAATAGGAAACCCATGTAGGAGAGAAGAACAACCTAGGAACGTTGTGTTGCATCATGTACAGAGGTTGTGGGAAAATGAATACTGTTGCTGCTGCTGAGAGAAAGGATGACAATTCTGGCCAGTGGTTGATGGTGGGAAAAGGAAGACTGCTGCTGCTGGTGCAGGATGAAGGTTTGATACCGAAATGAAGATGTAGGAATATTGGAAAAGGAAGAAGGAGAACTGAACAGGGAAGGATCCTAGGCTGATACCATGTTAAATATGATTTTCATTGATCTGTATGTTTACAATTGTACCATTATATAGCTAAAATCTGCTCTACTGTTACCAACATAATTCAATGCTATAAATACAAATATTAAAAACTAATCTACAGTTACACAATCAGTTTTGATTGTGGAGAGGTTACACAATCAGATTTGATTGTGGAGAGGAAATCAATGTAGGAGAGTGATTTTCTCTAACAGTATTCTTCATAGGTTTTGGACGTGAAAAAAAGAAAGAAAAAGAGTTAGCATAAACTAATCCTAAATTTATTTTTATTTATAACTTTTAGGTATCACTCCCGGTCTGTCTATGCTTTGCTCCTGTCCATGGGGGCCATACACTGATAATTTAAGTCCACAACTAGTTTGGTAAAGAAAGAAATAAGAGGGTTGGCTTTGTATTTCTAGTTTCCTGCCACAGTTATCTTGCTCAAGAAGCACACAGAAACCATACTTTAGTGTACCATAACAAAATTGAGATGCCTAGCTCCAAGTACATTTCTCAGTGAGAAACGTGTGATCAACTGGCAAACAATGTACATAAAGTGATAGACAAACATATTTACTAACATAATTCACAATATGATAGGAAGTGTCCAAACCAATCACCTTAAATGTTAGCAAGGGTAAAATGAGTGCTTAAAAAGAGTAAAAGATTTAAATCAGGTATACCCTCAACTTACTTTCTCACAGTTATTTTTCTTCATTGGTTGTTACTTGGTATTAGGTGTTTGAAATCATGGCATGCTCACGGCTAGGGAATGGGGATTTGACATGATGAGGTTGCTAAGTGCCCTAATAAAAGTAGTGAAGCTACATATATCAGAGACTATTTCTTACTCCAAACTACAATACAAATTCAAGGATCAATCTTTTTTAATTCCACAATATGGCATAGCAAGCGAAACAGAAAATCATGACATATAATTTGCACCTGGGGGAAGGCCAGTCATGATCTCCACATTTAGAAACCATGCCTCTACGAATCCTAACATCAGATAGATCCACGAGATGTCGCAGCTAACATGTTTACCAACACTATGTTTTTTCCTCTCATCTAATACCCTCTGTCCTCAACCTCACAGTTTGTTCCACTAGTGTCCATCTTTCCTATTATTTGTACTCTTCCAGTTAGTTTTATGATTTGATTACAAAGGGTATAGTATATTTCTAAATTACTATTCTGCTCAAACTGGAAGAACAAACTATAGATACTATTCTAATCCAAACCTTGAGCTACACTTCTCATATATTCCTAATCCTAATCTATGAAAATTCAATATAAATAAAATTTTCGGTTCTACAGTGATGCATATTATGAAATCTCAAGATCACCGCCAACTCAATCTCCATTAAACAATCACACAAGAAAAAGAAAGAAAAAAAAAATCATGTTCATATAAAATTTACTGACTTGAAAGTGAAATAACGGATGGGAGATTACCGCGAGAGATCCTAGATTCGAAGTGCGGCGCCTTTCAGTGAGAATTCTGAGAGCGGAAGTAGTAATACGAGAACACGGCAACTAACGGCGGCGACTGACGGAGGGAAACGGCGGCGACGGAGAGTTGCGGATCGGTGGAGAGAGAGAGAGAGGTTAGATTTGTGATTTTAGGTTTTATTCGCAAAAACAAAGATGAGAGAGAGAGAGAGAGGGGGGGGTTGGTAAAAAATAGTTCAGAATAGTTCAGATTTTGGAGGGTATTTAAAGTCTGTTATAACCGTAAAGGACCAAAACGGCGTCGTTCTCTGGAGTCTGGACTCTGGACTCCTTCTAGTCTCTCTGTCTCACTTCTCTTACAGCTCTCTCTCACTCTGTGACTCTGCTATAGCCTCCGCCGCCTCTCGCTCTCGAAATGGCGGGAAAGGACCTACCCGATGAGATCGCAGCGGAAATCCTCTGCTCCAATTCAGATCGGTCTCGAAACGGTGGCGTTTGATTGTCTCCGATCCAGAATTCGCCAAATCTCAGTTTCCAAGTATCTTCCAACTCCAGTCGGAGACACCTCCTCTACTTAAAATCAACGCTTGTCCACACAAAGATGAAATCAAGAAGAGAACAATTGCTCGGTGCAGGTACTGCTGGTTAGTTGCTCCTAGTTTTCACTCTATTCACATTTCAATATTTGCTTCAGAAGCATTGGATTGCTCTCATTCGCTTACTTTCTGCTGCTGTACGTTATCGGTTATTCAATTCTTCTCAAATGCATTTTCGAAACTCAATTTATCTGCACATGTAGATTCGCTTTTTCTGATGTGTCTTCATTTACTAAAATGGAGTTTGTTACAGAATTGACGACTTAACCATGGGATGGCATTTAGAATTTTTGCTAAATACTTGGCAATCTGCATTGATTAAATAATCCTTTTTTTTTTTTTTTTTGGGATTAAGTTGATGCCTTGGTTTATACGTGGTTCCCAAGTTAGATGTATGTACGAATTGGTATTCTCATACCTGCAGGTTTGCTAAAAGCGGCCTAAAGAGAGCAAAACCAGGTCTTATTTAAATTTTGAAACAGTGCAAACAACCATAGTGCCATTCCTACCCACACTTATCCATGATGCAATTCTTTGCTAGATCATTTGGTTGTTTTTCATTTTTAGATTTGGAGGATCAGATGTCACATAAAAATATAAAATGTTGAGTAAACATACAATTATCTTATGAGCATTTAACTTATTTCATTCAACTTTCATAAAATGTACAAAGATGGTGTTCTCTGATTCAATTCTATACTTATGGAGTGGAACTTCTATAAGTTATAAATTAACCGGTCAATTTGATGGAGCTGTTAGTTCGTTAAAGATCTGGTCTTTTAGATTCTATCCTACTTTAGCTGCTCCTAAATGAATCAAGGAGACACAATTCTTCCTGTTTGTCATTGATTTTCATGATTTGATTTTATATAGGTCACGGTATATATTGAAAGTATGCTATGCTTTGGTTTGATTTTGTCGGGGTATTGGAATTTAGGGTTGCACGAACAAATGCTTGGACAGTTGAAGTTGGGCATTCCAGAGGAAGTTGTTGCACAATACCATTTGTTTAAACTCAAGTGTTTAGTTGGT
The DNA here is from genome assembly GCA_024704745.1 of Rosa lucieae. Lineage (NCBI taxonomy): Eukaryota > Viridiplantae > Streptophyta > Magnoliopsida > Rosales > Rosaceae > Rosa > Rosa lucieae. The sequence continues at coordinate 19,998,035 of CM045493.1, read as the reverse complement.
CATTGATTTTCATGGTTTGACTTTGAAAGATCAGAGAATATTCTGAGCATGTGCTATGCTTTGGTTTGATCTTGTAGGGGAATTGGAATCTAGGATTGCAGTAATTTGGACGACTTGAAATTTAGGCATCGCAGAGGTGCTTGTTGCAGTTGCAGAATACCAGTTTATGACAAAAATGTTCTGTGGACTCATGTTCTGGTTGTAGCCGGTTGATGGCGGTTAACTCTCTGGACACATGTTCTGGTTGTAGCCAGTTGATCTTCTGACTCTTCTCAGTGGCCCAGTTCTTATGTGTTGATCTATTCTTGTATTTATAAACAGAAAAGTTTAATATTACGACCTAAGTTTAATTTGTGGACCTTAGAAATAAAATCACAGAACTCATGACCTGTTTTAGGAAATCGATATTAGAGAGAGAATTTGTTGTGCTTTCATTGATAATAGAGGTCTCTTTATAAAAAGAATTACAAACATAGAGATAGAGTTGTATATGAAAACATAATTGTACATTGACTGGATATTTACTATGATTCTCCGAGATTATCCTATTACAAATAGAGCAAGTAACCTAGAGTTTGGGCCAGATACATGTTCTGGATTTACTTGAACACTCCCCCTTGTGTCGCCCAAACGTGGTGCTCCAAACGTGGTGCTCCTTTCATTGTGTTAATGCTCTAGATTTGAGCGGTAGCCCAAGCCTTTGTTTAACTCTAGTTCGATGGGCGGACGGCTACTTGCAACGTTCGGAGCTCCCGCTACCTGTCAAGTGAAATACAAAGCTGCGTCAGAGGGAGACTGCGCTGGACGGTCTTCTCTTCTCTGATAAGTAAGTCAATGTATTTATGTTGACAGAGTAACAATAGGTGAGTAGTAAATGCGTCATTAATGAGAAGAGAGGAGAAAAACTTTTATAGATGGGGAAGAGGTTGATCTCTTCCATGTTTTTGATGTGGGACTGATGTGCTTCATGTAATGCCTCGTACTTTAAAGTTTTTACTAGTTACATTTTACCGGTTTTGACCGAGGAGTTGACTTTTTATTTTGTCGGTTAAATTGAGAATTTCGTTGAGAATGCCGTAGTATACGAAAAATCGAGTTCGTGGATACGTAGTTTGTGTTAATTGGAGTTTTTACGGGAAAGTTTTGACCAAAAAGGAAAGTTACTATTCCTAGTTGTTGTTTTAAATAAGTTTCTATTATTGGAATGAGGAGATAAAAAGTCAAGCAGCCCCAAATCAGGACAGACTCGACCCCCCTCCCCTTTTCTTCTTCTTTTCGCCGCTGCGCTTCTTCCGGCGAATTCGACGCCGTCCGGCCACCCCAGCGCGCACCGCTCACCATGGCATGATCCTCTCTCCCTCCTTTTCCTAGATATGTAAGTTTTTCATCTTAGGTATCCTCGGTTTTTGAGTTTCGAAGAGAATTGCAGAAATGGGGAAAACCGGAGTTTGGCTCCGATCCTCTGTTTTCCGGCGGTTTCCGGTCGGATTCCTTTGGGGTTTTGGTTGCTGGGGCGACGCTAATCCTCATCCCTAACTTCTTGCAGCTTAAATCGACCAGAGAGGTGAAATTCGAAGGTGAACAATAGCATGAACAGTAACTGACAAAATCTGAATTTTTTTGGATTGAATTTCTGATCACTTCTGCTTAGTTTTGGTTGTTGTTGCAGGTATAGAAATTGTTGGGTGTGTTGTGGAGATGATTTTGAGCTAAATGGGTTGATAGGAATTGGATTTAATTTTTGAGTTTTGTGTTAGAATTGAAGTTGTTTGGATAGTGAGATTCCTTGGAATTTTGATGTTGGAGGTGGTTGTTTTGAATATTGTGGATTATAATTTTATAGGTTAAATCTCTTGGTGAAATAATTTGGTGTTGGTTTTGATTTCTAAATTTTTATGATCCAAAACTCTTGGTTAAATGTTCTTGGTTATAGTTTCGTATTGAATTAATGTGTTGGAAAGTTGGAGAAGTGATTGTGGATTGAAAAGGAAAATTAAGAGAGAACTTAGAAATTTTGGGAATGAATTATTTTATAATTTGGTGGAATTATTTTATAATTTGGTGGCTAAATTATGGTTGAGGAATCGAAATAAAAATCGGTTGAGTTGTTAAAGAGTTTCGAGGGTAAGGAATTCCGAAATTTGAGAATTGAATCCTAAATTGAAGAATTGGTTGTTAGAGGAAATTTCTTATGAGTAATGAGTATTAATTTCCAAAGGATTAAGCTTTGACTTTTAGAGTAATTTCTTATTGAGGTTAATTATATCCTGCCAATTATTACACGACGTACTGAGCCCTAAAGCGAGGAGGACACGGGCAGACAACAAGATTAGCTGCGAGACTCACCTGTGAGTGGACTTTTGTTTTATTTAAATAATGCATGCAGCACAGTATTAAATTTATAATGGATTATTATTTGAGTAAATGTGGTTTTTTTGAAAAGAAAAGAATTTAAAGAAAGGAGTTGGCAAGGAGGCTAGTTTCGGCGCATGCTTACATTACCTAGTCGGCAGTCCCCTCCAGACTATATCCCGGTCGGCAGTCCCCTCCGGTGAGTCATCTGGCAGGCAATCCCCTCTAACCACTGCCTCCTACATTCTGGTCGGCAGTCCTCTCCGATGTGTCATCTGGGCGGCAGTCCCTTCTAACTACCTGTGGTTAGTCAGCAGTCCCCTCTAACCACTGCCTCCTACATTCCGGTCGAAAATCCTCTCCGATGTGTCATCTGGGCGGCAGTCCCCTCCAGATGGCATGAGATGACTAGACAGCAGTCATCTCTAGTCATCGAACGACGTTTCTTGAAAGGATGATTTTCAAAGGAATGAGTTGGAACTGTTTTATAAATTCCGCTGCATGTAGGATTTTTTGAACGAGAAAATGGGAAAGTATTTCATAAATTATTTTAGTTTCGTCCACTCACTCTAACAGATTTTAAATGTTTTCCCCTAGGCCCTTTGGTTTCAAATGCCCAAATTTCAGATTTGCTTAGATCGCATACGAGGATTTGAGGCATAGGAATCAGCGCTTCCGTTTTTTATGTAGGTTATTACTTAACCTACCTTATATGATATCAGTTCAGTTATGTAGCATTGCTCTGATAACCTTCTAATTTGGAGAATGTTAATGCTTAAGAATCTGTAACCGTAATTGAAGTTAGGGTGGATTTCGTACTTCTTGAATGTAACTTTTTACACGTGGAATGTAGATATTGGAATGTGTATATGAGTAGGAACTTATTACTATTCATGTTCAGGTTTTGTGAAATTTTGGGTAGCCTATTTTAGGGGAGGTTCTGTCTATTTTTCGGTAGGATTTCACTTAAAGTGGGCCCCACAGGATCGTATCAGGGTTTCGGGGTGAAACTTGGGTCGGGTTCTGTCACTTCAGTTCCCAGCTTCTGGAACTTCTGATGCCATCTTGACGCGGCGCGTCAGCGGTGATCTGGGGGTAAGCCTGGGCTTCGGCGGTAGCTTGCTTGGCTGTGTTTCCTCGAGAATTAGTACCGCTGGCGGTAGCATGAGCGTGGCTCATTATAGCTAATTATGCTTGGCAAATGCTCATGTAAGTACGTGTAAATACAAGTCCCCCAAGTTCCCAGTCAATGAGGGCAATTTTGGTTGGGGAGTTGCCTAACAGTTCAAGCGTTACTTCAGCTAGATTTGCAAAAGCATAATTAGCGTCAGTGCGTTGTCAACCATGGATTTACTGAGCAAACGCTTTATACCCCTTCGGGTGGGCCCCTGCTAGGCCCCCCAGGGAGTCCCCACTCTCTGGCTAAGATAGACCTCTGTTTTGGCCGGTACATTGTTTGTTGAGGGGAAGCTGCGTTGAGCAGAGGATGTTGGGTAGCGAGCCCAATCTTTGGTACCCCAGTGTCGGAGTCAACGTGCCTGATCAGGGCTGTCGAAGACTGTTGACATGTCCCCTTACTTGTCCCGGATGGACATTGCTTGACTGCAACGCCGCATGGCGGTCATTGTCAGAGTGAGGCGCTGCCTTGGGAAGCGCCGTTGGCTGACATCCCTCCGCCGATTGAGAGTTGGTTAGAAGCATCACGAGGATCTCTTTGTGAACTCGACGAGCGGTGTTGAAGTCAGCGGATAGTATTCTGCCTGATGGACAATATGGAGAATTTCTGCTAGCGGTGTTGCTCTTAGCGGAGACTGTCTCACTTGCAAGATGAAAAGGGAGAAGTTCCTCTAGAGGTGTTATGCTTAGCGGAGACTGTCATGCTTGCAAGATGAAAATGGAGAAGTTCCTCTAATGGTGTTGCGCTTAGCGTAGACTGTCTCGCTTGCAAGATGAAAAGGGAGAAGTTCCACTAGCGGTGTTGAATGGAGAAGTTCCGCTAGCGGTGTTGAATGGAGAAGTTCCGCTAGCGGTGTTGCGCTTAGCGGAAACTGTCTCGCTTGTAAGATGAAAAGGGAGAAGTTCTGTTAGGGGTGTTGCGCTTAGAGGAGACTGTCTCGCTTGCAAGATGAAAAGAGAGAAGTTCCGCTAGAGGTGTTGCGCTTAGCTGAGACTGTCTTGCTTGCAAGATGAAAAGGGAGAACTTCTGCTAGCGGTGTTGCGCTTAGTGGAGACTGTCTCCCTTGCAAGATGAAAAGGGAGAAGTTCTGCTAGGGGTGTTGCGCTTAGCGGAGATTGTCTCGCTTTTCATGATTTGTTTCCTGCCTTTTCAATTGTTGCTTTGGCTAGATGCTTCGTCTGACGGTACCCGACACGTGGCTAGCATGTATTGGGCTAGCGTGTGGAATAACGTCTCTGCAACATGCCCGTCTCCTCGCCATTAATGCGAGTGACTATTGATTTTGTAACCGAGGCGACGCCTCGGTTAATCCGGAGAGTAAGTGAGATCATGGGCCACGTATACGGTTGTCGTGTGATGTCGTTTTTCAGCGGACGGTGAAGATTTGTTTGATGTTGACATAAAAGATAGGGAAACCGAGTGGTTCAACACTTTGCACTTTGAACTGATTTATTTGAAGTGAGTAATATTGTTCAAATTTTGTTTGTAGTATCTCAGCCGATAGTGGCAACAGATAATGAAGCTTTGGAGATGACGAATGAAGATATGAGCATATTAGAACATCGAGATAAACGGATTAGAACCAATCGACAAAATCCTACTGTTATTGTGAATCAACCTCTCTCTCTTGATGAACATTCAAGTAACAATAATACAGGTGAAATTAGTAATACAGTATTTTACATAATATTAAAATCATTGAGTAGTATATACATAGTTTCTAATTAGCTCTTTCAATGTTTATGTGCAATTGTAGGGTTGTACCTGAACATGTGGTGAATAGTAATTCCTTGCAATTTGCAGAGACTGCTGACATCAGAGGTATATCTATTTCTACATAATAACAATTACAGAATTGTTGTTTTAAAGAACAATGTAATTGTTTTTTTTCAAACTGTACACAGGTGAATGTTCTCAGTCTTTTGGTCAAGCATTATATCAAAGAACTAAACAAGGTTGTTACTTTAAAATCTTATTCGATATGGTTTAAAAAATTAGAAGTTACATAAATTGTTTAACAAGAAATTTTTTTTCTGTTTGCAGGATCAGTTGTTACACATGAAGATTCAGGCGACAATGTTTACACATGTAATTATTGTAATGCATGTTTTTGGGTTGAAGAAGCTATCAAACAAAAATCTACAAAAGCATTGCCCATTTATACAAATTGTTGTCAAAAAGGAGAAATCAAGCTTCCAGTACCTAAACCAACTCCTGATTTGCTTAAAACATTATTGAATCTAGATAATGGTCCAGATAGCAAGCTTTTTAAAGAGAATATTAGAGTTTATAATTCAATGTTCTCTTTTACATCGATGGGAGCAACAATTGATCATAAAATAAACACTGGATCAAGTCCTTATGTATTCAAAATTAGTGGTCAAGTTCATCATTTGATGGGTTCTATCTTACCTTCTGATGGTGAATTCCCTAAATACGCACAATTATATATATATATATATATATATATGAATATATGATACAAACAATGAGATTTCAAATCGTATTAGCGCAATCGATTCTCTTCATGTTAATCAAAATATTAAACAAGAAATTGTTGAAGGACTTACTAGGATGTTTGATGAAATTAATGAATTAGTAAAACAATTTCGAACAATAAAAGATAAATTTGAAAATCATTCACTACCTTTATTTAGCATGAGCGTACTTGATTGTCTACCTACTGATAACAAACAATATGAAAGACCAACATCTGAAGAAATTGGTGGTTTAATTGTTGGTGATATTGGACAAGATGACTCGAATAGAGATATAATTATTGAATCAAATGATAGACACTTACAACGAATATCTCAAATACACCCAAAGTATATGTCATTACAATATCCAATACTTTTTCCATATGGTGAAGATGAGTATAAACCGAATTTACCAATGCAAAAAGCTTCAACAAATTCTCAACGAAAAAGAGAAATAATATTAATGCGTAGTTATATTACATATCAAATTCAAGATAGAAACAATATAGCAAATACTTTATTACAAGGTGGACGATTATTTCAACAATTTTTAGTTAATTCTTATGCAACTGTTGAAGAAGATCGTTTAGATTGGATTAGAAAAAATAAAAAAAAAATTAAGAAGTGAAGTTTATGAAGAAATGTATATTGCATTTTCATTTGGAATTAATAAAGGTCATGACTTAGGACAAAAAATTATTTTACCAAGTTCTCATACAGGAAGTCCTAGAGATATGATTAATAATTATCAAGATGCAATGACAATTTATAGATAATACAGTAATCCAGATTTAGATAAGAAAATGAAATAAGGTAAGAAAATAATATAATATATAGGTTTTATATAGGAAAACTTATCGAGTCGAGGCGTGTAAGCGCACTGTCCTAAGAGAAGATTCGTCCCCTACTGCACAGGGTTGAATGACGAACTTCCCCCAAGATACAACAACTCTTCGAGCTCCGTCGTGCAGCTAAGAAGCCCCATTTAACCTTAATCACCCGTGCACTCAAAACGGTGTATAAGTAAAGCATGTATATATATAGTTTGTAAGAATATCTTTGGTAGAGGTATTTGGCTAGAGTGGTTGCATTATGGTGGATTATATCGTCATGTATACCCTCATTATCCGACAATCTAAACTCCCACACATGTGCATGTTTCGTGCCTCACCATATGCCTTCCAACCATAGCCACCTACCCTTATATAGGGCACACTTACCATACCATCACTAGCCTCATGAACCATATAACGGTCAAATAATAATAATATATTTAAAACATAAAACCGTTAAACCATAAATAGAGAAATAAACACAAAATAAAAATAACCCCCAAAATAAATAAAGAAATAAATAATATATATTTTAATTTTAAATCATAAAATTTCCAACAAAACTTGATTTCAAAGTCTGCAACTTTTCCTTTGAAATTTGATTTCAAAGTCTGCAAGTTTAGTCCTCCTCGGTTTCTATCTCTCCCTGTGCTAAATGAAGTCACTCCAAGTAACTCTTTGGTTTCTGCAATTTTTGTTTTTTTTTTTGCTTTTTGGCGTGGTTGCTTCATAGAACATAAGCTTTTTGTTGTTTACGCTTAATAGAACACAAGCTTTTTGTTGATTAAGTAAACTTTTATTCAATGAGTGTATCTCTATTCTGCAAACAAATATTATTGACCGGTTGTTTTTGCTTTATCCTTTTTTCTCTGTGATTCATGATTTACTGGGTCTGGGTAATTTAGAAACTTGGCAGTGCTTCATTATTGTGTGTTTATGAATTTTCAGGTTAGATTGGATCCAATTTTTAGTTTTTTTTTATTTTATATTTTTTATATATATTTTTTCTTTCCCTCCATATGCATGAGTGATCGGGAAGAAACACAAACTAGAGGTGAAATCTTGAATTTGGTTATAGTCTTTTGCATCAAATTGGTTGAAATGTTGAAAATTTTTAAGCTTGCAGTGGCTGCTCTATGGGTTATCTATGGTTTCTGTTGAGCCTCTTTGCTTGCATTTGATTTGGTTGGGTTAGGAAATTGGGAAGAAAAGACAGATCTAAATTGGATGCTGTGTTGTTCTGGGTTCATATCAAAAAGTCAAAACTATGAAGTGTTATTAGATCTGTTCAATTGAACTGTTTCTGGGTTCAAAAGTGCATGTTTTTCCTCTGCCTATGTGGCTATGTTGTTCTCAGCATAGAGTTAACTTTTATGTAATCTGCCAGTGTATATTGATACAACTCACTTGGTCTTGGAAGTTCAGCAATTGCTTCATGATGCTGTTTCTTTATGTCAGTAAACTATCTCACAAGATCTGGAGTTGGAATCACTTTTCTAGGCATGTATCCATGATCTGGAGTTGGAGAATGGTATTGCTGTTCTGAATAAAGGTACGTGCCAATTTTGTTAAACAATAAAGTTTTTACGTTTTCTCTAGGTTGTGATAAATAGCATCACATTTTTCCATGTTCTAATATCAAGTCATTTTATCAGAGAAGACAACAGTTTGACTGCATCTTTGATTATCTGAGATACCCATCTTTGCAAAATGGTTTCTTTTGTTGTTTTTAGTTATAGGGTTTTAGTATTTTAAGCTTTTACTAATTGAAGTTTGTGACTTTAGGTTCTGCCATTGGTATTGGATTTGGAACTTTGGGATCGAACCAACTTTAGCTACACTTACATAGGATCTAGAAAGGTACAAAAGTATGCTTAGATTGATTTTGTTATGCAGTTTTTCAATACTTCCACATTATTGTACGAAATGTCAATGTTTGCTGATTCGGACAAATTTTGACATGTAAATGTAAGCAACTAGAGTAAGGGGATTGAGTTTATACTTTCGGTCAGCGGAGGCAGCATTCTATCATGGATTGGACATAATTATTTTGTTGTGGATGATAAGACTGCTGCACATCATGAGGTAATCAACTATTGATGTCATTATTATTAATATGGAGATAAGCTTATGGGAGAAGAATTATTAAAAGAGAGTATCTGCTGTGCAGCTTAGTAATCTATATCTGATGCTAGAGACTAAGAAGCAGATTCGTATTGAAAGAAGTTATATCATACTTCATACTTCATGTTAACGAACTTCAAAATGCTACTGATTCTTTTGCTTTCAACTGCTCTATGGGTTGCTGAATTAATTTGATTCCATGTTGCTCAATTCGTTGTATAAATTGCTCTTTGCATTCCTGAATTAATTTGATTTTGTGCTGCTGTGCGTTTATTTTAGACAACCTATAAATTGCTCTTTGGGTTCCTGAATTAATTTCATGAAATCATGGACAATATGCAGGCAATAGGAAACCTATTACTTCAGATGGCTGTTAATTCATATATGTCATGATATATGTGTTCCTGCTGTCAGAAATTGGGTGAGGACCTTCTCTTCCTTACCCTCACTTCTAGCTTTGTAATCAAGACTAAATAGTGAGATCTTTTCTATTCCATTTCAGTAGAATATTTGCTTAAACTATGTTATATGCCTCACTGATGTATAAAAATAAATTACCTAAGTATTTGTTTATCATTCTGCTATTGGTTGATTTGGCTTTTGGATAGTGTGTTTGAGGTATATTAGATTTGGTATTGTTTCATTTGATTTTGACATAGTCTAATACTCTAATTATTGATTCTGTACGTTTTTTTGTGAAGAGGTTTTCTAAATTTGCCTTGGTTGCACTGATAACTTCTAAAGGAACCAATCATGAAGTTTATGAAACTTGATACTACTGATAACTTCTCACGCAATAAGGTAAAAGCACACCTGATTAAATATGAAAGTATTTTTAAGATATGCTGCATCATTAATGAATAAAAGGTTGTTACTAAATGACTCTTTTTGTTTAAATTTTTTTTTCCGCTGCCGATTTCTTTTGAAGTTTCAGGTGATCTCATAATTCAAGTGAAGGGAACTAGATATTTGCTTCACAAGGTATACTCAACAAGTTCCTCACAAAATCCAATTGATTATTGCAGGCCAATGTTTTCTTGAAATTAATTCAATTCATTTTCACAGGTCACACACTGCAGCTTCAAGCAGTCTTCAAATCTTGCATACTCCATGGCTGGATGGACAAAATTTCCACTCTTATACTCTACAAAGCATGAAGCTGACAACCTTTCAGATCAGTACACGAATGAGCTTCGTGGTTGTTGTACATAGTGTTAAATGAACATCTGAAAAATTTGTTTCAAACTGAAAACTTCATTTGATTATGGGTAGTTGTTAGTTCACTTAGAACGACAGAAATTGATAACTGTTATGCACCCCTAATGCAGTTATTTTTGTCTATACAACCGGTTTCATTTGTAATAATACCAACTCCCGCAGCAAAGCGCGGGTAAATTTTCTAGTGTTTACTAGACTGATTGTTTTGAAAGCATGTTATGCTTGGTTGGTGCTTTACAGGGGTTTGTAAAGCTGCAGAGCAAGAGTCTGGAAGTCATCTTGCAACGTTCTGCTGATAATGACGTAATTTTGAGGATTCAAAACATCATTATAGAGACCATCTATTTTTGGTAGTTATTTGTTGTTAACTAGTGAAGAGATGGTATGTTATGACCATCTTATATTCATCCTTTTTTATTTCCCTTTGTTAATCAGATGATTATACTATATATAAAATAACTTGCATGCTTTTATGAATTGTATGTTATTGAAATGATACTAGCTCATATCCTTTTTCAAACAAGAAATGATAATCATATCAAGTTTTAGTGTTGACTAGGTTGATCATTCCTCAATGGATTCTACTTGTTGCCTAACTTGTCTGTATATTTGGTCTATTTTTGTATTATGTACCAAGAGCTTGTGAAAGCCGTTGCTTGAGGTGACAGAATGAAACCCAAAATGCATTTTTTTTTTTTAAGTGAAGGGTGGTTCTAGTTGGACCTCCAATATTTAGTACACCTCTAATTTATTTTTTAGAATACTTGAAAAGCTAAGTAGACCTCCTTATTTTTACCAAAACACCATTGAACATGAGATACAACAATATATTATTCTACTTTTTATCTCTATCTTCAATCACGAGAAGAAAAATAAATCAAAATCACATGACATTGCTCTCTTATGAGCATGTCTCTCATCCACCAAAATTAATCAGATGGTTGGTTCTCAATCTTGATATGTTGTTGGAACCCCTTTGAATTTGCTAAAAGAAGGATTTCAATGGTATTGAGTTGGAAAATCAAATAATAACTATATCATAATATTCAATTAATTTAGTTTAAGTAAATTCCAAATTAGATTGTTTTGAATTTACCTTTGTAATAAATGATAGACCATGTATAGAAATTATTATTTTTACTTAATTGTTTTAAGTAAATTATTAAACTATATAGGCAATGTAAGGAAATATCGGGAAGAAAAAAAATTAAATTGAATGTTATATTTAGTTGGAGGAGTTAAGAAGAGTATTTATTTATTTACTTACTTAATTTTTCATTTTTCTCTATTTGTCTTTTCATATAAGTTGACAAAGTCAATTAATAAGTGAAAAATATTAGAGGTCCAAATATCAAATTTGGAGATCTAACTAGAACCACCCTTAAGTGAAATCCAAAATAATTCGCTAAATTTAGTTAATTTTTTCTTTAATCACATTATAACTAAAATACTTGTCTGTGAATCAAATTTGGATCCTTAAACTTACAAAGAAGATATTAATTGGTCCAACCAATCAGTATTTGGGCTTGAAATTTAGCAAATATGGCTTAATTGCTTGGTGTAAAGGTACATTAAGTGGAAAATAGTTTTATGGACGTTGAGGCCCAATACAGGCCGGTAGGTGAGGGGCTGCGCAGACTTTTCTGTATTTAGCATTGGTTCATCATTTCTATGAGTTGAGTTGAGTTGAGTGGAGTCTACGGCTTCTTCAGAGGCCAAGGCAATGGCAACAATGAACGAACACCTCCCCGAAGAAATCACAACACAAATCCTTTATAGGTTACCACTGAAACAAGTAATCCGTTTCAGCTGCACTTCAAAGAGATGGAGGTCAATTGTCTCAGATCCCCAATTCGCCAAATCGCATTTCAAATTCGCTTCTGAGCGGAGAACCCTCAGTCACAGACTCCTGCTCTCCACGCCCTCTCATATGGAATCCTTAGACTTGCAAACACCGTCCTTTGTGGACGACTCTTGTATCAGAAAGCTCATCTGCCCATTCAAGCAACCAGGGCGCCCCGTCTTCACACTCGGTTCCTGCAACGGTATGGTGTTTGTATCTCTTGATTTCCATGATGGATTTTATATCTGGAACCCATCAACTGGGTTGTTCCTCAAATTGCCCAACCCGGGTTTTGCCTCGGAAGAAAATAATACGATTTCATGTCTCCACCATTGTGGTTTTGGGTATGTTTCGGCCACTGACGATTACAAAGTTGTTGTAGCTGCTCCATCTGAGGTGAATCCAGCCATGCCTATACATGTGTTCTCGTCTAAATCCACCTCTTGGAAAAGGTTTGAATCCCCTCCCCACTTCTCCTTGATGCGTTGGTTCGATACAATTAGGGGCAGTCTCACTAATGAGGCACTACATTGGCTCGACGAATTGCGTGAGCCGGAGCTAGACACTTCCAGATACACCATCACTGCTTTTGATTTAGACAGAGAAGAATTTCGGGAAATGCCGCTTCCCATTTCGGGTGAGACACTTTCAGAATTATCGTTTTTAAGAGGCGTAGGGGTTGTTTTTGGAGGGTGCTTGTGCGTATCTAGTTTTGATGGTGAGTATTTTCAATTATGGGCGATGATGGAATATGGTGTTGGTGAATCTTGGACCAAGCTGTTTAAGTTTAAGAATGCGGGGATTCATCTTGTGCTACCTGTCTTCTACACGGAAACAAGGGTTGTTATGTGGGGATGCAGATCTTGGGATGGGGAGGTGGACGACCTCTTGATAAGGTTTGATCATAACGAAGAAGAGAAGCTTGACAGGGCTGCGGTTTGTAGTGCGATATATTGGCTTGGTCGAAACGGGTATGGTCCATATAGGTTTGAGCCAGGTCACTGTCATATGATCCAATATGATGAAAGTCTACTTTGGCTTCATGATTCTAGGGCTGAGGGGAGGTAAATCGACTGAAAATCCAACACAAGCGCTGCAGCAGAAAGTGAAGAGGAAGGATTGCTCTATGCATTCATGTGCCTGCTGGTTTGTGCTCCTCACTTTAGCTATTGGAAAAATGTTTGTTTGTCTTCTTCAAATGCCTTTGAATCTCTTTTGGTCATCATAGACTGAACTTTCGTCTTCGAGTACGTCTAATTATCTGATGTTATGATATGATGCGATCTCTATTCCATTGTTTCAATTCACTTATACTCCTGTTACCCTCGTATTATATATCCCAGTCCTATACTCCAGAGGATGGATCAATTTGTTTTCTTACTCCTGAAGTCCTGATCAGCTGAAAATGAATAAAAAAATTAGTTATGTACCCTTGGAACTAAATCTTGGAAACTTTGCTCTATATGTTCATTGAAGTAGATTGAATAAGTAACTTTCAAAATATTTGATGGAAAAAAAAAAAAAAAAAAACTCATAAAAATGCTACTATTAATGGCCATAGTCTCAGAAAATAGAATCAGAGCAAAGGAAAAATGACCTGCTTGAAATGTTGCAAAATAAATGAATGTAGCATTCTGTGCTAGCTATATCAGGTTGGTTTTCAATCTATGATTTCCAGGAACAGATGTATAATGTTAACAGAATGTTGTTATGTAAATCTGTAATATGTATGAGAATCGGAGTAGTTCTTTCATGACGGTTATACATAAGATTTGATTATTTTGGTTATACATAAGAATGCAAAAGGACCCTTTCTTTCAATTCCCTCTTAGTGGTTGCTTTTTGTGAGTCCCAGAAAACATATCGAGCTTAGTTGAGGTCGTTTGATAAATTATTTATTTATGATTTCGGTAATTATAAAAGGTGCTCAAGAATATTTGCAGAAATTTTCACAAAGTGAAATCCTCGATTTAAGAGTTTGAAAATTAAGTACACGACACGACACGACTAATTCGTAGGAATTTTCAGGGAATTTTTCTGACTTCCGAGCTGTTTATAGTGATTTTCGGAAGTTTTAGAACTAAAGAAATTATTAAAGGAAAATAGAAAAATTACGCGGTGCGATCATGGCCATTCATTAAGCCACCACTTCATCCTGGGCGTCGAATTAATTTCTCATTTTGGGCTATAAATAGTCATATTGGGATTGGACGATCTAGAACATCCCATCTTCGAGCTCTCTCGACCCGAGAGAGAGACCCGACAACCCGTGAGAAGGGTCCGACCAAAACGCAGTCCTCCGGCCATCTCTCGGCGGCGGACCACCGACGATCGCTCCCACTCCTTGGCGACGACGTCCTCCTAGCGACGGATCATCCAATCGGCGACGGAGGGGGACGATATAAGGCCCGAAAGCTTGAAACTTTTTTGCGGCAATTCTGGACATTTTCCGGTGACTCCAGTGGCGATTTGGCTTGCATGGCATATGAAAGTTGGTTTACTCCTCGTGCTCTACGTGGTAGTGTAAGTTTTTTTTTTTTTTTTTTTCTGAATTCGATTAAGTTTCGGAGAATGTGTGTTTTGGGTATCCACCTCCACCGCCGAGGACACTGGTTCCGGTGATCGTTTGGCTTATTCTCAGGCAGTTCTGACTTTATTTTTCAATGTTAGAGGAAGACTAGACGGTGGAAGCACTCGCCTGACAGACGTGAGGAATTGTCCTGGTGGTGAAGAAAAGGGAAGGAGTTTTCCCGATGTCGTGTTTTTCGTCAAGGGATTAACGCACCGATTTGGAGATTCTGCTTTCGATCGAAATCGATATCAAGGTTAGTTGGGTTCAGTTTGGAGTTCTAAGCAGAGCCTTGTAAAGTTAGTTTTAGAATTAGTTGCCATGTTTGTATGCGTATTGTGAAATCGTGTTTGAGAATGGTGATTTGGATTGGTGTAGTTTCATTCTTGGTTGATGCTATGAAATTGAAATCTTCCTGATTATATGATTGAGTTCAACAAATTGTCGTAGTTGTGGTGAGTTTGAAGTTATTTTGAATTAGGGGGAAAAGTTGGATGAGTTGGTGAGTCTATTACTAAGATTATTACTAATATTAGTAATTGATATCACAATTGTGGAATGGAGTTATGTTAAAAGTATGGTTGTGAAAGTGTAGAAATGGTTTAAAATAAGTATCGGGTGTCCATAATAAATTCAATGGAATTACTATGTGATGCGATATCTAAGGAAATTGGAAATAGTCGTGAAAGGTATGGAAGTTGGTTAGTATTCTAACTTCAAGTAAAGTGTTGAGTACTTGGAACTATTTGTGAATGCAGTCGAGACTGGTCAAACTTGGTCAAATTGGTCAACTCCTGGTCAAACCAGGAAAAGTTGGTTTGACGATCTGTTAATCGTTGAGGTTTTAAATATGTGTTCAGAAATTAGGACTCCAGTTACCTGAGAAACAGAATATTTGAGACTTTGGGAGTACGTGAAGAAAAGCATCGGAATCCAGGTAGGGGATTCAGGGCCTTACTCGGTTAGCTGTTTCATGTTTTATATACAGTGATGCATGATACATTATACGGTTTGGTTTTGTTTAAATGCAATGCATAATAACCATACCGTGAGAAATGTCGTGGATGGCTTGAGGGCGAAGGGTAGCACTGACTTCATCGGGTTCGATCCCCTTAACCTCCGGAGGGTTAGCTACACCAGTCGGATGGTGCTTCGATCGTAATGACGACCCGGTTCCATGTGTAGCTAGGTAGCTATTAGTAAATAGCTAGTGGACGCTCTCGCTACACTTAAACTTATTTGAGGTAAGGTCATGTAGTGGGTCTACGAGACCGGCCATCAAGTATTTCTTAGGGCCCGCATTCATTTGAATTTCATTCATCAGTTTTCGAGTCAAAAATTATTCTAAAATTTGTCGTTCTTTAAATGAAATGGTTAAAGTATATTTTCATATTGGGATCCCAAAATATTGTTTCATACATCGGTGATAGTGCCTTTTTTTAGGGCTGGGATTTTCAGACCGAAAACCGGAAGAACTGAACCGAAATGCCCGGTTCGGTGAGGTTCAGTACAGTTCTTAATTGTCAAAATCGGTTTTTTTTTTTTCAAAACCGAACCGTTTTGTAAGTTTTCGGTTCGGTTTCGGTTCTCAGTTCCGGAAGAGTGTCTGGAACCGATATCCATAGTCAAACACTCAACCTACACGTGCTGCCGGTCTTACTCCTTCCCCATAAAGCCACTTTCAACTGCCCAAACCCTTATTCTATCTTTTTTTCTAATAAAATACAAACCTCACCCTCCCATTCCCATTTCTCTCTGTCTCTCGGTCGTCCACCACCTCCCTTTCTCTTTCTTTATTCTCTCCTTTTCTCTTTCTTTATTTCCTTTCTCTTTCTTTATTAATTCTCTCCTTTTCTCTTTCTTTATTCTTTCTCTTTCTCTGTTCTCTCTCTTTCTCTTTCTCTATATTCTCTGTTTCTTTTTAATCATACTTCCATAGTTCCATATCTTCTCCCCCCACCCGGCAACCATTCTTCTTCTCTCCTCCTCCTGTTCCTTCTTAATTCTTATTCACTTCTTCATAGCTATTATTTCAGTATTATAGAGGTTGTACCAGACTTCTAGAGGCATATTTCATCAATTTGAATCGATCTTCTCTTCTTCTTCTTCTTCTTCTTCATAACTACTGGTATGAGATTTCTCCAGATCTATTGCATGGATTTGTGTTCTAGATTTATCAGTTTGCTGTATTTTTATATTTGTTGTTTGCATTTAAACTGTGCGATTTGATGTGTTTTGCCATCTTCATGTGTTTTGACTTTGGATAATGACATAATGTCGTGTTGGATTGTTAATCTGCAGATTGCTGTTGGAACTTGAAAGAATCTAAAATGGCAGAATCCATTGTGGCATTTCAGGGAAACTGGACAGCTTTGCAGCTTTGGTGTTGTTTTACTATATGTACAGGAACCGGTTAGAACCTGTAACCGAACCGAACAAAACGGTTCCGGCAAAAAAAAAATAGCAAAACCGAACAGGAGACATATTGTCGGTTTCGGTTCCAGCAAAAAAATTCAAAAGTAGATCCGATCCCAGCCCTACCTTTTTTAGTCTTTGTCACGCCAGTAATGCCAACCCTTCCTTAATTGGTGTCTAAGATGGTGGCTACTGCCATTACACACCAATCATGGTTGTCTTTTACTTCAATCCACACCATTCACAATGGTGTTTATAGCTCAGTTTTGTTGTAGTGGAGCCAAAAGAGCTCAACCTCTAACCAACTATGTCGCCCAACCTCACTAGCTACAGATAATCCCGAGAATATTGATAACACCTCATAGACAACCGCCATAACAACCAACGCCCTCTTCTACACCGCATCCCAATGAAGCCAGACCAAGTGCAAGGATCGCTTGTCAACACATTGACCATAAGATAAAATCGAAAATAAAACAACTCGCCCCTAGGAAATACACCACCTCTATGGCACATCAAATTGACCCAACCCTCGCTCAACAAAGGAGGGACCAACGTACTATTGACCAAAAGAACCTAGCCACCAACCTAACTGAAAACAAGACTCTAACCGACCTAACCAAAACTCTAAACAAAAATAGAGAAACGCTGCCACAGTACTCCTCTTCCTTGTCATAAGGTACCCCGCCGGCAGGCCACCACCTAAATTCCATGTCTTCGAGCACCCCAAGTCGATGATACCATGCGGCAAGCCACAACAATTCTATCACCGAGAAAACAGTGAAAAAATCACCGTACCTGGCCGCCGCCATGCCCACCAGCTTGAGAGCCCAAAACCACCACAGCTGCCTCAATTTTTTAGATGCTCTTGTATCTCATCATCATCAAGTTAATTTATCGTGTTTCATACACAAGTCATTTTCCTACCAGATGATCTGACCAATCCAATGGTCAAGCTATCTAATCGAAGATCTTCTCGCTGCGATGAGGCTGGATGCCTAAGTTGCATGTATGGTGAATGAGGTGTGGGTTGAGAGTAAAATGGAATACTTAAAGAGTAATGGGATGGTGAGTTGCCAAAATTATGGCTAAGATTCTAGATGTTGAAGATAGGCAAAGAATAGTTAGAGAGAAAGCTATCAGTCATTAATTGTTGTTATTACTCGCATTGTTGCTAAAAACTTTACAAGATGGAGGGCAAAAACCCGCTAGTATGGGTATAAACATGAAATGGCTTCGCCCGGGTTCGAACCGGAGACCTTCAGTGTGTTAGACTGACGTGATAACCAACTACACCACGAAACCTTTGATTCAAGGATTTGTTTTCCTATTACGAATCGAATTGCAAAAAGAATAAAGAAAAGTCTTTTGTTCCTCATAATTTAAAACCCTAGTTCAGTTCAGTTCAGATGGTGGTTATGGCTTCTCCAAAGGCAACGCCAACGACGATGGAAGACCTCCCCATAGAAATTTTGATGCAAATATTCGATAGGTTATCCCTGAAACTAATAATCCAATTCAGCTGCGCTTCTAAGCGATGGAGGTCCCTTGTCGTCTCAAATCCCCAGTTCGCCAAATCGTACTTCAAGCTGAAAAAACTCCTGCTCGCCACCTCTTCTCAATTCGAATCCCTAAACTTGGAAAAGTCGTCGTTTGGGGACGATTCTTCTGCCCGAAAGCTCGCCTGCCCATTCAAGCAACCGGCCCACGCCGTCAACATACTGGGCTCATGCAATGGTATGGTGTTTGTTGCAGTCAATGTTCATGATGGCTTTTACATCTGGAACCCCTCCACTGGGCTGTGCCGCAAATTGCCCAACCCAGGTTTTGCCTCGATTAATACAGACTTGGACTTATCAAAAACCATTTTATGTCTCCACCGTTGTGGTTTTGGATATGTTTCTGCCACTGACGACTACAAAGTTGTTGTAGCCGCTCACATTATGAATTCAACCATGCCTCTAGAGATCTTTTCATCCAGAGCTGCCTCTCGGAGAAGGATTCAATGCCCTCCCCACTTTTCCTCATCGGCCTATATGAGTGGAATGAGGGGGACTTTTACTAATGAGGCGCTCCATTGGCTCCAAAAACTGCGTGAGCCAGAGCTAGACACTCCCGGAAACACCATCACTGCTTTTGATTTAGCCAAAGAAGAGTTTCGGCAAATGCCGCTGCCTCTTTTGGGAGAGACGAGTTCAGATAGGGATTGTTTTTTCAGTGATATAGGGATTGTTTTTGGAGGGTGCCCGTGTGTTTCGAGTTTTAAGAGGCAGAGATGGGGAGCCGGGCATGGTAGTCAGTATGTTCAATTATGGGTCATGATGGAGTATGGTGTTTGTGATTCTTGGACCAAGCTGTTTAGGTTTGAGATGGACGATGTTAACCTTAGCTACCAATCTGCTGCACAGAAACAATGATAGTTATGTCGAGATACAAACGTTGGGATCTGGAGTTGATCAGGTTTGATCATGATGAAGAGAAGCTTGACAATGTTGCGGTTTGTAGTAGTGGTCGATATATGCTTAAGACGGGTCTCTGTGAAATGATAGATTATGAATTTATGATGAGACGCTACTTTGGCTTCCTGATTCTAGGGCTGAGGGAGCTGATCGAAAAGACTCAAAACCCATCAGAAGCAGAAATATTGAAGAGGAATAATTAATTTCTTTTCTCTGCTGAGGGAGGTGATCGAAAAGACTCAAACCCAACAGAAGCAGAAATATTGCGGTTTGTGCTCTTTAGCTCTTCTGCCTTGTAAAGTAATTTGTTATTTTTCTTCCTATCGTCTGAAAAGGTTATTGATTACTCAATGTTCAAATGCCTTTGAATCTCTAACATAGTTGTGGACTGATCCATCTCTTTACTAATGAAAAAAAAAAAAAAAAAAAACATGCTTTCACATGTCAGTTTTCAGGGATTATGTCAATGCCTTGGTTATATGAGGTTATTAGAGACTAAGCGGGTGGTTATCTAAGTTAATGTAATGCAAATTTACAAGTCTCTATCTTGCTCATTCCACTTAGAGTATAATCATCTGGTGTTGTGATACAATCTCTCTTTCAATTGTTTTAATTCACTTTACTCATATTACCCTCCTATTACCCTCCTATTATATGTATCTTCTCATAAGCCGTATGATGGATGAGCGCATTTTCTTACTCTTCAGCTGAAAAGTGAATCGGAAAAGTTGTTATGTACACTTGGAACTCAATCATGGAAACTTCGCGTTGCCTGTTCCCAAACTAGCTATCGAGTTCCGAAATTACATAACAGAGAGTGCCCTGCTTGTTTTTGTCTTATAAAAAAGAAGTGGGAATGGCCGTGGAATTTGATTCTATTTTTATTGCCGAATTAACATTTGTTAGTGGTGATCGATAGTAATCCACGAACCTATCAAACAAGGATGGATGAAAAACTGGTTCGGTTTTTTTAAAAGAATATGATATTAAGTGATTGATTTTGCTTTTGAAATGTCCAGCTAAAGATAGCTAAATACAAGAGGACTGGTAAATTTGTGGATTCAAGATCTGGTTCTGGTTTGGTTACTTCTCAGTTGGTTGTGCGATAATTCTTTCTTATGCTGATAATGACTCGATGTGTTCTATTTTTGTTTTTGGAAAAAGAAAACTGAATCCTCGGATGCTTTGTATCTCGTCAATATTGCATGAAGAATTTGATTGATAAGTTATCTTCTACTTTAACCAAACAATGTTTAAGAATAAAGGATTCGAGAGAGATTGATGAGAGAATGGTGTGTTCTACTATTAATAATAGGAGCCTTATATATAGGGATTACAGAGTACATATTCTAATGATATAAGGAAAACTATTCCGAATAGGACTATGAATTATAGAACATTCTTTCCTATTAAAACATAGAACTACTCCTAATTTGACAAGGCACACCAAATGTCAACATTTTTCAACACTCCCCCTTGAGTCGCTCAAACTTGGTGGTGACGCTTCACATGTTGCTTCATTAAAAATCTTGCTCGAGTGAAAAACCCTGTGGGACAAAAACTACCTTGAGGAGGAGAAAAAGAGTACAACACGTCATTCACTCTTCGAGATCGAATATGTAGACATCATACCTCCCACTGATGTCGATATATATCTCCCCCTGATTGCTACAATCATGGGATGATATGGTATTGAACCCTAGAGAGTAAAGAGAGAAAAAAAGAAGAAGAAGGAAATTGAAGAAGAAATAAATTAAACAAGATTTCATTCATGTTGCTGTCAGAATTACAATGTTCCTTAAATAGCCAATCCAAGAGAGATACAATCTTGACATTTGGCAACCATCTAACTCATTAACTAAACCCTAGCTAACCAAAACAGAACACGTGCAAGACATGTGCACACATAAGTGAAAACAGCTTAGCAATTAGAACGGTGCATTTAACATAATAGAAAACTAATCCTGGTCAAAGGAGGATAGACCAAGGTATATTCATAACATTGCACCCTGCTGCACTTGAAACTTGTCCTCAAGTTTCCGAATCAAAGTCCGGGAATCTGAGAAGGATGTCATTAGCATATTCCCAAGTTGCTTCTTCTGGGGTGGTGCCAAACCACTGCACAAGCCACTGGGTGGCAGCTGCTCCATGCCATTTAACCATTCTTCTCTCTAGTACAGCAGAGGGTGTCCATTTGGGATTTGCTGGATCCATGATAGGGGGAAGCTGAGTGGCCACAGAGGCATTTTCTCCTATTTTTTTCTTGAGTAGTGACACATGAAACACATTGTGGATTTTGGCATTGGCAGGGAATTTAAGTCTATAAGCCACTGATCCTATTCTCTCAGTCATAACAAATGGTCCATAGTATTTGGCTAAGAGCTTGTGAAACGCACCCTGATGCAAAGTTTGTTGCTTGTATGGTTGCAGTTTGAGATAGACCATGTCCCCTACTGCGAAAGTTCTATTTGAATGCTTCTTGTCATGAAACCCTTTCATTCTGGTTTGAGCTTTAACTAAATTCCTTTTGAGTAAGGCTAGTAGCTCATCTCGGCTTCTTAACTGCTGATCAACTTGAGCAAGTGTGGTGGATCCAGGTGAATAAGGACAAATGGAAGGGGGAGCATATCCATAAAGAGCTTCAAATGGGGACATCATAATGGCAGAGTGGTACGCTGTGTTATACCACCACTCAACCCAGGGTAAGGCCTTCACCTAGCTTTGAGGTTTTTCCCCCACAACACATCTCAAATACTGTTCCAGAGTCCTGTTTAAGTTTTCAGTTTGGCCATCTGACTGAGGGTGGTAAGTAGAAGATCTGCTAAGTTTAGTCCCTTGTAACTTGAAAAAAGCTTCCCAAAATAGACTTAGAAACATTGGATCCCTATCTGATATGATGTTTGCTGGCATTCCATGTAGCTTAAAAAAATTATGCACAAACACTTGAGCTATAGTGGAGGCCGTGTAGGGATGTGCTAAGGGAATGAAGTGAGCATACTTAGTTAACTTGTCCACAATCACCCATATAGTTGTTTTACCTTCAGACTTAGGTAGAGAATCAATGAAGTCCATGGAAATGTCACTCCAAGCCTTGTCAGGTATTGCCAGGGGTTGTAACAAGCCTGGAGGCTTGATAGTTTCATAATGGTTTCTTTGACAAACTTCACATTCTGCCACCATTGCCTTAATATCTCTTTGCATCCCAGGCCATGCAAAATTTATGCAAACTCTCTTGTAGGTTCTAGATCTGCCAGCACGACCTCCAGTCAACCCTTCATAGAACTAGGCAATAATCTTTTTTCTCCAACCATCAACCTGAGGACAAAAATTTTGTTTTTGTAAAATAATTGGGAATTGATGAGGGAGAAGTGCTTCTTACCAACAGAGTTATGCAGTAGGGTTTGCAAGATGCTTTGAGCTTCTGCATCTTTCAAACAAGCCTGTAGCAACTCAGAGACATATGTATGGATAGGTTGTGATACCCCAATGAGTGTAAAAATTGAGGGGGTTCTGGAAAGTGCATCTGGAGCAGCATTGTTCTTGCCTGATTTGTAATGTATAGTGTAGTCATACCCTAACAACTTCAACAACCACTTTTGCTGAGCAGGGGTGGTTACCTTTTGTGTCAAAAAATATTCAATTGTCCTATGATCTGTAAAGATTTTAAAATGATGTCCTAGAAGATAAGGTCTCCAATGTTGGACTGCAGCCACCACTGCCAACATTTCCTTGTCATAAACTGATAGTGCAAGATGCTTTTGTTCTAAAGCCATGCTCATCAATGCAATGGGGTGACCCTCTTCAGACAACACAGCCCCAATGCCCAAATCAGATGCATCACATTCTATAACAAACTCTTTAGAAAAGTCAGGCACAGCTAGGACAGGTGTAGTGGTTAGTGCCTTCCTTAGCTCCTCAAAAGAAGATATGGCTTAGGCAGTCCATTAGAATGCATCCTTTTTTAGCATGTCAACTAAAGGTTTGGCAATGATTCCAAAGCCTCTAACATATTTCCTATAGTACCCTGCTAATCCCATAAATCCTCTCAGCTCCTTAAGTGTTCCAGGATTTGGCCATTTGATGATGCTCTCACTTTTGGAAGGACCAACTGCCACACCTTCAGCACTTGTCGTTCTTTGTCAAAGTCGGTATCATCTCTAGGGTCCTGGTACCTATCCGTGAGGAGGTCGGTGGCTACATGCAACATTTCCGACTTTCCTTTACCCCGAGATACCGTTAAAGAATAGCACTGCCTTGTCGCAGCCTGATCACCCCGTATGGTCGCTATTCCCACTGGGGTTGGCACTTTCATCATGAGCATGTGGCCTGCGATGAATGTCTTTAAAAGCTAGAGTGCCAGTCGGCCCAAGATAGCATTATAGGAAGAAGCACAGTCGACCACAATGAACTCTGGTTTGATGGTTGAACAGTTTGGACTTTCTCCCACCGTGATAGATAAGTAATCTGATCTGAGTGGCTAGACGATATCTCCTGAAAAGCTGATGAGGGGCTCATTATCCTATGACAGCTTGGCCGGTCCCCTATTCAAGGCTTTGTACGCATCATGAAATAATACAATAACAGAGATATCATGCCTTCACTCACGTATAGTGAGTCAGTTAATTTTGTACCGGTCCTTTTAATAACATCAACTACGTCACAAATATATAGGCGAATGTTGCCATTAATAACAGTTCGATACTAACTACAGGAACAATTGGAAACTCA
Organism: Rosa lucieae; assembly: GCA_024704745.1. Classification (NCBI taxonomy): domain Eukaryota; kingdom Viridiplantae; phylum Streptophyta; class Magnoliopsida; order Rosales; family Rosaceae; genus Rosa; species Rosa lucieae. The sequence continues at coordinate 19,973,837 of CM045493.1, read as the reverse complement.
GAAGTCAACTACTCCCCGACTGCAGGGTGGTATCTATAGTGCAAATGAAACGGGACGAACGATTACTACAGAAATTAAGGTATTTTTAACTTCCTGTCGGGGCCGTCAAAACGGGGTTATTATGAGAGCATGACATTGTGTGATGTATAATATTTTTATTGACATCCCAAACTATTTCCAATTGTGTGTTATAAAAGGGATTACTAATTAAATTATAATTTCAGAGGAAGGGTGGGGTGGGGGTGCAAATAAGACATATTCTTTTGTTGTCCTAACAAATCTTAGTTATTCCAGGAGCTGAGGCATGAATTAGGCGAAAATTTCAATAACGTAAGAGTTCCTCAACAAGAAGGGAAGTTGCCAACTGAGATTATTAATGAGGAATGCGACAGGAAGCTGGGTTCTTCATTTCAAGCCCTCCACATAGGGTTTACATCAGACAGTGAGGAGGAAACAGACATGGATGCTTCTTTGCATAACCAACATGTTGGACGTAATAAAACATCTGTTCAAAGTCACATTACAAAAACCGCGGATGTTGATCTCACTTTCCATGAAGTTGCAACGCAAAGTAAATATCAATCACATTCAGACAAGCCTATAAACATCATTTATGCCACGGGAAATATAACCCGTTCTGCTTGATGTTGTAGCTCAGGTTGTTAAGTTTTAAATTTTCTTCTTCATAAGTCCAGTGTTGTTTCCAACCATATCAGTCCTATTGCGTCATGCTATGTTTAACACTCGGTCAACCGACATGGGTTTTCGCTTGGCCTTTTGGCGGGTTTATATGTAACTGAATTGTTGACAATTTCCAAGTTTTTTATTTTAATTCCAGTGGTTATCAACACCAATTACGGACGTTACTACTTGTCTTTTACATGATCATGATATATATCTTAGACACAACCATACTATTAAGCATGGATTGTTTTATATGAAATAATAAAAATATCTTGAATTCGAAAATAAGTAACAGCAACAACATTATCAACTGTAATCCAACATTATGGTTCCTCAACCAAACATAGGGCCAAACATATAAAGGTTCGGATAAAGGTTCTATGTAAACCAATAAACAAACATCACACACGGTACTTTCGCTTCCGGTGAGAACGGACCGGAACTTCCTTCCACTTGGGATATTCACATTGTTGTCAGAGTTGGTTAATGCTGAATTAGTTTCAGCTTCATTGTTATCTCCCGATGGTCCAGTATAATTATCTCTGCCATTTAACGTGTTTTTGGAACGACTGTGTGATACACCGGCTGCAGAGGTCACCACCTTCAGTGCTTCATTCTTTGGATTGTTAACAATCCATAAGGCTAGCGCACTCCTATACTCATTGGACTGAAACTGTTCCAAGTTCATCAAATTATTAGTACTATATCCATATACAGTGATGTACAACACGTTCACAAATTGAGGGTAACATTACATACCCCTTCAAACCATGGTTGACTGTACAACTGTATGTGCCTTATCAGGTAGACGCCACTCTCCCAATCATTGCTGTTACTTGGGTTTACAATCTAGTTGCTTCATTTCAAATGACGGAAAGTGGTGATAAACATCACCGGGTTTTTTCATATTGTTTGCAAACACTTTTTGCAGGAGCAATATCTGAAACCATTAACATAATTCAGCCTCATTTCATCAAAAACGTTTTGTCACCACAAAATTTCAATTATAACAAAACAAAACAGTTGGATTACCACATATCGTGCCATCTTAAGCCTTCTAGGAAAGGAAACAATATCAATATTGCTATCCCAAATCTCCACCACTTTTTCACAAACTCTTGTAACAACCAAAAACCAATGGTCTGACATTTTATCATGGACGGGGATGAATATTTTCATCCAAATAAAACTATTTCGTAACTTACATGGATTAGGAGTGTCATTAATTATTTGTTCTTACATTACCTTAGAGCACCACTTTAACCGCCGATTAAACCTATGCAGGCCACATTCTGATATGATTGATGCCAACGATGTCTCCACTTTCGATGAGTGGTTTTTATAACAAGCTTGTTCCTATGACATAAACATTGATGTTTACAGTCAGCATATGGTCACCTAAGCCCAAATTAAATGTCATAAACCTTGACCGTATACATACCCGAAAATTGGTTGGGAGGAACCATGAGTCGAACTCCTTCTCAAACAAGTATACTGCAGATATGTTTATCACCTGAACACAGATAAACATTCCTCACAAATTATTACAACTGTTACTGTAGTACGAGTTAACATTGATACTGCTCAGAACATTTCACTTCACATCTAAATGCATATACAATACCTTGCTGGAAGTTTTAATTCCCGGCCGCAAACAATCAAAATCAGCTGTGGACATTATCCATTCCCCAAACCGAGCGACTTCACCCCTGCAGCGATTATTAAATACGTTCAATCAACAATGACATTCACTGTCAACTTTTACAAAACAAAAAACTTTTTTTATAATTAAATAAAATTACATATAATTGTGACATTCGTTTAGCTTCACAAGATTCAAACTTAATAATTACAAAACTTCCAGGACTACACAGTAATAATGAGTATTCAGTGCTACATCAATGCATCTTTAAGGGTCCGACAAACAAACAAATATATTACAAGTATGATTCCCTTCATACAATCACGCTTTGTCATCTCCTGTAATAATATATATCCTCCTATAGATCATTTAACGTATTGACACTTATCTATAACTTTATTTCCAGTGTATGCTTTTTTACCTACACTTAACTGGTCCTCTCGCAGGCTTCTCAAACAGAAACTTCAACAATGTCTACTCAGTCAGTGAAAGATTTCCCTTGAATGGGAACCTATCTTCCTCTCCTTTCGAACATTACCATCATCTGTGGAGACAGGACCTGGTTTCAGTCCAACTTTCGCACCCGTGTCCTCCACATACGTATCACCCTGTGCAACATTAACAACCCCCCCCCCGCGACATGAACATAGAACAGCCAAATTACAGGACTTTGAACCAATCTAGTTTACTATAACTTTTAGTTAAAATTTCAATTTTGGTTATGAGAGGGACAAATAAATGAAAATGAAACACTTAACGTTCCAAATCACAAACTATTAAATGTCAAAATGTGCACCTCTTCTGCTGCTTCATCGTATGCTCCTTCGTACCATGATCCTCCGTCATAATATGGGGACAGTGGAAGTTTCTGCCACGGTTCGGTATCAATACCAATTACACTCCCATCATCGTCGCTTCCAAACTCATTTCCATTTCCTGTTTCCATTCTGTACGAATGGAGCTGTCCTCTAACACCAACATTCATTTCACGCAATATTTTTCAAATTTCAAATATTATCTTCCTAACCCTCTCAATGTTGGCCTCCATACATCCCATCTTTGAAGGCACCAACAGAAATTCATTTTGCACCCCATATGTTTGAAACAAGGCCTTCGACATGTCTTCAGGCACACTTTCACACACGAGTTGGCAACCATAGTCTGCTTCCAGATTCTCCCCTATTTTCGCACCAACACTGTTGGATATATAAACACAACCGCCGTGGCTTCCCCCTTGTGCACTTATCCACTCAATCATGCTCCGACACCTCTTGTTGGTCCATGCAACAACATGGTGAACTGATTTCGACACCATGGACGTACTATAACCAACACAATCAAAATAAAATAATTGTAGGAAGAACATGCAACCACTCATGTAACCCGACCTATCTTTCAAAAATGACAACACACCATCCACTAGTGTCGAAAACATACACTTGCCCAATTCTTTGTACCGATTGCTGCAGCATCACAAACTGGAATAAGAAACTTCCTCTCAACACAGCCAGGCTTCGTCGGGCATAACAGGATGGCAAGAGTATATAGGACAAAGCTTATTTTGAGGATATCATCAACTTCATCCCTCTCTAGTATGTTCTTCTTCAAAGTAACAATACTAATCTCTCTGTTCTCACCAAATATCTTACTTGTTAGCTCATTTATCTTAAGGACCTCCGACCATCCATCTAGTTCTACAGCTGATCCTCCGTTCCTCACCCCCATCACGCGCTTAAAGTCACTATCCCGAATTGACAAAGATCTCCCCTGAATTTTGATACAGCAGCCTTCCTTTTCCACCTCAAAGTTGTCAACCAACATTTGGCATATCTCCCAGTTCATTTTGGTGCACCCTATCTTCGTTAATGGCCCAAATCCAATTCCATCTACTGCATTCGTCTTTCCTATTGATAACTGAGCACAGGTTTGTTTGAAATCCTTTGGATTACAGCCTGTTTTTAACACTATTGAAGACAGTAGTTCACCACCTTCTGCAACGCAATGTGAGGGATCACCCTTCTCCTCAAGCACTTCATTAAGGGGTCGTTGCTGGACACAGATTATAAATTCATACCGCAACAAATATTTACAAAACCGTTACAAAACACAACACATTCAACGAAACACATTCAAAACTTCTGCTATTTCAGGTTTTTATAAACACATACCACGATTTCAGCCACCAACCTTCTACGTTTCCCAGATAATTCACACCCGATCATAATGTGTAAACTGCAAAATGATTGTAAATATTATTACGTTACAAAACTGACCTAAATTTATATAAATCCAACAGGATTCGGGCACAAACATCACAAGCACAAAAAACTTTCGCCCACACCAATGGATACAACAATTTAATCAAACATTCAATTATGATTACATTACATTCAAAATTCGATGTCAGATCTTTAATGCCTCCACAAAACACAACAATTACCTTCAAAATTCGATGTCAGATCTTTAATGCCTCCACAAAACACAATAATTGCCCTCCAACCCACTACCAAAATCACCAGCAACGCTGTGCTGCATACGCTTTAGAATTCAATTCTGCAAAAATCGTCAAATTGTAAACTGTCTGCGCTAAGATCAGATTCTTCACAATACTATGCTATTACAACCACAACGACCCAAACTTACCAGATCCGGCGGTCTTCAATCAACGTGGTGCTGTGCTCTTTGCAGCTTCCAAGCTTCGAATCACTTAGTTTGCGGCCTTCACATTGTTATTTCACTGGCTTAGGTTAGTTATCATACAACACACGCGCACATGTGATCAGGTAAATTTAATTTTAACTGAACTCCAGTTTTTGTTCAGCATACATGACTAACGGCTGACCAAGTTCTAACTTCCAAATCTGTTAAGGCCACGTCAGCCATTAGTGCTGGTGTTTGGGACAGCAGCGGTGCACTGAATACACTCTCGTCTTAGAGTGTCAATACTGCCAAAACACGTTTTAATTATCTCACCTCTATTCTCTCCTTCTCTTTCATACTTGTAGATTATAGTGTTATTACTCGATTTTCTTGTTAATATATGTATGTGACTATGCATGTTATATTAGATTAAAAAAATAGTGAAGAAAAATGGTCTGGTTATTGGAAGATGTCAAAGTCCTATTTATCTACATGGATCTTTGTTGTCTATGGTATTCATATGCAATATCAGGTCTTATGCAATTTGTCAAATATATTAAGCTACCAATAATTTGTGCATATTCAGATTGACATACCCCGTCACCTTTATTCTTCTTCGATTGGGTATTAGCATCATAGGGTGTGGAAACTGGACTAACATCAAAATGCTTAAACTTTCTCAAAATTTTCTCTACATAATGTCCTTCAGAGAGTAGTATTCCTTCTTGGGTCCTAATGATTTTAATTCCAAGAATAACATCGGCCACACCTATATCCTTCATGTCAAATTTAGATGCCAAAAAAGATTCAGTCTCATTTACAACTTCAAGACTAGTACCCATGATAAGTGTTGGAGAAAATTACAATAAAAAATTATAATTTCTCTTGAGAAACTCGTTGACAAAAGGCTGAGGCGCGGGTATCTCGCTATCTTTAAGAAGATTCAAGCCCTTTGCGGAACAATGCCGGTGCACCAGAAATCTCTTGACTTGTCCCCTCCAGGATACAACAGTCCAACAACAAGCTGTATGGCTCACACAAATTGGCACAAATTGGAGGAACCCAAAGCTCCACCAAAAGAACACATTTTTTTGGCAAAAAAACACACAAGACACTTTGGGGGATTTTGGAAAGAAAGTTGATGTGTGAATAGTAGTGTTTCGTAATAGTATTACCTAAAAGCAAGGATTTATTTGAGCATGCAACAAATGGTGCTATTTATGGGCTCTTAGGACACTATCTGCAAGTAATAGGGTAGTAACCAAAAGCCATAAGTTACAAGAATTAAAACCTAAAATAAATCAAAATAAAACACCATGAGTTACAAAATAAAATTAAAAATAAATTATGAATTTAAACACACAAATAAATTCAGAATTTAAACACAAAATAAATTCACCCAAATTTAATTAAAATAATAAAATATTAAAATGTAACAACATTCCTCCACTCATTTTAATATTTTAAAAACAAATATAAACCAAAGTTACCGGCCAAACACGAACCATTATGCATCATGAAGGTGTACTCTGCATTGAACCTTCACTTAGTGAAACAGCAATCCCTGCTCTAGAGTTGATAGTGGTCTCAGACTTGAACTACAACTGCTTAAGGGAAAATAAGAACTACTGCTCACACATAATAATTCAGGTGTTAATATGAGCTTTATTAGCCAGCATGTTTCGACCTTGTGCTTATCCCGGTTTTCATGAGTGCATTTCAAGAATAGGCCCAATTCTCATAGAGAGCGGTCCCACTGTCACACTTATATAGGTAAAATCCGTTAAGGATGCTCTTGTAACTATGATATCCCACTCATATGAGCTACAGATTTTATTAAGAGTTTTAAGTGAACTCAACCTTCATATACGTTACAAGATTAATGCACTTACATCATAGGGATGATTAAGAAAATATAGTACATTTTTCTTACGGCCACCTTATGATTCGTTTTTCTCATTGAACCCAGTTTTTAGGATCTCTAATCACCGGGTTGGGTGTCCTCATATATGGCTAATGACAATATGGGCTTCAATCCCATCCCCCTCGATATACTCCAGACCTTTTCTCTTGCCAAGCCCTTAGTTAAAGGATCTGCAAGATTATCACATGATTTAACATAATTCACATTAATAATTCCATCACTCAAATATGATCTCACAGTACTGTGCTTTTTTCTTATAGGTCTGGATTTACCGTTATAATAATAGTTATTTACTCTACCAATAGCTGCAGTGCTATCACAATGAATCAATATAGGTGGTATAGGTTTTTCCCACAAGGGAATTTCGTGCAATAAATCTCTCAACCAATTTGCTTCTTCACTTGCTGAAGCTAGAGCAATAAGTTCAGCTTCTATGGTTGAATTAGAGATTATTGTTTGATTCTTTGATTTCCAACAAATAGCACATCCACCTAATGTAAAAATATAACCAGTGGTATAGAGAGAATCACCTGATAGACTATTCCAATCGGCATCACAAAAGCCTTCAAGTACAGCAGAATATTTTTTATAAAATAATCCATAATTTTTAGTACCAAGCAAATATTTCATAACACGCTCAATAACATGCCAATGTTTTTTACCTGGTTTACTTATGAACCTGCTAAGTACTTCAACTGCATATGCAATGTCAGGTCTAGTGCGGTCAGTTGCATAGAGCAAACTGCCAATTATTCTAGCATATTCCTTTTGATTAATCACACCACTTTCACTCTCAACAGGAAATAAGTGAACACCAGAATCAAAAGGAGTAGACACATGCTTGTGGCCAACATAATTATATTTCTTCAAATTTTCTCAACATAATGTGACTGATCAAGAAAAATACCATCACATGTTTTAGTTATTTTCATGCCCAAAATAACATTAGCCTTACCAAGATCTTTCATATCAAAATTGCTCTTAAGCATAGTTTTTGTCTCATCAATTGCATGCAAATGTGAGCCAAAAATCAACAGATCATCCACATAGAGGCTAATAATAACATGTGAATTTTTTCAAGATTTATAATATATGCAATTGTCACATTCATTTGATTTATAACCATTTTCAATCATGCAGGAATCAAATTTTTCATGCCACTGTTTAGGAGCCTACTTTAAACTATAAAGGGATTTAGATAACTTACATACCTTCTGGTTGGTCCATATAGATCTCTTCATCTAAATCACCATTTAGAAAAGCTGTTTTCACATCCATTTGATAAATAAACATATCATGAATTGCAGCAATAGCAATCAGTAATCTAATGGATGTAATCCTTGTCACCGGAGAAAAAGTATCAAAAAAGTCTAGATTAGCTTTTTGCTTAAAGCCTTTAGCAACAAGTCTAGCTTTATATTTGTCTACACTTCCATCTGGTTTGAGCTTTTTTCTAAGGCCCCATTTACACCCAATGGTTTTAAAACCTGTTGGTAAATATACTAATTTCCAAGTATTATTAGAAATTAGAGACTCCATTTCATCATTCATAACCTCTTTCCAGAAAATTGCATCTGGTGATGATAAAACTTCATGTAAAGAAATAGGATTTTCCTCAACATTATAAACATAATAGTCAAGGTCAAAATCTTTTTCAATTCTATCTCTCTTACTTCTCCTATGTTCAGTTTCATAAGTTTCTTGTATATGTAAATTAGAAGAAGAACAACGAGGTTGGGTAAAAATATTTTCTCTAGATTCTTGACCCCCACTATTTTTCTATTTAAAAGGAAATTTTTCTTCATGAAAAATTGCATCACCAGATTCAATCACAACATGATTTTCAACATCAAGAAATCTATAGGCTGTATTATTTAAAGCATATCCAACAAAAACACAAGTAGTAGCGCTAGCACCCAATTTTAGTCTTTTAGGGTCAGTTAACCTCACAAAGGCTAGACAACCCCAAACTCTAAGATAACCCAAATTTGGTTTATGCCCCTTCCACACCTCAAAAGGTGTAATTTTTGTATTTTTATGTGGCACTCTATTCAACACATAACAAGCAGTTAAAACTGCTTCACTCAAAAGATTAGAGGGAGCACCTGAATCAATCAACATGACATTTGTTAACTCAATCAAAGTTCTATTTTTCTTTCTGCCACACCATTAGATGTAGGTGAATAAGGTGGAGAAACTTCATGAATCACTCCTAAAGATTGAACAACAGAATTGACTTCAGAAGAATCATATTCTCTCCCTCTATCACTTCGGAGCCTTTTAATTTTTCTACCAAATTGATTTTTAACCTCAAGGAGGAACTCTTTAAATTTGGCAAAAGCATCACTTTTATTTTTCAACAAATAGACATAAGCATATTTAGAACAATCATAAATCAAAGTGATAAAATACTTGTTACCTTCACGAGTTAAAATTCCCTCAAATTCACACAAGTCTGTATGAATTAATTCCAATAGCTCGGTATGCCTTTCAACATTTTTGTGAGGCCTTCTACTAATTTTTGCTTTACTGCAAGTCTCACATTTTTCAAAATATTTTTGCATTGAAGGAATTAAACCCAAACCACTCATGATTCCCACATATCTACTATTTATATGACATAATAGTGCATGCCAAAAATTCAAAGAAGAGCATATAAACTAAAGTAGATGCTTTATTATTATTCTCAACATTCAATTTGAACATGCCATCACAAGTATAACCTTTGCCCACAAATACACATTTTTTGGTGATCACATATTGGTTAGATTTCATAGTTTGTTTAAAACCAGCCTTACTAAAAAGATAAGTAGACATCAAATTTTTTTTCCTAGAGGGTGTATACAACACATCTTTCAAAGTTAGCACCCTACCAGAAGTAAATTTGAGTTCCACCTCACCAGTTCCAAGCACATGAGTAGTATGTGAATCTACAAGCATAACTGTTTTAGGCTCCTTAAAAGGAGTGTATTTCTTGAACCAATATTTATCATAGCAGATGTGCCTGTTAGCACCAGTGCACCACAATCTGCCCACCATCCTTCAACACTTTGAATCATATTTACATCAGTTATCATTGCCACATATGGTTCTTCAGTGACGTGAGCTTGAGGAAAAGCCTCACGTTTGCAATAATTGTAATTTCGAGCAATATGCCCACTTTTGCCACAAACATAACAACAAGTATATTGTTGCTTATTTTCTGAAGGAGGATATTGGTTCTTATTCACGTAGCTTGGTTTGCCTTTATTCTGTTGGTGAGGTTTACCAAATTTTTTTCATATTTTTCTTCTTTAGCTGCATATGAGAATTTTTATGAAAAGGACCATTGGGCATATTATTATTGGAAGATATTAAATTTACCTTGTAGGTGTCATTGTTTGTATCTTGCATAAGAATATCTTGACCTCTTGCTTCCTCCTCAACGTGGATGCGAGTCATCAAGGTCTCCAAGGAAATCTCATTTTGTTTGTGACGCATGGATTTTTGGAACTCTCTCCAAGTTAATATACAAAACTTCTCAATATTTCTTTGAAAAACAATGAGTAGTTCATTATAATCATAAAACATTATATAAGAAATAAGTCAAGAGATAAAAAATAATAGTTATACTCATCTTTCTCAAATTGAGATATCCCATATTGTCGAACGGTTTCTCTTGTGCACGCTCCATCTTGTCGAATCTCCTTAAAATTGTTGGTGAAAATTACAATAAAAAATTAAAATTTATCTTCAGAAACTCGTTGACAAAAGACTGAGGCGCGGGTATCTCGCTCTCTTTAAGGATATTCAAGCCCTTTGTGGAACAATGCTGGTGCACCAGAAATCTCTTGACTTGTCCCCTCCAGGATACAACAGCCTAACAACAAGCTATATGGCTCACACCAATTTGCACAAATTGGAGGAACCCAAAGCTCCACCAAAAGAACACATTTCTTTGGCCAAAAAACACACAAGACACTTTGGGGGATTTTGGAAAGAAAGTTAATGGGTGAATAATAATGTTTCGTAATAGTATTATGTAAAAGTAAGGATTTATTTTAGCATGCAACAAATGGTGCTATTTATAGGCTCTTAGGACACTCCCTACAATTAATAGGGTAGTAACCAAAAGCCATAAGTTACAAGAATTAAAACCCAAAATAAAACACCATGAGTTACAAAATAAAATTCAAAATAAATTCAGAATTTAAACACGCAAATAAATTTAGAATTTAAACACAAAATAAATTCCCTCAAATTTAATTAAAATAATAAAATATTAAAATGTAACAACAATAAGCATATTGTCAACATAAAGGCAAATAAGCACACAAGAATCTCTAATGATTTTACCATATAATTAAGCAATTGTCTCCATCATTAGTCATAAAGCCATTAGAAAGCATAATTTTGTCAAATTTATCATGTCATTGCTTACGAGCTTGTTTCAAACCATATAAAGATTTTACAATACTTGGATTGGTAGAACAGCTTTGAGACTTTCCTTTGGTGGAACAGAGAATAGAGAAAAGAGACTCACAGTGATATGATATAGAGATAGCTATGTTGGGTTTTTGCGTGTGTAGATGATCTCGTTAAGGAGGGTATATATGGTAGTGTATGAGATGAAGTTAATCATGAAACAATTAAACCTTGTAATTGACACTATTCAAATACCCCAACGCATGCAGACACAATATAGAAGAACGGGACCTCTGCTAATTATTTTTATTTTTCTTCATAGTTTGAACGATCTATAGCTCACTAATATTTGATAATACTATCTTGGTAGACTAACATCATTTACATAAATTTCAATGACATTCCACTCCAATTAATGTTATCATGATCATCATAGCAACAGAATGGAGGAGTTTGCAAGTTGGAGAAGTTCTGTAATGGCATTGCATAAATGCATTCTCTCTCTCATCACCATTTTAGGCTTTTGCCTCCAATTGAAGTTCATAAATGCGTCTCCATTTGTGTTGGACTACAGAAATCATCAGTATAGTAGGCTATTTATTATTGACATGTCCGCTTACTGTGGATCATTTGGTGTCATGATACTCCAAAGTAATCGCAATAACACAGACTTTGGTGAATTCATGAATAGGATTAGCCTCTTGTTTGGAATTGCAGCTTCTATTTTAGAGTTGCTCATCCTAGTTCCACCTTTTGGATGGCTCGCACTCTTCTTCTGGAGCATCTGTTTTGTTACCTTTGGGATTAAGTCATACAATACTTGAAAACACACTACGTCAATAAACTCATCAGACGACAGACCTCAGACTACAGAATGATTGTTTTCTATTATCTGAAAAATTTTAACGACAGAATGAAAAAATTCTGTTGTCTGAATATAGTGATATGCCATGGTAAATCAATTTTCTTAAAAAAGTTTTGTTTCAGACAACAGATTTCTGTTGTGCATTAAATTGAGATCGATTTAGTTTTGGTTGTTTGAAGTTTTTTTTTTTTTTTTGGTGAAATGAACTGTTTGAAAATGTTATGTATCAGACAACACTTTTCTGTTGTGCAATAGATGGAGATTGTTGATGTTGAGATTGTGCACCTATTTTTTTGTTGTTGTTTTTTTTTTTGGCATAACTAAAACGGGAAAGGCGAGTGTTTTCCGCCTGACAAATTTAACATTTAGCATTTTCTGACTACCCTTTCTCAAACAAACAGCAACTATGAAGGAGAAAACTCTCGCCTTCTCCCTCGAGGCTCGAGCACCAGAACAAAACTCTCGGGCAAATTTCTTGCTGGATCTCCAATCTCTCTAATCAAAAGCCAATCTCCATCTCTCATCTCTCTTCGACAAATGCAGAACCACCTATCCCCCATCTCTATCTCTTCGACAAATACAGCCAAACCATCTCAATCCCCTATCTCAGTCTCTCCAAACCAGTCAAACCTATTGGTTCCCTATTGTTGGTAAGTTTTTTGATTCACTGTTATTCGATTTAGGGTTTCTGTTGGGTTTTGTTTTAAGGTTTTATCTGGAATTCAATTTGGGGTTTTGGAAATTTTCCTTTGAAATTCGATTTGGGTTTCTTGGGTTTTGTTTAAATTGGGGATGCGTATTTGTAATTCTCTCTCCTTCTCGATCTGTCTATCGCTTATTCTTCTTGCCAAATTGGTATTCTTTGGTTTCGGGTAATAGTATGGTTTCAAAGTTAAAGTCTTTCATTTGGGGTGTCACGTCACGATTTTTCAATTTTTCTTGTGAATTACCTGTCTCTTTGTGAATTCGATCAGCGACGGATGTCTGCCACAAGTCAAGACACCAACAAAATTGGGGATTCCAAGGTCAGCATAAACCCTAAATTTCAATTCTTATTGACTTCTCTTCTCTCTTTCTGTGCTTTGTTTTTTTGCAAAGGGCAATTATATGAAGACTCAATTTGTGGTTCTTCTACTGGGTGGTACTACACTACTATTACTATCTGGATTTCATGTTTTGGTGATGGAAAAGTTCGGGAAAATTTTGCATTTTCTGTGGAACAACAAAGATTAATGTCCAGTGTTTCTTTCTTAATTCCTTTTTTCTGAATATATTTTTGTTGAATTTGGTTACTGTTAGTAATGGTGGTGTTGACATTTTGGTCATGAATTTTCCTAGTCTCTATATATAGAGGCCTCTGTAGTCTCTTATTGTCAGATTTGAGTTAATAAAAATTGAAAGCTTTGCTTCTCTCCTGGTTGGCTTCCAAGAATACTTAGATTGTGGGCACTGTATCAAGACGGTGACATTTATTTTCTTGACGACCCCTTCAGTGCAGTTGATGCACACACTGGATTAGAGTTGTTTAAGGTTAGACTTTCTGACATTGATATCATGTTTCTGCTAGTTTGACTATGGCTGAAATTTATAAATATGGAAATGCAAGAATACATATTGACAGCATTAGAAGACAAAACTGTTGTTTTCGTGACCCATATATCAAGTTGAATTTCTGTCTTCTGCTGATTAAATCCTGGTATAGTCTTCAAACTTGTAACATATTGTTTCTGCAAAGAAAGGTCCACATTGCCATCTTCAGTCTGTAGCTTATGTGTATAGTTTCGTTTGGTAGCATCTGTTGACTTCAGTTTTTAAGGTGTTTCATACATGTCAGCTGTAGTGATGGTATTATATCACTGGTTGGTTGGAGAATTACACCCATGTTTCTTTTTTGGGGTACCTCGTTCTTCCTTTTCCATTTATTGCCAATTTAGTTTCATAATTCTGTTTATACATAATGTATGAGAAGTCTTTTCTAACTTTCGTTTCAATATTTGTAGGTTCTTAAAGAAGGACGCATGGCAGCTCTCAAGGAATGAGGTTTTCCGTTTGATATTATTTGGTGAATTGACACCTTTCACTCCTCCAAAATTACAGGTAAAGGAATGTTTTGAAGTTGTATTTCTTTAGTTACTCCATTAAATACTACTATTATCAGCTGGTTGTGCACTCGGGATTTGCAGATAAATGGGATTAATTTAGTGAAAACAATTCTTCATCCTGCACTATGCATTTTGCATGTGTTTTTCAATTTTTTTTTTTTTTTGTTAGTTTTCTTATGAAACATGTTATGTATATAGATGTCTGCAGACATATATGCCTCTGAATGATAGCATTTTTTGCATTTTTGATTTGGATGATGGGCGTGAAAGGGTGCTCACTGATTTGTTGATTTTTTTTTGAGTTACATGTGGTCAATTGGAGAAGAAAACAAATCTTATTGAGGGAGTTTCATGGTTAGATTGTAGCCACCGTGAAATGCAGGTAAGGAACTGTTGATATTATGTTTACTGCTGATGTCAAAGTTTATAGTAGCTTTAGCATTTTTTGTTTTTGTGTTTTTTCTTTTCTAGCAATTAACTTTATCATTTTTGAGCTATGCCAACTATAATTTGATCTTGTCTGATATTTATTCTGGTTGGAAGTTTACTCTTCATCGGTTTGGTATCCATCTCTGAGTGTTGACCCTTTGAAGTAGGGTGATTTTGTTGTAGGTACGCATGTACTTAAGAAAGCATGTTTATACTGCTTCTTTTTGAAATATTGTATTTGACCTGAGATGGTGAATTCTTGTCTAATATGCACCTCTCAATTTCTCAGATGGGGTAAAGTATTATGTTAAATTTAGGTCAATTACCCTGTATGCTTTGTATTATTCCACTCAAATTCGATGCTTGTTTCTTTGGCCTTCATTCAAAGGCTCTATAACCAAACTTTTACCATTCATGGTGGCACGAGGTTATCTTTGAATGGAAATTCCAATTGAAGAGATCTTTTTGGCTTAGAAAGTGATGATCTATAAGTGCAACATCCAAGGAAAACCTGTTGTCACGACAATACAGATGTTGGAACTAGCAGTTGTTGAATATGTCGATGAATTGTACAAGTTCTACAAACTTGAAGAGGTAATCCCTTATCATTTTTCCCCTCCGTAGATCTTCCCTTTTAGGCTTCTTCTATTATACCTTTTCTTACACTTGAATATTACTTATGCAGGATGACTACCGAGTTGGAGATTACTTAGACATTGATCAAGTCTGGGTTGAATGGGCAAGCATGCTATCAAGTTTCAGATCACTAGTGTTTTTGCGGTAGATCAGTAGTTAGGAATCATTTTTTGCATATAGCTAGAACTCACTTTGGTGGCTGTAATGATTCATGATGATATTCAAATAAATAGACCAATTTTTCTAAAATTGTGTCGTGCAAATGCTTTTTAAGTAAGAAATAAAAACCAATTAAAGTTGACATCCAAAGTTCCAAACCAACATCAGACTACAAAATTTAAGCAAATGCCTGTTGTCTGAAATCACCATAAACCACAGATGAAGCAGACCAATTGTATTATTTATGCTAGTCAGACAACAAATAATTGTGGTTGTTAATTGAATCACACAATAGAAAGGCCTAAGAAAGTTCAAGCCTCAATATATACAAACGACATAATTCTGTCTTACTACTCAAAATTAAACAATAGAACATTCTAATTTATATGTTCACAATTGTTCACACAACATAAAAAATCCAAGATAGTTCAAATCTCCATATATTCAGACAAACAGATTCTTGTCGTCTTAATGAAATATAAACGATAGAGTTTTATGAAAAGATGTTGTGCAGAATCTTTTATAATAACATATAACTGTCGTTTTGTTACATCTTCAACCTCAGAAAGTAATAATTCGGCATATCTCGACATAATTAGACAACAGATTATTGGCCGGCCTCTGTTGTTTGAGTGAAATATAGATCACGTGTAATATCTGTCTTCTGAAGGCCTAAGAGATATCAGGCTACTAGATAACAGAAATTTTCTAAATCAGACAACAGTCCTCTCTGATGATTTTATTGACATAGTGACACTTTGTGAAAGTGCTGCCGCAGCTCTTGTTGTAACCTTGGGTGAATTCCAAGTGAACCTGATTGTAATAAATGGCTGCTTTATGGGAAGTAGAGCAGTTGCAGGACTCGGTCGTGCTTATGAGAAATTGAAGCATTAGATCAGGAGGAGCCGCTATTCGACAGAGCATGAAGCCAAGGAATAGAGCAAGGAGCTACCGGTGTAACACTGTTCTTTATCTTTTTGTAGCTACCACGTAAAATTGAAGCTACTATTGCAACGAATTTAGACATTTGATTTGGCGAATACATGCCTTCTTGTTATGTTCTGTAATAACTAGACCAAGTTTCGAAGTTTTCTTCATCTTAATTTGGGCGTTGAGGGCCTACTGTTGAATTAGATTCGCGGAAAAGAGCGGGAAGCACTACTGTTGAATTTTGGTACTGGACCGGATGGACCTGACTCAATCTGGCATAAAAAGGCTGTTAGAACTGGTTAGATCAATGGGCCGACATTACCAAAATATCTGGTCTTAATCAAGTACATAAGCCGAAACAAAATAATTATTCGGCATGACATAATTTTGAGATGACAACCAAATAATACGTTGGTATACAATTCAACTTAAACCCATGAAAAACTTAATTGGAATGCAATTTTATAAGAAACGTCAGCAACTTCACAAAATGTAAACTCCAAAATTTCTAAAGGTACTTTTTTTACCAAAAAAGTACTCCCGCTAAACCCAAAACATAAAATGTTTATGTAACTTTCATCAGGCAAGTGCATATACAACAAAACTTGAAAAGGTTGTTCAGACCTTATGATTACACATCACCAATTCTTAAGAAATATCCTTATCAATTAGGAACTTCAAAATAAAACTTAAATATTGACCCTACTTGTGGTGAAGGCGATGCAACAATAATTGGCAGCTCTCTTCTTTGGTTTGCAGAAATACTTTCTTTACACGATGGAAATTTTTAACAGACAGATAATGTGGTAAAGGTTAAGGGAGCAAGTAGTGCGTACTGCTTGTGATGAAGAGTCCTCTCAGGTGGAAACCAAGTTAGAGCAGTGGTGTAATGTGCCTTCAGACAACTCAAAAAAAGAAGTGTCGTTGTAAAACGACCACAAAGGGGTCAGAGGGGTCAGACAAGGAGAGGGAGGCAACGGAAAGACTTCTAGAGGGATGTTCTCCCTGGTACGGTATTGCTTTTTTGTCAAGAAATGAGGTGACTGAGGGTGTTCTCCATCGCTAGGTATCTACTACTAGTACTGTGTATTTAGTTAGCCCAACAGCCCTCTTGTTTCTCAGTCTCTCCCTCATCTTCTTCCAGCCATGTTGATTAGTGGAGGAACCCATAACCAAGAGCTGAGAAGAAGAGAAGAACTCTAAACTCTTTTAGAATTTAAAAGACTTGGTGTTTGGCTGTAGGAGAGTCACGTTAGGCATGGTTACTTGACGAAACAAGCAGTTGCGGGGAAAAGTCAAGTCGTCACCCTTCATTTAGCAAAGGAGCAGCACCGATAAGTGCAAGTTCACCCATTGGGTCACCGGGTCACCTACTATTCACTGCTTTTTAGTGTTTATTTTCACCTTTTAAGTCACGGGCACAGTTTCCAAACTAACCTCGGTCACCAGGTCAGTTTGCAGGTCACGAAAGTGACCCAGGGCACGAAATACACTGTGCTCGTGACCCAAATGGTGAAAATATACATAAAAAGCAGTAAATAATAGGTGACCCACGGGTGGACTTGCTGTAAGAGCAAGTTCACCCGTTGGGTCACCAGGTCACCTACTATTCACTGTTTTTAGTATATTTCACCCTCTAGGTCACCCTGGATCACTTTCTGGGTCATCATGGTGACCTGCACAGTGTATTTCATGCCCTGGGTCACCAGCACAGTATATTTCGTGATCCAGAGAATGAAAATATACATTACAAAGTAGTGAATAGTAAGTAACCTGGTGACCAAACCGGTGAACTTGCTCTAATGGGAACATGAAATGACGACAGTACGTGCCACATTTCCCCGCGCTTTTATTCACCAATTGAGAGATAGTATTTGTGAAATGCCATGAAATGATGAGAGTGGGCCCCAGTAGAGATCCAATATTTGGATTCTGTAGCGATTGAGGAGAGAGACATTCTTAGGTAGGGCACCCCACCACGTCACTTATACGATCCACCACACGTATGGTGTTTTTTTTTCCACGGCAGCATTGTTGGAAAAGGCACCAAATTTTCAGTTGAATTTCAGGCATTGTCTGCAATGAACCAACTACATTGTAGACCAACAGATGCCGTGAAGACTTCCGTTAGTTTGACCGCGTCAACTCACATAGGACAGGGAAGATGAAACTGTAAAGTAAGAAGTTACCGCAGGGGCCTTTAGGGGACAAGGGGAGAGGCAGCTGCATCGAGGAGGAGATAAGATTCCAAGACTAAATACCCTTCTCCGTCGTCCTTCATCTCTACAAAACACCAATCTGCAAAGGATATCTCATTTTATCGAGAAGATTGCGAGCTGCAAAGAAAGGCCCACTGTATTTTGAAAACCGAGTTTCAGATTATCGAAATAGGGCGAAATAACGCAAATCCTTTGAAGTATTGGCTATCGGAAGGAAGGTTTTGTGACCAGTTTCAGGTAATATCTCTGCTCCGATTTGTTGTTGTTAGTCGTTTAGTATATGGAGGAAATGTGAAATTGCATCTGCCGATTTTGGGATTGAGCATGGAGTGGTTTGATTTCTGATATGGGAATATGCATTCGATTAATTATGAAAATAGTATAGACATTATGCTTAATGATGAGATTCTGGTTTAGTCTCGATGTTAAGTATTACATTACAAGTTCCTTGAATTGATATCGTATTTTGATATAACGCCTTGTCGTATTAGATTCTACAATTTTCATATCGAATATAATAGTTTATGCCATGGATTTGATTCAAATTTGGTTGTGTTGTTCATGCCTTTGTCTGATTTTGATGAAAGAATCTAGCTTTATGAAAACTTTGGTTATGTTAGTTGGCTTGGTGGTAGAATCGGTTTCATTGCATATGAGTGTGTTTTTGTATGATTCTGGTGGCTGTTTATCTGATAAACACTCTATTCTGGGTTGTATAGTGTTTTTGGTAGTCAGAAAAAGTGTGAGTTTTATCTACAACACTTATAATTATCTATGAGCTTTAAAAAAGTTTCAGAAGAAAAGTTATCTTTCAGACCTGTGTGTTTTGTTTAGTGTGTTTCGTTTTAGTAAATGTCTGTGTTTTGGTTTTGACCAGGCTGTGTATCTATTAAATTTATAGGGCTGCTCCAACTGCGCTGTCGAAGAGACATGCTGATGGTTCATTGCCAATTGAAGATTTCAGTACTTGGAAATCAGAGTGAGAAGAAAGTACAAATGGGATCAGAGACTGATCAGCGGTAAGATTTAATCAGGGTTCAGTAATTTCTGTTCTCAAGTTAGATCCTTCTATGAGAAATTAAGGGGATACAATTCCATTTTGAGTTTGAAGTAAGATTTGAAATGTTGTTTGACAGGGCAATCATGATGAGCCTGATGTTACATACCAATGCAAAGCAACTGATTAAAGCACAAAATTACCAAGATGCAATGGAAGTGCTCAGCATGGAGGAGGTTTGTTACTGGTGCCTTTTTGCAACTGATAGTTTCGTTCATATGAAATTTGCAAGTTACTTGGCTTGTCCATGCTTGTTACAGCACCTTATGTCTCCTAAACTCTGTGGTTTGTATTTTCTTCCTTTTTTTCATTCTTGTAGGAGGAGGAGGCTTTCTCTCTCTGCGATCCATCGGTTATTAAGGTGAGTGAGTTACTTTATTGAAGACATTGTATTACTATGAAGTACATGTGGGTGTAACTTTGACAGTTAAACTATATCAATCTGCCTTTCACTTTGTTAGATTGGTTTCAATATGAGTGTATAACATTCGCCATGTTTTGTTTGCTTTCAGCTGGTCGATAATCCTTCTATACTGCAAATCGATATGGTTTGGTGTTATTTCATGCTTAGAGACATAAACTAGCTCTCAGTGGCAGGAATTCGCCTTGAGAAAGCCAGAGAGGGTCTTGAACGAGCTCATGGAAAGGACTCTTCTCGTGTTAGACTCCTTTAGGCAGGTTGTTATCCAGAGCGTGCACTGTGACTACTTCTACTACATATCTGAATGTTTGTCTACACTACGCAGGTCTACTGACTTTGTTGATTCTCATTATAGATATTTGATACTGGAGCTGCTGGAAGGGGTGGCGGCGTATCACAGTGGTCAGGTTGATAAGTCAATGGCGGTGTTGACTTCTGCACAAGAGAAGTTCACCCAGGTAATTGGAAAGGACAAGGGCCATGTCATGCACTGAATGTTTGCCTCTCTTAGATAGGATTATGGAGGTCCAAAATTATAAAATGTACTTAAATTTACAGTCAAGTCTTCTCTTCATACAAATGCAAAGTGCACGAATTTTGTTAAAAAAAAAAAAAAGAAAAAAAAAAAGGATGTCCTCTTTCAAGTTTCCACAGAATTTATCATGCACACTATGCTGGTATTCTATGTCTCCCACTTTTCTGAGTGAAACCATTAGTTTCAACGAAATCCAATTAACATGTATTTTCAGGTGCTGGATGAATTTTTGGTTGTGGATTCCAGCTTCAGGTGCTGGATGAATCTCTCTTTCTTGTGATGATCATGGGCTTCAGAGAACGAGATACAAAAAGGGCACTGGGGATGAGCAATCAAGATGTTTCCATCAGCCCTGTATAGTCGTTAGTCATCCCAAGAGTTTCTTGACTTTGCAGGTTTGAAAAGGAGCTTGCTGCTGAAGCACTATGAGGAAATGACAGTGGAGAAGGCATTGGATTTGACCAATTCTTCCATACAGGTGACTTGAACATTTTTGTTTGAACACTATTTGAATTTTATTTAGAGAATGAACACTATTAAATTTATTTACTTGCAGCAGCATCTTGAATCAAGGAAAAGTAAACTACAGTGCCAAGCAGTAGATGCTTCAGTTGAAGCTTTTGTACGCATGGCCTTTGACAGATCATTAGGTACATAAAACAGATGTTATTATACTTGGTTTATGTTTGTGAGGCCAAACCGTGCTCACTCTGATGTTTACAACTTTGTGTTCAGCAGTCTTAGCTTTGCAGGGTGGAGGGACAATGGACCAAGCAATCTGTCAACTGCTCTCGGGACAGGCACCAAACCCCATAGATGCTGCGAACTAATCTGAGGCAATTCCTGCAGTCAATGCTAACAACAATGGTCAATCTGATGTTGCAATTGACATTGCAAATTCTCTTGCGTCAGTGCTTTATAATCAAAATGGTCAAGTTGGAGGTTTTTCAACGTCTAGTAATGCATCAGAGCGTGATTCAGAAAGGGAAAGCCAACTTGCTGAAGAACTAGCACAAGGAGATGCTTTCACTGACTATGATATTGAAGTTAATAGACAAGGTGAAGTCATAAGTGAGTACTTGGCTTAGCGGGAACAAAGTGAATATCACTCTGCCAATAAGAATTGCGACTTTAACAACCATGCATGTACATGTATAATAACTATAGGTCAAGGATCTAGTTATGGTGATGGTGTTCCAGATGATCAATGTCTTTGATCCGGCATTTTCCCGACTGTTCCAAGACTAATATTGGTGCCATGTAGTTTATCTAACCCGCCTTTTACCATTTCTGGAATTATAAAAAAGCATATTTGCTGCTTTTAAGTAAATGTGGTATAAACATTCTGATTTACGAGTATCAATTCAGGATATGATATCCATCTCGAAATATTACGGCAACAATGTTAAAAGGACAATCAATGACTAGGTTTTCATAAACTTGTGAAAGGTGCAAAAGAATACAACATTACATAAGGTTGGCTATCATTAGCATTCTCAAAATTTTCTGAATTTACAAAATGTTACTTGTCAGATTCATCATTGGAATGAGATTCACTGTCTATGACCATAACCATCTGCTTAATTTTAGATTCTTCATCCTCAACTTGGGTTTCCTTGTAATCCATGGGAAAGTACATTACAATTAATGGCCTGCCATACCGGTCTCTCTGATAGGAATAATCTGTTGGTTGAAAGTAGCCATTAGATTCACTAAATAGAGAGACAGAGGGGAAAGAGAAGAGGCTTACGGATGCTTGCAAAGTGTGGGGCATTAAATTGCAACTGCATACTTGCAGGTGGATATCTCTGTAATTGAACTAATCATAGCTCTCAGGTCTGAGCATACAAATCTCACCTGCCAAATGCATATAGAGTAAGGAGAAGAGGGATGGGAACAGAAAAATGAAAACTAAACAAAGTTCATAGCTTCATATTTCAGTATCTCGAAGCTTGTTTTGTAAGATCACAAGTGGTTCCGTTCGTATATTAATGAGGATAATACCTGTATGAAAAGAGCATGTTGATAAAATGAGAATGTGTCCATCTATATCAACAATAACAAGAATATGCACATATATTAATCAATTCAGTTTTATTTCAATTATTCTGCATAAATCAGTTGTCAAAGACAAAGTTTTTACAACTAAAGCAATTAGACCATGATCACAATGCGCTATCGGTTAATATTCACAGTCAAAACAATATTCAAAGTGGAAATACTATACAAACTAATTCCAAAATCATAAACTAAACATGGGTTTGTAGCTTTCTGCAAGAAATTACAAACCTTAACATCAATATTAATGCAAAAGTGCAAGCCACAAAAACGCTATTTAAGATCAGGCCATTTTCAGACATAATAAGCAAATTTGGGCAAAAAGGAATACCGATCAAAACACCAAGAAAGTTTAACACTCCAAAGCAACCTTAGAAGCAGTACTGAAGAAACAGGAGGGAGATTTGCTGAAAGTACCAGTTGTCTTATTTAGCACCTGCAGTCACAACAGTGAAGATGGCTTCTTCCTCAAACCAGTCACCTAGAATATAGTCGTAAGAAAACATAGACAGGTCCAGTCTTGCATTCTCAAGCACTTTCCAGATCCGAATTAGGTATTTAAAGATCCTGAATTTACAGCAAAAGGATCCAATTCACACCGAATTGGTGCTTGGTTTAGAAGAATGCATCCACAAAAAGCAGCAAAGGAAAAGGAAAAAAAAAAATATGCCTCAAACTTGGACTGTGACTAACCTCAAAACCTTCAGTGTCTAGGTGATTCTTCTTCTTCTTCAGAGTAAGATCAAGGACTCAAAATCGATCAAACCTTTCACCTCGTAATCACTGCAGGCAGAAGAGAAGATTTCAAGACAGTCAATGATATGCAATTCTCAAAATTCCAAATACATACAACCCCTATAATTCTAGACACAAACTAACAATCAACACTTTGGGTCAAACCATAGCACATCAAAATCATACACCAAGGTCTAGCTGAACCAATAACCTCAAACCACATTCCAAGCTAAGCAATTCTCAAAAGGCAAATCAGCATCAACTAGATTTGCTTAAAAATTAAAGGAATAATCCTTCTGAATCTACTAATCACGGAGACTATAGTTAATAAAACAAAACAAAATTTCAACAAAAAATTTGCCTCTGGACCTTGCTCTGAGTCCTGATGACTCCACTACGACTGCAGGTGTTGGGCTCGCGTCTTGAAAAGTTGGTGCGTGTTCATCCTCAGATCTAAAAGAAACCCCAAAATCAACACATAGAAAGAGATCCCAATTTGGGTTTTACCCATTACCTACAAATTGAAATGGAGCGAATTTGCTTTGCATGAAGACGCAAAGGCAGTGGGCGGAGAGGGTATTGGAGTGCGATGAAATCATAACCCAGACCAAATTATAAAAGCGATATGCCATGGCTGATGGAGATCGGCAAGTAAGTGGAGGACTGTGGTGATGGGAAGAGAAATGAAATGAATCTGATAGCTAACCTAAAATGGGGGATTTGGAGGGAGGTTCAAAATTAAGTGGGAAGTGAACATCTGGACGCGGGATGTTGAAAATTGAAATGTTAAACCAGAACTCCTTTTCCAATTCGTTCCTATAAGCAAGTACTTTTTTCTTTTCTTTTTTTAACACTAGCATTAAGACTTTAATAGTTATATGATTGTCACTGTATGTGATTTTGATTATACATTGGTTTTGGACTTTTGGGTGGGTAATTAACGTAATCACGGAACATTGGATGAAATAATTATAATACTTTATGTCTACAGTAAAAAATTCAGTCAATTTTATTTTCATATCGACTTCCATTTATCATAAACTAGCATGACCCACCCACTATGTGTGTGGAGAGAAGTTAAAGGTAGTGGAAAAATTTTTCGTACAACTATCATATTTTCTGCTTTTTTTTTAATTTATTTTAAATTTTACAATTTACCATATTATCCTTATTGATTAATTATATTTCATAGTTTTTTAATATATAAAGGTTAAATTGGTAAAAAAATTCAGTTTTGGAGAGCAAGCTCTCTTCTCTTAATAATAGTATAAACTAATAGTACTATATTATTCAAACAAAAAAATTAATAGTACTATAATTATACATTAGATTCCTCTAAGGATAACCGAGACCTATTATTAAATTTTGTAAGTATTACGTTAACTGATGTCATATTCGTCAACAACCATGCCAATAATTTCAAACGACATGTGTAATTATTCGGTTGATACATCTAAAAGGACGTCAAAAATGAAATTTATCAATTTAGTTACTAAAAAGTAATATCAATGTGTCTGCTAGTGTTGTATAACGTGTTCATTAATATAAGAATATGTGGACTCTCAAAAGTGACAACGGGATGAAAACTTAATTTGGAAAAGCCGACCGTTGGATGAGTGGATCACATTGTTTTATGGATGTGGTAACAAATTCAACCAATTTAATCATAGCTTCGACTTCAATCCATTTGGTCAACCGTAATTAAGTTTATAAAACAATATCTATATATATTAGGTTTCTCAAAGGGAAACCCTATCGAGACATATGGATACGGAGAAACTGACCACTAGACGAGATGAGTGCAATATACTATGCTTTTTGTAAGAAAATCAGCCAATTTCATCGATGTTTTGACTTCAATCCACTTAGTCAAACCAAAGTTAGTTTTATAACTATTAGGTTGATTGATGTCGTATTCACCAACTACCATGCCAATAATTTCACATGACGTGTGTAACTACTTGGTGTATACATCTATAAGGTCGAAAAAGAAATTTATCAATTTTGATTTGGTTTTCAGAAAGTGAGATCAATGTGCCTATTAGTGTTGTATAACTTGTTCATTATATATAGGAATATGTGGACTTTCAAAAGCGACAACGCGGTGAAAGGTTAATTTGGAAAGAAAAAAAAATTCAAACATCTAATATAAATTATATAATTACCGAGATTACATAATAAATCTTGAACCTTTTAAGCAATCTAATATATAAATATTTTTTAGTTATATCCAAAAGTATATGTTCCATGAGCAATAAGGTGGAGGAAATAGAATTTATCAAAATCAACCGTTGGATCTTTCAGCTATCAAAATCAACCGTTGGATCTTTCAGCTATCTTCCATGAGCAATAAGAAGATATGGTTATGGTCAAAATTTCAGCTATTTTCGTCATCTTAAGTCTCGATCTACTAGATCAACTCTAAATCCTAAATACCACATAAAACTAATATGCTCATAATCGGTCCTTCGCAATTTTTTTTCCCGATTTGTTAGCTCTCACACTGTTGTTGGTATGGGATATATAAACTAGTGTAAAGATTTCTAGAAGTTTATCTCGTCCTAGTATAGCTCTCCTTAGGGAAATATAAGTGTATAAAGAGTTTACCTCTTTGTTTGATGTCGAATTGACGATGGATCGGGTTAATTCTTTTACACAGTACCTATTAATACACTATAAATAGACGTGTAATCTCAAATTTACCAATTTCCAGTTATAATTTTTTAGATTGCACAAAATCCTTATATGCCTTGTAATGTGGTCTAACTTGTTTCTTAGATGTACCAATTACCTTCCAAGAGCAACATGGTGGAGGAAATATGATTTATCAAAATTGGCCGTTGGATGTTATCATGATAAGAAGATATGGATATGGTGAAAATTTCAGCTATTTTCATTATCGTTTGGGTCTCAATCTATTGGGTTAACTCTAAACTTTAAATACCACATAAAACTAATATGCTCATAACCGGTCCTTCACAATTTTTTTTTTTGATCTGTCAGCTCAGCTCTAACACTCTCATGGGTATGGGCTATATAAACTAATGTAAATATTTCTGAAAGTTTACCTCCTCATGATATAGCTGCCCTTAGGGAAGTGTAAGTGTATAAAAAGTTGACCGTTTTGTTTGATGTCAAAATGACGGCGAATCGGGTTAATTTTTTTACACAGTACCTATTAATACACTATAAATAGACGGGTAATCTCAAATTTACCAATTTCCAGTTACGAATTTTTAGATTGCACAGAGTCCTTATATGCCTAGTAATGGGGTCTTGTTTCTTAGGTGTATTACAAAATTATACCTTCCAAGAGCAACATGGTGGAGAAAATATAATTTATCAAAATTAGCCGTTGGATGTTATCATGATAAGAAGATATGGCTATGGTCAAAATTTCAGCTATTTTCGTCGTCATTTGCATCTCGATCTATTGGATCGATTATGAACCCTAAATACCACATAAAACTAATCTGCTCATAGCCGGTTAAATTATTCAATTTATTTTTTTCATCTGTCAGCTCTCACACTCTCGTGGATATGAGCTATATAAATTAATGTAAAAACTTTTGCAAGTTTATCTCCTCCTGGCATAGCTCTCCTTAGGGAAATATAAGTATATAAAGAGTTGACCTCTTTATAAAGAGTATATAAATATAAGTATATATTAGATTGTTTATCTCCTCCTGGCATAGCTCTCCTTAGGGAAATATAAGTATATAAGTATATAACTTGTTTATTAGGTGTATCACAAAATTATACCTCCTAAGAGCAACATGGTGGAGGAAATATAATTTATTAAAATTGGCCATTGGATATTATCATGATAAGAAGATACGGTTATGGTCAAAATTTCAGCTATTTTCGTCATTATTTGGGTGTCGATCTACTAGGTCAACTCTAAACCCTAAATAGCACATAAAACTAACATGTTCATAACCGGTCATTCGCAATTTATTTTTTTGATATGTCAACTGTCACACTCTCATGGGTATTGCCTGTATAAACTAATGTGAAAGTTTCTAGAAGTTTATCTCCTCCTGGTATAGCTCCCTTTAGGGAAGTATAAGTGTATAAAGAGTTGACCGCTTTGTTTGATGTTGAATTGACGGCGCATCGGGTTAATTTTTTTTTTTTACAACTACCTACTATTACGTTATAAATAGATAGGTACTCTCAAATTTATTGATTTTTAGTAACAAATTTTTAGATCGCACAAAATCCTTATATGCCTAGTAATGTGGTCTAACTTGTTTATTAGTTGTATTGCAAAACTATACCTTCCAAGATCAACATGGTGAAGGAAATATAATTTATCAAAATTGGCCGTTGGATGTTATCTTGATAAGAAGATATATAGTTATGGTCAAAATTTCAACAATTTTTGTCTTCGTTTGGGTTTCGATCTACGTGGTCAACCTTAAATCTTAAATACACATAGTTTTATGCGCGTAACCCCTCATTCACAACTTATTTTTTCGATCTGTTATCTCTCACACCCTCTTGGTTATGAGCTACATAAACTAATCTTAAAATTTCGAGAAATTTATCTCATTGTGATGCAGCTCCCCTTAGGGATGTATAATCATACAGAGGGTTGACCGCTTTGTTCAATGTCGAAATGACGGCGAATCAGGTTAACTTTTTTACATGGTACCTATTAATACGCTTTAAGTACATGGGAAGTCTTAAATTTATCGATTTCTAAGTTCGATTATAAGGATCGCACAAAATCTTCATATGCCTACTAATATGGTCTGACTTGTTTATTAGTTATATGGAAAAATATATCTTCCATAACCAACAAGGTGGAGGAATTAGAATTTATCAAATTCGACCGTTGGATGTTATCACGACAAGAAGAAATAGTTACAGTCAAAATTTCGACTATTTTCATTGTCGTTTGGGTCTCGATCTATGTTGTCAACCATGAACCCTAAATACACATAAAAACTAATATGCGCTTAACCACTCATACACAACTTATTCGAGCTGTCAACTCTCACACCCTCGTGGGTATGAGCTACATAAACTAATGTAAAAATTTCAGAAAATGTATCTCCTCGTGGTTTAGCTCCCCCTAGAGATGTATAGGCGTATAAAGGGTTGACCGTTTTGTTCAATGTCGAAATGACGGCAGATCGGGTTAATATTTTTACATAGTACTTGTTAATATGCAAGTTGGTGTAATTATGTTGTTTTCGCTGCAATATTAGATTTTCATGTGTCTCGATTGTTTTTTATGTTTTGATTTCAATGATTTCATTTTAAACAAAAGTCTGGATTTTTGATTTCTTGCTTTTATGATTTGGTAGATTTAAATTTATCTGGAGAATTTTTGAATTACATGGTTTTACGTCTATCAAAAAATTGAAGCTTATTATTACTCTGTTAAAAGCTTATAAACTCTGTTCAATTTGTGTGATCAAGTTAAGATAATATAACCACCACAGGTGGTCGAGTTGGAAAGAGCCTCCAGGTGTGGAACTCCCATACCCGGATTCGAATCCCACCGACGCTTATTGGAGTTAAATCTCAATATATTCTTGGTGGCCAGGGGGGAGGAAGCCTTCTGACAAGATCCCCCCGAATACGGATTAGTCTCTGAGCCTAGGAAGCTTTTGAGGACACTGTGTGATTGAACAATAAAAAAAAAAAAAAAGTTAAGATAATATGAGTGGTGAGGAAGTACCCCTCTGCTTATGCATTGGATATACTTGAATAGTTTACATAATTTCAGTTACATAAGTTTTCCCTTTTTTTTTCTTTTCGACAGTTATGCGGTTGATATTAGTCATCTGGCATTAGTCATTGCATTTACAAGTGGAATCTGTTGTGAATGTAAATAGATCCTAACCAAATAACAGAATAAAGCTGACACCTAGAATCTGTATCTTTTTATATACAGCTGAAAATTCTTCAGTACACGGCGGTGGAAGTACACATACAAGTCTGAGAGACACGTGGTACAATCTGAACCGTCCAATACGTGGGGTCAGTAATCAAGTCATCTGGGCCATCAATTGATACTAACTTTCTTCTAACAGTCAACGTCAAAAACAAATTTCTATACTATCGGTGTAAAAAAGTTGGACGGTAAAAAGCAAATAGGACCTTTAGCTATTTCTTCACTCTCTTGTGCTCATCGATTCTGGTTTCTGTGCATGGTTTTGGAAATTTAATTTTGAGAGATTGAGAGCAACTATCTGTGAGTCCATATTTTCTACCAATTTGAGCTCTTGGAAGTTGAAATGTTGGGAAGCAGGGGTTTAAACCTTTCAATTTCCTGGGTTGCTATCGGAGAGGAAGAAGAAGATGGAGATCGAGTCAGCCCTTTTCTAATTGAATGAGTAGGTCAGCTGCGTTCAAACTTCAAACTCCTAATCCTAACTACCCATTAACTCTTACATAGCTCAGTCAATTTATCGATTTTAGTTTTGGGTCTGGGTAGAAGTTGTGTAGAAAGGAAGGTGTTGATGTCCACAGCTTAACTACATCGCCAGTACACCTTCAAGGTCGGCGATGACCTCGACTACATTTCCACCAGCCTGTTCTCGCGCCTCGTCACGTAATCAGATCCAGCTCGGGCAGAAGCTGTGAATCCCACTGCCGTGTAGGTGCAAATTTGGGCGGCGCGGACGGCGTGTCGGGACCGAAATTGGCTGGAGCGGTTTTGGGCCGGGTCTGGAGCTGACCATTGATCGGCTTGGACATGGGCCCAACTTAGGTGTAGAGCTGAATTATGAAAAACGGAATATAAGAACTGAAAATATTTTTATTAAGTTTATGGAGGATTGAATATCACTAATTAAGTATTAATTTATTAAATAAGGATTAAGGTTAAATACATTCTCAAAAAAAAAAAAAAAAGGATTAAGGTTAAATTGTATTAATTTTTACTTAATTAAATTATTAGAATAAATAAGTAAGGACAATTGACAATTGAAAATATTTACAAGTCCATTTAGATGAGATTTAATTCAATGTTTTAATAATTAAAGTCATTTTCTCAATCATTTTTTTGTGTAAGCTTCTAGCTGTATTAAAGGTCCTTTGAGTCCAATCTTGAGCCATGCCTGATTGCTGGTTGTTTTTTTTTAATTATTTCGTTTTTGCATTTTCTATAACTTTAAAGTACATTGATAGACAAAAAATTAAAATAATTTTTTTAAATAAAAATAAAAAAGTTGAAAGGTGATGAAGCGGTTAAACGTATTAGAGCAACTCCAACAGCTTCCCTATAATTTCTGTATAATAGGGAAATAAAAGTTAAAGTTTTAGCATCTTTTTCTTCTCCAACTCTAACCGATTCTTTATTTTACAACAATCTCTAAAATCTCCATATTCTTCCTTAAAATTTTAGAGATTGCTGTAAATATAGGGAATTTGGTTTTCTCTTTCCTCACTTTCTCTAAAATAGGGAAAGTTATAGGGAATCTGTTGGAGCAAAAGAGGCTTTTTTTTTTCCTAAATTGGAGAAAAATCAAAATATGGAGAAGCTGTTGGAGTTGCTCTTAGTATTTAATAAATGTGTTTGACTTAGGGTTGCCATTGTTGTTCATGGAAGATATACTTTTCGATACAACTAATAAACAAATTAGACCGCATTAGTAAACATATAAGAAGTTGTATGATCCAAAAAATTGAAATTGGAAATCAATAAATTTAACATTACCCATCTTTTTATAGCATATTCAAAGGTACTGTGTAAAAAAATTAATCTAATCTGTCATCATTTCAACATTAAATAAAGCGGTCAATTCTTTATATGTGTATACTTCCCTAAAGGGAGCTAAACCATGAGAATATAAACTTCCCAAAATTTTTATCATTGGTTGGTTTAGCTCATAACCATGAGAGTGTGACAGCTGACAGATTGAAAAAAGAAGTTGTGAATGAGCGGTTATGAACATATTAGTTTTATGTGGTATTTAGGGTTTAGGGTTGATCTAGTAGATCGAGATCCAAATGATGAAGAAAATAGCTGAAATTTTGACCATAACCATTTCTTCTTACCATGATAACATCCAACGGTCGATTTTGATAAAGTCTATTTCATCCACATATATAGTTGCTCATGGAATGTATATTTTTCGATACAACTAATAAACAAGTTAGACCGCATTAGTAGACATGTATGAATTTTGTGCGATTACAAAATTTCAAATTGAAAATCGATAAATTTGACCTTAACCATCTATTTATAGGATATTCATATGTATAGTGTAAAATAAATAAATTGATATGTTGTCATTTTGACATTAAATAAAGAGGTCAACCCTTTATGTGCTTATATTTCCCTAAGGAGAGTTGAACTATAAGGAGATAAACTTCTTGAAATTTTTACATTAGTTGATACAGCTCATACTCACAGGAGTGTGAGAGCTGAAAAATAAAAAAGAAGAAGCTGGGAATGAATGGTTATGAGTGTCACGCCCCGAATTTTGAATAAGAAATTCAAATCCGAAACATGAATAATTACAAATACAAATACCAATCTAAAATTTTCTTTCAGAGTAACACGCCTCACACCACTCAATATTACAATACCCAACTCCTCAATTTCTTATTACAGCACACTATCACAAATTCCAAATTGATAAGTTCGAAATGAACATAACGAAACTCACAATAATGCTGTGACTCAAATGCCACTACTCTAAGCAGGCCGATCACCTTCTCGATTCTCCTGACCTGTAGGATTTCCCGCTACACAATATAAATAGTGTACCGGGATTGCAACAACACAAACCCGGTGAGCTTGATAGCCCGTATGAGTAAACGAAGGGATTGCACAACTTTAATATAACAATTTCAATTCAAGCAAATGAAATTGTAATAATATCACAATCACAAAACCACGTCACTTTCTCACTCTTATATATATATATATATAGACACTTATGAGTTACTCTCGATTTCTCTCATAAGGTCACTCAACATTTGGCAGACAGACTAGAGCTCTAACTGATCGCAACCACCAACTCGGCGCGAGAGGGTGGTTCACGATTTAATGCTATTAGTAACCACCAACTCGGTACAAGAGCGTGGTTCACTAACAGATGCCATGATCACCCCTGTGACCTATTGATTTCCACAAATCAATATATCTCAACAAATCAACAATTTATTGTTTCTCAAACAATAAACATAACACCTCACTCAATAGATAATTTCCTCAACACAAACCAACAACACGTATATTTTATCAATAATAAAATATGTATAAAGTCATTCGCACATGTATTAACAGCTATAAATATTATGGCAATAAATATAAATATTTAGAACTCCGGTTCGTGAATGAACCATGTGCGGTTTACTCACCTCTAATCCCGCTGCGTCTTCTTATAACTCGAATAAGAATCACAATTCATCCGCCAAATCAAACCGTCAAACACCTAATCATAAGTGACTTGAATTTAGCCAACAACTCATAAAATAAAATAAATGACGATCTGACGGTCTAATCAAATTTATACAATGATCCAACGGTCAGATCAGATTTATACGACGATCCAATGGTCAGATTGAATTTATACGATGATCCAACGGTCAGATCAAATTTATACAGTGATCCAACGGTCGGATCGAATTTATACGATGATCCAACGGTCAGATCAAATTTATACAATGATCTAACGGTCAGATCAAATTTATACAATGATCCAACGATCAGATCTTACTGAATCGTCCTTACTAACATCTCCACAAATTTATATAAAAATCCGACGGTCGGATTCTCACGAATTACATTCCTAAACACTGTTTTGCAATTATACGAAGATCCAACGGTCGGATCTTCGCCCGTGACCTCACAATGTCATCGGAATTGCCATAAGTTCAACATATTAAAATTTGAAATAAAACCGATGGTCCGATCTTCCAATATATATAAAACCATGAGGAGATAAACTTCTCGAAATTTGTGCATTAGTTGATATAGCTCATACTCATGGGAGTGTGAGAGTTGACAGATCGAAAAAAAGAAGCTGGGAATTAGTAGTTATGAGCATATTAGTTTTGTGTTGTATTTAGGGTTTAAGGTTCACCTAGTAGATCGAGACCTAAATGACGATGAAAATAGTTGAAATTTTGATCATATCCATTTCTTTTTATCATGACAACATCCAACGGTCGATTTTAATAAAGTCTATTTTCTCCACATAGTTGCTCATGGAATGTATATTTTTGGATACAATTAATAAACAAGTTACAACATTAGCAGACATGTAAGGATTTGTGCGATCTAAAAAATTAAAATTGAAAATCGATAAATTTGACATTTTCAATATATTTATAAATTTGATCTCATTCGTTCTTCATTTAGAGTTGTCAACAGTTACCTACTAACATATATTTTTACTAAAACAATTATAACGGATTTCACCGCAACTTTGATTTTCGAGCAGTTCGCGACCACACTCGTCTATGCCCGAGCTCATTCTACCCACTCATGAATATTAAATCTGAGATCTTATCTCTAGAAAAAGTATTTAGTATACCGACATGCACTTATACCAACAAAAATAGACGATTAGAAAACATTAAGTATACTTATTATTAAAAAAAAATTGCCAATATATATCAACAACTGAAATTTGTTAAATTTGCTGGTTTACATGCACCATCGGTGCATAGAAGAATTTTTCCTATTTAGTTACTCTTTTGAAAAATCTAAAGTATTGGGTTTAGTAGAGATATTTAAATTTAAATTTTAAATTTTAATTTTCGGGATATTTCAATTTTGCCGCTAAAAATTTTGGGGAATATTTCAATGTTCCCGCTAAGCAGATTTCGAGAAAGAGTGATACCTCATCTTTTATTTCTTCAAGTTTAACTTTCTTCTTTATTTGTGGTCTTCTTCTTCCCGACCTAGACCTAGACGCCCCTCTACCCTCCCAATCGCAAACAAAACCCTCACCAGTCACGACCGTGATCCAAATCGGTTACCCATTCTAATCCATCCTCTCATCTCTCAATCACAGACGAGAGCAATCGGCCTCGATTCCTGCACACACCAGAAACTTCGTCCTCTTGTGCTCGATTCGATACAGGTAAAACTTGAAGGATTTCCAGCATTCAATCTGACTATCAGTGTTTGTTGAACTCAAATTGAATTTTCTTTTTTTCGTTTTCCCCTGCTGTTTTGTATAATTGGTCTTGTTCAATCTAGGTGGGTGGTTTTAGATAATTTATATTTTATTTCTTTTTTCTTTTTGTGATCTAAGGCCGTGGAAAACTGAAGTTATCTCGAAGAAAGTAGCTGGAAGTATCGAAGAGTAAGGTTTGAGCTTCTTTTTTCTTCTTATAACCTGACAGTGGTGTATTTCGGTTGTGTCTATGGATTTAAGGGTCTGATTTTGATAAAGCTATCTGAAGGGTAAAAGATATTATAGAGGGATTTTGTAGTAGGTTGGGAGAGGCCCAATGTGTTTATGAATGTCCCTATTTGTAATATGAACTATATTGCTGTTCTGTTGTCAAAGCTTGCTAGAAATAGGCTTCTTTTGGTATCCTGAAGTTATCAAGTCCTTGCAGCTGTCACACGATCTGAGGATGCAGTGAATTTGTCAAAGCTATGGAATACTATAGAATTTTTTCATGGTGCATTTAGGTTTGTCTTCTTAGTCATATGACTCTACATATTTCCATTGATAGTATGTTATACTTTTACATGTATTAGATGGATTATCTGTTGGCTTTCATTTTCGGTCGTCAAGCAAGTTTTATGGAGCCTGAGATAGCAGTATAATTGTTATGCTTAGGGGTCTCCATAAGCATTTCTCGTTCACAGCTTTTGGGAATATTCATTAGGTATCTTAATGATAAATCTCTAATTTACACTTTTAATTCCTGATCTACTGCATAATCTTCTCGCATGGTTAGGGTTGGTTTGATTGGTTTTGGTCTATAATGCTAGGCCAATTTTGGGTTGGTTGGTCTATTCTAGTGAACCTTTGGGTAATGACAGATTACTGGTTTACCATATTTGTATTCTAAAAATTGTGATCTTCCTGTACTTAACGAGCTATAAGAAACTAATATATGATGTTGCCATTTCTATAAAGACTTTGTGGAAGCTTGTATAGAATTGTTGCATACTCTGTTTTCTTGTATGCCTTGAGGTATGAAATGTTTTATTTTCAGTCATATCATTCGTGCTTCTGTGTATATGGTCAGGTTATTCTTGTGCTGGGTAAGAGCACAGAAGTTTTTGCAGTTGGAGCTGAACAAGGAACCATGGGGAACAAGATGCTGCCTCTATATGAGTATGTAACCAATGTAACTAGTTGGAACTCCTCTTGTAACCTTTGCCATGTTTCTGTACATGTTGCATTTTGTTGTGAGAGTCAGTTTTATATTTTAAAGATATTTTTGGGCAGGCGCCCCCAAGATTAGTCCGTGTCTTATTGGAGAACCTTGTTTTGGGAAGTCTGGAAATGTGGAAGGTCTTGCACAATGAATTGCAAGTGGTGAAGCACCTGAAATGATAGATGGAAGAGTGAGTGATAGTTTATTTGTAATTTCTAGTACCCTGCCTTGGCATCCTTATTTTGTGTTCTTAAAGAGTTATGCTGACCAAATCCCGAGCTCCAGTCATCCTTGGAGTAGAGATGAAATGTGGTAGTTTTTCAGGAGACTTGATGGAATCTTGCCTTAGTCTGCTTGTTTGAATTTGGCATCAAGTTGTCCATGTGATTAAAGCTTAGTCCTGTTTGTTTAATATTCAGCATGTACAGATGCTCCAATTTGGTCAGATCAGGTACTTGCACCAACTTGCTAGGAGTTGGAATAAGCAAAATAATGAAAACAGCTTTCCTTTATGGACAATGTTTATATTTAAC
This sequence comes from Rosa lucieae, assembly GCA_024704745.1. Lineage (NCBI taxonomy): Eukaryota > Viridiplantae > Streptophyta > Magnoliopsida > Rosales > Rosaceae > Rosa > Rosa lucieae. The sequence continues at coordinate 19,937,549 of CM045493.1, read as the reverse complement.
ATGTACTACAATTGATGTTCTTACCAACAAATGCTTTACATATTATCTGCAAGAGTGCAAGTTCAACTATGAACTATGGTCAAACTATTAAATTCTATATAAGGGTTCCATCTATACAGGATCATGCAAGGAAGTGATTTATACATGATTTCTATACAAGCAACTGATACACAATTTCTATTTCCATACAAGGAATTCATCAACAACAGGATTCCCATTTTATACAGAAATTCACAGTATATACAAGATTTCTATACAAGGACTGAGCTTGTAATAAAGAAATTTACAGTATTTGACATATCTCACAGTTAAGTTTGCTGCCCCCTAGCCTCTGCAATGGGCCAAATCCCATTTCATTAATTGCATTTGTCTTTGCATTTGACAAACCTAAAACTGTTTCTTTGAAATCTTTCGGATTGCAGCAATGCAGCCAGCTCTTATAGTCAGCCCACCCTGTTCTGCCACATTATGGGAACTTTCACCCTTCCCACCAGCATTCACTTTAAACTCATGACTAGGGACTGAATCAGCAAATTAAACCTGCACAAAATCAGTTTTAACTTCAGTCATCCACTAAACAGATCAAAACATACGCAAGTCTAATTATCTGGCATCAACTTTAATTATTACACGTACCAGATTATCTGGCATCCACCTTCTACATTTAACCTTCGCCTCAGGAGTAACCATTTTCATGTGTCAGAAATATACATCCATTGAATAAAAGAAGAGGTAAACAAATTCAAAATCAATGACAACAAGTGGGTAGATTTTGTAAGAGCATAAACTGACACCAAGTCCTCAAGGTCAGTCTTTTCCTATTAGATTATCTAACACTACAGCGCATCAGATACATGTGCAAAATTTTGTAGAAGTTAAGGTCAGTCACTGCTGCAAATACAATGCTCCAATCGAGTGTAAATATTAGCCTATACAATATTCTAAAATTTGTTTAAGTTATGAGCATGATACAATATGGATGTCAACTTTCTGAGAAGAAAAAGCATGGACCATACTTGACAGAAAATAGACTAAATGGACTAGAAGCATTAACCTCGAGCAATGACCAAGTCTTACCGAGCTATAAATGTAGAAGTCGCAGGAAAATTAGATTGATCAACAAATTTATACTTCCACATCCATTTAGTTTTTTCCCCAAGTGTTATGTTTCGTTGCTGAACAAGAAAGATAGGGAACTACATTTTTTTTGTGTTATGAAATTGTATATTTGAGTGTTATATCCTATGGTGTTACTTTATTACAGTGGTGTATAACTCCCAGACAAACAATATTGCTAATTCATCATGGTCCATGCCAATTCTATTCATTTCCACATTAGCCAACGAATCAGATAGTATGTAGGCTACTCAGGTAGTAATAGTAGACAATCACTAAAAACTGACCTGATATTCATCTCCAAATTCTTCCTTAAAGGCTGCCTTAATAGCTTCTGCAGACTCGATGACCGCCACCGCACCATTCAAGGCTACTACATTATCTGATCCACCGTTGTTATCCCCACTACTATATCGTAGTCGTCCGGATCCAACTGCAAATTTGAAAACACATAAATGATCGAACACCCAATTTTGAATTAAATTGTAAAATTGAATACAAAATTAATGCTAGGAACTTGGAACCTTTCTATGATATTGGGGTTGTCGGGGTTAGCGAGAGGAAGAGAAGGACCGAGCTGCCACGAATAGGAGTCGGGAACTCCGCCGACGACGATGAAGTTGGGGAGGAGAGAGCCGAGAAGAGGGTTGATGCGCGAGAAGTGGAGAGCGCTTGAGGATTCTGGAGGAAGTGAATGACTGTTGTTCTTGGAGAGAGAGGGTCCAGATCGAATTCGAAGGTGTATGAACATTTGGTTATGGTAAAACTTTGTTTTACTGCGTTCTCAGTTTTTGGTCTTCCGCGCACTAACCCTCATTCACTAACGCCGTCCATCAATTTGGGTATCACGTGTCCAGCACATGGGCCGTGTACGTACACGGCCGTGTACTGAAGACTCTCCGCTATACAGCTTACACAAATTCAATGTTTAAGCCCGCAACTTAGACAAGCTTTATGTTTAAGCACAGATTCAATGTTTAAGCACAAAAGTTCGTCCTCCTTTTCCCCACCAATCTTGCCAGATTGACAGACGCTGATGTGCATTTTACTAGCAGCTGAACCAAGGCAAAATTGGCGTGCTTTACTGTATTAGAGAGGTTTGAGCACTAAAAGAACTTGATTACTGTGACAAAGGCCAGGTATTTTCATTGGAGTGGGTTGAAAATCAATCATAAAAGAATCCATAAAACAAAACCAAGCATTTGAATTTTGCGCTGTTCGTAAGGCTTTGCTTTATTGTGAACATTCCAAACACAAACTGAATTGAGTAGCTGCAGACCAAGAGGTTTCCCTAGACCAGATCTTGATTGAAGTTGCTCGAGTCTTGGCATTCACTTACATACATATCATCTGCAACTGTTGTGTCATTATTCAAAGCATGTGTTGCAGAAATCAGTGAAAGCATGTATTGCAGAAATCAGTGTGTACATTGTATCTTTCTGTGTACCAGCTGAAACAGAAACAGAAAACTTATCAGGTTCACCTTTCCTTTTAACTGGATGCTATAGTTCACAACGTCACATGCAAGTGGTAATGCCATGGCTCGAGATGTTAATGATGAAGGTACTTCAAAAGGAACATATTAGTAATGTCATACTTTAGCAGGCAACCAACATGTCTGAAACGTTTTTATGGGTACAATTACAGCTTCCATGCATAAAAAGGCAAATTAAGGATCAGGTCTATTATTGAAGTGACTTTGTTTAACTCTACGTAAGAGATGGGTACAATTACAGCTCTATTATTGAAGTAACGTGACATTGTTTGTGTAAGGATCAATCTACTGGTGACATTTAATTGGAGAACGGAACCAAGTTTATTCTTTAAAAATCAAGTTTATCTCCAAATTCAAGTAGGCATACAGAGTTACATCATGCAGCATCAGTTAATGAACATATCATTCTTCAATATATACATATTGGAGATTCTGCTTCTCATTTGGTATATGTACTGTTTCAATTGTTTATATATATATATATATTTATATTATTTCCAGCGTTTTTTGTACTAATCTCAGATTCTGTCTCTTATTTGATCGCGTCTTCTATTTTATTCTATAGAATACACTTGATACTGCTACACGTATAGCAAGTTCTGCTCTATGATGCACTGGTATTGTAGCTTTCACCAGCATATAATACAAGCTACCACATTAAAAAAATTCACTTCAAAATCTCAAAACCTTTACATACTAGTGATCAACCACTCATTGCATTCCACAAAAGATCCAAATTTAGATGCTCACAAAATCTGATGCACCTTGTTTTGTTTTTCAGAAAACAAAATAAAAAACAATATATATTTATATATAGTTGGACCTAGTTTCATTAAGAATTGATCCAGTCTGTATCAGTTAACAAGTTAGCTTCTTAATGAAAGGTGTAATGAGTGCTGTTGTTAAATCATCCTATAAGCCAAAAAAAAAAAAGGGAAAAAAAAAAAAGAATTTGAGCAAGAAGCAGCAGGGAACAAACTTACGTGTAAGTCCAATTCCAGGAATGGTGACGTTGTGCCAAGGGTTATAGAGTTGCTGTAGGTTCTGTCATGAGAAGCAGAATCAACAGTGAAGATCCATGGACTGAAGGAAGACATGCTTTTTGGTGATGGTCCGGTATTTCCTGCTGCTTGGACAACAAATATACCTACCTTTACGGCTGATAGTGAAGCCATATCTATGGGGTTGAAAAATGTTGCAACTCCAGGAGGACATCTATTGGGAGTGATTGATAAGCTTATTATGTCAACCCCATCCTAAGCAGCCTGGAATGCAAATAAAATATCAAAATTAAATATTCCAGAAGCTGGCAAAGGATAACATAAAAATAAAATTCCAAAAACAGCTTGGTTAATATGAACAAGAGCACGGCAGCGAGCAAGCCCTCTCAACTCATTTTTGTACATCTTGTGACTCTCAAGTCTTAAAAACATCCAATTTATGAGTACGGATCAATGTATCTAAGAACAAGGACGTCTAGATAAATATATAGAACTCGACACTTTAAGATTTCATCTGAAGCTAACAACTATTCCTTAACTAATGAGTAGTTATATAATTACATAAGTTTTGTATTCCATACCAACTGAGACCTAGCATAGATGCAATTTCAAATACCAACAGAGTAAATTTCATATACTCTTCTATACACAACAAGCAAAATAACAAATAGTACATTGAGTTGGACAGTCAACAATTGACGAGTTCTAAAGTTTCCAACCAAGAACAAGAAAAGAGGCAGTACAATTAATAAGTTTTATTTTATATAACTCAGACAATGATATAAGATTCCACTATGAATAAGAATAAGCCTATAAAGAACAACTAGGAATTGAAAAACTTACTCTCAGTTCTGAAGGCATCTTTGTTTTGACTGGGCCAAGTTTCATCATTCCACCACCAACCTTCAGAGCAGCGGGAGGTACAGAACTAGGTCGAGCAACCTTGGCCTCACCTTGCCTCAGAAATGCCAGGACATGACTTATAAAGTGTTTCTTGGAGTCAATCAGAGCCTCCCACAGCTGTACATCCTGGGAGAGATCAACCTCCTCAGCTGTAAGCCAATTAACATGTCATTAGAATAACTGTGGACGCAGAACACAATGAACTAAATGTCCTCTGAATTCCAATAAAGTCAAGTGAAAGCCACCACCATTGCCATTGTTCAGATACCCTCTCAATTCCAAGCAAAGCAAACCCCAACTTTAAACAAATATGAATCAAATTCAAGAAAACAAACAGATACCCACTTCAAAACCCACATATACAAACAAGAAAACACCAAAATTGACATGAAAGAAAGAAATTTTCATGTTTGTTTCACTAAATGAACATGTACCAGTCCAAAACTAGCCTCAGCCTTGTTGTACATCTCCTAAAGTTGCTAGTACCTGATGCGAAACATACAGAATCTCTGGGTTTGCTATACTATAATGGGCTCTTCCTCCTCCTTGCATCTCTCTCTCTCTCTGATCCATTTATAAGAGAACCCATGCCCACTGGGTTTGTGGGTTTCAGTGTTGTTGGGTAGAGACTAGAGAGTCCTACAAAGATAATTTTCGAACTGCTTCAACTGAAATTTCGGTGCTGTAGTTCAACTAGAATCATAGAGTAACGGCAAAGTGAAGGAAACGAGAGACTAGAAGCAGAAACAACTTACTGCTGGACGCCTGGACCGTGAATGCCGAACTTCTCGCTTATCTGTGCTTTTGATGAAGAAGCTGCCAAACCAGATATCTTTCGTGGTTTTGATGAAGAAGATGTCTACCCATATATTAGGTGTAGGCCTCTCATCCCAGATGCCAAAATACCAGAAACCCCTCGGCCTTTCACCACGACGGCACAAAAATTACAGTTAACGTATCATTAACAGTCAACAAAAAGTAATCAGTTTGTGAGGATGTTAACTGGCCACGTCACTGGGGCCCCCTTGGTCTACATTTCGGTTGGTTCATTGCAGCCCACTCCTGAATTCAATTATCGCGCCGAGTTTTAGGTGAATTAGAATTTCTAGGTGGTTTGATCTAGGAAGAACAAACGCCGGCTCTTTTCTCCCACCCAGTTCATCATCTTCCCTTCCATTTCCAAATTCACCAAAATCAGACTTTCTCGACCCATTAGTTCATTATCATTAGTAAGGTATTCTCTTTTTCTTACTGAATTTTTGTTGTACCTCATATCTTCTTCAATTACTTAATTTTTTGTGAGTGTCTCGTGTGAATGGGGTGGAGAGGAGAGATGAATATGAGTTGAATAAGGGGACGATGGAGATGGGTTGGTTTCAGTCTGGAAATTTTTAGGTTTTGGAGGTGGGTTAATTTTCTTGGAAAATTTTCATGGATTTCAATCTGGGGATTTTAATTGCTTTGCCATGGAAATGGTTTAGAGGCAAGCTGCGTGGAGAAGAGTTGTGGGGTTGGCTGTGGCTGCGGGCATCAATACCCTGGTTCATCGCCCTGGCTCATTTCATACAGAGTGGACTAAACTTGCTCAAAAGAATTCGAGTGTTGGTGCTCTCAATTGTGCTGTTGTTACTTACTATTATGGTTAGTTGTTGATTTCAATGGGATGTTGTTTGGTTTGATAGTTGAATTAGAATTGTATGTCTCTTTGAGGCTTCCTTGCTTAGGCCTAACAATCATTGCTTACCCTTGTCAATAAAAAGTGCTTGCCTTTTGAGTTCAGCGAGCTGAAAAAAAAAATTGCTTTCAACTTCATATGTAGTGAGACTGAATGAGGCTATAATTGTAAATTTGTTGTTTCATAGAGTTTAATTGGCTTGTAAAGGAATGGAGGAAAATATTGTGCGGGTTCCATTGATGCAGTACTAAGAGGAGCATTTTCTATGTATATTTGTTTTCCTACTCCATAGGCAAATAGGATGCTGGGTGTTCTAAAAACTAAAGAAAAGACCAACCAGGTGAAAACAGAAGAGATGGCCTTTGAGAGCTTGGAGAAATTTTATCAAAAGAAATCTGCTAGTGGCTATGAGCCCAATATTCTACAGATACCACCAGTAGTTGCAAATAATCAAAAAGGGCCAGTTTGAGCAACTAGGAAAGGCACAATGATGATAAGAGTAGGTGATTTTTCATTAGAGGTCTCGTCACTTGCAAAATTTATGCTGCAAAATTTATGAATCTGTCTCATACTTGTAAATTTGGGGAAAGATGGTTGATCATATGCCAGAGGCACTCTCGTGGGCAACTTGGTGTGTATGGTCAATTTGCAGTCATGTAAAGTTGTGTTCTTGAACTGAAGGAGCGATTCTGCTTTGGATGTAACACGGTTTATAAAGTCTTCACAGAAGAATTTTCAGAGTACTAATGTTGTAAATATTGAAAACAACTATGCCTTTTCATGAACATTGCTTCTTGTGAGCATGTGATTATGTACTGATACGCAATATGTTTCACAATGTACCTTATGATTACACGCATTTTTAAATGTGTAATTATATCTAAAATATTAGAATTAAGCTAATCCTCAAGTTAATTAATATATAGTTAATCTATTTTTATTTATTTGTAGGTAATAAGTGGAGTTACGGAAATTGTGAGAAAACAAAAAGAAAATGGAGCAATCTGGAGTTTGGATAGAAGAATGAAATAGTCAATGTGGGTCAACCGAGATCAATGCTATCAAGGGAGTAAAATCTAATTGCTTCCGATAATATATGCGGAAATGCAATGAAAAGAGAGAAGAAGAAGAAACAATTATATTAATTAATCATCATGCATGATTGCATGCCATAATCACGTGCAGCAATTAAACAATCTTTGTATAATTGGCTTGAGTCATTTGGCAGCCATCCATTACTTCATTTCCCTTTGTTTTGATGGCAGCCCAAGACCAATTAAATCCTCATCTTTTCCCCTTCGACAACAGCCACGTGCCCTCCATTTCATTCCTTTCTTCTTCTTTTTTAAAAACTCACCGTGCATTATTTTGTTCTTTCCTTCTTAACTGACACGTGCACCCTACCCTCCTTTCCTTCATGAGAAGGTCTTAGGTACGGCACCCGCACCACATGGCAGTGGGGCGGGCCAATCATACCCCAAGCAGGGGGGTATTTTGGGTATTGCATATCAAAAATCAGGGACAGTTTCGGAAAAGAGAGAAAAATTTGAGAATTTTAATTGGAGGGCCGCACGGCCCCACCACGTGGCAGCCCCTACCTAAGACTTTTTCTTCCTTCATATATATATATATATATATATATTCCTCCATTCTCTGTGGCCTCACCCTACCAGCGCCGCAGATCCCATTCATCTCACCTCAACCCCAAAATGGCCGCACACCCCATTCCCTATCCTCTCTATCGTCTTCTTCTATCAAAGTAGCCGCAGCACACCTCTGCTACAGTAGCCGCAATGACCACTCTTCCATAACTCTCTCACCCACTCTTCTACATTAAATTATTGGGCTCTTCTCAAATTTCATCTTGGGTAGTTAGGAGGATTCAAGCTAGCTTAGTTTTCTTTGCTTTCTAGCATTGTTGAAATTAAGCAAAGCTTATCCTCTCTCTTCTCATCTATTTTAATTGTATGGTTTTGATGTTAAATCTTATTTTAATTATGAGTGAGTAGTTTAATTTTGGGAGTTAGGGTTGTGAAGCCCTAACTCATCTTGTATAAATATTGATGCTTTACTTTTAATAAATGCAATTTCCATTGTGTATGCTTTAGATCCGAATTTATTGGTCCTTAGAAGCATGTTTCTAGGCTTTGTCACCCTTTGAAATTATGTTGTGGGCAATTGTGATGAATAGATTGATAAATTGACAACTTATTGGTCTTGTTGCATCTAGGATTTAAGTGTGGTAACTATTAGCTAGCTTAATTGAAGCTAAGCTTGCTTGAGTTTCTATTATCTTGCTCTCTAGGCTCTAATTTTGGATATTGCGGTCTTAACCGGCGTAATGCCCAAATTAGAGAGTTGATTGTGGCCTTAACCGGCATAGTCAATACACCGAAAAGATAATTGGTTTAGTAGCCTTAACCGGTACTAGATACGAGACTCGACACATATAGGAAATGCATGCATTTGTGAAATTAGCATTGATGTTTACAAGATAGTTAGTGTGAATCACCCGACACTCCTACGTTTCCATTAATTTGAAAATCCAAATTTAATTTCTTGCTTGATAATTAGTTCTTTGCTTTTATTTTAGTTTGCATTTAATTTAGTTAATTCCCAATTCAAAACTCCCAAACAAAATTCTACATTCCATTGTGCATAACTCATTTGGGCTACAAGTTAGTGGCTTTGATTAGGCTTAGTGTGCGCTAAGCCGAGCATTGACAAGGCTTGATGCCTTGTGAATATTATTTTGCCTTATTTTATTTTTATTTTTCATTGTATGCTTTTAAGTTATTCTAGCGCCAATTACCTTGGTTAGGTCCAACACATAATCCTCGAAGTACGATAATCAAGGTTTCAAATACTTTCCTTATTTGACAACGATTCGTACGCTTGCGAAAGTTTATGAATCAAGTCACCTTCCTACACTAGTCATCAATATAATTTTTGTTTAAGAGTACAGAAAGACAATGCTACTAACGTATATATGCTTCTTCTCTAACCCAAGAAGAAGTATCTATGGTCTATTCCTCTATGGATAAGGGTATCCTATTTGAAGTTCTGCTCATGGGAGTAGCATACCAATATCATATATGCTCCAACAAAATTCATGGCATTACCAAAAATCCAATTGGGCAATTTCTCTTCTTTGTATTAAATCAATTAGTATTAGAATCATTTACAAATGATCACCAAAAATTAGGATGCAAAGATAGTGGTGCAATACTAGCACATCAGTTCCAGTATTCCTAATTATTGATCTCTGCCTATTTCTTTTTCAAATCAGATCCTTCTTGTTCTAAAAGTTCATAAGGAATTCTACGAAGAAGCCATACTAGAAATACGCCAACAAGAGCACCTGAGAGATGTGCAATGTGATTGACATTCATCAAAGAGGAGCCTTCACGGCCTGCTAATCCGATATAAGCTTAGGCTACTTCCATAACCTATTTGTGGCGAAAAATAGCAAGAGAAAAATTATGATAGTAGTCTACGCAGTCCAAAGCCTTATAATGACATTAAAAGGAATCGAAACATATTGAACCAAAAGAATGCAAATGCACAATAAGATATGACATTCTCATATCCTGATATGATTTAATAATGGGCAACTTACTACCTAGCTCAGACTGATTCTCTCACGACAAATTCCAAAATTGGAATACTTTTACAAGGACACTGATAGTAAACCATCCAAAATAAGCACCAGAAGCTCCAATAGAAACTGCATTTGTTGGTAGAACAAGCCATGAAACAGGCAGAGAATGTGTCCACTCTAGCAAAGAAATTGCAACCTTAAGCCTTCTCTACCCAAGGACTTAAAAATCGAAATTTTCGCCGATAATTTTCGTTTCCTCGGGTTGGCCATATTTTCTCTGGACACCATGATAATTTCGTGCGATATTTTGGAGATATCGCGATATTTCCAGATATTTTGGAAATTTGGACGAAATTCACGAAATTTGTCCTTTTGTTCCGTGGCCCAACAGCCCAAATTGGGCCCAATCTGCCAATTTGGAATCAAAATTCGGAAAAATGGAGCAAACCAACCTCAAAGAGGTTTGAACCATTGGTTGTGCCTCAAGCATTTAAACAAGGAAACCAATCCTGCTGGAGAAGGATCTTGTAATTATTGGAATATTGTTATATATATTTCTTCACAGATCTTATCTTTTTTTACCTTCCCCTTTTCAACAGTTTATTGAGTAGTTTATTTTATTGTAATTAATTAAATTTATTATTTTAAGTACTTTGTACATGAATAAACTACTAATTATTTTATGTACGAGAATTAGAAAAGTATCAAGATTATAAATATCCGGGAAAATTTCGCAAACAGTACACCAAGTAAATGCCACTAATAGTTTTTATACATAAAGTTCCAAACCAAACATTTCGGTACACGAAATCTGAAACTCAACCCACTATCAGTACACGACGTCAATTTTTGACACCAAAATGTCCATTATGCCCTCAGTTTTTTTTTTAAATAATTTTTTTTTCTGTTTTTTTTCCCTTCGTTTTTATCTCTTTCTTCTTCCTTCTTCCGGGCTCGCTCCCTCGCTTCCAACGCCGCCCTTGCCCTCCAATTGAACACCCATTCCTCCACCCGAGAACAGGTTTTGCTTTAAATTTAGTAGATCGGTTTTTGAATTTGATTGTGATTCTTGTGTACAACTCTGAATTGTTGCATATCTTGTTCAAAGTTTGGATCTTTCTTATCTGGGCATGTTGCTTTTAATTCGAATTAGGAGGTTTCTCTATCTGGGTCTTTGATTTTGAAGCAGGAGTTAAATTTTCCCATTGTTTCTCTCTCTCTCTCTCTCTCTCTCACTTCTTCTCACTCTAAAAACTCTCACACTCTTTCTCTCTCTCTCTACGAGACAAATTGTGGTGTAACTGTGGCTATTGCGAATTGTGTTAAAGTTTAGGGATTTTTCCTTGTTTTTGGTCCTGGTTGAGTTTCATGGTTGTAGGTGATCAGTGCCTTTTTATGTATCCTTTGTTGATATAGTTCCTGTTTGTACTTATGGACAGGCCTAGTTGAGAGAGGTGACATTGCAGGAGGAAAATGCTACATATGGAAAGGCTATATCAAACTGTGAAAGTAAACTACAGGAGAAGATTGAGGAAGCGGAGTTACTTAGGAGGAAGTTAGAGGTGAGATTTATGGTCCTACAGCTTATATTTGTAACTCAGCCAATATTTAGTCATGTGAAAAGTTCCCATGATGCTTGGAACTGTGTATCTGATTGGTGTGCCTTCTTCTAGTGATTGTAATTTGTAATTCAGAAGTTTAGACTTGAAAAGAAATATGTCTTATAATGTTGAGGATATGTGTTGTAGTTAAGTTTTAAGCCAATTTGTTGAAATTGATGAATATTGTTATCATGAATTGGAGGACACTGAAAAGAATTTGAGAGATTAGCTGGAAAATGCCCAAACAGCATTGGATACCAGTCGATCTCGCAGATCAGATGAAGCTGTTGGCAACTCCAAAACATTAGTTGAAACTGGAGATGACATGGAATCATCAAAGAAAGCTATAGTAGACAAGTTAGAGGAGAGGAAAAGAGAATTGGTTCGTTGCTCTTTCTTTTTATCTTAAAATTTTCTCACAACTTGTTCTTTTTTCAGAGTGCGTGTGCACCTGTGTTATCTTATTTTGGTGGCTGAAAAGTTAACAGAGGTGGGTGAGCTCGGGCTTCTTCTCACATGAAAACAGAGGTGGGTTTCCTGGAGCCGGAAGAAGGAAGAAGAAAGAGATAAAATGAAGGGAAAAAAAAAAACTGAGGGCATAATGGACATTTTGGTGTCAAAAATTGACGTCGTGTACTGATAGTGGGTTGAGTTTCAGATTTCGTGTACCGAAATGTTTGGTTTGGAACTATATGTATAAGAATTATTAGTGGCCTTTACTTGGTGTACTGTTTGTGAAATTTTCCCTAAATATCCACTAAATTAAGTTTCAATAAATGTCTGCTCAATGTATAGTTGTGTACTAATTCCCTTTAAATTACATTAATTTATTGTGTAATAATATTTGTTTAATATATTTTTTTTATAAAAAAGAGTAGATATTTATTCAGAAAAAAAAGAGAGTAGATAATTGATCAAATAGACATATTCAAAAGTTTCATTTATAATTTTTATGTTTTTCTCTAAGTTTTCATAGTTTCTATCAAATTTTTATCGATATCGATACTTTCTAAAAATTTCCATTTTTTGAATGGTCGATATTTCCTCGATCATCAATATTTTAGTCATTGTCTCTACCAGATTATGATCAAGCTCATCAATTCCCTGAATCATGTTCACACCACTGACACCAGCATAAAAAATCAGGACAAACCCAGAACAAAATTGAACCCAAGTTCATCAAGAAGCAGAGAAATATGAAAGTGAAATGGTGAAAAGACTAACCCTAAATCAAATTGCCAAGGTATTGCTTATCGAGAGGAGTCTTGCACTGATCTATTTGACCAAGCAATTCCAGGTCTCTGAACCCAACAAGAAATTGGGCCAAGCCTTCAAGAAAAAAGCGACACAAACTTGCGATCCCGACAATCTCCACAGGAACACTCCTCAGCCTATTTGCATCCATCAAAACGCTCACCATCTCTTCCATCTCCGCTTCCGCTTTCATCACCTGCGACATCACTGCCTTCGCCGCCTCCTTCTTCCCCATGTTATAAAGGCCCCAGTTCCTCGCCAAGCGCTCTACCTTACCGATGATAATGAACTAATGGGTCGATAAAGGTTGATTTTGATGAATTTAGAAGTGGAAGGGAATATGATGAACTGGGTGGGAGAAAAGAGCCGGCGTTTGTTCTTCCCGGATCAAACCACTTAGAAATTCTAATTCACCTAAAACTCAAAGCGATAAATTTCAAAAAAAAAAAAAAAAACTCGACGCGATAATTGAAATTCAACTGAAATTTTGGAGCCTTTTCCATCAATGTTGCCGTGAAAAAAAAAAAACCATACGTGTCAATTCTCGAGTGGCTGGTCGTATAAGTGACGTGGTGGGGGTGCCCTACCTAAGAATTTCTCTGTGGGTCCTTTTTTTAAAAAGGACAAACAAGTGCAACAGTAGAGATTTGCAAGACTAAATGACGAAACTGACCACATGTTTTCATTTCGAAATTAAATTCAAATGGAACTGGAAGTTCGTGTAGGGACAGTTTCGTCAACGCCCCAAATATTGATTTTTTTATTACCAAACCCCTCCTCTCCTGTTTTTAACATCCTCTCTCAGGACCACACCTTCGTCATTTCGTAGTCTCGCTGTCGCAAATCTCTACCGTTGCACTTGTTTGTCCTTTTTAAAAAGGACCCTATGGTGCCTTCCATAAGCAGAGGAATATAGCAAGAGAGAGATCTGGAGAAAGCTGTAATGCCAGACATCACTTCTATTACCTCTCAGCGTCTGCACATGTAAGTATATCTATACACATCTACTATTCTTTCTGTTTTCCATTATTCAATTTTGTTTATCTGCTCCTGTACTGCTAGTTTTCGTTTTCTTTTCTTCTAACGAAGAAAGTGTTGGAACTTGTGGGACTTTAGTCCCACATGGAAGGAAATTTTGAGGGTTACGACCTTTATAAGACCACATCATTCCAAACAAGTAAATGGATGACAAAGCGGGCTTTGGTGGGCTTTTCCTATTGGGTTTCCCATAGGAATAACATATATATAAAAGTCAAAGATGGGCCTTGGGGCTCTTGACTAAATCTGATTTTATTTTTTGAATTTTTATTCAATTAACACAGATAAAATCGAACAGTTGCAATTGGATGAAATCAAACAATGATGAAACTGCCGACGCAACTGTTTGCTTTAGCTTCTATATATGGACGAACCAAGGTCGTCATTCATCATCGAAAAATCCTCTTCTTCTTCCTCCTAAATCGTTTCTGAGAGAAGCATAAAGTAAAATTCGCCAAGGTCAAGTTCTTGTACAAGAACTTGACCAGATAGTTGTATCCTCTAGATAGACGTCCGAAAACTACAGTACAAGTGGGGGTAAATTTCTGTCTTAGGTCACTGCATTGCAGGCCTCTATCTGATCAAGTTAGTAAATTTAATTTATATTCGAAACTAGTTGATTTCAATTTCGTTTATTTGTTGTTATATATTTGTTTATATATATTTGCATTATATACTGTTTGTACATGCTTATGCTAATTGGTTCTAACAATCTAAGATAGAAATTCTTCAAGATGGATCAATCAAGATCTGCTTTGAAAAATCATGTGGAGAAACCTGAGAAATTCAAGGGTGGATTTCAAACGTTGGCAACAGAAGATGTTGTTCTATTTGACAACTCTTCATGTGGCAGATGTTCTCACAACCGAGGCTCCAAAGGCTCTTCCCGAAGGAGATGGAGAGAATGTTCCAACTAATGCTCAAAAGGCCGAAAATCCGAGGGCCATTGTTGCCTGGGCAAGCAATGAGTTTCTGTGCAGGAATTACATTCTCAATGCCATAGACGATTCCCTGTATGACATTTACTCATCATTCAAAACAACAAGGGAATTGTGGGAGTCGTTGGACAACAAGTACAAGACCAAAGTTGCTTGTTCAAAGAAGTTTGTCATTGGCAAGTTTCTGAATTACAAGATGGTCGATGCCAAGTCTGTTGTCAAGCAAGTGGAGGAACTCCAAGTCATTGTTCATGAGTTAGATGAAGAAGGTATGAGACTAAACTCGAATTTCCTTGTTGGTTCTGTTATTGAAAAGTTACCTCCTTCAGGGAAAGATTTCAAAGTTAATCTGAAACATCTAAATGAGGATATGAATTTTGAGCAATTGGTTCTGAAACTTTGTGTTGAAGAGGACCACCGAAAAAATGAAAGGGCTGATGCTACTTCTATGGAGCCAACTGCTGACATGGTTGGAGGGGGTCAATTAAAGGCCAAGTCTCAGAAAAACAAGGGCAAGAATGTTGCTGCCAAACCAACTATTGCCGCTGCTGCAAAGAAGTCACTCGCCCCACAAAAGAACAAGGCCTTCAAAAATCTACAAACTAGAGATTGTTGGGTGTGTGGCAAACCAGGGCATAGAGCACAAGAGTGTCGCTTCAAGAAAGATCAAGGAGGTGGAGGTTCTGGAAGTTCCAACAACCTAGCAAACCTTGCTGAAGATCAATTCATTGTTGTGGTTTCTGAGGTAAATCTGGTGACTAATTCAACCGATTGGTGGATTGATACAGGTGCTACAAGGCACGTATGCTCTGCAAAAGAGATGTTCACTTTATACCAGCCAATCAAGGAAGGAGAACCACTGTTCATGGGGAATGCCATAATTGCCAAAGTGGAAGGAAAAGGAAAGGTGATGCTGAAATTCACTTTGGGAAAAGATCTTGTACTCACTAATGTACTTCATGTACCTAAAATCTGTAAGAACCTAGTGTCTAGTCCTGTTCTAAGCAATAAGGGATTCAAACTAGTGTTCAAATCTGACAAATTTATACTCACCAAAGGTGGGGTGTATGTAGGAAAGGGTTACCTTAGTGAATGGTGTAAGCAAACTAACATTGCTTATGGAACAAGACATTGTTTAGAACTTGTGTTCTGCATATATACTTCATAATACTTCATATATGTAATTAATCTAAGTTTTGACTATAGTATAAGCTTATGATGTATTTCATATTAAGACAAGCTTATCTGTTAGTTAAATTTAAATCAAGTTGCAGTTGAAAGAGCAGTTGAGGTTTGATAAGCAGTTAAGGTATTGCAGCAGTTTCTTTATGGATGAAACTGATTTGCAAGGTTGCTATAAATATGTCAGATCAGTCCATTCTGATGCACGTGTTGTTCTTGTTTTAGTCCCATATACTAAGAGAACATAAGGGTGAAATCAGGAGAAGGCTATCATTGACAGTAGGAGTGCATCAAGTAAGTTTTCTGGGTTCATGTTCTTATGTTCTTGTTTTCTGCAGGTTCAAGATTGATATGTTGTTTTCAATCCCTATTTCATACTTACATTCAGTGTTAGAGTTTCAATGGAAATCAGTTTCCATTGAAGATGATTAGATCTGTCTCAAAGGGATCCGTTAAGGATTTCCTTCGTCACTCGGATCCATCTCAAGGGGATATTACCTCTCCAAAATCTGTCTAACTTGAATCTTCCTCAAGGGGATTTCTTCTCACTTGGATTTAACTCAAGGAGATTTCCAAACACTGTTGGAACAGAATTCAGTTTTTGAATATACATGATTTGACCTAGTATAGGTTCTAAATTATGTGTTTGTGATTGCTTAAGCATACTGTTGCTAACAAATGGCTCTTTAAACTAAATGTTGTACCTACTATGGATGCTATTATTAATAATAATAATGCAGGCACTAGCTCTGCTTCTATGTACATGGTTGAGTCCTCTTCCTTATGGCATTCTAGATTAGGCCATATTAATTTTCGTTCTTTACAAAGAATGATAAATTTAGGCATGCTACCAAAGTGTTCAATGAACAAAATGATTAAGTGTGAAATCTGTATTGAATCAAAATATGCAGGTCATTCTCATAAATCTGTACAGAAATTCAATGAAGTACTTGGTTTAATTCATAGTGATTTGTGCGATTTTAAATCAACTCCAATTCGTGGAGGTAAGAACTATTACATATCATTCATAGATGATTGCAGTAAGTATTGTTATGTTTATATGATACATAGCAAATATGAGGCTTTAAGTATTTTCAAAACATACAAAACTGAAGTTGAGAATCAACTTGAGAAAAGAATAAAGATTCTAAGGTCTGATAGAGGTGGAGAATATGAATCCAAAGACTTTGCAGAATTTTGTTCTTCGCATGGAATTGTACATCAAACTACAGCTCCATATACTCCACAACAAAATGGAGTTGCCGAACGAAAGAATAGAACTTTGAAGAATATGATAAATTCAATGTTAATTAGTTCAGGAGAACCACATAATCTGTGGGGTGAGGCCTTGCTTACTGCAAATATGATATTAAATAGGATTCCTCATAAACTAAGTGATCAATCTCCTTATGAACTATGGAAAGGACGATTGCCTACTTATAAAACAATGAAAGTGTGGGGTTGTCTTGCGAAAGTTCAAGTTCCCTTTCCAAAGAGAACTAAACTTGGACCAAAAACAATAGACTGCATATACATTGGCCAATAGACTGCATATACATTGGCCCTGCCAATAATAGTGCTGCCTATATATTTTTGGTTTACAAATCTGATGTTGTTGATATAAACATAAACACAATCTTAGAATATGCCGAAGCAGAATTCTTTGAGGATATTTTTCCTTACAAGGATAAGTCTAGTCCAAGGAAAAGAATGTATGGAGATACGTTGCCTCAAATTGAGTTAAACAAAAGTACTGAAATTGGTGGAGATAATACTTCTACACTTCAAGAAGAAATTCTAGAACCAAGAAGAAGTAAATTAAAAACGTGGAAAAATTGCCAAAGATTTTGGACCCGAATTCATGACCTTTAATCTTGAAGGAGAACCTCAAACATATAAGGCTGCCATGGAGTCATCGGAAGCACCTTATTGGAAATAGGCTATTCAAAGTGAAGTGGAATCCATTATACAAAATAATACTTGGACATTGGTTGATTTACCTCCGGGACATAAACTAATAGGCCATAAATGGATTTTCAAAAGAAAGATGAGACCCGATGGTACCATAAAAAAATACAAAGCTTGTATAGTAGCAAAAGGGTATCGTCAAAAAGGAAGGTGTAGATTTTTTCGATACATATTCGCCGGTGACAAGAATTACATCAATACGAACATTAATTGCTATAGCGGCTGTACAGAATTTGGAAATACACCAAATGTATGTGAAAACCACATTTCTAAATGGCGAACTAGATGAAGAAATCTACATGGAAAAACTCGAAGGGTTTATTATTAAAGGTCAAGAAATAAAGTTTGTAAATTGGTTAAGTCACTTTACGGACTTAAACAAGCTCCCAAGCAATGACATAAGAAATTTGATAAGACACTATTATCAAATGGATTCAAAATTAATGAATGTGACAAATGTGTCTATGTCAAAGAATGTAGAAACGCATTTTTCATTGTATGCTTATATGTGGACAACATGCTCATTATGGGAACAAGTAGGATGTAATTAATCAAACAAAGAAAATGTTGCATTCCTCTTTTGATATGAAAGATATGGGAATAGCGGATGTGATTCTTGGTATTCGAATTAGAAGGAATTCGGATGGTTACATACTTACTCAATCTCATTATATAGAAAAGGTGCTTAGAAAATTTGGACACTATGATGATAGGCTGGTTGTTACTCCATTTGATCCCTCTAGTCATCTTAAGAAAAATTAAGGTGATAGTGTGTCTCAATTGGAGTATACTCAATGTGATGCCTCGAAAATTCGTAATTATTTTCCAGAATTAATTTTATGATTATTGGACGATTTCGTCGCTTGTGGATGGAGCGGAAGTGTTTCGGACGAATAATTATTCAGGAAGCGTCATTTAGGGGGGGGGCGCAAGGGTTGACTTTTTATTCGTTGGGATTCTCCAGAAACTTCCTTCACGAAAGTTGTTGAGCGCGTCAATACGAGTTTGTGGATATGTGGAATGCGGAGATCGGAGTTCGTATGAGAAAGTTATGAGCGTTTGAAAATTTGGAAAGTTACTATATATAGGGGTTTCCCTTTCGGGAAAGTTACTATTTCCATTTTTTCCATTTTCCTTTTCCAGAAACCAAAAACGCTCCGTTCTTTCTCCTCACCCGCGACTGACCTGACCTGAACCAGGAGATTTGACCTGGTTTTTCCGGCAGTCTCCGGTGATGAAACTCTCCAGATCGGGTCGCCTCCTTGTTCCGCTCCTCCCTGTGGTTGTCTCTAGCGGCGATTCTCGGCTGTGACGGAGCAGCAAAGCGGTGAACTTCGGAGTATTTGGACCCGACTGGAAAACTTAGCTCCGGCGACGGCACGACTTCAAGTTTCCTTATTTGGGTTCATGGAAGCCTTCTGGATCAATCTATGGTGTTTGTTTGGATCGATTTACGTTGAAATCGGTTCAACTCGGATTGAGCAAAAATTCAAAGCTTGTGAGGTAGTTTTTGATCCTTTATGCTTGTTTTCTGACTTCGAGCTAGTTATGAAAATTTACAAGCATGCGTAGATGATCAGCTTTGATGTTGGGAGTTTTGTGAAATATTGACATTTGGTCGGCGGCGGTGTGCCACCGCTTGTGGAGGCCTTCCGGCTGTGTTCCGGCCATGTAAAGGACTGTTTCTGAAAATATATGTGTTCTACTCGTTGATACGAGCGTTTCGATATATAACATGCAAATTTTGGAGTTCGTATGGATTTGTTATGATTTTTACCGTTTCATATCGGTGAATTTATTCTATCCGTGAGGATCCGAGCGTTCGATCGACTTGTGGTTTGGACATATCGATCGTGGAAGTATTCTGGAGACTTTGGGAGGTCTCGGATGTGGTTTTGCCTCAATTGGCGCCACTTTGGGGATTTTAGTTCAAAACAGGAGTTTCGGATTTAAATCGTTTGTGAATTGTTACTAAGTGGGAACTGATTGTGTTTAGGTGCTTGACGAAGTATTTTTGGACGGTTGTTTTGTGGGTTGGCTGCTTTGTAATGTATTGAAGACGCAGCAGGAGTTTCGAGGTGAGTAATCTCATAAGGTTCATTAATGAATAGAATACCCTTATCATTTTGAGAGTTATTTATTAACTGCAAACTATAATTGGTATTAGTAGGCATTCCTGAGCGGATGACTATGTATATATATATTTACGTGAAATATATATGTTTTGGTGGATTTGTGGATTATTGGAAACAATATGCATGAATGATGCGTTTTATTGTTTTGGATTGTGGCTTTTCGGAAAACAAATGGTGGGAAATGGTATTTCTATTGTTTTGAAAAGTGTTTGAGGATTTGAGGGTCACAGGTTGTGATTTCTCCTTTTGGTTTGATTTAATGTTTTGATCCGACGACCGGTGGTCTAAGGATGTGAGAGTCACAGGTTGTGATTTTTCCTTTTGATTTGATCTAACATTTGGGGTCCAATGCGACTCGTTTAATGTTTTGATCTGAGGGTCGGGTTGGCCTAAGGATTTAGGGTTGCAGGTTGCATCCTCAGGCAATGTATATCGTAAGGTTGAAGCTTGGCCGAGGTGACAGATTACGATATATTCAGTTGGAGCTCTAGTCTATTGCCATGGTACATCATGGGGGGTAGCGGGGAGCTATCTGATGCTCATGAGTATGTGTTTTTAAAAAGGGAGTTTCGGGGATTCTTTCTTTTTAATGTCCGGGGAGGACTCGTGTATCATATTCGATTTGTTAGGTTAACAATGTATATGATTTGAGGTTTTGTCTAGGTTGGACCGATTGTTGTTTTGTCCAGGTTGGACCGATTCTTGTTTTGTCCAGGTTGGACCGATTGTTGTTTTGTCCAGATTGGACCGATGTGTTGTTTTGTCCAAATTGGACCGATGTGTTGTTTTGTCTAGGTTGGACCGATTCTTGTTTTGTCCAGGTTGGACCGATTGTCGTTTTGTCCAGGTTGGATCGATTTATCATATTTGAATTGTCAGAGTTTCAATTATTATGATTTTGTCACGAGGTGACTTGTGTTAATTTGAGAATGTGTTTTAAAAGGGAGTTTCGGGGATTATTTCTTTTAAATGTCTTAGGAGGACTTGTGTATCATATTTATCATATTTAATTGTCAGAATTTCAATTAAAATGATTTTGTCACGGGGTGACTTGTTTTTGTTTCTTTGGGAAAAGAATGTGCTGTTTTGGGAAAATATGGTGTGTGTCCCTTTTTACGAGTTGATGGGTTTCCTCGTTAGGTGAGTTGTGCATGTGTGGTTTTGAGTTGCTCATACGGGCTTGCAAAAACTTACCACCGGGTTTGTTGTGTGGCAACTCGGTACACCATTCAAACTGTGTAGGGGTTAATCCTGCAGATCAGGGTAATCGTGGCTGAACCTGTGGTGGCGTGCTGGTAGCATTACAGTAGGAAGTCAATTTTGTGACTTTACCGTTATAAAGACTTCCATTGTAGTAAACTCTGAGGAGCATTTACATTTTATTTTGTTGTTGATAATTTAATTCGTAAGCTTGTGTAATATATAACTCTATGGAGCGAGTGTATATTGATTTTGAGGGTTCAGGGCATCAGTATGTACTTGGTTTAAAAGGAAAAAGTTTTCAGATATTTTGTATTGATAGCTGAATAATCACGCATGTATAATTATGGGATTATATATCGATTTTTATTTGTGTTAACAATCAGCGGCATGACATTCAAGTTCTTGGAAGCTTAATGTACATAATGAATTGTACAAGACTGGATTTGGCATACAGTTTAAGTCGACTTAGTAGGTACTCAAGCAATCCGGGAAAAGAACATTGGATTGCCTTAATAAGAGTCTTACGATATCTAAAGCATACAATAGACTATGAGTTGCATTATACCAAATATCCTCCTGTATTAGAAGGGTATTGTGATGCAAATTGGATTTCTAATAATTCGGATAGTAAGTCCACAAGTGGGTATGTATTTACACTTGGAGGTGCTGCCGTATCTTGGTAATCATCGAAACAAACTGTGAATACATGTTCAACAATGGAAGCAGAATTTGTGGCCTTAGACAAAGCCGCCGAAGAAGCGGAATGGCTCAAAAATTTCCTATAAGGTATTCCATTGTGGCCAAAGCCTGTCACGGCCATTTGCATACATTGTGATAGTATGGCTGCTCTTACAAGAGCAAAGAACCAAATCTACAATGGCAAATCGAGGCATATAAGGCGACGTCACAAAACAATACTAGACTTGCTCAAAAATGGAATAATTTCCATTGACTATGTAAAATCAAAGGAAAATATAGCGGATCCTTTTACTAAAGGCCTTAATAGAGAGCAAGTACTATTTACATTGAGGGGAATGGGCTTAAAGCCAATACAATGAGTCGCTACTTGGTGGAAACCTAACCTAGCAACATTGGAGATCCCATGGTCTAGGTTCAATAAGCAAACTAGTTAGGGAAGACTCACGATACATAACACACACTAATATGCTCATTCCTAAGATGAAACAAAGTGTGTATACCATTGACGATTAAGGGGTGAATATTAATATATTCTTTATAATGCTAATAGCTTTTAAGTGGGATAGTACGGATTATTCCTAATTGACATTACCTATATGAGACTGATGTGGGGTCGCATCTATGAGAACCGACATGGCTAAGTTCTCTAAAACTCTTATGAAGTACGGATTTGTTCAGGACCACAATGAACACAACCGTAAGAATTTGAAATATGTCTAGATATGGTATGTGTGATACTTATTGTCTCAGTTTACTACAAAACATGAATAGTTCAAGACTTGCGTTCACTATTTCACAAAGTAAATCCGATAAGTATTCACTACGAAATGTTCAATTCCACAAGACACCTTTTCCGATGCATCACCTATCTAAGTTCTCTGACGTAACGATAGGTTCCTAACTCTCTTATTTTCTATTCAAATGTGGGGTATTGTTGGAACTTGTGGGACTTCCCACATGAAAGGAAATTTTGAGGGTTATGGCCTTTATAAAACCACATCATTCCAAACAAGTAAATGGATGACAAAGCCTAGAAGTGGGCTTTGGTGGGCTTTTCCAATTGGGTTTCCCATAGGAATAGCATATATATAAAAGTCAAAGATGAGCCTTGGGCCTTGGGCCTTGGGCTCTCTTGACTAAATTTGATTTGATTTTTTAAATTTTTATTCAATTATTCAGATAAAATCGAACAGTTGCAATCGGATGAAATCAAACAACGATGAAACTGCCGATGCAAATTCGCCAGGGTCAAGTTCTTGTATCATCTAGATAGATGTCCGAAAACTACAGTACAAGTGAGGGCAAATTTCTGTCTTAGGTCACTGCATTGCAGGCCTCTATCTGATCAAGTTAGGAAATTTAATTTCTATTCGAAACTAGTTGATTTCAATTTCGTCTATTTGTTGTTATATATTTGTTTATATATATTCACATTATATACTGTTTGTACATGCATATGCTGATTGGTTCTAACAGAAAGGCATCATCATTTAGGGTAACTTATAGTTTATTTGGTAACTTATTAATCCCTTATAGTTCTTTCCTCATGATAAGCAAGTTATGAGTCGTTGTTGTGGACTGTGTCAAAATTCCCTAAACCATACTGATTACTGAGGCTGCTGTTTTTCTATCTTGAATACCCTCACTTGCTTCAATCCCACAAAAATGTTGGAATTAGTGGTGATAATCTGTCGGACATCAAACTCCAAATTTCCCTTGCATGTTTAGTTTTGGCCAGTCATGAAGAGTTATTTTAGTACATTTTCTTCGGAGTCATATGCCTCTGAACTGTTAAGCTCATTTCTTCCCATGGCAAAAAATTACAGAAAAACTAGACTAAAAAAGAGACAGACAAAGCCACATTTTTCAGTACAACATAACATAACATGAAAAACTCAAACACTGAGATAGAAACAAACCCAGATTTTGAAACCAGAAAAGAATTGTTAAATTATGAGAATTTTAAAATAATTAATAGACAAAAAAACCATCTGCCCTCCTACAAAGAATGAAAAAGGTCTCCAACCAAAGAGAGAGAGAAAAACGTCATAGCATTTTATGAAACCCCATTTAGAAACACATTCCTTGTTAGTCTTTAGTTTGTCAATTTATATTTCTTGCCAGTTCATCTTTTTCTTCTAGAAACACATTACTTTAGGTGTTCTTCATGGAACACCGTAGAAGTTTATTTAGAATTAATCTTTGAACTTTTATGACAAATTTCTGCCACCCAATTACCTCATGGCCTCTGCCTCGGTCGGTCGGTCCTTGATAAACCTCCAATAAGCCAAACTGTTCTTAAACCTCCAAAAACACCAACCCACCAGAACTGAAGACTCGTGCCTATTTTTTTAGGGGTAAAGGATGGACAAGTACCAAGATCTAAACTAAAAATAGGAAATAGGCTCATTCAAACAGAGCTGCTCTGTTCCATTTTTCACTGAAAAATAACAGGGACATAACATCAAAGTCTAAAATACTGAAATGAAAACGGGCCCAGATTGTATAAAAAGAAAGGGGTTATCAAATGATGATATAATTCAAATAACTTGATACGCACCAAACCCCTCTCCCTACAGAAATAAACAAAGAACAAAGTTTTTCAATGAAACAGCATCCAAGTGTTCAGAATCCTCTCTGTAACTCAAGTAAAGACAAATGTGTAGTATCCTGAAATATATTCTTAGTGTTTGTATTTCTTCGGACATGGATATTCGCCTCACAATTATGACTCGACATTCTCTCATATGAGCTCTGGCATGAGTTCTCTTTTATAATATGATATTCATTAGTTAGTAATCATGCATAGTTTTTCTTTTCTGAGATTATACGCTCTTCTTAAAATCTCAAAATCAAGGGGATCGAATATTTTGTTAGTTAAGAAAACTCAAAGATCTGTCACTGATATTGACAAAAACAGAACAGGGGACCTTGCTGATTATTTATATTTTTCTTCATCGTTTTAACGATATATGGCTCACTAATATTTGATAATACATAAAATTTCAATGACATTCCACCCCTATTAATGTTCTCATGATCATCACAGCAACAGAATGGAGGAGTTTGCAAATTGGAGAAGTGTGAGATCATACCTATTGCACAACAATAGATATGGACTAGCTATTATATTCTGTATGCATCAGTTACTGTAAATAAGCTATTTTGAATTCAAATATAAATACATTAACCAATATATATAAACTTATTAAGTAATCGAATTTAGTTTATATATTAGAATATTTGTTAAAGAATTTGAAATTCAAATGTGTGGTTATCTAGACAAATCTATTAGGATAGAAAGTTATTTTGACAGTTCCTTGATGGAAGGAACTGTCATGTAACTGCTGTGTTCAACAGCTTTATATAGAGAATGATATTTGTATTTGATCCCTGCTAGAACATAAAAAATGCTCTCATTGAGTTTGTCCCATCAAGCAATAAAGAGAGATACGATGTGTATCTAGTTGAAGATCAGATAGATAACGACAGCAGATCACTAGATGGATAACGGCAGCAATCCACCAAGTTAGTTTTATGATTTTATTTCATAACATTGATCTAACGTTTGAGATAGTATACTTGAGTTATATGTTTATGTTGTAAACTTGAAAAAATGTAGCTTGTAAATCAACACACAAAAGAACATAAATACAACATCAATCAATCTATGCAATAAACACACAGTAACACATATATGCATATGAAGTGTTCTTTATAGGATCAACAAACCTGAAGAGGCCATTGATCTCAAGACACTGATCTTCTGCACTTCTCACTTGCTAAGCTCTCTATGGGACGAGTATGAATATCTATGCAAATGAGAGTGCAGGGACCAGGCTTTGCAGGGACCAGGCTTAAATATGATTTAGTCTAGGCTTTGACCCCCTCCCATAAAGGAAGTCATTCAATACAGAATCACTTGATTGTAGGTGTATATTATTATCAAATTGGTTTTGTTACCAATTTTATCAGATTCCATGCCTTACACTTCGATACTTAAATGGATAGGCAATCAGGAGTTAAGGCACAAGATTTCCATTGCTTATTTTGCAAGTAGATTGGCAAGTTGTTAAATGCTTGATTGAACTAAAATGATAATGTCCATATTAATCTTACATTCTCCCACTTGGACATATCATGAAGTTCACTTAACAAGAATGCCAAGATGGCTAGATATAGCAATAAATTCCTTAGTGCACATTCTGAAATCAAGTGCTTAATTAATCTGATGCAAGATTCTGTCAATCCACAACCAAAACATAGAGCTGTGAAATAACTTCATATTCAACAGAATAGAAAACTTGCACAACTACTAATGCAGCAATTGTAAATCACATGAATCACCAACAACAATATACCTGAAAATGCATTAGAGTTCCAGAGTGTATCAATATAGTTTCTAATGCTGTGGTCCTCAAGAAACACAATCGCCTTTAATTTAAACTGCAAACTGAAGGTGTTTCTTAATATCTGTAAAATGCTTCATGTTGTTTTAAACACAAACAACAACTTGATAAATAGCTATTTCACATGTATGCAGCAA
Source organism: Rosa lucieae (assembly GCA_024704745.1). Classification (NCBI taxonomy): domain Eukaryota; kingdom Viridiplantae; phylum Streptophyta; class Magnoliopsida; order Rosales; family Rosaceae; genus Rosa; species Rosa lucieae. The sequence goes on along the minus strand of CM045493.1, from coordinate 19,911,194 downwards.
ATGTACAGGCAAACATGTCACTCAATTTTGAAAGTTCAATGAAGTTTCAAATGAGCTACGTACTGAAACTGCAGTAATTAAAACAAAACTGGATATGAACTGACATTTTATTCTGGATGAACTGAATGCCAATGCCTTTATTATAAGATGTCCAGAACTTTATTACATAGAATTTGGTCTAAGAAATAAGACATGTATGAAAGACAAATAACAAGGAAAACAAGCACAACTCCCACTGTTCTCAGCTATCAAAAGTAGCTAATATTCCTATGCTGTTAACATGTTTTTGGAAGGCAATAATTGGCAGGGCCTTGGTGAAGGGATCCGCCAATTGTGACAAAGTATCTATATTGGCAATCTCAATCTCCCTGTGCTTCACTCTCTCTCTGACACTGTAGTACTTCAGGTCAATGTGTTTGGAGTTTGTGGATCTTTTGTTATTCTTTGTGAAATACACAGCAGCTGTATTATCACAAAAAATTCTTAGGGGCTTAGCTACAATGGAGTTCACTATCTTGGTCTGCAACAGGAAATTTTTTAACCATAGACCCTGACATACTCCTTCATAAATGGCAATGAATTCAGCTTGCATAGTTGATGTAGCTGTGAGAGTTTGTTTCACACTCTTCCAAGCCACAGCTCCACCAGCAAGGACAAAAATGTATCCAGAAGTAGACTTCTTGGATGATGGAAAGTTTCCTGCAAAGTCAGAGTCAGTATAACCTGTGATTTCTAGGTCTGCAACCCTCCTGTATACAAGCATGTGATGTTTAGTTTTCTGCAAGTACCTAAGAATTTTCTTCCCTGCTATCCAATGAGCTTTGCCAGGATTGGATTGAAACCTTGCAAGCATGCCAACTCCAAAAGCAAGGTCTGGCCTGGTGCACACTTGCGCATACATCAGGCTGCCAACAAGTCTAGAGTAAGGTTTGCTTTTCATTTCTTCTTTCTCCAACTCACTTAATGGGCATTGTAGTTTAGTTAGTTTGTCACCCTTTGCTATTGGAACATCATTCCCAGAACAGTTCTGCATTTCAAACCTCCTCAACACTTTTGAAATATAACTCTGCTGAGATAGACCAAGTAAGCATCTATTCCTGTCTCTCTTTATCTCAATCCCCAAAACATATGAAGCTTCACCAAGATCCTTCATGTCAAAATTTCTTGACAGGAATTTCTTGGTTTCATTTAAAAGACCAAAGCTGCTGCTTGCCAGCAATATGTCATCAACATACAATACAAGAAAAATGAATTGGCTCCCACTGACCTTCATGTATACACATTCATCAACCATGTTTTCTATAAAACCAAATGAGCTAATAACCGAGTCAAACTTCAAGTACCATTGTCTTGAAGCCTGTTTTAATCCATAAATGGATTTATTCAGTTTACACACCAAATGTTCAGTTCCAGGTATGATAAAACCCTCAGGTTGCCTCATGTATATCTCCTCCTCCAAGTCACCATTTAAAAAAGCAGTCTTCACGTCCATCTGGTGTAGTTCCATATCAAAATGGGCAACAAGGGCCATGATCAGTCTAAAGGCATCTTTGGTTGAAACAGGTGAGAATGTTTCATTAAAATCAATTCCCTCCTTCTGTGTGAAGCCCTTTGCAACTAGTCTTGCCTTGTATCTCTCCACTGAGCCATCTGCATGTTTCTTGGTTTTGAAGACCCACTTGCACCCTATTGGCTTTTGGTTTCTAGTTTGCTCAATTAATTCCCACACATTGTTATCGCTCATGGACTTCAATTCTGCCTCCATAGCTTCATTCCATTTTTGTGCATTCTCACTCTCTATAGCTTGCTTGTAACTCAAAGGATCATCATCCTCCCCAAAATCAGTTTCAGCCTCCTGCAAATAAATCTCAAATTCATCTGGATTTATTGCAGGTTTTCTCACTCTTTCAGATCTTCTCAAGTCTTGTGGTTGTGGTGGATGTTGAACTTGGATTTCAGCTTGTGTTTGGGGTACTGGCTGAATTGGTGGTTCAGTTTCAGTTTGGAGTTCTGGTTCTGGTATTGACTCTGCAGGCTCTTCTATATGTGATTTTCATGTCCCAGGTGATTTTCTTGTAAAATAGCAGTTAGGGATGGAGTTTGAGTTTGTGGCAGAACAGCCTCTGACACAACATTTGGTGTGGCTTGTGTGTTTCCATTTTCTGAACTCCCTTCACTCTCAAAAGTATACTCTTCCACAGATTGGTTCTTACTCATCTCATCAAAGAAGACTGCCCTGTTGGTTTCTATGATTCTAGTGCTATGTGAAGGGCAATAGAATTTAAAACCCTTTGATTTTTCAGGATACCCAATGAAGAAAGCACTGACAGTTCTGCTATCTAATTTCCCAAGTTGTGGATTATAAGGCTTAGCCTCTGCCTTGCATCCCCAGACGTGCAAGTGATGAAAGCTAGGTTTTCTCTCACACCAAAGTTCAAATGGGGTACTGGTTGTGGCCTTGCTCGGGGTTCTATTGGTGAGGTAGTTTGCTGTTTTCAAGGCTTCACCCCACAAGTATTTGGGAAGACCAGAAGCACACATTATGCTTCTGATCATGTTTTGGTAAGTTCTATTTCTTCTCTCAGCCACTCCATTTTGTTGGGGTGTACCTGGGGTAGTGTATTGTGCTATAATCCCATTCTCTTGCAAATATTTTGCAAAAGGCCCCATGTGTTGTCCAGACTCATCATACTTCCCAAAATACTCTCCCCCTCTATCAGACCTCACTATTTTGATCATTTTATCCAACTGCTTCTCTACTTCTGCCTTAAAAATTCTAAATTTTTCTAGAGACTGTCATTTGTCATTCATGAGGTATACATAGCAATATCTACTGAAATCATCAATAAATGTTATGAAATATTTATTTCCACAGATAGTTGTATCTCTAAATGGACCACTAATGTCTGTATGAATGATCTCCAACAATTTTGAGCTCCTAGTTGAACTCTTCTTTCTAGTCGAAGTCAATTTCCCTTTTACACATTCAATGCAGGTTTCAAAATCAGAATAGTCCAAGTTTGGTAGAAGATTTTGTTTTTCTAAAATTTTCATTCTTTCAATGGAAATATGGCCAAGTCTTTTGTGCCACAGAAAAGAAGAATTTTCAGAAAACTTTCTCTTGGTTCCTACTCTTTCCTCAACATTTTCAGCAGATTCTAAAAATAAGATTGATTTTTCTGTTGGATATGAACAACACAATTGAATGTAATCACCAATAAGAATACCAGACCCAATATAATTTGAATGGAGAGAGATTTTTATTTCATCATAACTTAGTAAAAAACAATAACCAGTTCTCATCAAGAGACTAACAGAAACTAGATTCCTTTTTAAGGAAGGAATACAAAAAACATTATTCAAATCTAAAAAGACTCCGGGCCCTAATTCTAGTCGAACTACTCCCACTGCTTTCACAGTGACTCTCTGACCATTCCCTACACAGACACACTGCTCACTCTTTCTTGGCTCCCTCCACCTTAGAAAGCCCTGCATAGAATTGGAAACGTGTATTGGTGATCCACTATCAAGCCACCAAGAATTTGGTGAAACATTTATCAAATTAATTTCAATAGACAAAACTATGCAAGTACCTCTTTTCTTAAGCCAGTCCCTATACTTAGGGCAATCCCTCTTCATGTGACCCTCTCTCTTACAGAAATAACACTTAAAGACAGTGTTTTTCTTTGGTTTCAAGGCTGCAGTTGGTTTAGTGTTTGAGGTACTAGGCTTTGACACATCACTAGGATTAGCAGACTTCTTTCCCTTAAACCTCCATACCTTACCCTGATTTCTACCCACAAGATTCACACTCACTTCCTTCCTGTGGAACTCCTCCTCTTGGACACAGATTGCAATAAGCTCATTGAGAGACCATTTGTCTTTCTGAGCATGGTAAGCTGTTTTCAGTTGGCTAAACTTTGGGGGTAGTGAGTTCAGTGCAATGTGCACAATGAACTGGTCATCCACAGAAATCTGCAAATCTCTAAGTTTTGCAGCAGTTTCAATCATCCTCATAATGTGCTCCCTTACTCCAGTGGAACCACCATATTTCATGGTGATCAAAGAGTCCAAAAGCTGTCCAGTCTCAGCTTTCTCACTTTCCTGATACATGTCAGCAATATTATTCAGGTAATCCCTAGCTGTACCTTCATCAGGAACACTACCTCTCACAGTCTCACTCATGGTTCTTTTCAGAATGAGCTTAGTCATTCTATCAGCTCTCAACCATTCTTGTGCATGCACCTTGTCTATGTCAGGAGTGTCATCAGTAATTGGCCCAGGTGCATCCTCAGTCAAGCAAATGTCAATATTCAGCAGCCCTAAATAGATTTCAATGTCTGCCTTCCATTTCTTAAAGTTAGAACCAGTCAATGGTTCAATGGTAGCAAGACTAATGCCAGAGGTTGCCAAAGCTGAAAATAAAAATAAAAACAAATTTCTAAGTCTTTTTGTTTTGCTTAATGTGTTTCAGAATTAAACATAATGCTCAACACACCGAATTCACGCAAAACACATAACTCAAATCAGACATTCACATAGAATCCCACAAGTCTCAATGTTATATAATACCTTTAATGGCAAAATAATATAACATTCCTTATTTCTCAATGTTATATAATACCTTTAATGGCAAAATAATATAACATTCCTTATTTTCTGTATCACAAAACCAAGATAAACAAAAAATGCCTTTTGCATAGATCAGTCAGCACCTTTATGGCAAGAAGAAAAGACCTAAGCAACCTTATGCACTTAAATTCATCTTGTAATGTGCTGTTTATGTAATTTAGAATATAAAAGTTTAGACCTTATTTGTAAGATACATTTACATGCTAAAATACATAAACACAAAATTTACTGATTTTTGTATCCACATGGCCAGTGAGAATCCCAGAAATAGGTTGCTTTGTGCGACATGTATCCCTGGAACCCTTACTGACTCAAAATCAATTGTTGACTTTTGCAAGTTCATCAATTGGTGATGAACCACCAACTATACCTGTGATGAATCGAATATTCACTCGACTAAAATGCATTCACATGATGAAGGAAACAATTTCTATATGTATATATCTTCATTTTAATCATTCATCACAATCAAATTCAATCAATCAACGCTATTGATTAATTCATAGAATCCCACAGTTCATTAGATATGAACAAGGCATCAGTGAATGTAAAAAATATCAACCATTCATTTCATAAGTGCTAGGATTCTAATCAAATACTGAGAAATTTGAACGAAAATTAATAGGTTTCAGGGCATCAAGAAAACTGACCCGATCGCTATCCCGCGCTGCATAAGACATGTTAGCGGAAGCAAATAGTGTATAGCAGCATATAATCAAAGCAATCTGAGGTCTTAAAACATACCAATTTGGTTTTGAAGACTTTGAATCCAAAAACCCCTTTTGAAGTCCGTATGAACCCTAAGCCCCAATTGATTCCAGAGAAAAACAAAATTTGACCGTTTTCTTACAATGGTTGTATTAGAGAGAAGGTATTCTCTCGGTGGTTCCAAAACTTGGGCTTATTGGGTCCGTGCCTTGTGATATGGTGCTGGACTTGCCTTGACTAAAGGTGTCTAGGCCCCAGCAATTTCTTTATTTATTCATCTATATTTCTGAAGAGTAAAACCCTTAAGACACGTACACATAAATTCTCTAGGAAAACTATTTTTTTTTTTGATTTAAGCCTTTGTGTGTGAGGCTCTGATACCACATGTAAACTTGAAAAAATGTAGCTTGTAAATCAACACACAAAAGAACATAAATACAACATCAATCAATCTATGCAATAAACACACAGTAACACATATATGCATATGAAGTGTTCTTTATAGGATCAACAAACCTGAAGAGGCCATTGATCTCAAGACACTGATCTTCTGCACTTCTCACTTGCTAAGCTCTCTATGGGACGAGTATGAATATCTATGCAAATGAGAGTGCAGGGACCAGGCTTAAATATGATTCAGTCTAGGCTTTAACCCCCTCCCATAAAGGAAGTCATTCAATACAGAATCACTTGATTGTAGGTGTATATTATTATCAAATTGGTTTTGTTACCAATTTTATCAGATTCCATGCCTTACACTTCGATACTTAAATGGATAGGCAATCAGGAGTTAAGGCACAAGATTTCCATTGCTTATTCTGCAAGTAGATTGGCAAGTTGTTAAATGCTTGATTGAACTAAAATGATAATGTCCATATTAATCTTACATATGTTTCATATTGAATCTAACAATTGGTATCAGAGCAACTATGCTCAGATTTAGATCAATGTTTATTATAATGCAAATTTATATATATCCTGGGACTTGATGATAACATGTTGTTGTTCGTATAAATATATCTGCATATCAATTAAATACAAAGCGATAGTGACTTTTACTGCTGTTATCTGTATAAACTGAGTATTGTTTTTATCGAATTATATAATGATTATTTGTTATATATATACTTGTGAAAATTGTATCTAACTTCAGAAACTACTGCATATTTCATGTAGATTCATATTGCTGCCAAAGTAGCCATGATTATACTGATATATCCAATAGGCTAAATAGAATTTTTCTTTCTGAATGTGTTCTGCATATGTATTCAATGCTATCAAAATAGTTGTAATGTATATGTATGAACATACATTCACAGAAGAAAACATGAAGAAAACTTGAAAGTTAAAATTACAATCTAACTTCCAAAGCGGTTAGATATCAAGATTAGGCTTTCTGGTATAACATATGTATGATAATGAACATTCATAAATATATCGTTAGAGATAAGTGTATCACAAATGATACTAGAATCTTGAACATGATATATGTTTATTTATCTATCTGTATGTGATTCATTTAAAATGTTTATTCTATATGAATTAACATTTGGGATATGTATATGATTCTAGTATATAGTCAAACTAGAATATATGTTGAATGACTGATTTAAATTAATTTCATTCCAGCCATGCATTTTCCAATGAGCATTAATCAAATTGAATTGCTCAATGGATTGAATTTCAAGAAGTGGAAGGGAGACATAGAACTCAACTTAGGCATACTAGACTTTGACCATGTGTTGAGAGAGGATCCACCAGCAGAACTGACTGCTAATGCATCTAAGGAGGCCAAGGACAGGTATTCACAGTGGCATAGGCACAACAGGATGGCACTGATCTGTATGAAAAAGAGCATGACTGATGCTGTGAAGGGAGGTATTCCAGATTTTGAAATTGCGAAAGTTTATTTCAATTCCATTGCTGAGAAGTATAAAGTTTCTGACAAAGCTAAAGTTAGCACCCTGATGGATGCACTGACGGGAATGAAGTTCACTGGACATGGAAGTATAAGGGAGTATATAATGAAAGGGATAGATATTGCTGGAAAATTGAAGGGCATGAACATGAATATTGATGATCCTTTTCTGGTGCACATATTGCTGAACTCTTTCCCAGATCAATAGAGTCACTTGAAAAGCCTTTACAACACACAAAGAAAAATGGAGCCTAAATGAATTGATTTCCATTTGTGTGCAAGAGGAAGATGAAATGATCAAGAGGGGAAAAACAGTCAACATCAATTATGTTGCAAAGCCAAAAGTTAAGAAAAATTTTGGCAACAAGAACTTTAAGGCCAATTCATCTAAATCTACTGCTGTGAAAAATGACCTGAATAAGAATAAGTCTCTCAAAACCAGTGGTCCAATGAAATGTTTCTTTTGCAAGAAAACAGGTCATTTCAAGAAGGATTGTGAGGGATTCAAAAACTGGTTGAACAAGAAAGGTACATTTTTATTAAAAATCAATTTTTAACTTAGAGTCACATACATTTGTTGATGATAATTCTTGGTGGTTTGATACTGGCTCACCCATTCATATTGTTAATTCATTACAGGGATAATCAAGCATAACAATCCCAAACAAGAATGAAACAAGGGTATGCACTGCAAGTGGCCAAAGGGTGGCAGTTCAAGCTGTAGGAATTGTTAAATTAGTTTTCAAAAATCAGTTTGTATTAGTACTAGAAAATGGGTATTGTATTCCTTCAATAAAGAGAAACCTAATATCTGGTTCTCAATTTGTAATGAATGATGGTTTTAGTTTCTCCAGTAATAATAAGGCTATGTTTTTCTTTAAAAATATGTCTCGTTTTGGTGATGCAACATTAATCGATGGCTACTGGTGTGTTGATTGTTCTAATATTGCTGCTGTTACTCAAGTACAAAATCATGATATTTTCAACGTGTCCAAATCTTCTGGTGTTAAAAGGAAAAACCAGCAGCATGTATCTTCTTTTCTTTGGCACAAAAGGCTAGGACATATTTCTAAACAAAGATTGCATGAGTTAGCCAAACAAAATATTCTTCTTGCATTGGATTTTAGTGATTTTGAAACCTGTGTGGATTGCTTGAAAGGAAAAATGACTAATTTGAGAAATTCAGTTCCAAAAGAAGTGAATCATTGCTTGAGCTAATCCATACAGATGTTTGTGGTCCATTCCCAGTAAACACTATTTGTGGAAATTCTTACTTTGTGACTTTTATTGACGATTTTTCAAGGTATTGTTTTGTGTATCTGATTTCTGACAAGTCACAAGTTTTAGATGTTTTCAAAATTTTCAAAATTGAGGTAGAGAGACAAACTGAACATCTTATTAAAGTAATCAGGTCTGACAGAGGAGGGGAGTATTATGGAAAATATTCAGAGAAAGGGCAACATAAAGGACCGTTTGCTACATATTTGGAACAATGTGGCATTGTTGCTCAATATACTACTCCATACACACCTCAGCAAAATGATGTTTCTAAAAGAAACAACAAAACTTTGATGAACATGGTTAGAAACATGTTTTCCAGATCTTGTTTACCAAGATTTCTACTGGGAGAGGCTTTGAAAATTGCAAATTACATTTGCAATAGAACACCAAGCAAAGCAATTAAGAATACCCCATTTGAAAATTAGTGTGGCTATAAACCAAGCCTAAATCATCTACATGTTTGGGGTTGCAAGGCAGGGACAAGAGTATACAATGGAGAAAATGACAAGCTTGACTCAAAATCAATAACTTCATATTTTATTGGTTATTCAGAGAAGTCAAAAGGATTTAAATTTTACTGCCGTTCCAGAACCAACAGAATTTTTGAGACACATAGAGCAACCTTCTATAATGAAATGTTTGATCAGAATGAAGATGTAAGTGAAGGGACCAGTGTTGCTCAAATGTATAACAACATGGATGATTGGTTCATTTTTCTAGAATTTGTGCCACCTGAAACACGGATGATTAGTGAAGCACTCATACCAGCAGCACAAGGTGAAGCATTCATACGAGCAGCACAAGTTGAAAATCAATCTCAAGTAGTCAATTTTGGAAATCAAAATTATCCAAATGATGATGTTCAGAACAGTGAAAATGCAGAAATCCCAGCTGTAGAAGCACATGAAGTCTTGAGAAGATCAGAAAGATCAAGAAAATCTACAATATCCAGTGATTATCATCTATATTTGACTGCAATTGAGTTTGATTTGGGGGAAGAAAATGATCATGTTTCATTGAAAGAAGCTATGGAATCTAATAACAGCCACAAATGGAAGTTAGCAATGGAAGATGAACTTCAAAGCATGTCAATGAATGGAGTTTGGACATTAGTAGATAGAATTGCATATTTGAAACCAATTGGCTGCAAGTGGGTTTATAAAACAAAAAGGGATGCAAATGGCAAGATTGAAAGACACAAAGCTAGGCTTGTGGCAAAAGGATACAATCAGAAGGAGGGTATAGATTACAATGAGACTTTTTCACCAGTCTCAACTAAAGATGCCTTCAGAGTTATAATGGCTTTGGTTGCACATTACAATCTAGTATTGCATCAGATGGATGTTAAGACAACATTTTTAAATGGAGACTTGCAAGAAAACATCTATATGCTTCAACCAGAAGGGTTCATTGAGGATGAAAAGAAAATCTGCAAACTCAACAAGTCCATCTATCGACTCAAGTAGGCATCCAGACAATGGTACTTAAAATTTGCTGCTGTGATTTCAGATTTTGGCTTTGAAGAAAATAAATTAGATGAGTGTGTGTACTGCAAGGTTAGTGGGAGTCATTTCATATTTCTAATTTTATATGTGGATGATATCTTATTAGCCAGCAGCAATATTGGTTTGCTGAAAGACACAAAAGAACTTTTGATGAAGAACTTTGACATGAAGGATATGGGGGAAGCTCACTATGTACTTGGAATATAAATCAGCAGAAACAGAAATCAATGCATGTTGGGGTTATCACAAAAGAATTACATAGATAAGATGTTGCTGAGATTTGGTCTAAAAAAATGCAAATCAGGAAGTACTCCTGTTTCTAAGGGTGATAAGCTGCACAAAGGGCAATGTCCTCAGAATATTCTAGGGAGATAAACCATGGAGAATGTACCTTATACTAGATTGGTTAGAAGTCTCATGTATGCACAGGTTTGTACCAGGCCAGATATAAGTTTTGCTATCAATATGTTGTCCAGATATCAATCAAATGCTGGACATGAACATTGGGTTGCTGGAAAGAAAGTTTTGAGATATTTGAAACCTACCAGAGATCACATGCTGGTATACAAAAGGATTGAAGATCAAGAATTGAAAGTGGAATGTTATACAGATGCTTCATACAAACAAGATTTTGATGACTTGAAATCAACATCTGGATATATTTTCATGTTTGTTGGCGGAGCTATCTCATGGAAGACTAATAAGCAATCATTAACTGCTACTTCAACCTTTCAAGCAGAATACATTGCAATATTTGAAGCACTGCACATGCTTTGTGGTTGAAAATTCTTATTTCAAGAATGAAAGTGGTGGATTCAATTGAAAGGCCATTGACCATTTACTGTGACAATGTAGCTGCTGTGTTCTTTTCAAAGAACAACAAAAGGACTTCTGGATCTAGAAACATTGATGTTAAGTATTTCTCTGTGAGAGAAAGTGTGAGAGACAATGAAGTAGAGGTGACCAAAATAGCTAGGTACAAAAGACCAACTTGCAAATCCATTGACCAAAGCATTGCTGGTTTCTGTGTTCATCAGACATGTGGAAAATATGGGAGTTTTAGGCAGTATTGATGGTTAGTTATGTATTTCACTAAGTTACTAGTATGTATTGCAACTATTTAGTAATGCATTGTTATTAATCATATCAGTCATTATCAAGTTCATTCATATAATTTTCAATGAAATTGTTTTATTCAAATATAGTACTGCATAATTTAGCGTGTATATACATTCAGACGTTGCTGATTTCACATCAGTAAATATGTAGTTTGAATAACTCCATCAGGATCACTAATGCTTGTGAAAGTCGATTATTACATAACAAGCATGATCACACTTGAGGTAATCTATGTAATTTTGATTACTATGATGAGATTATAAAAGACTAGCAACTTGCTAATTTGTCATTCTCTTCTATGATTCAGCTTAGTAAATCTTAATTGACAGGGTTTTGTAAAACAGACAGTATTTTTGAATTCAAGTGCACAATTAACACTAGTACAAAAATTGAATCAGACGACGGCTAAAAACTGTCGTCTGATACGGAGCTGACTGTCGTATATCTCGCTGCCGTCTGATGAAACATGATTTAGAGAACTGTCGTCTGAAGAACTCGGCATCCATGTCGACAGCATGTCGACAGGCTGTCGACAGCATTAATTGTTGTGTGAACGTTACTCAGACAACGGGCAACTTAAAAACCCGTTGTGTGATTGTTATTCAGAAGTCGTTTTTTTTTATAACCATTGTGTGATTGTTATTCACACAACAGTTTTTTCATAGCATCCGTGATCTGTTTTGCATTCAGACGACAGTTTTAATTTTGAGGCTATTGTAAATATTGTGTACATATATATGACAGTTTTGTGTGGTTATTGTTGTACTAAAAGAATGATTCAATCCATGCGGAATCAAAAATGACCAAATTAACAGTAACTGATCAATATATAGAAGAAATTGTTACAATCCACATCATGCATTAAAATGGATTGTACAAAGGTAATCTTTTGTCCACAAAAGAAGTACATCTAATAGTACTCGTATATCCAGAAATTTACATAAAAGAGTAGCTTTGAAAGTTTTGCTGCTCTCATGACCTCATTGGAGTCTAGCTTTGGAAGCTTCCGAGCACTAATTTTGTAGGACCTTTTTGCACTTGCTTTCATTTACTTTGCTCTTTGTGCCATGAGAATCTATACTATCACCTATGCTTGTGCTTCCTTATTTCACCAGAGGTAACAAATCTGAAAAACATCACAACTAACAAAACCTAATGTGTCAAGTAACAGAGGGAAGAAAAACAGCACATGAAGAACTTTGCGTCAATTAAAGTCACTCACCATAGTCCGATACTGACTGATCACGGTTCCAAAGTATGAGCTCATCATGACTCTGAAAAATAATAAAATCATGTTCATTGTAGTCAGGCATAGAACTCAAAAGTAGGATACAATTTCAATTTTGAACTGTCAATAAAAAGAAAAGGTAAAGGAACCATCAGTACCTAATGGATTCTTCATTTCCTTGAAGAACACTATCCAGTTGCTCAAGAAATTGCTGAAACATTTTCCACATGGAAAAAAGATTCATATGACCTTGTCTTCATATAAAATAAAAGGGATTAAATATTCAAAACTCTTATTTAAGCAGGGAAAAACGTTATGGGGAACAAGAAATCCAAATGAAAAAAACATTAACAAGGCATTGATTTCAGTATGTGAACCATGTATTTATAAAACGACCACCAACTCTAGTTAAGACAGGTTCCATTTACCTCAGTGCATGCATTGCTTTAGTAGTTTTTAGTCGAAGCAAGCGAACATCGAATGACAACCATGATCCTAAGAACTATTATTTTTCCCTCACTTAAAGTATTAATTAATCAGCAATGACATACTCACATAATGTCTTAGCATATATCAACAGTATTTGGTCTAAAACAGCTATGGAGAATGGATGAAGAAAAAGAAAGATGTGCTTTGCAGTTCATATGCCAGAAATACATGATGCAGATCTATCAATATGATGTTCACATAGGAAACATATTGCATCTACTGTCAACCTGTGCTCATATGAAAGCTGACTAGCATGGAGAGTCAGGGGCTTTATTCAATACCAGAATTGCATCTAAAAGATTAACAATTGAAATAAAGGTACCAAGTATTTAGAGTGTGTGAGTGAAGATAATTACCGAAAAGAAGTCCTCAAAGGTAAAGTCTGCATAACCCAAGGTCTGAAGTGTTTTTCTACATTGTTCAACATTAGCCTTGATACGATCAACTTCACTTACATCTTGTGATTCCAAAATATGCTCCTACATATAGAGGTCCCACAAACTAATTCTTTTAGCAGCTAGAATAGGTACTTGCATCCAACAGGAAGCTTAAAGACAGACTTCCCATTATGCAAAAACCAAAATTGTTCCAAAGAATATATACAACAGCATACCAGGTATGAAAACATAAAGCTTCGGAAGAAGCAGTTCCCGTCGCTCCGGGTTCTCCTAATGGCAGCATATTTTTCACCAAGAACCTGCATGGGCATTAAAATTTCTTCCTTAAGAATCTCATATTAAAATCAATGAAACAAACACTAGAGAACATACACAGCACAAAGATAACCTTTATTTTCTCCAACAAAATAGTGCTGCCTGATTGATACTCAGCTGCCAGCGATGAGAGTGGTTCATGTTCATTCAATCACAAACTTCATTGCATGATACAAACAAATGCAAGAATTTGAAATAAGTGAGATGATGCACCATCCCAAAGATAGAATCAATGGTTGATTCAGTCATTTAAAAACAGTATGATCAAGGAGCAGTGGGTATCTTGTCCCATGCATTTATACCTATCCATTTTAGTTGACATAATCATTTTTCTCATTGAAAAGAACAAAGGAAAAACAGAGACAGAGACAATCAAGACTTGAGTGCTTATAAGGTCAACAATATTGTTGCAATAACAATCCAAATTGGAGCAAAACATCAATACATAACATGGCCAATAACAGCTACAACTTATGTTCCACATATGCAATTCAAAGTTTACTAGCAACCTGAAATAAGAGTACTTTCATAGTTCAAACCGGAACGTACATGCCAAACTCACTAAGTAAATGAGCAAGTTGTGAAGTTTGACTACTAACATACACTAAACAAAAAAGGAAAGTGTAAGCATGGTAGAAATAAACAAAACAAGCAAGTTGTGAGGTTGTGATGTTGACTATCGATGGATATTCATTCAAGAAAGAAAAAGGCAAATTATGATGAAATGAAAAGATTGAAATTCTGAAATTTAAAAATCAATCAAGCTCACTATATTTTGTCAAATGGATCTCAATACTAGCAAAGAAATGCAGAATGTTTGGCCTAGCAAATTCCAGAACAAACTTTTAAGTCCTACATTACTGGGCAGTGATAGTCCCAACTGGTCCTTGGACCTTCTCAAATCCCAAATCTTCGACCCCCATATCTTCCACCAAAGAACAGCCTTACAGAGCAAAGTCCTGATATAAAGGCAAAATCATGTTCTGTGAAGGAAAAACAAGGAAAAGAATATTGTAGAAAAAAGCCAGACCAATCCAAATCAAGATTATTTCAACAGAGAATCTAACCAAGAATCACAGGATTAATCTTCTAAGGCCATTTTAATTGATCACAAGTCTACCCAAATAATCAAAGAAAAGAAGAAACACATAAATCAAAAACTGATAAATTTGTGCATCCTTCACCTAAGATCATGAGAACAAAAGGCTAAAACTTTGAATCAAAACTTACCTAGAAACCTTATTAGTTATCTTCTTAGCCCCAATTTTGACATTTTTGCCTGCTTCAATCCCAAATCCACAGCTCCAATGTTCGAATTCAAATCTTCGTTACCCATAGCTGAATTTCAAATCCGCCGAAAGCAACACGCCACTGCCGAAAGATCTGAAGAACACTAGAGGTCTACCCATTAGGTTTTCTACAGCCTCTGAACAAGCAAACCCCAAACCAATCAGTTCACATAAAAAACGCAATTTAATTCCTTCAATTTTAGGTCTCAGAAACGAAACAAGAAGACGACGAAGAACCGGAGTCAGAAATTGCAAGAGAGAGGGGGTTGTTACCGATGAGATTGTTGGATTTGATGTTGGCCTGAGCGTGGTCGGAGCAGAACTCAGAGTTGTTGGGGTCGACGGCGATGGCCTGGGTGTAGAGGTCAACGGCGAGCTCAAAGTGGTCGTCAATGAAGGCCTTCGCTATTTCCCAGATCGAAAACCCATTAGGTTTTGGTCGGGGTTTGTCAGAGAGCGAGAGAGAGAGAGAGAGAGCTAGCTTTCGTTGGGGTTTGTGGACGAAGAGATAGGGTTTGTCAAAGAGAGAGAGAGGTCGGGGTTTGTCGAGGGGGGATAAAGAAAGCAAGAGAGAGAGAGAGATCTGTCGAAGAAGAGAGTAAGGGTTTTGGTTTTGGCTTTGTGTCGAGAGAGAGTGGGGAGATGTCGAGAGTGAGGAGTGAGGGTTTTGGTTTTTGGGTGAAAAGTTTTTTTTTTTTTTGCCTAAATGTGGGTTTTAAGCAGCTCTGTCCTATGAATTTGGACAAGCCCTACAAAGACTCACACAACAGAATTTTATAACAATGTGGTCTGAGTACATGAGTTTTAAATTTGAAATTGTCTCTTATCAATTTGACTTCCCTCGTTGGGGAGTTGGAGAAAAATGATGATGGGAAATCTTCTTGCTTTCTACCAAACATATTAATCAGACCACAGTTTTATTGTTTCTCGTCGTACGATTACTACATGTTAAGGGAACAAATTTGGGTTTGAGATGGGGTTTGGCATCACAGACATGGTGGGAAACTTGCCGCTCAATTATTTTAGGGTCATACAACAGTTTTATTCTTAAACGTCTTCTGAACTAGTTCATTATACCATATCAGACGATGGGTTTTATAAAAGCGACGTACAAAAAAATAAAAATCAATCAGACGACAGAAAACTATGATGTGTCGTCTGAGAGGTGTCGTCTGATTCAATTTTTGTAGTAGTGTAAGAAATAGGTTATTTACATGGTATACATTATATAATATCTAGTTCAGTGGGAGATTGTGAGATCATACCTCTTTCACAGCAATAGATATGAACCAGCTATTATATTATGTATGCATCAATTAATGTAAATAAGCTATTTTGAATTCAAATATAAATACATTAACCAATATATATAAACTTATTAAGTAATCAAATTTAGTTTATATATTAGAATATCTGTTAAAGAATTTGAAATTCAAATTTGTGGTTATCTAGACAAATCTATTAGGATAGGAAGTTATTTTGACAGTTCCTTGATGGAAGAAATTGCCATGTAACTGCTGTGTTCAACAGCTTTATATATAGAATGGTATTTGTATTTGATCCCTGCTAGAACATAAAAAACATTCTCATTGAGTTTGTCCCATCAAGCAATAAAGAGAGATACGGTGTGTATCTAGGAGAAGATCAGATAGATAACGGCAGAAGATCACCAGATGGATAACGGCAGCAATCCACCAAATTAGTTTTATGATTTTATTTCATAACATTGATCTAACATTTGAGATAGTATACTTGAGTTATATGTTTATGTTTCATAATGAATCTAACAAGAAGTTCTGTAATGGCATTGCACAAATGCACTCTCTCTCTCATCACCATTTTAGGCTTTTGCCTCCAACTGAAGTTCACAAATGCGCCTCCATTTGTGCTAGACTACCGAAATACCATACTGATGAGGCTATTTATTATTGACATATCTGCTTACTGTGGATCATTTGGTGTCATGATACTCCAAACTAATCACAGTAACACAGACTTTGGAGAATTCATGAATAGGATCAGCGTCTTGCTTGGAACTCTGGCTTCTATTTTACAGTTGCTCATCTTGTTTCCGCATTTTGGATGGTTCGTGCTCTTCTTCTGGAGCATCTATTTTCTTACCTTTGCAATTAAGTCATACCAAAACCCGAAAACACTATGTGATATTGCAATGGCGGCTCTTGTTGTAACCTCTGGTGAATTCCAAGTGAACCTGATTGCAATAAATGGTCGCTTGATGGGGAGTAGTGCAGTTGTAGGACTCGGTTGTGCTTATGAGAAGTTGAAGGATCTGATCAAGAGGAGGCGCTATTTGACAGAGCATGAAATCAAGGAACAGAGCAAGGAGCTACCAGTGCTGCAATTTCTATTTCTGTAGCTACCACGTAAAATTGAAGCAGCTATTGCAAGTTTGCAACGAATTTAGACATTTGATTTGGCGAATGCATGCCTTTGTTATGTTTTGTAATAACTAGACCGAGTTTCAAAGTTTTCTTCATGTATAAATTGATTTGTGAATTGGGGGCTTAAACAAAGACATTAGTTTCGCGGAAAATAGCGGAAAGCACTACTGTTGAGTTTTGCTTCTGGATCAGAAGGACCTGGCCCAATCTGGCATAAACAGGCCGTTAGAAAGGATTATATCGATCAGCCCACTATCAAAATTATTGGAAATTTATGCTTGTCGCAATCAAAATTGATGCTCTGACGAAAATGTCCCTGCAGACTTTTAGGCTATTTCAGGAAGAAAATATGTGGTTAGTTTCGTCATTCAGTTTTATGTTTACAAATTAGGCAAATCTTTGATTATCCCTCCTTCCGTCATTAAACACAAGCGGCCTTTCAAAACAAAAAAAAAAAACAAAAAAAACAAGTAGAGTGGTCCATGGTTTCCAAAAACACAAGAGAGCTCTGGAAAAAGCTGGAAGTGGAACTAATGCCGGACGACACTTCTATTGACTCTCAGCATCTGCACATGTTAGTTACATGGGGAAAAATTAACTAACATGTTTTCCTTCCTACCCTTCCTTTTTCTCCCTGATCTCTCCCCTACAATTTGTTCTCCTTTTTGTTTTTTGATTTATTGTGAAATTAATTGCTGATTAATTTTGACACATTAATATGGTAATTTTTAATTATTATTATCAATAAGGTTTGTATATAGTTAGAAGATTGAATAACTTAACTTTATTACCTTTGTTTTTCCTAGTGAAAAAACTTGATGTCTCTAAGATTATAAAAGATTCAATGTTAGTATCTTCATAATCTATATAATCATAATCAATATTAAAATCGGTAAAAATTGAGCCGGGCTGGTTGTTTCGTTATTCAGTTTGACGATGATGTATTAATGTATCTAAGATATATTTGATGGTTTTGTAACCTCTTTCAATATGTTTGAATCAATTTGATTGCCTGCTAATTCTTCATGTGAATTACAATGATCTCATTTGCAATTGACGTCCTTCAGTTATGATTTTGAAGAGATATCAATTGTATTATGCAAATGAGGAGAAAATTTAACCATAAAAGAATATATTTAATTAACATTTTGATATATAAAGCATTTAAATTTTTTTTTATCTTAAATGCTATAACTAGTCTTTTGTGAGTTGAACTCACAACCTCCAACTTACGGAGGGAAGACTATGCCACTAGACTAAATGGTACTGAGCAATTCTTAGTTTATTTTTGTGGATTGTTCTGTTGAAGGAAAAATACATTATGTGCCTTCGTAAAAAAAACAGACGAAGAGGGAATCAAGCAATTACAAATCACAGCTCAATCAGCATTTAGTATCATCAATGTAATTGATATTTCCGTTGTAATATTATCCCTATATAAAGGGGTTATGAATGAAATGAGTAGACCAATTCCAATTCTCATTTTACTTTAACACGTTATCAGCACGCTCAAAGCCAATAGCCAAGAAAAAAGTCTAGTTTTCTAGTTTATTTCCTTCGAAAAAAAAACCCAAAACCCTAAAGAAGAAAAACTTTTTCTTCTTTTCTGCCGCTTTCAAAAAAAAAAAAAAAAAAACTCTGCAGAAGCAGATCGACCTCCCAACCAAGAGAAATTGCTCTCTGCACCGCCACTACCTGCACAACCCAGCAGCCCCGGCGTCAACACCATCAGCCCCCATCCTCCAAATCCCCACTTCTCCTCCCCGCCGCGAAGCTCATAGCCGGCCAGACCCAATCCAAACCGGCCTCATCCTTCGTCCCCGCCAGCCCACACGGGCCTCCAGCCCAACCTAGCAAACTGCAGCAGCGCCTCCGCCCCTGCCTGCACATCACAGCAGCACCTCCGCCTTGCAAGTCCGGCGTTTGCAGTCGCAGCCCAGCAGCCCAACCCCGCCTGCAACAGCCCGCGCGCTCAGCCCGGCCTCAAGCGCTACTGTACCTGCACGCACGGCCCCCGCGCCTGCGCAGCACATCCCGCATCTGAGCCGCCCACCTAGCGTCCGCGCAGCCCACCCAAACTCGCTGCAGCACTCATCCACGGTCTGACAAAGCCTGATCGATATCCAGTCACCCACCTGCACAATAGGAGGAGAAAGAACAGAGAAAAGAAAGAAGAAGAGGACACGAAGGAAGAAAAAAAAAAACAAAGAAAAAAAAGAGTAGGGACCCGGCCCAAGAAAAAAACAATTAAAAAAAAAAAAAAGAGAAAACGAAAAAAAACAGAAGGTCCAAAGAAAAGGCCCTCGGCCCAGAAAAAAAATGGGAAACAGGCCCTGTGGCAAAAAAAAAAAAACAACAAAAGAAAAAAAAACAAGGTCCCGTGACCCATTGCTGAAAAGAAGAGGAAGCGGCCCAGTTTTCTCAAACTTAAAAACATCGCTACGCATGCCTGCATCAACACGCGCGTGCGCTAATGATTGTTTTATTTTCTCGAAATCAAGTATGTTTTCTTTATATTATTTTATGATTTTAACAAAGCATGCTTTATACTTTATTATTTATGCTTGTATTTTATTTTGTTATTAAGCATGTTTAATTAGATAATTTTGATTGTTTTAAGCATGCCTTATTATTTATGTTTTGTATCATTATATTTAAGCATGATAAAAGCATGCTTTATATTTTATTGCTTATGTTTTTATTATTCAATTGTGAGCATGTTTTGTGAATTTTATTTACTCTTATATAATTATTCCTAAGCATGCCTTTATATTATGCTATTGTTTATATTTTATTTTACGCATGATATATTATTGCTATTATTATATGTAGCATATATTTTGTTTGTGCAATTTGAGCATGTCAAGTAGTTTATTTTTATATATGCTATGTTTTATTTATTATTAAATGTGTTATAGTTATTTTTGTAATACAACATATAAAATTCCATTTTGCCATGATAATGAAAATTCATGCGCATTATACACACACTTATTGTGATAAAGTATTTTCACATAGCATCGGAAAAATGTGACCATTACAAATCTTGGTCTTGAAATCTAATTCATATGTTTGGAAAATAATTTACGTGGATGTCTTTATGACTGCGTAATTTATATCTTCTCTCTTGTTTTATGCAGATGGCTGATCCAACTCGACCTAAGTTTGACATCTTGGACTCAGAAGGACTTGAGTACCATCGTTGGGTTTCCGATATGGAAATTGCCTTTGTGGCAAAAGACTACACTGCCACCATTACTGATGCCAAAGATGATGAACTATCTAATAAAGTGAAAGCAGATGCCTTAATTTTTCTGAGGCGACATATTGATCCTAGCCTACGCTGGGAGTACCTTCAGTTGAAGACACCCAAAGCACTGTGGGGTGCCCTTAAAGAACGTTTTGGGAACATTCACGATACTTTGCTCCCAGGACTGGCTGTTCAGTGGAATGGAATCCGCTTGCTTGACTATAAAAAGGTCAATGACTTCAACAAGGACATGTTGCGCTTAAAGGCACGTCTCAATTTCTGTGGAAGGGAAATCACAGAAGATGATATGATCTACAAGACTCTTACCACCTTTCCTAATTCAGCTTTTATACTAGCGAACCAGTATCAGTTGGATTATGACAACAAAAGAATCACAACCTTCAATAAGTTGATAAGCTTACTGCAAGTGGCTGAGAGACAAAATGAGATTCTCTTGAATAACAATGCCAGGCCCACTGGGACAAAGAAAATTCCTGAGGCTAATTATGGAAAAATGAAAGGTGGAAATAACTCCAATGCAAGGGGGTTTAGACGTGCTGATCCCTACCCACGTGGCAATAATGCACCACGTGGAAAGGGACATGGGGATAGTGGAAACAAGATGAAAAAGGAAAGACTTGACAATGAACCATGCTATAGGCCGGTGTGGATTCATTGGGCATTGGTACAAGAACTGCCAAGCAAACAACAGAGTAGCAGCCAATTACAAGAGGTATAGAGAGTCTAAAGAACAAGAGGCTCACTATATGGAAAAAGAAAGTCATGACCTAGACGTCAACCTTACAATTGCAGACTTCAATGGCAAAAAGGAACTTACTAAGTCAATGGATGCTCTCAATCTAGACTGATCTGTTTTTATTTTCCAAAGATAGTTGTGAAGGCATAATGCCTCATTTTTAATTAGACTATTGATTGGTCTTAAAGTTTATTTTCAATCATGAATTGATGAATAAGATTTTTGAACAAGACCTTGATTTGATTATCGTTGGCTTATTAATAAAATTTTGAATTTTATTCTGAAGCACTGAATTTATTCAAATTTATTTACTATACACATATTTACATGCACTACTAGAAAATATCCTTTTAGTCACGAACTTATAGGTGACAAACTTCAAATACGTCACATATAGTGGAAAAGGGTCACAAACTTTTTAAGTTCGTCACCAATGATTTCATCTTTTAGACAAACATTGTTGCCCCTGTGTTTGTGACGAAGAATCTACAATCAGTGTTGAAATTTTCTGCTACTAAAGGTTGAGTTAAAATTAAGTACTCTCTCCTTTCTCCTCTCCTCTCTCCTCTCTCCTCTCTAATGAAACCTTATCTCTACCACCACCAAACACTCGTCTCCTACAGGCTCCAAAACCTATAACCTAAACAATCTTCGTCTCTCAATCTCAAATTCGAGGTTAGTATCTTTACAATTGAAACCCATAAAACCTTTCAGTTTCGATCTCGATTACTCTCTTACTCTCACCCTCTCAATTTCGAGTCACTCTTCTTCTCGTCAGGAAAAATTTTGAGAACCTCGGCTGCTATCTCGATCTCTAACCTGGAATTACGGACCGAGCACAATGAGCTCGCTGCTTCTATTCTTTCCAAGGTATTGACCCTCTTCAGTCATTCTGCTCAATTTTCGATTTTGGGTTCAAATTGTATTCCAGTTTCTATGGATATATATGGGTAGGTATCAAATCGGCACAATTATCAAATTGGCTTCTCCTCCGTCTCCGATCTCGACCTCTCCCTCCTCTCGCCTTTTCGATTTTGGGTTCAAATTGTATTCCAGTTTCTATGGATATATATGGGTAGGTATCAAATCGGCACAGTTATCAAATTGGCTTCTCCTCCGTCTCCGATCTCGACCTCTCCCTCCTCTCGCCTTGGAGCCATGGCGCTCCTCTTACACCGACCGACTATCCACAAAGGGCTTTTGGAAGTACAGCAATCGAAACAAGTCCTCTTCTGGCCTTCTTCCGATGTGCCTTCATTTGGGTTTTTGATGTTCATGTCCTCCGACTCCGTTCCCTCCACAGGCACACAAATCGATCCGGTCAGCAACTATTCAGATCAAGAACAGTACTTTTATTTAAAACGGTAATGTTCAATGTGCTGAGAATTCAAGTTGAATTTTATTTGTGTATAGAGAAAAATCTTACGTGCATTACAACTGGAAGCCAAGCCCTTGATGAACTATTAGGCGGTAATCTTACTCTCTTAGTTGTTGAATATAAATCTCTATTCTTCTAACTATTTTGTCTAATTTAATTGTGTGTCATTTGATTTCAGGTGGGATTGAAACTATTGCAATCACATAAGCCTTTGGCAAATTTAGGTGAGCACATAGCAGACTTTATTTGATGCATTTTTCTGGGCTATTGCTTGATTTGAACATGAATTTTCTGTTTGATTGCCTCCACTTGTCTACTAACCAAAATAAACACCTGATTTCAAGTCAGGGAAAACACAACTTGCACATACACTCTGTTTAGCTTTGCCTCTCCATATGCATGTCTTAGCATACTGGGAAATTTAGGCATCACTGTAGTGGTTGTTCACTAACTAAAAGAATAATGGCATTTGAGCAGAGTAACAATGTCAATTTTAAAATTTTCTGTGATTCAGTATCATAGAGTACAATTACTAAGGATTTATATATGCTTCTTCTTAGGGTAGATTGGGAAACCAACCAATTGATGATTCCAGTTTTTGTACTATTCCACTGTCAATTCTATCTGACGTTGAATGCTAGTACTAATCCTTAAGATTAAACTATCGCATGCAATTCATTTTGATTCAAACATTATCAAGCCTTACTGACTAGGCTTCCATGTTTCTTTGCAGCTTCCTACTCACATGCATGGAGGGAATGGAAAGGCTGCTTACATCAATATAGAAGGAACTTTGTGTCCTTGTTTTTGTCCGTCTCGTTTAACATTTCCTATAGTTATAATCTAATAAATGATGGCCAAAAATTATCTTAGGCAATTTCCACCTGGTTTGATGGATGTGTTCTTCTTAACTAAGGGAACTTTCAGTAAACATGAAAGACTTATACCAATAACTGAAAGATTTGGCTTGGACCCAGGAGCTGTCCTCGACAAAAGCTAGTACTTTTCCATATTATATCAATTGAACTAGTGATACAATTACTGCTACTAGCCATCTTATTTTCTTTTTCTGTGACTGCAAGATTGTTTATGCTCATGCATATACATATGAGTATCAGTATAATATGCTTTTTGGTCTAGCTGCAAAAATGGCTAAAGAGCCATTAAGACTTTTGGTAAAGACTTTTGCCATCCAAACCTCTCTTATAATATAAAATGACCTGGATGATTAGTATGCTCATGTTTCAGGTTATGGATTCGGTGATTTCTCTCTTTCGAGTGGATGTTACTGGAAGAGGAGAACTTGGAGATCGCCAGGTCAGTTTCACTGGTTCCCTGCAATGCCTATACTCACTTAGATCTTATGCTCTATGTCTTTATCCATAATTTATATGACATAAAGCAAATTATTTTCTGCAGCAAAAACTTGCACGTATGCTTTCCCTTTTAATAAAGATTGCTGAGGAATTCAATGTTGCTGTCTACATGACAAACTACGGTAATCATTGATTTACCTAGTATGAAGTAGTTATATGTCTTTGGGACTCTGTTATGAAATTCCAACATGTTTAAAGTAATCAATGCATGTCCTTTTGGAGGCTTATTTGTGCATCTTACTATTGTGCAGTATAGCTGATCCCGGTGTATATTGTAATACTGCTATTGTTCTGACTTCATTATTGTCACGCCCCTGATTTTTAACAACAATAAAAATCGATATATATAATTTCATAATTATACATGCGTGAATGTTCAGTCATCAATACAAATTCCTGGAACATCTTTCCTTTAAAACAAGTACTTACTGAGGAACTGAACCATCCAAGATAACATACACTCGCTCCACAGAGTTAAATATTACACAAATTTACGAATTAAATTGTCATCACAAAATAAAACGTAAATGCTCCTCAGAGCTTACTGCATAGCGGAAGTCATATACTGGCAAAGCCAACAAAATTTG
Source organism: Rosa lucieae (assembly GCA_024704745.1). NCBI lineage: Eukaryota > Viridiplantae > Streptophyta > Magnoliopsida > Rosales > Rosaceae > Rosa > Rosa lucieae. Next base: position 19,886,562 of record CM045493.1, on the reverse strand, counting down.
CTTCCTACCCGTCCTGCTGCTAACAAGCTATCTCAGCTTCAGCCACGATTTTCCTGACCTGCAGGATTAGCCCCTACACCATTTGAATGGTGCACCGGGGTTGCCAAACAACAAACCCGGTAAGCTTTTGCAAGCTCGTATGAGTAACTCATGAACATCAATCAACAACTCACATCAATCTACTTAAGGAAACATGCAGCCATGATTCCTTCTAACATTCTATATCCTTTCCACAGAAAGGACAACATGAGTCACCGCTGTGACCATGCCCTATTAGCTAACTTAACCATCAAGTAGCAATTCAAGTCTCATCTGGACAATTAAAGAAGAATACCATCAGAACTCTCTTTTAAACTACATACCTATGAGTCTCAAGCAACCTCGACCGTTACTCCCATAAGCTATCTTGGTAGACAGGCTATAGCTCTATTGAAATCGTAACCACTCGTCCGACTACGAACGTGATTACCTATTTCCTGTCTTGGTCACCATCTGTGACCTGTCACCATCTGTGACATATGATTTCAGATTTCCGTCTGATCATGAAATCAACATCAAGGTCGCCATCTGCAACTGTCACCATCTGTGACATATGATCTTTAGACCCCATCTGGTCTCAGATCAACCATTGATCACCATCTGTGACTCTTGGTTTTCAGGCCCCATCTGGTCATGAAATCAAACATCAAGGCCACCGTCTGCAACCTGTTACTATCTATGATCTATCACCATCTGTGACATAAGAACTTCTTAGACCCTATCTGGTCTTAAGGTCAACGTTAAGTAAGTTGCATCCGACTTAAAAACGTTACAACATCTAGTTTCGGTTTTCCTAATCCCTGCTCACCATCTGTGATCGTTGATACAAAAACCAATACATCTAAAATGAGTCACGCTTGACTCAAAATGTAACATCAAGCTCAATACTTTTCAAACAATAGAAAACATCTTTTCTATAATATTATTTCCTGAAAAGTCGCATTCAATAATAATATGAACACCATCATGCATATTATTATTCATCACAATCATTCACAAGGATATATATATTTCATCTAAATATATATATGTAGTCATTCGCTCAGGAATGCCTACTAATACCAACTATAGTTTGCAGTTAATTAATTAACTCCAAAACAATAATGGTACTTCTGTTCATAAAGATCCGTGTGAGATTTACTCACCTCGAAACTCCTGTTGCATCTTCAATGCAGAATAAGTAGTCAAACTACAGAATAACCGTCCCAAATACTTCGTCAAGTACATAATCACAAACGGTTTCCACTTAGTAACGATTCGCAATTGATTTAAGTCCGAAACCCCTGTTTTGAACTAAAATCCCCAAAGTGGCCCAATCGAGGCAAAACCACATCCGAGACCTCCCAAAGTCTTCGGAATACGTCCACGATCGATGTGACCAAACCAAAAGTCGATCGGACGCTCGAATCCTCACGGATCAAATAAATCGATCGGTATGAAACTGCAAAAATCATAACAAATTCATTCGAACTCCAAAATTTGCATATTATATATCGAAACGCTCGTATTGACGAGTAGAAGACATATACTACCAGAAACAGTCCCATACATGGCCGGAACACAGCCGGAACGCCTCCACAGGCGGTGGCGCACCGCCGCCAGCCAAAACTCAATATTTCACAAAACTCCCAACATCAAAAAGCTTCATCTAAGCATGCTTGTGAACTTTCATAACTGGATCGAAGTCAGAAAACAAGCATAAAGGGTCGAAAACTACCGCACAAGCCGTGAACAGTAATTCAATCCGAGTTGATAGTTTCACGTGAATCGATCCAAACAACCACCAAGGATCGATCGGCGAGGCTACTCTGAGCTCAACCAAGAAGACTCGAAGCCTTGCCGACGTCGGAATAAGGATTTCCGGTCGGGTCCGATTTCCTCAACCTGTGCTGCCTTGCACTGCCACCGAGAAGGAGAATCGCCGTAAGAGACCACCACAGAGACGACCGGAGCAAGGAGGCAAGTCGTTCTGGGCTGGTTTCACCGGAAGAGGTCGCTGGAGATGCAAGTTCCGACTGGGTCGGAATACCGGGTCCGGGTCGGGTTAGTCGAAAAACTTCGACTCTGAAGGTGCGGACGAGAAAGAAGAGAGAGAGAGGAAGGATTCTGATTTTCCATATTTATACTAAAATGGAAACTTCTTCCGATAGTCATAACTTCTTCATACGAACTCCGATTTACGCGTTCCGCATGTCCACGAACTCGTATCGATGCGCTCTACAATTTTCGTGAAGGAAGTTTTCCGAGAATCCCAACATATAAAAAGTCAAACTTCACACGACCCCATAAACTGTGAAATTCAAATATTTATACGTACGAAAACCATTCCACTTCACATACAACCTACGAATAAAGCATACTAACAATTATTCGTACAACTGGTCCATTATTAATTATCAAAATTACATAATGAAAATCCAGGTCATCACAGTCTACCCTCCTTAAAGGAATTTCGTCCCGAAATTCACGCTTGTTCATCAACAAACAACTGTGGGTACTTCGCTCTCATATCCGACTCCAATTCCCAAGAAGCATCACCCTCGTCATGGTGACTCCACAATACCTTGACCAAGTCAACTTCCTTCCTTCGAAGTTGCTTTGTTGACCTATCCAAAATACGAACAGGTTCAACAACAAAGGTCGTATCCGCATGCACCTCAATCGTACCATAATCAATCACATGTGACTCATCCTGAACATATTTCCTCAACATAGACACATGTAAAACATTATGCACACCAGACATACTAGGAGGTAAGGCAAGCCTATAAGCCAAATCTCCTACCCTTTCCAGAATTTCAAAAGGTCCGACAAACCTTGGTGATAACTTTCCTTTCTTGCCAAATCTCACCACAACCTTCATGGGCGAGACCTTCAAGAACACATGATCACCCTCATTAAACTCAACATGTCTCCTTTTCAAATCTGCATAACTTTTCTGTCTACTCTGTGCTGTTCGAATCCTGTCCCTGATAATTGAGATCTTGTCAGTGGTATCCTGGACAATCTCAGGACCCAATAACACCTTATCTCCTGCCTCTGTCCAGCAGATCGGAGATCTACATGGCCTACCATACAGGGCCTCATATGGTGCCATGCCAATACTGGAGTGATAACTGTTGTTGTAGGAGAATTCAATCAATGGCAGATGATCCTCCCAGCTTCCCTTGAAGTCCAACACACAGGCTCTCAACATATCCTCCAACACCTGATTCACTCGCTCAGTCTGCCCATCAGTCTGAGGGTGAAATGCCGTACTCATATCTAAATCAGTTCCCATGGCCTTTTGGAAACCGCTCCAAAATTTTGAAGTAAACCGAGCATCACGATCAGAAACAATTGACACGGGCACACCATGAAGTTTCACGATTACCTCGATGTAAAGCTTGCACAATGTGTCAACCGAATACGTCATTGACACCGGAAGAAAGTGTGCTGATTTCGTTAAACTATCCACGATCACCCACACTGCATCGTGACTTCGTTTGGACCTAGGCAGTCCAGTGACAAAATCCATCGAGATCTGCTCCCACTTCCATACGGGAATAGGTAATCGCTTCAACATACCTGCAGGTCTCTGATGCTCAGCCTTCACACGTTGGCAAATAAGACACTTGGAAACATACTCTGCCATGTCCTTTTTCATTCCATTCCACCAGAATTGCCTTCGCAAATCCCGATACATCTTAGTGCTTCCAGGGTGCACAGTATACCGCTATCGATGTCCCTGACGTAGAATCTCTCCCTTGAGGTCAACACGATCCGGAACATACAACCTATGGTTCAACCTCAAACCACCATCCGTTCCCACCGTCCACTCAGATGGAACATTAATGGGTAAATCTGCAGCTAACTCTGCCAACTTCGCACGTGAGAACTCATCCTCTGTCTGACCTTGAATGATCCTGGAGATCAGGGCAGGCTGTACCGTGATACTTCCAAGGAAACTCCCATTCTCAACTCTTGCTTGCACAAGGTCAAACTCAGATGCAGTCTCCAACATAAGCCACTCCTGAACCATAATAGAAGCAACCATATCTCTGGGCTTCCTACTCAAAGCATCCGCCACCACGTTGGCCTTTCCTGGATGATACTCCAAGGTAAAATCATAGTCCTTTATGAGTTCCATCCACCTCCTCTGTCTCATGTTCAACTCCTTCTGAGAGAACAGATACTTCAAACTCTTATGATCTGAAAAGAGTTCGAACTTCTCCCCATACAAGTAATGCCTCCAAATCTTCAAGGCAAACACAACCGCAGCCAACTCCAAATCATGAGTGGGGTAATTACGCTCATGCACCTTCAACTGTCTAGAACCATAAGCGACAACACCGCCATGCTGCATCAACACACATCCCAAACCCTGATGAGACGCATCACTATAGATGACTAAACCGTCGCCGCTTGTGGGAATAGTCAACACTGGGGTTGTGGTCAATCTAGCCTTCAACTCATTGAATGCTCGTTCACATTCCTCAGTCCACACAAACTGGACATTCTTCCTAGTCAACTTGGTCAAAGCCGAAGCAATGCTAGAAAATCCCTCAATGAATCTCCGATAATAACCTGCCAAACCCAGAAAACTACGTACCTCAGTAACTGTAGTGGGTTGGCCCCAGTTCATCACTGCTTCCACCTTAGAAGGATCCACAGAGATTCCATCCTTCGAAATTACATGACCAAGGAACTTGACCTCCCTTTGCCAAAATTCGCACTTCTCGAATTTCGCAAACAATTCCTTTTCTCTCAAAAGTTGTAGCACAATCCGCAGATGCTTATCATGGTCCTCCAAAGTCTTGGAATAAACCAAAATATCATCCACGAACACTACCACAAACTTATCCAAGTACGGACTGAACATACGGTTCATCAAGTCCATAAAGGCTGCAGGTGCATTGGTTAACCAAAAGGCATGACAACAAACTCAAAGTGTCCATACCTAGTCCTAAAAGCAGTCTTAGGAACATCATCATCTTTCACCCTCAACTGGTGATATCCGGATCTCAAATCGATCTTCGAGAATACAGCAGCTTCCTTAAGCTGGTCGAACAAGTCATCAATCCTAGGTAAAGGGTACCTATTCTTAATCGTCACCTTGTTCAACTGCCGATAATCCACACACAACCTTAGTGAACCATCCTTCTTCTTCGCAAACACCACAGGTGCACCCCAAGGAGAAGTACTGGGTCTAATGAACCCTTGCCAAGTAAACCATCAATTTGCTCCTTCAACTCTTTAAGTTAGTTGGTGCCATCCGAAATGGTGCCATAGATACAGGTGCAGTACCTGGTATCACATCGATAGCAAAATCCACTTCCCTCCTTGGAGGTAATCCTGGTATTTCCTGAAATACATCACTGTACTCGGAAACCACAGAAATCTCTGCCATAACCGCAGTACAACTCACTGACTCCACATGAGCTAAGAATCCTGCCCTTAAAGCAGTATTTGACCTAAGACACCGATAACGAAACACCGGCTGCCCAGGTATATGAAATGACACTACCATTTCAAAGCAATCAATCATAGCATGATTTGGCCTCAACCAATCAATACCCAAAATGACATCATACTTATGATCTGCTAACACAATCAAGGTCGCGGTAAACTCCTTACCACCAATCACAATTGGATAGGCATCACAAAACTTATCAAGCTCAAGGGAAACACCAAGTGGGGAAATAACACACGAGGGTCTAGCAAGAGGCCTAGGAGTTAAACCTAACATATCAACCACCAAACTAGATATGAAAGAGTGGGACGCTCCCGTATCAAATAACACCCTAGCAAAGAAATCAAATAAGGATAAGGTACCTTCCACTCTGGCTTTCTGCTGACCAATAGCAAACACCCTAGCATTTCCCTGAGGTAGATGCCTCTGCTGATTCCCTTGTCCCCTACCCTGCTGGGTACAATCCCTTGAGAAGTGCCCCGTCTGGCCACATGTGAAGCATGCCAAGTTCTTAGGTTTCGTGCAAGCTCGAGCAACATGGCCCATCTCATTGCAATTGAAACACTTCGGGTTCACCACCGGCCTATTAGGTGCAACCCTAGCAAGTGCAGCTGCAGCCCTAGCTGGTGCCTGCTGATTAGTCCTCTGTCTCTTCCAGAACCCACCTTGATTCCCAAATGCTTTACTGCTCCCCGCAGTTGCCTTTCCCTTTCTTTGGAAATCCCTCTCAGCCGATTCGTGTTCTTGGAGAGTCAAGTTCTCCTGCTCAATGGCCATAACCTTAACGAAAATGAGCTCCACCGTCTTCAGTCCCAGAACAGCGACATCGCGCCGGATTGAAGCATTCAGTCCCCACTGAAACTTCATAGCTAAGCTCTCAGCATCCATCTGCCTCACAAAGTGATACAACCTTGAGAACTCAGCTTCATACTCCCTCACACTCTTAGTCCCTTGGACTAACGAGATGAATTCCCTTTCCATCTGCTCCCTCACTGAAGGCGGAAAGTACTTCTTCCTGAACAGTTCCACAAACTCATTCCAGGTCATGGTGGACACATCTATCACCCTCTGTGTGCCATTCCACCACACTCGCGCATCGCCTTGGAGCATAAATGTGGAAATCTTCCTCTTCTCAATGTCGTCACAGACGACCATCTCTAAGTAGGTCTTCATATTCTCAATCCATTGGTCTGCCAACATGTGATCCGTACCTCCCTGAAATGGAACTCCTCCCAATCTCGAAATCTCCTTTGCCAACTTCGACAAACGAGTAGGATCTACAACATTAGCAACCTCCACCACAGGTGGAACATGCAACTCAACATTTGATACCTCAACTTCATCCTCGAATATCTCCTCAACAGGAGGAGGAACCCTGCCCCTACCTCGGGCTCTACCCCTGCCTCTGGGTCTACCTCGACCCCTAGCTCTGCCTCCTCGAGGGTCCATCACTTAAGGAGTATAACAACATGTGGTTAATACATGTATAACTCTCAAACACAAGTATAAGTCAACGCTATGACTCGATCAACCACAATACTACGTCAGAGGATACAATTCCATCCCCTACGTCAATCTTGAGTTAAAACCAAAGGTCATCATTCCTTAAAAGTCTTTAACTCATAGAAGCTACATCTAGCTCCTACGCTTCATCCCCTGAGCCGACACTACCCTGACGACTCACATCCTACCGCTCACTACATACCCAATGACTATATCAATACCGAAGAGCATATGATGGGGATCCGCTGCAGACGGGCCATCACTCGAGGAGCATTGATTGTCACCAAATATGTACCTTACGCTCTGATACCAATCTGTCACGCCCCTGATTTTTAACAACAATAAAAATCGATATATATAATCCCATAATTATACATCCGTGAATGTTCAGTCATCAATATAAATTCCTGGAACATCTTTCCTTTAAAACAAGTACTTACTGAGGAACTGAACCATCCAAGATAACATACACTCGCTCCACAGAGTTATATATTACACAAATTTACGAATTAAATTGTCATCACAAAATAAAACGTAAATGCTCCTCAGAGCTTACTGCATAGCGGAAGTCATATACTGGCAAAGCCAACAAAATTTGCTTCCTACCCGTCCTGCTGCCAACAAGCTACCTCAGCTTCAGCCACGATTTTCCTGACCTGCAGGATTAGCCCCTACACCATTTGAATGGTGCACTGGGGTTGCCAAACAACAAACCCAGTAAGATTTTGCAAGCTCGTATGAGTAACTCATGAACATCAATCAACAACTCACATCAATCTACTTAAGGAAACATGCAGCCATGATTCCTTCTAACATTCTATATCCTTTCCACAGAAAGGACAACATGAGTCACCGCTGTGACCATGCCCTATTTGCTAACTTAACCATCAAGTAGCAATTCAAGTCTTATCTCGACAATTAAAGAAGAATACCATCAGAACTCTCTTTTAAACTACATACCTATGAGTCTCAAGCAACCTCGACCGTTACTCCCATAAGCTATCTTGGTAGACAGGCTATAGCTCTATTGAAATCGTAACCACTCGTCCGACTACGAACGTGATTACCTATTTCCTGTCTTGGTCACCATCTGTGACCTGTCACCATCTGTGACATATGATTTCAGATTTCCGTCTGATCATGAAATCAACATCAAGGTCGCTATCTGCAACTGTCACCATCTGTGACATATGATCTTTAGACCCCATCTGGTCTCAGATCAACCATTGATCACCATCTGTGACTCTTGGTTGTCAGGCCCCATCTGGTCATGAAATCAAACATCAAGGCCACCGTCTGCAACCTGTTACTATCTATGATCTATCACCATCTGTGACATAAGACTTCTTAGACCCTATCTGGTCTTAAGGTCAACGTTAAGTAAGTGCATCCGACTTAAAAACGTTACAACATCTAGTTTCGGTTTTCCTAATCCCTGCTCACCATCTGTGATCGTTGATACAAAAACCAATACATCTAAAATGAGTCACGCTTGACTCAAAATGTAACATCAAGCTCAATACTTTTCAAACAATAGAAAACATCTTTTCTATAATATTATTTCCTGAAAAGTCGCATTCAATAATAATATGAACACCATCATGCATATTATTATTCATCACAATCATTCACAAGGATATATATATTTCATCTAAATATATATATGTAGTCATTCGCTCAGGAATGCCTACTAATACCAACTATAGTTTGCAGTTAATTAATTAACTCCAAAACAATAATGGTACTTCTGTTCATAAAGATCCTTGTGAGATTTACTCACCTCGAAACTCCTGTTGCATCTTCAATGCAGAATAAGTAGTCAAACTACAGAATAACCGTCCCAAATACTTCGTCAAGTACCTAATCACAAACGGTTTCCACTTAGTAACGATTCGCAATTGATTTAAGTCCGAAACCCCTGTTTTGAACTAAAATCCCCAAAGTGGCGCCAATCGAGGCAAAACCACATCCGAGACCTCCCAAAGTCTTCGGAATACGTCCACGATTGATGTGACCAAACCACAAGTCGATCGGACGCTCGAATCCTCACGGATCAAATAAATTGATCGGTATGAAACTGCAAAAATCATAACAAATTCATTCGAACTCCAAAATTTGCATATTATATATCGAAACGCTCTTATCGACGAGTAGAAGACATATAATACCAGAAACAGTCCCATACATGGCCGGAAAACTGCCGGAACGCCGCCACAGGCGGTGGCGCACCGCCGCCGGCCAAAACTCAATATTTCACAAAACTCCCAACATCAAAAAGCTTCATCTAAGCATGCTTGTGAACTTTCATAACTGGATCTAAGTCAGAAAACAAGCATAAAGGGTCGAAAACTACCTCACAAGACGTGAACAGTAATCCAGTCCGAGTTGATCGAAGTTTCACGTGAATTGATCCAAACAACCACCAAGGATCGATCGGCGAGGCTGCTCTGAGCTCAACCAAGAAGACTCGAAAGCCTTGCCGACGTCGGAATAAGGATTTCCGGTCGGGTCCGATTTCCTCAACCTGTGCTGCCTTGCACCGCCACCGAGAAGGAGAATCGCCGTAAGAGACCACCACAGAGACGACCGGAGCAAGGAGGCGAGTCGTTCTGGGCTGGTTTCACCGGAAAAGGTCCCCGGAGATGCAAGTTCCGACCGGGTCGGAATACTGGGTCAGGGTCGGGTCAGTCGAAAAACTTCGACTCTGAAGGTGTGGACGAGAGAGAAGAGAGAGAGAGAGAGGAAGGTTTCCGGAAAAGGAAAGTGAAATAATGAAATAAAATTCTGATTTTCCATATTTATACTAAAACGGAAACTTCTTCCGATAGCCATAACTTCCTCATACGAACTCCGATTTATGCGTTCCGCATGTCCACGAACTAGTATCGACGCGCTCTACAACTTTCGTGAAGGAAGTTTTCCGAGAATCCCAACATATAAAAATTCAAACTTCACACGACCCCCTAAACTGTGAAATTCAAATATTTATACGTAGGAAAACCATTCCACTCCACATACAACCTATGAATAAAGCATACTAACAATTATTCGTACAACTGGTCCATTATTAATTATCAAAATTACATAATGAAAATCTAGGTCATCACAATTATGGTGGTTGTTGTCACTAGAAAACATTATTTATTGAATTTTGGTATTGATATGGTTTTTCAAATGAGAGTTTTATTTTGGTATTGACTGAAATCATGGTTTGTGTTATGTTTTGTTTGGGTAGTTTGTGTATATATGTAGACGCCGTTCCCTTGTCAAATTATTTCAAATTTGAAACACAAAGATCTCTTAATTATTAAATTACTCTATCTGAGTTCATTGTAGTCCAAGTAGATAGATATTTCCAAAGATGAAAATGTTGGCTCACTATGCAAAAGAGGAAGATGATGAAGTCCAATAAGTTCATTCTTTGTTTATGTGATATATATATTTGCTGTGTTCATATCATTTTTTTTTTCTTTCTCATCCCCAAAACAGTTTTACTTCTTTGGCTTTGCAGCAACTTCTTATTAACAGCTGACAAATTTTTTGGGCTGCAATCTATTGCTACAAGGTTGAGACCCAAAGACACCATCCTCGTCGTGATGAGGATGGTAATATTGATGAAAATGAGCAAGAGAAGGATAGAAATGATTGTATATTAGGAATTTCACATTTCACATTTTGGATGTAAATTAATGTCTGTTACTTGGAAACATATTTTGCTTATCTATGAATATTCTCAGTTTGTACTTTGAAATGCAATATATGATATTTCAATTGAAATATATGCCAGAACATGCAATAAGCTATAAAAATGATGAATGTGAAATAAATTTTCAAACCAGTGAAATTAAAAAATAATAAAAAATAAAAAATAGATACGAAATGAATTTCGTCACCCATTGAGTGAGATTTGGCGGTTACCAAAAAATTTGGCTCCAATTTCTGAAATCTATCAAATTTTGGAAGAGAATTGGTGACAGAATATCAGAGATTGGGTGACAAATTCATTTCGTCACTGAAACATATTTTGGTGACGAACTTGTCATTTCGTCACCCAAAGGAATTGGTCACGCACTATAGGTGACGAAATTGGTGACGAACTTTTTTCGTCACTCATACTTTTGGGTGACGAAATTTTCAGTATAGGTGACAAAAGTGGTTTGACACCAATTGGGTAAATTCTAGTAGTGATGGTTCGATATAGCACTATAAAGATGTAAAGCAATACATCTAGAGAAAAATTATTAGAATGAAAAGAATACCATTCTACGCAAATAGAAATACTCTAAAGAATATGAGTTATATTTTCTAAATACCTCCCATTTATTTGTAGGAATGAATGGAGGAGAACTTGAGTGCTTAGATGATAGTGGGACTACCCACACAATATTAGGAAATAGGCAATTATTCATTGAACTAATAGCCTATAATTCCTCTGTGACTACGATGATTGGATTATCACAACTAATAAAATGGCGAGGAACTGCCAAATTTTTGCTGCCTAATGGCACAACATTTAAAGTCACAGACGCTCTATATGCACTAAGAGCTAATCGAACCTTGTTAAAGTTTCAAAGCTATTTGTGCCAACGGTTATCATGTAAAAACACACCGTGAGAATGGAACTGAATACCTTGATATTACATCTAATGACTGTGGAAGGAAATGCATCTTAAAGAAACTTATGAGTCAATCTAGTGGACTGTACCTCACTACGATTCGGATCATTGAATCCTATATTGTCACCAACAATGAAATGTGGGACACTGACTCATACAGGCTTTTGCATGACCGCCTATGGCACCGAGGTTGTGACATGATAATCTGTATTTTTCAAGAAGTCACACGAACATCCCTTCTTTCGAGTGAAAAATGGGAGAAAAATCCGCCACACTGCAAGGTGTCGGTTATAGTATTGCTCAAATGCAGTCATTGTCTTCTGAAGTACCAGAAGCACTAGCTCCCTCCCATTATGCCTCATTGACTATTTCAAAGGCATATCACTCGTTTTGCAAAGCGTGCTCTTTAGCAAAAACAAGATCAAGACCTTCCTATGCTAAAGATACAAAACAAAACATTCCATTTTTACAAAGGATACAAGGAGATGTCTGTGGACCTATCCATCCAGAATGCGGACCATTCAAGTACTTTATGGTTCTGGGGGATGCTTCGACAATCTGGTCACATGTCGTTTTATTGTCCACAAGAAATGCTGCAATACTCCTAGCACAGATTATACGTTTAAGGGCTCACCACCCCGATCACCCTATCAAGTCTATAAGGCTTGATAATGCTGGAGAGTTTACATCAAAAGCATTTGATGATTATTGCATATCTATTTGGATAGATGTAGAGCTTCCTGTACCCCATATGCATACACAAAATGGTCTCGCAGAAGCCACCATCGAAAGGCTACAAATGGTGGCTAGGGCATTGGTTATGCGCACCAACCTGCCTATATCTGCATGGGGTTATGCAATATTGCACGCAGCTTTACTTATTCGTTTCAAACCCACAGCTAGCCAACCATTATCTGCGTACCAGTTAGTAACTGGATATGAGCCTGACATTTCACACTTACGCATATTTGGTTGAGCAGTATATGTGCCTATTGCGCCCCTACTGCGCACCAAAATGGGTTCTTAGAGACGATTAAGTATTTATGTTGGATGCGAATCCCCAACAATAATACGCTATTTGGAAACCTTGACAGGCAATCTCTTTTCCGCTAAATTAGCGGACTGTCACTTTGATGAGACAGTCTTCCCGTCGTTAGGGGGAGATAGGAAAAAGGATTTTCCAAGGGAACGACAGGAATTGTCGTGGTTTGTTCCCACTTTGTCTCATTTTGATCCCTACACTTCACAAGGTGAAAGTGAAGTGAAAAGAATAATCGATCTTCAGAACATAGCAGATTCGATACCTGATGCGTTTACTGATATCGTAAAAGTGACGAGATTATATATACCAGCTGCAAATGTGCCTGCAAGGTTAGAAGTCCCCAACAAGGGGCACGGTGCAGCAGATAGAGGCACTGCAACCGCACTTAGTAGAGGTGTGGTTGAGGCCGTGGCTCCCCAAGGAAGAGGGGGAGGCCACTTGGTTCGATTGACACTCACCCAAGGAAGAAGAGGGTGAGTATAGCACAAACCAATCATCAATGTATAGAATCCCTCTCACAAGATTGTCTCTGATTATAGTTATGTCCATGAATCAATACTGGAGGACGCTTTGATGTTTGAAATGATTCCAGAGAACAAAGAAATCTCAAAGGATTATGAGAGTGCGTATGAGTTGATAGAAAGATCTTCCATACACATTGATGATATATATATATTGTTGCTCAAGGAATCATGGAGCACGATGATATCGAACCATGCTCTGTTGAAAAATGTCAACAAAGAGCAGATTGGCCTAAATGGAAAGAATTAATCCAGGTAGAATTAGATTCTCTGACAAAGAGACAGGTATTTGGTCAGGTAGTGCTAACCCCACCAAGTGTAAAGCCTGTAGGACATAAATGAGTCTTTGTTAGAAAGTGTAATGAGAAGAATGAAGTCCTGAGGTACAAGGCTCGCCTTGTGATGCAAGGTTTCTGATAACGCCCTGGAATTGACTACGAGGAGACATACTCTCCCGTAATAGACGTTATAACGTTCCGCTACTTAGTTAGCTTGGTAATTTCCGAAGGACTGGAAATGCAGCTCATGGATGTGGTTACTGCATATCTCTATGGAGATCTAGATTAAGAGATATATAAGAAAGTGCATGATGGCCTTACATTACCCAAGCCAAGTGACTCTAAACCACGGAGTGCGTTTGCAACTAGGTTGAAACGCTCACTTTACGGACTAAAAAAATCCAGGCCGATGTGGTATACCCGTCTAAGTGACTACTTGATTGGGAAGGGATATAAGAACGATGAATTATGCCCCTGCGTATTCATAAAGAAAACAAGTTCCGGATTTGCAATTGTAGCAGTATATGTCGATGATATGAACATAACAGGTACTCTTGATGAAATAAGAGAAACCGCGAGCTACTTGAAATCCGAATTTGAGATGAAGGATCTTGGGAAAACTCGATTCTATCCAGGCCTTGAACTAGAACACCGAGTTTGTGGAATACTAATCCACCAGTCTGCGTATGTCCAAAAGTCAGGCGATATAACATGGACAAAGCGCATCCTACTAGCATTCCCATGATCGGTCGAAGCTTGGATGCAAGGAAAGATCCATTTTCGTCCAAAGGAAGATGACGAAGAGGTGTTGGGAGCTGAAATTCCCTATCTAAGTGCAATAGGCGCATTATTGTACTTAGGCATGTACTCGACCAGACATTGCACTCTCAATGAACTTGTTAGCTAGATTTAGCTCAACGCCAACGCAGCGTCACTTGAATGGTATCAAGAACATTTTCCGATACCTAAAAGGAACCATTGACTTGAGACTGTTCTTTCCCTACAGAGAGACAAGAGGGACCGCAGATGGAATTGCAATCCCTAAAGGAAATGTTGATGGCGAAAGCGCCACTCATTACACTGAAACACCAAATGACGTTTTGGTTGGTTTTGCTGATACTGGGTACCTCTCTGACCCACATAAAGTTCGTTTCCAAAATGGTTATGTATTCACCATTGGGAGCAAGGCGATATCTTGGAGATCAACCAAGCAAACCCTTGTGGCTACCTCCTCAAATCACTCAGAGATCATCGCTCTACATGAGGCGGTCCGTGAGTGTGTATGGTTAAGAGTTATCATCACACATACTTAAGGAACAAGTGGTTTGAGTTCTACCACTGAAGAGCCTACTTGTATTTATGAAGATAATGCAGCTTGCATCGAACAGATGAAGCTAAGATATATCAAGGGGATAATACAAAACACATATCGCCAAAGTTTTCCTACAATCAGCAACAACAGACCCTCCTCAAGATTCAAGTGGATCAAGTAAGGTCTGAGGAGAATGTGGCCGATTTGTTCACCAAATCACTGCCTAAGGCCACATTTGAGAAACATGTGAAAAGCATAGGAATGCAAAGACTTTCCAAGCTCACTTGATTAATGTAATGATCAGGGGGAGGTGTAGACGTCAGGGGGAGTCTAACACACACATGTCATTCTCAAATGTAGAAGGTGCGTTGTGCTCTTTTCCTTCGACCAAGTTTTATTTTTGTCCCACAGGGTTTTTATTGTTACTTGGCAAGGTTTTTAGTGAGGCAACAACTCATACACCATTTCATCTTTGACTTGGCACAAGGGGGAGTGTTGAAGGAAAAACACATTATGTGCCTTCGTCAAAGAAACAGACGAAGAGGGAATAAAGCAATTACAAATCACAGCTCAATCAGCATTTAGTATCATCAATGTAATTGATATTTCGGTTGTAATCCTATCCCTATATAAAGGGGTTATGAATGAAATGAGTAGACCAATTCCAATTGTCATTTTACTTTAACATGTTCTTTATTTTTAGGGCTAAATACTAGTTAGCACCCTGTGGTTTAGGTCCAAAATCAATTCAGTCCCTGGACTTCTAATTTCATCAAAAACGGCTGCACTTTCAATTTTGATCTAATAGGTCCAATTCATTAATATTCTATTATGAGTTCAAGTTATAGTTGGATTATTTGTTGAAAAACTATTTATTTTTAATAGTATGACTCACTCCTAAATTGACTATGCAGACCACCTCGACAACACATCATAAAAGATAGGTCATATATGAGCCACATTAACAAGTTAAATAAATCAATTGTCGAAAAACTAACAAATTGGACCTATTAGATCAAAATTGAAAGTGCAGGGGTGTTTTTGATGAAATTAGAAATTCAGGGACTGAATTGATTTTGGACCTAAACCACAGGGTAGTAATTTGTATTTAGCCCTTATTTTTATTTATTAATAAAGAAGGGCAGAGATAGAAGTTTGATGACTAAAAATATAGAGGGTGTGCACTAAGTAATTAGGAGTGTGCATTTAAAATTTCTCTAATACTCATATATATTATATAGTTGTCCCTTTATTGTATTCACTTTTGGATTGCATGAAATTGATCTGAGTAAATTTTTTTTGTTATGAAAATTCAGAGATATGTTCTTGACACTCTTCGCATTCCAAAATACTACCATAGATGATTAGCTCTGAGTCTCATATAAGAACATCAAGGATTGAATGAAATATGTACAATGTAATGTTCTTGGTCATTTTACAGAGTGACATCACTTGTATACTGGGATCTAGTCATTTACCATATAAGATCGATGCTGGGATCTAGTCATTTACCATATAAGATCGATGACCCTTATCAAGCTCACAACATTTTTTATAAGCATAATTTACTAAATTCTAATTTTAGAATTGAGTATTCTCAAACTCAATATAATGTCTATTTTTATTTCAAAGCACAACTATATCAAACCGCTGTAAATTCATAAAAAAGCAAATAGCGATTGACACGTGGCGATTCAATCTAGTGTATATCAGGATCTTGAAAACAAAACACTGGTCTGATTTTGGATTGCATAGTGTTCTCTAAAAACCAAAAAGGCAAAAACGGAGCAAACCGGTGGGTTTGATTTGGTTTGGGACTGCAGAAAATTTCATAGTATTTTATTCCCACTTCTACCTAGCTTTCTGCCTCTCTTGCCCTACAAAAGTTCACTACAGTCAACATGAACTTCTAACATCATTTTCTTTATCTTTTTGTCTAGGATGATTAGGTTTTTTGCGTGTCAGCTGCTTAAATAATTTGCAATTCAACTATGTAATAGTGATGTACTTCCTATTTGATGAATCTTCTCATGACCATATGTAAACACAACATAACTATGGAGAGAGACGGCCACCAGAATACCAATGCAAGACTACAGAGGTTAGTACAAATTAATCTTGAATTCGATCGTTTTCAATTTTCAGTAATCAAAGTTCAATTCATTAGTGTCTTGTTAAACTTTGATTATGTTAAAATGATCAAATACTTTTGTAGGCAGCCTGGGCACATACTGATAAGGATCTCAGTTTTTGTTATTGTAGTTACTTGTACATTTCTGCTATAGCTGAAAAAGTAGTGCAAATTAGCGCCTTTGCTTTTGTTTTTCTGTAATTTGAGTTCAAATTTTGTTGAAAAAATTAAAATAAAAAGTGTTTAAAAATAAAGGATTCGAGAGAGATTGATGAGAGAATTATATGTTCTACTGTTGATAATAGGAGCCCTATATATAGGGATTGCAAAGTACATATTCTAATGATACAAGGAAAACTATTCCGAATAGAACTAGGAATTCTAGAACCTTCTCTCCTATTACAATCATAGAACTAATCCTAGTTTGAATAGGCACACAAAGACGATTTCCTTCAACACTTCCCCTTGTGCCGCTCAAACTTGGAGGTGATGCTTCATCCGTTGCCTCGTTAAAAACCTTGCTCCAGTGAAAAATCCTATGGGACAAAAACAAGCTCGAGGAGGAGAAAAAGAGTACAACACATCCTTCACTCTTCAAGATTGAACATGTAGACATCATACCTCCCCCTGATGTCGATATCTCTCCTTGATTACTACAATCATGGGAGTTCGGATAACTTTCTCAATTCGATACTCTTCACATGTTTCTCGAAGGTGGATTTAGGTAATGACTTAGTGAATAAGTCCGCTACATTATCCTTTGATCGGATTTGATTCACTTCAATCTTTAGAAGTGATTGTTGTTGCTGATTATAAAAGAATTTAGGCAATATATGCTTGGTGTTGTCACTCTTGATGAAACCTAACTTCATGTGCTCAATACAAGCTGCATTATCCTCATAAATGCATGTAGGTTCATCGGTGGTAGACTTCAAACCACAGCTTCCTCGAATATGTCTAATTACAGACCTTAGCCATATACATTCACGCACGACTTCATGTAGAGCAATAATCTCTGCATGATTTGAGGAAGTAGCAACAAGGGTCTGTTTTGTAGACATTCAAGATATTACAGTGCTTCCCATGGTAAAGATATAACTTGTTTGGGAGCAACCTTTGTGAGGGTCAGAGAGGTACCCTGCATCAGCAAAATCGATCAAAACATCATTGTCATTTTGATGGAGGAAAGGAGGAGGATGCCGGCCACCTTGGAAGGAGGCGGCGCCGACGGCGGTAGCATGGCTGGCTGTCATACGATGGACAGCGGCAATTTTCCTCTTAGGGTCTGATCCCAATTTTCAGTCTTTCATCTTCTCTCTGTAAGGATAAAATAAGCCTATATCAATCGTATCTCTTAGGTATTGAAAGATTGTCTTTACACCAATCCAATGGCGGCGTGTTAGCGCAGAACTATGTCGAGCTAATAAGTTCACTGCGAATGTGATATTTGGTCTTGTGCATTGAGCTAAGTACAATAATACGTCTATTGCACTTAAATAGGGCATTTTGGCCTCTAATAACTCTTCATCCTCCTCCTTTGGACGAAACGGATATTTTTCGGGCTCAAGACTACAACCAATCATGGGAGTACTCACAGGCTTTGCTTTATCTTCATTAAAGCGCCTTAGAATTTTCTGAGTATATATATGCAGATCGATGGATCAAAATGCCATCATTAAGGTGCTCGAGTTCTAAACCGAGACAAAACCGTGTTTTCCCAAGATCTTTCATCTCAAATTCGGATTTCAAATATTTAGCAGTTTTCTTTAACTCATCTAGAGTTCCAATTAGGTTTATATCATCGACATAAACTGCTACAATTGCAAATCCAAAACTTGTTCTTTTAATGAACACACATGGACATATTTCATTGTTAATATATCCCTTCCCAATCAAGTAGTCACTTAGACGGTTATACCACATCCATCTGGATTGTTTTAATCCATATAGTGAACATTTTAATCTTATTGAAAACGCGCTCCGTGGTTTAGAGCCACTTGATTTGGGGAATTGAAGTCCATTTAGAACCTTCATATATATATATATATATATCTCTGAATCTAGATCCCCATAGAGATATGCTGTAACCACATCCATAAGTTGCATGTCAAGTTTTTCAGAAACTACCGAACTGACAAGGTAGCGGAACGTTATAACGTCCATTACTGGAGAATATGTCTCCTCGTAGTCAATCCCAGGGCGTTGTGAGAAAGCTTGTGCCACAAGGCGGGCTTTATATCTAACCACCTCATTTGTCTCATTATGCTTTCTAACAAAGACCCATTTATGGCTAACATCTGGGGGTGTCTGTGTTATAGGCCTAAATACCTGTCTCTTTGCTAGTGAATCCAATTCAGCTTGGATTGCATTTTTCCATTTAGGCCAATCTACTCTTCGTTGACATTCTTTGACAGAGTGAGGTTCAATATTATCATATTCTATAATTCCTTTTGCAACATGATATACAAATGCATCATCAATAGCAATAGAACTTCTATCCATCATTTCATGTACACTAGTGTAATTCATGGAGATCTCCATATTCTCTGGAATTGGTTCTGACATTGGAGCGTCCCCCAATGATGTATCTTGGATATAACCATACTCCGGATTATTCTCATGAGATGGATTATTTACATCGATGATTAATGGATTATTTTGTGCCAAACTCGCTTTTTATCTTGGGCGAGAACCCATCAAACCTATAGGCCTCCCATGCTTCCTTGCAGGAGCCGTGGGCCTAGCCACAATGTCACCAAGGTAGGGGACGTTGGCGCCATGCACAAGTACCCTTGAGATGGCGTCATGTCCTCTAATTTTAGGGACATCAATCCTTGCAGGCACTTTTGCAGCAGGTATATGTGATCTCGTCATTTTAGTGATATCAGAAAATGCATCAGGCATCGATTCTGCTACGTTCTGAAGATCGAGAATTCTCCGCACTTCAATTTCAGACTGTGCGGTTCGAGGATCAAGATGAGACAGAGTGGGGATAGACTATGACAATTCGTGTCATTTCTGTTGAACATTTATGTTCTTATCTCCCCCTAACGACCGGAAGATTGTCTCATCAAAGTGACAATCTGCAAATCTAGCGATAAAGATATCGCCTGTCAAGGGTTCTAAGTAGCGGACAATGGTTTGACAATCATATCCAACATAAATGCCTAATCGTCGTTGAGGACCCATTTTGGTGCTCTGTAGCGGTGCAATAGGCACATAAACTGCACACCCAAATATGCATAAGTGTGAGATATCAGGCTCATACCCAGTCACTATCTGGGACACAGAAAAGGGTTGAGTGGCAATGGGCCTCAAACGAATAAGCATAACTGCATGCAATATTGTATAGCCCCAAGCAGAAATAGGGAGATTGGGACGCATTACCGATGCTCTAGCAACCATTTGTAGTCATTTAATGGCAGCTTCTGCGAGACCATTTTGGGTGTGAACATGAGGAACTGGATGTTCAACTTCAATCCCAATGGACATGCAATAATCTTCAAAATAATTTGATGTAAACTCCCCAACATTGTCTAGTCTTATAGACTTAATAGGATGATCAGGGTGGTGAGCCCTTAACTTAATAATTTGGGCTAGGACTTTAGCAAATGCAGCATTCCTTATGGACAATAGCATGACATGTGACCAGCGTGTTGATGCATCAACCAATACCATAAAATATCTAAATAGTCAGCAAGGTGGTTGAATAGGTCCACACATATCACCTTGGATTCTTTGCAAGAATGGTATGTTTTCTTTAGTGTCTTTTGCATAGGATGGTCTTGATCCTAATTTTGCTAAAGAGCAGGCTTTGCAGAACGAATGATGAGCTTTAGAAAGAACCAATGAGGATTTTGGTTGAGCCATGAAGTCACAATTGACTTTAGAAGTAGAAAGAGGAGCCAAATTTGAATCCATGGCATCAAAGCCATGTAGGGGCTGTAGGGGGTAGACGGCGTCGGCCCTAAGTGGCCGGTTTTGCACAATCTTGATGCCATGAGACACATGAACTTCTGCTCGAACCAATATTTGGTTCTTACTTCTCTTCGTCCTGAAGAATGGAAGTTCGTGTGAAATCTTTAATATACGGATCATCATGTCATGACCTGGGTGTCACAAACAGTCATGTCAAAGCCTATGTGTGTCAGAATCCCATAAATCATCTCTCATAACATGATTGGATTCAATGATTCGAATAGTGGTTGCATACAACCCACTAGATCGACACATAAGTTTCTCTATGACTCTTTTATGTTTGTAGTCATTAGAGGTGATGCAAAGGAACTCTTGTCCATTCTTACAATGTGTTTCCATATGAAAACCATTGGCTCTTATATCTTTAAAGCTCAAAAGGGTTCTTTCAGCCCTAGGAGCGTAAAGAGATTCAGTGACATTAATGATTGTGCCATGTGGCAACAAGAATTGAGCTGGTTCTCGACCATGAATCAATTTAGATGACCCTGCCATCGTAGTTACTAAAGATCAAGTAGGCGTCATCTCAAGAAATAACTGCCTATTTCAAAGTATGGTGTGCGTAGTAGCACTATCCACGAGGCATTCTAGCTCTCCGAGAAACATACTTGAATGAATAAAGTTCGAATCAAAATCGACACTTTACTTCAATGAAAGCCAATGATTATGTCAAAGCTTCTAGATAAAAATTTTAATCCAAAACAAGTTTTAGACAAGTAGTAATTACTCAATCATTTTGGTAACTCCAATTAAGCATGACCAGGAAAATAAAAGGAGATGTTGGTGGAGCAAAACTCGCTAAAGTACCACTTATCTCAACTATTTTCCTAGACATCACGCTTAATTTGGGTGAGCCTTGTTGCGAAAGAGTTATAACCAATGTCTTTGTTGACAATAGTTTCCAAAGTTTGGATTTAGATTGAAACAATGTCGTTTAAATGGTCAAATTTTGACGCTTACGAAAGCTCTTAGTTCGTAATATTTCGATGCTCACGAACGTTCTTAGTTGATGTTTTACGAACACTTTGAGTCCGTGTTTTATGAACACTCTTAGTTCGTATATAGCGTGAACTCCCCACAGTTCTGCTTTGAGAATCTAATCCACGTTACAAGAAAGGTGGGATGTAGAAGAAGGGAGGTTGCAAGTCCCCGAAGAAAAAGAATTTAAATTAAAATTAAATTCAAAAGCGGGAACTTTTAGTAAAAATTACCTCGAAATAGGTCGCTGGAAAAATCTCGCAGGAAAATTTGGCCGGAATGTCGGAAAAGTCGCCAGAGGTTGTTGACCGGAAAAGGTCATCCGGAGTTGACTGGCTGACTGGAGTTGACCTGTGGGCTGATCGAAGTTGGGCCCGCTGACTGAGGTTGGCCTGCTGACGTTAGCAGCCTAGTGGGCTGCGCACTTCATTTTTTTTTACTTTATTGGACCGTGTCCTTTGCTGGGCAGATTTTTTTTTTTTTTTTTTTTTTTTTTTTTTTTTTTTTTTTCTGGGCTGGGCTTGGCTGCTCTCCTCCTTTTTTTTTTCCTCTCTCTGGCGGTTCAAGGGTGCAGCTGATCTTTGTGGCCGATTCGGAGACTTTAAGGTCGGTTCTCAGAAAATATTTTCTGATTCCCGGATTCTGGGGTAGTATTGCTACTGGTGACAAAATTTAGTAGCAATTGAAAGTCCAGAACGTGGAGAACCGGTGGAATATTTGTTGCGGGTGGTTTGGGGCTTCCGGTGGCCGGTTCGGTATGTTTCCTGCCAGTTCTAGTGGTGTTTCGGCCGGTTTTGGATTCCTAGGGTCGGGCGCCACTAGTTGGGAGGCGAAGGCAATTAGGGTTTGAGGGTTCCAACTTGTTTTAGGGTTTTGGTTATTTGTTTCAGGGTTTGAGTTCGTGCTGATAACGTGTTTAAGAATAAAGGATTCAAGAGAGATTGATGAGAGAATTGTATGTTCCACTATTGATAATAGGAGCCCTATATATAGGGATTACAAAGTACATATTTTAATTATACAAGGAAAACTATTCCGAATAGGACTAGGAATTCTAAAACCTTCTCTCCTATTACAATCATAGAACTAATCCTAGTTTGAATAGGCACACAAATACAATTTCCTTCAACAAAAAGAGTAAAAAACACAAAAGTTTCGTGTATACCTCGAGTAGGGTGCATAGTGTGTCAATACAGCCAGAACACTTTTTTTACAATCTCACAAGTCGCACCCTCTAATTCCTCTCTCTCTTCCATACTTGTTGATTCTAGTGTTCTTTCATGATTTTCTCATTCATATTTATATGTGACTCCGCACCTTATATTTGATGAAGAAATAGTAAAGAGAAGGGGACTGGTATGGTTCTTGGGAGATGCCAAAGTCCTTTTTATCAACCTGTAATCTTTGTTTTCAATCGTATAAATTTTTGGATTTGTAGCAAAGATCATCCAGTCTAATATCCACTATGCCAAAAAGTCTATCAGACGACAGAACTGTTCTGTCATCTGAAGGGAAAAAAAAAAACTGTTGTCTAGTACGGTGTCGTGTCTTGGGGGTATCAGACGACAGAACACTTCTGTCGTCTGATTTTTCTGATGAGTTTTGCATTTCGGGACCAATGTAATTTGTATCTTTAAAAGTGGTAATACGACAATTTTGTATTGTCTAAGAAGCAAAACAACGACAGTCTTTTGTAAATTTTATTGTGTGAATCTTATTTGCAAGACAGATTTCTGGTTAATTGTGTGGTGTGAATGTCCTTAAGTAAGAAATATGAAGACTCATATGTAGTGTCTTCTGGCATACAACAACAATTAAATGTTGTGTAAATTGACTTTAAACGACAATTATCTGTGGTCTTAAAGTGTTTCAGACTATAATTAAGTGTTGGTCTAGGGTAGGTTTGTATGACACTTGAGTGTTGTTTGAAAGGTTTTGAAACTATACCTATGTAATGTTGGAAAATGGTTAAGACAATATATATCATATTCTTTCTGTTATGTCAGTTTCATTACAATAACAATTTATTGTCGTTTGAGATTATTAACATGACAAATATTTGTGAATAATCAGGTGATGTTACATTGTGCAATTATGAGTACTATCTTTCTCCATCTCAGCTATCATCCTTTTTGTCTCAAATACATGTCTTAGTATGTATCAATAACGTTACAATGCTATGCAAGTATGAAGCCTTTGACATTCACAGTGTGAGCACCAACAATTGCCTCAACCATCAAGTTATCAAATCCACGCTTTTCATGGCTCATGAATGCACCCAATCCTCCAAGCAACCCTTTTTACCTTAAAACATTGCTTTAGCTTCACCTTTAGACCTGCAAAGAAGGACCAGAGGAATGACATCAGGGTCGGTCCTGAGATTCTGATGGCCTGAGGCGAGAAATTAAAATGTGGCCTCCTACACACACACACACACAAATAACTAAACAAAATAATGTGTCTTGAATAAAAGTAAAAACAAAAAAACAAAAGTGTATGAATTGAATGATTGGACGAATAATTGAATATATATATGTAGAGATTTTTTTTTTTTAGGCTTGCTGCACAAAAAAGCTTGGGCATGATCTTAGCAGTGAACATGATAAGTCAGAAAAATCCAATGTATGAGTTATTAACGTATTTCATTAGAAATGAAAAGTAGGTAGCAAGAATCGAACCTAGGCTGCTATGAGATGGACTTGTTGCAGTACCGCTGGAGTAACACAATGGGATATATTTAAAACAGCAAAACCAATATATATGGTTAATTACAGTTTACCCCCCTGAGGTTTGGGGGTGTCATCATTTCACCCCCTCTACTTTTAATTTTGACTTTTTACCTCCTAAACTTTCCAATTTCAATCAGCCTCGTCCAATTTCTCCTATTCCATCCAAATTGGACGTTAAGTCTGACCCTTGAAGGCTAAAATGGTCATTTCAACATAAAAAAAAAAAATAAAAAAAAAATATTATTTTTTCTTCTGTTTTTTAGTTTTTTTTTTTTTAAGAGTATTTTTTTTATTTTTTGGTCTTCAACCTATACACCACAAGTTATAATAAGTTTATAAAACAAAAAAAAAAATACTCTAGGTGGTTGAAAGCCTCTCACTGGTCTATAATATTTGTGATATATCTCTGATAAAGTGAAGAATTTTAGGATATATCTCCAATAAAGTGAAGAAATATTTGTAAAAAATAATTTTACACTTTATCTGCAAATAAATATCTATATATCCCCAATAAAGTGAAGAAATATCTGTGTAAAATCATTTTTGGTCTACATATTTGTGATATATCTCCAATAAATTGAAGAATTTTAGGATATATCCCCAATAAAGTGAAGAAATATTTGTACATCCCTAATAAAGTGAAGAAATATCTGTGTAAAATCATTTTTTACAAATATTTATTTACAGTTAAAGTGTAAAATTATTTTTTACAGATATTTCTTCACATTATTAGGAATATATCCTAAATTCTTCACTTTATTAAAGATATATCACAAATATCGTAGACCAGCGAGCGGCTCTCAACCACCTAGAGTATTTTTTTTTTTGTTTTTGTTTTTATAAACCTATTATAACTTGTGGTGTATAGGTTGAAGACAAAAAAAAACTCTTTAAAAAAAAAACGAAGAAACAGAAAAAGAAAACTAAAAAACAGAAGAAAAAAAAATATTTTATTTTATTTTATTTATATTTTATTATTATTATTTATGTTGAAATGACCATTTTAGCCCTCAAGGGTCAGACTTAACGTTTAATTTGGACGGAATAAGATAAATTGGACACGGCTGATTGAAATTGGAAAGTTTAGGGGGTAAAAAGTAAAAATTAAAAGTAGACGGGGTGAAATGATGACACCCCCAAACCTCAGGGAGTCAACTGTAATTAATATATACACACACACACACACACACACACACACTAAGTTTAATGTATGTACATAATCCACGGAGGCCCCTAGAATCTGGTGGCCTGAGACTGCTGCCTCAGGTAGCAGCCCTCAGGGCCGGCCCTGAACGACATTGTAATAATAAACCATGAGAAATGATGGATGAGTTAAAACCAAGCCCCAACTTCATAATGTTCCTGGCTCACCCCAGAAAGGAACCTTTTGTGACATTAGCAAGTGAATTGATCAATATAAGGAATATAAGACTACTTAGGGGTCGTCAACGGCCTGGCCCGGCCCATTCATAGCGGGCTTGGGCCGGGCCGGGCCGGGCTTTATTAAAAATCAAAGGATCCAAGCCCGTCCATATAAAGTGGGCTTTGCGGGCTTTTTTGGGCCGGGCCTTGCGGGCTTTATTTATAAATAAATATTTAAAGACACAAGTTTTTTTTTTTTTAATCAAGCTTTGGAAATTCAATGGATAATGATCAAATACAACCAAAGATAACAATCTATATAACTATATTGTACCAAAAAAAATCTATATTTATATATAGATACTAATTTGTTGATAAATAAATTTTTAAAGACACTAATTTTTTATAAATCTATATTATACATCATACACTCCAAAGAGCTACATATAGCAATTCAAAGAAAATGAGAAACCGACCGTTGGATGAGTTTATTACAATAAATTATGAGTGTGGTAAAAAATTTAGCCAATTTAACCATATTTTTGAATCCGATCGGATTGGTCAACCGTAGTCACTTATATGTTTTATTGGTTGACCGATGGCGTGGCAACCGCGAAACGTGCTTATTTTTTCACATCACGTTTGTATATATTCCATCGATGGATGTGCGTGGACATAAGATAAAAAAAAATTAATTTTAATTACAAACACATTGGACTATACCAATTTTATTCCTTAAGTTATATGACTTATACATTGCATTTAAATTGTATAAGTTCATTCTAAAGCAACCATGAAGTGGAAAATGAATTCGGAGAAACCAACCGCTTGATGGAGAGATTGTAATGTTTTATGGTGGTTGTAGAAAATCCAGCCAATTTGGTTCACGTTTCGAATTCGATCAACTAGGTCAAACGTAGTTACTCTTATAAACCTATATTTATATATCATACACTCCAAAGAGCAACCCCTATCAATTCAAAGAAAATGGAAAAACCGACCGTTGGATGAGTTTATTACAATAAATTATGAGTGTGGTAAAAAATTTAGCCAATTTCACCATATTTTCGAATCCGATCGGATTGGTCAACCGTAGTCACTTATATGTTTTATTGGTTGACCGATGCCGTGACAACTGCGAAACGTGCTTATTTTTTCACATCACGTTTGTATATATTCCATCAATGGATGTGCGTGGATATAAGATAAAAAAAATTAATTTTAATTACAAACAATTGGTCTATACCAATTTTATTCCTATAGTTGTATGACTTATACATTGCATTTAAATTATTTAGGTTCATTCTAAAGCAACCATGAACTAGAAAATGAATTCGGAGAAACCAACGGCTCGATGGAGAGATTGTAATGTTTTATGGTGGTTGTAGAAAATTCAGCCAATTTGGTTTTCGTTTCGAATTCGATCAACTAGGTCAAACGTAGTCACTCTTATAAACCTATATTTATATATCATACACTCCAAAGAGTAACCCCTATCAATTCAAAGAAAATGGAAAAACCGACCGTTGGATGAGTTTATTACAATAAATTATGAGTGTGGTAAAAAATTTAGCCAATTTCACCATATTTTCGAATCCGATCGGATTGGTCAACCGATATGTAGAATATATATATGCACATATTTTATATAGAAGTATAATAGTATAAGAACTTCCACACACACACACACACACACACACACACACATATATATATATAAACACACACACATATATTAATATATATATATATATATGTATATATATATATATAAACACACACACATATGATATATTGATATATATATATATATCTATATATATATATATCTATATCTCTCTCTCTCTCTCTATATATATATATATAAACACACACACACACACATATATATATATATATATATATCTCTATATATATATATATATATATATATAAACACACACACACATATATGATATATTGATATATATAAAAAGCAAATGGAGTAGCCAAGGATTTCCATAGAACAATATTAAAAAACCTAGAAACTCGGAGGAAAACCTAGAGAGAACTTTGAGAGAAAAGTTGCCGACTATGCCTGTCTGGCTGCGCCTCGACGCTGACGATGTCTTCTGGCCTCGCCGGTGGTCGTCGAGTGCGGCCGGATGGGTTGACGATGTGAGCTAGCGACGGTTGGGGCTATATGGGCTCCTTAGGCCATGGCTTTGGCTGGCGGCAGTGTCGACACAGGCAGAAGGTACGCGGCAGAGGGTGGAGCCTGATCGGATCCATTTTGGATCTCGCTGCTATCACTGGGTTTGTGGCTGGGCTACGTATCTGTTCTGGTGGTTTCTATGGTTTGATCCATTCGGATCTAGCCATGAAATCGTTGGAGGCTCATGGATCGTTCTCAGTGCTTTCAGTGGAGGAGGGCGACGAGCAGGGATGGA
This sequence comes from Rosa lucieae, assembly GCA_024704745.1. Classification (NCBI taxonomy): domain Eukaryota; kingdom Viridiplantae; phylum Streptophyta; class Magnoliopsida; order Rosales; family Rosaceae; genus Rosa; species Rosa lucieae. Next base: position 19,858,195 of record CM045493.1, on the reverse strand, counting down.
CGGGCTTCGGTGCATGCAGTGGAGGGCAGTTTGCGGTGCTGATCGACGACGTGACTTCGCCGGAGGTTGGGATCCGCAAGCAACGGCGTGATGGGATTGGAAACACGATGGTGGTGGTTGGGCTGTCTGTGCAGCACATTTCGTGGGCCGGGCTCAGTGGCTGGAGCTCTTGAGCCCTAATCCGGTGATGGGCCTGGTCTGGACCTGAAGTATCTTGGGCCTGGGGTTTTACTAGGGGTTCAAGATGATTTATTTTATTTTTACTGTTTTTAGTTACTAGTATATTTCGTTGCTTTGGGAATCCTAGGTTTGTATTACTCTCTAATTTTGTTAGGGAACTACGCACTTTCGTGCCTCTAGCAAATCCTCTTGAGTAGTTATGACGGAGGATTCTCGAGACAGGGGCTTGGGAAGCTTTTGGTTCCCGGGTCTCCCTGCCTAGTACTTGACGTTGAGTCTTTTACTACTTGCTTCTTAGTTCTCTCTAGTTGTACACCAATTGAGGTCTCTAGGCGACTAGGTTTACTTTTCAATGAGAGGTTTTGTAGTGAGGATTTATCTCCTGTATGTAGGCTCAATAAGTGAGCGCATGTGTTAACAGTGAGGGTCACCTGTCCTTTGCCTGGTAGCTTATATCATGTATGATTTTGGTGTAAGACAGCATTCGATGTACGTGCCTTCTGGCCATGGATATATGAATGAAAGTATCTCCTTTTCTCAAAAAAAAAAAATATTGATATATATATATATATCTATATGACTATATATATATATATATATATCTATATAAACACACACACAAATATATATCTATATGTGTCTATATATATATATATTTATAAACACACACACACACACACACACATATAGATATATCTACATATATAACACACACACACACATACATACATATATATATATATATATATTAATATATATATATAAACACACACACACACACACATACATACATATATATATATATATAATATTTTGCGGGTTTTTTTGCGGGCCTCCATTGGCCCACCAAGGCGGGCTTTTGCGGGTTTTTTGACAGGCCGGGCCGGGCCAAAAGCCCTGCTGGCCGGCGGGCCTCCATCGGCCCACTTGATCCGCGGGCTTTTTGATGAGGCCTAAGACTACTTAAGCGAATGTTAAGATCGTACCTTGGATGACAGGTAAAAAGAAGAGATTTGAGGTGCATCTCCCAATGTCAGAGATATATACAGGAACATTACCATATAACTTACCTGATATGATATATTAGGACAAGAAGAATTAAATGTCTATTTCACTATAAGGTCAAGTATGGTAAAGTTTGTAGTATAGTCAAGATATCATGATCAGAAATTTATTTCTAGCATATTGCTTGAGTAAAGTAAAAACATCTGAGTCCTGGACTTACTATTATGTTTATAACATTTGTAGTACTCTCTTATTAACTCTTCCTCAATTGAGCTTTCAACTGAAAATGAGAGACTCAGTTTCGAGACAGCACCATTGGCAGCAGTTTTTCTATAAACATATTTGCTCCAGATCTCAATATATATCAAGTATCATTAGCATAAAAGTCGAAGAAAATCAATATATTTGCCCCATATTTGCATAAAATCTGAAATGCCCATAGGAAACAGGAATAATGCAATGCACAGTTTCAAACCTTTGCTAACTGAATAAATGCCTTCTCCCAAGCCAGTGCCTTCCTGTTCTCATTTCCTACGTCATCAACTGCATTATTAATTGGGTATATGACTACGAATGCAGAAGACTGAAATTTGAAGATCACCATAGAATTAGCATATATACAGATATTTGAAAGAAGGATGGACTATATACAGAATTACAGGTATCTAGGTTTGCCCCAAAAGGGGCAAATGAGGTGAGATCTTGCCTTTCCTGACTTTGTAATATTTTCTTTTATTAATAAAGCTTTCTTTCAAAAAGAGAGGATGACCACATTACCTCATAATAGTTATTACCAGAGAATCCTCTGATGTCGCTTTTAGCAAGCGCACAATTTAACCCTGAAATGTCATTAGTAGTATAAAGTAAAAAGGGATCGTTCTAATCCGGGGATTGAGGGTACACCTGTCAATGTAGGACAAACAAATAATTAAAATTAAAACAAAGTATAATATTCACAAAGGTATTCACAATTATAAACATTATTTACGAAAATAGGGGGGATTTTGTTTTTGGTTTTCTTTTTCCGAAAATAAATACTAAGTTAACAAAATAATTAAAATGCAAAAACATAAAAACACAAATGGAATGAGAAAACAAAGATCAAAACTGAAATATATGATCAAAATCGTTTCAAACCCTAACATTGCTCATCAAGGTCATGCAAGAGGAGTTGATCATGTGAAACGTTCAAAGCAAACAATTTCTCATATTTTACTTTCAATGCTAATTAATCTAAGTGAAAGCACAAAGACTAACCCTATCAAACATGCATTCAAGCCCTAGAAAGCTAGTCAATCACAACATGTTCAACGCAATAAGCACCTAGAAAGGCTATCAACTCAAGTGTGCAACTTAGTATGAAAAAGTCCACCTAATTGCAATCCTCTTTGATTAAATTCGGTTTTTGCACAAAACCTTTACTACTTATTGATTTAAGAACACAAAACCAAAAAGTTGATTCATGTTCTCAAATTCGTAGCACCATTCATATAAAAACCCTAAAAGTTTCGAACCATTTAAGATTAATATACAAAAGATTTCTATCATGCAAATTTAATCAAACAATCACACAAAAGCAACCATAAATCGCCATATATGAATCTGAAAATATCAATTAATCATAAAAATTCCAGAATTCAACAATTGTTCAAACATATATGTCAACTAAGGCAAAACCAACGAAAATACAAAGCAAAGGTTACAAGGAGAATCGGATTACACCGTGGATGAAGGTGAGATGAATGAATTGATGATATGGTCTCTTGAATTTCGAAAGCAATCTTCAAGGATGGTGATGGATGATGCTCACGGCTTGTCTTCTTCTTCCTTGGCCTTGCTTGAACTTCGTGGTTGCCCTAGAGGATGGAGAAGAGCACGGCTAAGCTAGAGAGTTTTCTGAATTTTTTTCTCAAGTGTAGAATGTAAAAATTTCAGAACCCTTGACGTTGAGAAAAGATGAGAACATATAGGGGACGGCCCCTAGGTCTCCAAGCCGTCCAAAACCCTAAGAACCTCACGGCATGTGCTTGACAACTCCACATATTTTCCTCCAATGCTTGCTTGCCACATAAGCCCTATGAGGTGGTCCAACCAATCACAAAATTCCAATATTAATTCCCTAGAAATATTGCCGAAATTCCTTGAGATAATTTCTGATTTGTCTTGTTTAATTTCGGCCAAACTTCCTTTAGGAATTCTAGGGATGAATCTAGACTCCTTTTGAGCTTTTCTTGGTCTCCACACATATTTTCTTTCCTTAAAAGTCTCTAGAGAATATCTTTGCCGTTCAAAGCTAGGGTTTTCACGTCCCCTCCCTTGTTTTTCTCTTCATTCTTCACGGCAACTCTTCTAGGGTTTATCTCCAAGTATTTTCTTTCCATAAAAATAGCCCTAGAAAATCTCCCTAGAAAATCTCCACATATAATTCTGATTTTTGACGCCACTTTCTTGTTTATCTTTAGGATTTCATGGCAACAATGATGTCTAGGGTTTATTCTTGCGTCACAACCCTAGTTGCATGGGTTTTTGTGGGCCTTCAATCCAATTGCCGAAAATCCAACAAGTCTTGAGAGTCCTTGGGCCTCCATGCGTCACCTTTATGCCATGTCATCAACTAGAGTCTTCAAGAAGCTTCCCTCATGCCATGTACTTCATTAATTCGATCTCCACTCTTGGTTGGCTCAAGAGTCTTGTTTTGGCAAGCATTCCTTTCTGGACAAGGTTTCCTGGTTGGACCAGGAAAACTTCTTTTCTTCATTTCTGCTCATTTATGTGGCTCATTGTTCTTCATCTTTGCTCCCCTTGGTGTTCGCAAGCTCCTCTTTCCATTCATGAGTTCATTTCCACTTTTTAGCTCGGAGGTCCTGAAAATAGAAACTAATAAGAAAAATAGAAACTTTCCTAAAATGAAAAATGGCAACTTTCCTAAACTGAAAATGGAAACTTTCCTAAAATGAAAAATAGAAACTACAGAAATAGAAACTTTCTACAAATAGGAACTTTCCCAATCAAAGAATGGAAACTTTCCTAAACAGGGTTTTAATAAGGAAATAACGCAAGAAATGTAGGGAAAAACAAGTAAAACGTCGCATTAAAATGCTCCTATCAAATTCCCCCACACTTAGCTTTTGCTAGTCCCTTAGCAAAATCACACTAAGACTCAACGGAAATTAAAGACTCTAAAAACAAAGACTCTATTGCCCTTCAACTTTTTGTCTCAGCAATCTCTTACTTTCACAACACCAAGATTAGCACTTAACCAAGAGTCAATGTTTAAGCATTCGAGAGTTAATTGAAACACATAATTTACACATACACAAGTAGGACTTGGTTGTAACAATGGTGATGGGTTCTGTCAAGCATGTTTCAAACAAGTTGATTCATATCCTCACAAGTTGTATCCACTCTTTCTTCTCTCAGATCATGGCAACGCTTAAAAGCTTATACACTGAGTATATGTGAAAGATAGCAAGTATATCACATATTATATGAAAAGAAAGCACATGTATATTTTTCTTTTAAAGATCTCATGAAGGATACTAACTACTTGCACAGATGGACCCAAGCCATAGGTTCAACTCTTGTAACTCATCTCCACATCAAGGGCTGTCCCATCTTAAGGATCAAGAAGGTCTTCTTAAAAGTTGTAATGGGGCCAAGGCTCAAGGTTTTAAGAAATGAAGGGTAAGGATTTATCAAAGTGTCCTAAAAACCTAGCAGAGCACATGTAGATGTAGAGACCTCAAGAAATCCACCAAGGTATTGCAAAAACGTCACTTTCCCTAGAGGTAAGATAAAAGGGGCCTAATGTGTTCATGTTGGGCCCAAATCTTCATTGTAAACTTCCCTTGACTATAGTGGAATGGACAAAGGCCAAATTTTTCTGTAGTGGACCTTCAGTTCAAAGTAAACTCCAAAATCACTAAGTATGGGGGACTAAAATCCATAAACATACATTTTTCTTTCTTTTTAGCCGTACACATTTTTTCTTTTCTTTTCATTTTTCACGACTTTCACATATTTTTTTTTTCTTTATGGACAAGTCTACCCCCACACTTGAACTTTCATCTCTTCTCACTCTTCATTCTCAGTGCCAAATCCTTAAGTAAAGTCCCAAAAGATAGCTCCACTAAGTTCTTAGAACAAAGGGTAAGGTTGTAACTATACTAAGCTTCATGGTTAAGGGTTTTAAGGGTGATGAATAAAAAGGCTAAATGTAGGCTCAAAGGGGTTTATCTAGGGGAGTCCCACGATGGGCACAAATGGGGACACAGGTTTATTTGGCAATGGTGGTAATTCCTAGGGTGCCTCTATCCCTTCCAGAATCAGGGCCATGTATTGACAAACGTTTCAACAAGCACAAGAGCGAATTCTAGCATTCTCTAGTCCATCAAACTTAATCTATGGCAAGCAGTCAATCAAATGAAAGAATAATGAGATCATCAAAATATCGCCAAGAAATTAAGAATATATTTTTCAATTATCACTCCAAGAAAAAGGGACATGGCTCAAATATCACATGGGCTTTATGAATCAAAACTCATCTTAGCATTCTCATATTCTGTACCAAAGTTACTAGATCCATATCCACTACAAGGTACACATTTTTCATATATCTCAATTAACCAAAGAATACCATTTTAAAGTCATCTCAATCTTGTGATCCTCTTTTAGTCATGATTTCAGAGATATCGAATCATCCTAAATAGTTGAAAGGGCATCCTAAGACTCAAAACAAAAACAAAAGCAACGAAAATTTTTAAATTTTTGACATTTTTCAATTTTTTTGTATTTTTCAATATATGACTCAAAATAAAAGACTCAAATATAAATCCCTTCCCCCACACTTAAATATTGCATTGTCCTCAATGTAATCAAGTATAAGCATGCAATGAAACACTTAAGTATATAGGGATGGAATTTACGAAAATAGCTACTAAAACAAATAAGCTAAAACGAAAAATAAAAACAAGGATAAAGAAAGCAAATCTGATTTGCATGGGTTGCCTCCCAAGTAGCGCTTGGTTTTAACGTCTTCTCAGCCTAGACGTGGTTTCCTCTTGTCCTCAGTTGGTGGAATCTTCAAAGCCTCCCTTTGGGTTTGCAATTGTATTGCTTGGAAGCTTACCAGTTTCATGAAACTTGGTCATGAAGTCCACCACTTGTCCCATCTGCTTCTTGAGCTCAGCAATGTCCTTGGTGTGGTTCTGTTGTCCTTGAAGCAAAGTCTGTGTGGCACTAGTCAATGCCTGAGTGGAATTAGTCAATGCCTCTATCGTCTTATCATAATGAGAATTGGAATTTCCTACGTTGTGTTGAGGAGGCATGTAAGGTCTTTGATAGGGAGGTCCTTGAGGACGATGGAAATTGCCACCAAGAGGGTTCTGAACATTTTCATTGTTGGTCCACTTGAAGTTGGGGTGGTCCCTCCATCCAGGGTTATAGGTATTTGAATATGGATCATACCTTGGACGTTGGGGACCCCCTTGGTTCCCTTGATAGCCTCCTATGGCATTCACAGACTCCCAACCACCATTCTCACTTAGTTGAGGACATTGATCCGTAGGATGTCCTTGGGTAGAGCATACCCCACAAGCAGAGGGTCCTCCTTGTCCTTGAGTAGTCGCCACCTTGTTCACAAGAAGGGTGAGTTTGCTCAATTGATCCGCAATGGCAGGACTAGTGCTCACCTCATTTACCCTACGAGTGGGTTGTCTCACACCATCATACTGTTGGGAGTTTAGGGCACGATTAGCTATAAGTTCCTTCCCAACCGCAGGTGACTTATCCACAAAAGCTCCTCCAGCTGCAGCATCAAGCATTTGCCTTTCCAAGGGTAAGAGTCCTTCGTAGAAGCATGTAAGTAGGGTCTCATCCTTCATCTGATGTTGAGGGCATTGTGCAAGTAAGGAATTGAACCTCTCATAGTAGGCAGAATAGGACTCATCATGGGCTTGCTCTATTCCACTGAGCTTCTTCCTGAGTGTGATGACCTTTGAAGCTGGGAAGTACTTTTCCAAGAAGGCCTTCCTTATTGTTTCCCATGAAGTAATACATCCAGCAGGGAGCTCATACAGCCAATCCTTGGCTCTGTCAGCTAAGGAGAACGGAAATGCCTTCATTTTCAGAATGTTTTCATCTACTCCTTGTGGTTGCATGTTAGCACACACAGACTGAAATTCTCTGATATGCTTGTTGGCGTCCTCCATATTGAGGCCATGGAACATAGGGAGCTTGTGCAACAATCCACTCTTAAGCTCAAACTCTGCTTGTCTTCCTGCTGCAGGGGCAGGGTAAATGATGCCTGAAGGAGGTCCTCCTTCGACAGTTGCTGTGGAGAGTTCCCTAATAGATGCCATTCTCTCTTCCTTGACTTCTTCAGGTGGTGGTGAAGGTGGTGGTGTAGAGTTGGACGAAACCACAGGTGAAGGTGAACGTGAAGGAGGAGATGGAGACGGTGTAGGTGATGTGGACTCCTCAAAAAAGTAGGTCCTCTTCCCTTGCTCGTTAAATGTGTACTCTTTGTATGTTGAAGGAGAAGGGCTTGTGAACTCAAGGAGTGAAGGACTCTTCAAACGAGCGAGCCTTGCTTCAATTTCCTTTATTGTGGAGGGTCTAAAAGGCTTGGTCATTCATAGGAATCCTGAACATCATTAAAATTTACAGAAGTTAGTAAAGTAAAAAGTGAGTTAATTACAAATTAGTGATTTATACATCATCTTCACTATTCACAAGTTACTATTCACAAGTTTCTATTCACGAATTTGAAAGTCTAAAGAGAAGTATAAAGTACAAAATAACCACAAACTTTACAACTATACCACAAAAGACGTTTATACAAGTATAAAATGTACAAAATAACACAGTTTCCAAGTGGAGGTTATGTTCAAGTGTATTATTATCTTTACAAATAAAGTTAATATCTCAATTGATTGCAAGTTGTAAGTCGAGCCCAATAGAAACCACTACTATTGGTGAGATACGATCTAGGGATAGTCGCCTAGACATAAGTCGCTTTCCTTTGTTTCAGAAGGCTAGATGGCCAGATTAAGAGGTAAGTGAGAGGGAGGACTCATTTTGGTGACACTACGGAGGCTACTCCCTCATTGAGGTTTAGGCCCCTATTGGCTACTCCCACATTGTGGTTTAGGCACAGTCTATAGTATCTCTGAGATCCAATTTGAACCCATCACCCAGGGTCTCAACCTAAGACACCATCTAGATGCCCCTTAATCAGCTTGAAAAGAACTCATGTGTTAGACAGTTCTCCAAATGCTAATAAAAGCCGCCCTCAACCTCATAAGACCTTAGAAAGGCACTAATGAAGGGTTAAGGCCAATATTAACAAAAGGGCCCTTATCTACTCATACGATTTTACACACTTATAACAATCAAGAATTTAACTACATTTATAATTAATTCTTTACATTTCTTTTGTTTAGTAAGCTTAGACAAATTTTACAAAAACTTTCAAACAATACAACAAACAAACAAACGTCACAATTTCTTTTCTTTTCTTTTTTTTTTCCTTTTTTTTTTTTTGTACGAAAATACTTACAAGTAATTGTTTTCCTTCCTTTTCTTTACAATTATTTTCAACACTTAGGTACGGGAACAGGGAGTCTCGATGTGCAATGGGACTGAAACAGCTACCCTTTTCAAGACTATGTTTAATCCAATATACCTTAGTGAATCACAATATTTTCTTTTGTTATAAATACCATTGATTTCAAATTCAATTCCAAGCGGTAAATCAAGTGGACATGCGGCCCAAGTATAGTCGTCTAGACACCAAGTCCCTCCTACATCCTTTGGGCAACCTTACTGAAATGGCCAGGTAGGGGAGGGCGACCACGAGAGGTAGAATCCATTTTGGCATGAGCTACTCCCACAATGTGGTTTAGGCCCATTTGTACGCACTTCTGGATTCAAGAACCTGTCATGAGCGTTGTCCCCTTCCTAGACACCATCCCACATAGGCTATACTTACTTGGATGAAAAAGGTCCTAAGTGTGAAGACAGTTCAATGAATGTTAATAAAGGTCGCCCTCAACCTTAAGGGACCTGGACTAGGTACCAATAAGGGGTTTAGGCCTATATTAATAAACACGACTTCACCTATTCCTTCTTTAATTTACAACTCACAATTAAAATTCGTTTTCAATAATATAAATAACAACCTAAGTAATTAATTAACTAATTAACTAACAATTAAGAGAATTACAAACAATTAACAAGTTTTTTTTTTTTTTTTTTTTTTTTTTGAACACAACATATAAACAAAACAAATATTCACATATTTAACAAGTGATTTTTCAATCCCCGGCAACGGCGCCAAAAATTGATGTCGCTTTTAGCAAGCGCACAATTTAACCCTGAAATGTCATTAGTAGTATAAAGTAAATAGGGATCGTTCTAATCCGGGGATTGAGGGTACACCTGTCAATGTAGGACAAACAAATAATTAAAATTAAAACAAAGTATAATATTCACAAAGGTATTCACAATTATAAACATTATTTAAGAAAATAGGGGGGATTTTGTTTTTGGTTTTCTTTTTCCGAAAATAAATACTAAGTTAACAAAACAATTAAAATGCAAAAACATAAAAACACAAATGGAATGAGAAAACAAAGATCAAAACTGAAATATATGATCAAAATCGTTTCAAACCCTAACATTGCTCATCAAGGTCATGCAAGAGGAGTTGATCATGTGAAACGTTCAAAGCAAACAATTTCTCATATTTTACTTTCAATGCTAATTAATCTAAGTGAAAGCACAAAGACTAACCCTATCAAACATGCATTCAAGCCCTAGAAAGCTAGTCAATCACAACATGTTCAACGCAATAAGCACCTAGAAAGGCTATCAACTCAAGTGTGCAACTTAGTATGAAAAAGTCCACCTAATTGCAATCCTCTTTGATTAAATTCGGTTATTGCACAAAACCTTTACTACTTATTGATTTAAGAACACAAAACCAAAAAGTTGATTCATGTTCTCAAATTCGTAGCACCATTCATATAAAAACCCTAAAAGTTTCGAACCATTTAAGATTAATATACAAAAGATTTCTATCATGCAAATTTAATCAAACAATCACACAAAAGCAACCATAAATCGCCATATATGAATCTGAAAATATCAATTAATCATAAAAATTCCAGAATTCAACAATTGTTCAAACATATATGTCAACTAAGGCAAAACCAACGAAAATACAAAGCAAAGGTTACAAGGAGAATAGGATTACACCGTGGATGAAGGTGAGATGAATGAATTGATGATATGGTCTCTTGAATTTCGAAAGCAATCTTCAAGGATGGTGATGGATGATGCTCACGGCTTGTCTTCTTCTTCCTTGGCCTTGCTTGAACTTCGTGGTTGCCCTAGAGGATGGAGAAGAGCACGGCTAAGCTAGAGAGTTTTCTGAATTTTTTTCTCAAGTGTAGAATGTAAAAATTTCGGAACCCTTGACGTTGAGAAAAGATGAGAATATATAGGGGACGGCCCCTAGGTCTCCAAGCCGTCCAAAACCCTAAGAACCTCACGGCATGTGCTTCACAACTCCACATATTTTCCACCAATGCTTGCTTGCCACATAAGCCCTATGAGGTGGTCCAACCAATCACAAAATTCCAATATTAATTCCCTAGAAATATTGCCGAAATTCCTTGAGATAATTTCTGATTTTTCTTGTTTATTTTCGGCCAAACTTCCTTTAGGAATTCTAGGGATGAATCTAGACTCCTTTTGAGCTTTTCTTGGTCTCCACACATATTTTATTTCCTTAAAAGTCTCTAGAGAAAATCTTTGCCGTTCAAAGCTAGGGTTTTCACGTCCCCTCCCTTGTTTTTCTCTTCCTTCTTCACGGCAACTCTTCTAGGGTTTATCTCCAAGTATTTTCTTTCCATAAAAATAGCCCTAGAAAATCTCCCTAGAAAATCTCCACATATAATTCTGATTTTTGACGCCACTTTCTTGTTTATCTTTAGGATTTCACGGCAACAATGATGTCTAGGGTTTATTCTTGCGTCACAACCCTAGTTGCATTGGTTTTTGTGGGCCTTCAATCCAATTGCCGAAAATCCAACAAGTCTTGAGAGTCCTTGGGCCTCCATGCGTCACCTTTATGCCATGTCATCAACTAGAGTCTTCAAAAAGCTTCCCTCATGCCATGTACTTCATTAATTCGATCTCCACTCTTGGTTGGCTCAAGAGTCTTGTTTTGGCAAGCAATCCTTTCTGGACAAGGTTTCCTGGTTGGACCAGGAAAACTTCTTTTCTTCATTTCTGCTCATTTCTGTGGCTCATTGTTCTTCATCTTTGCTCCCCTTGGTGTTCGCAAGCTCCTCTTTCCATTCATGAGTTCATTTCCACTTTTTAGCTCGGAGGTCCTGAAAATAGAAACTAATAAGAAAAATAGAAACTTTCCTAAAATGAAAAATGACAACTTTCCTAAACTGAAAATGGAAACTTTCCAAAAATGAAAAATAGAAACTACAGAAATAGAAACTTTCTACAAATAGGAACTTTCCCAATCAAAGAATGGAAACTTTCCTAAACAGGGTTTTAATAAGGAAATAACGCAAGAAATGTAGGGAAAAACAAGTAAAACGTCGCATTAAAATGCTCCTATCATCCTCCCAAGGCAGTGCTTGGATCAAGTGGAGCCTAAAAGGCACTTAAACATGAATCTGCATAAGAATAATGTTGCAGGTGAAAACAAGACGAGGAACTAAATATACAATAATCAAGTAAAATGTCAAAAACCACAAGACAATATGAGCAAGAAACAAAGGAAATGGTTATTCTTAAGGAAGTTAACAATAAAAACCTGAATAATTACATAACCACTTCCCTATAAAGCCAAAATTAATGCATAAATCTCCTTGCAGGCACGTTTGCAGCAGGTATATGTGATCTTGTCACTTTAGAGATATCAGAAAATGCATCAGGCATAGAGTCTGCTACATTCTGAAGATCGAGAATTCTCCTCACTTCAATTTCGGACTGTGCGGTTAGGGGATCAAAAGGAGACAAAGTGGGGACAGACCACGACAATTCCTGTCGTTCCTGTTGAACATTATTGTTCCTATCTCCCCCTAACGATGGGAAGACTGTCTCATCAAAGTGACAATCCACAAATCTAACGGTAAAAAGATCGCCTGTCAAGGGTTCTAAGTAGTGAATAATGGTTGGAGAGTCATATCCAACATAAATGCCTAATCGTCTTTGATGACCCATTTTGGTGCGCTGTGGCAGCGCAATTGGCACATAAACTGCACACCCAAATATGCGTAAGTGTGAGACATCAGGCTCATATCCAGTAGCCATCTAGGACGCAGAAAAGGGTTGAGTGGCAGTAGGCCTCAGACGAATGAGCACAGCTGCATGCAATATTGCATAGCCCCAAGTAGAAACAGGGAGATTGGTGTGCATAACCAATGCTCTAGCGACCATTTGAAGTCGTTTAATAGCAGCTTCTGTGAGACCATTTTGGGTGTGAACATGATGAACATGGTGTTCAACCTTAATCCCAATGGACATGCAATAGTCATCAAATGTTTTTGATATAAACTCTCTAGCATTATCAAGATGAATTGACTTAATGGTATGATCAGGGTGGTGAGCCCTTAATTTAATGATTTGTGCTAGGAGTTTAGCAAATGCAGCATTTCTTGTGGACAATAGCATGACATGTGACCATCGTGTCGATGCATCAACTAACACCATAAAATATCTAAATGCTCTGCAAGTTGGTTGAATAGGCCCACAAATATCACATTGGATTCTTTGTAAGAATGAAATATTTTCCTTAGTGTCCTTTGCATAAGATGGTCTCGATCCTAATTTTACTAAAGAGCAGGCTTTGTAAAATGAAAGAGGGGCTTTAGAAGCAACCAGGGAAGTATCCAGTTGAGCCACGAAGTCACAATTGACTTTAGAAGTAGAAAAAGGAACCAAGGAGGTATTGGTGGCGTCAATACCACTTTTGGGCCGCAGGGGGTAGGCGACGCTAGCCCTTCCTTGGACTGAATTTCGGTTCTGACTTCTTTTCATTTTGTTAAATGGATGTCCGTGTGAAGTCTTTAATAGATGGATCATCATATCATGACCTGGATGTCCCAAACGGTCATGCCAAAGCCTATATGTGTAAGAATCCCATAAGTCATCTTTCATGATATGGTTGGATTCAATAATTCGAATAGTGGTTGCATACAACCCACTAGAGCGACACATAAGTTTCTCCAATACTCGTTTATGTCCGTAGTCATTAGACGTGATGCAAAGGAACCCTTGTCCATTCTCACAATGTGTTTCCACATGAAAATCATTGGCTCTTATATCTTTAAAACTCAATAGGCCTCTTCCAGCCCTAGGAGCATATAGAGCTTCGGTGACATTAATACTTGTGCCATTTGGCAACAGAAATTGAGCTGGTCCTCGACCATAAATCAATTGTGATGGTCCAGCCATCGTAGTCACAGAAGATTGACTAGGCGTCATCCATAGAAATAGTTGCCTATGTCGCAATATAGTATGTGTGGTGCCACTATCAACAAGGCATTCTAACTCTTCATGAAACATACTGAAAAATAATAAAGTTCGGAATTAAAACTTGTCCATGACATCGAATAATAATACGATACTTTATTAATAAAGATAGCCAAATGATTACATCAAAGATCCCAAAAAGTCTAATCCAAAATAAAATCAAGGACAAAATACTGTTTACTCCTTATACTTATAGAGTCTCGACGTTTCAGTCCCTGACGTTTCAATTTCACCTAAAAAGTCCCTAAACTATCCAATTTCACCAAAAAATTCCCTGCCGTCTATTTTCCGTTAAAAAGTCTGTTATCTTGCTGACGTGACACTATTTCAACAGTAAAATGACTACTTTACCCTTACTGACCCAAAAAAAAAAAAAATTACTATTTTTTCTCCTTTTTTCTTTTTTAACTCTTTTTTCTCTATTTTTTTAATTTGTCCTTTTTTATTCCTACTTTTTTTTTAACTCTTTTTTCTCTATTTTTTTAATTTATTCTCTGTTTTTTTTTCCTACTCTTTTTCTTTTTAATTTGTTCTCTTTTTTTTTCCTACTCTATTTTTTTTATTCTTTTTTCTCTCTTTTTTTAAGTCTCTTTTCTCTTTTCTCTTTTTAAAAACTCTCTTCTCTTTTTTTTTATTTGTTCTCTCTTTTTTTTAACCCTCTTTTCTCTTTTTTTTTTTTTTTTTATTTGTTCTCTTTTTTTCCCTACTCTTTTTCTTTAACTCTTTTTTCTCTTTTTTTTTAAAACTTTTTTCCTCTTTTTTTTATTTGTTCTCTCTCTTTTGTTTTTATTTTATTTTATTTCTTTCTCTTTTCTGTTTACCTCTTCATCCTCTTCCTCATCTCTGCTCTTCGGCCTTCTTTTCCTCCTCCCTGATCGCAGCTCTAGTTTTCGGCGAGCATCACCACCTCTTCTAATCATCGTTGGCGTGCCCGCTGCTCCAAGCAAGTGCTGGCCATTCCACCATCCATCCATCATCCCCGTCATGCCAGCAAGCATCACCACCTCTCCTAATCACCCCTCTCCATACAGCGGTTCCAAAACCAACGGAGCACACCCAAATCAAATCAATTCACCTTCCACCTCCCTTTCTTCGGTGCCAAACTGTTCAAATATTTCTCTCTAAAGGAAAACTCAAATATCTTATCCTCTTCTAATCTCTATTGGCTCATCATCTCAGCAAACCAACACCAAAGAAACGTTATTATTGACGTTGAGAGAAAGCTTCTGATATAGCTCCGACACCACGAAGGGGCCGGAATCTGAAGGGAAGAGAACCCGACCATTATAGTTTCCAGGCGTGGCCGAAAACTGGAGCTGCGATTAGGGAGGAGGAAAAGAAGGCCCAACAGCAGAGGGGAGGAAGAGGAAGAAGAGGTAAATAGAAAAGAGAAAGAAATATATATATATATATATAAAGAGAGAACAAATAAATGAAAAAAAGAGAAAAGAGGGTTAAAAAAAAAAGAGAGAACAAATAAATAAATAAAAGAGAAAAGAGAGTTTTAAAAAAAAAAGAGAAAAGAGAGTTAAAAAAAAAACGAGAGAAAAAAGAGTAACAAAAAAAAAGAGAACAAATTAAAAAGAAAAAAGAGTAAAAAAAAAGAGTAGGAAAAAAAAAACAGAGAACAAATTAAAAAAAATAGAAAAAAAGTAGGAATAAAAAAGAACAAATTAAAAAAAATAGAGAAAAAAGAGTTAAAAAAGAAAAAAAGAGAAAAGAGATTTTTTTTCAGTAAGGGTAAAATAGTCATTTTACTGTTGAAATAGTGTCACGTCAGCAAGATAACAGACTTTTTAATGGAAAATTGACGGCAGGGACTTTTTTGGTGAAATTGGAAAGTTCAGGGACTTTTTAGGTGAAATTGAAACGTCAGAGACTGAAACGTCGAGACTCTATAAGTATAGGGAGTAAACAGTATTTTGTCCTAAAATCAAATTAAGACACATTGCAGTCACTCTATCCGTTTGGTAACTCCAATTAAATATGACCAGGAAAGTAGAGAGAGATGTTGGTGGAGCGAGGCTCTCTTAAGAACCATTAATCTCAATGACTTTCCTAGACATCATATTTCATTGGGTGCACCACATAAGAAAGAGTTTAATACAATTGCCATTTATTGACTAAAGCATATTGCCATTACAAAAATTCTTGGAAAATAAGAGGACTAATCTAATCAAAGTCTGCAGCATCCTTTTGCACTTCATCGTCAGCTTTGAAGTCCTCTATGGTGAGATGGACGTCTCCACCATTTTCTTCTGCTTCTACAAGGTACACTTCTTGCTCCCTCAGGTCCCTGTATGCCCTGTCTCTTGCAACTAGTTTCTCGTTTGCCTTGCATTGCTTGAACCAATGACCACTTGATCCACATCGATGACATACATCATTGTGGTTGCCTCCCTTTAATTGAGGTGCACGTTGTGGGCGTTCCCTAGGAGGGTTGGTGCCACCACCACGACCACGGTTGCCACTACCCCCTCTCCCACGTGTGGCATTGCCACCACGTGTATCCACACCAAACTTGCGGTTTCCTTCCTGGTTAGGGCGGTTATATGGACTCATACGTCCCTCATATCCCTTATTCTTAAGGTTCTGCTCCTTGCGCCATCTTTTGGGTGCATTATAATTCGCCTCATGAATGCTCTTAGTTCCAATGGGCCTTGAATTATAATTCCTCACGAGTATGCTATCATGTTACTCAGCTACAAATATGAGATTAATAAGCTGATGAAACCTCGTGATCCATCCAGCATTGACTTCAGTGCGGTATTGCTTTGATACCACAATGGCTGAAACGGGGAAGGTGGAGAGAGTTTTCTCAATTAGCTCTTGCTCTGTGACAGGTTGTCCACAAAAACTTAACATGGACTGTGGGCGAAGAGCTTCTGAATTATATTCAGCAACAGACTTGAAATCAGCAAAGCGCAGATTGTTCCATTGAACCTTCAAGTCAGGGAGGAGGGAATCTTGGACATTGCCAAAACGCTCGTCTAGCGCTACCCATAGCTCTCTTGCATCCTTGATCGACATATACTCCAATCTGAGTGCCTTGTCCATATGGCGTTGCATCAAGATAACTGCTTGAGCATGCTTTGTAGGTGTTCGCACGAACACATGATCTAGGTTAGGTGCCTGGATTATGGGTAATATTCCCTTTGAAGTGAGGTGGTTCTCAACATCGGTTACCCAACTGTGGTAATCCGAGCCTGTTGAGTCAAGCATGGGAAAGTCGAGTCTAGGTTCATTCGACATCCTGAAAATAAGAAGAGAAGATATATTAGTTTCGGAGCTAAACTTCCATGAAAACTAAAATAATAAGATTTCCGAGCTATGCTACCAAGAAAACAATTTCCAAGAATCTCTTTTGGATTAGACCAAACAATAATGTTTTAATATGGTCACAATTTGATGCTTACGGACGCTCTTAGTCCGAGCATTATGAACACTCTTAGTTCATACGAACACTCTTAGTTCGTTAAGCGTGAATCCCTATAATTCCGCTTTATTAAATACTCAAAATTCTGTTCATATATTCCAAAATTGTGCAAAAAATAAAATGAATTTAAAATACAAGAATGAAGCAACCTTAATTACAAAACTTACGTGTTGAAATTCGGAGTAGATTCTCTTCTAAACAGCTTTCACTTTGATTGTTGTACCGGTCTGAAAATAACTCTGATAAGGCTGAAATTCTGAGGTCAGATGGAAGAGACAGAGACAAACAACTCTGATGAAGAAAAGATTTTGATTTGAGGTTCCGAACTAGATGTTTCGGAGCCTGTAAGCAGACAGATGTGCACAGGAAAAGAAAAGGATGCAATTGATGTGCCTTGGTGCTACAGGGGCAGTAGGGATGGGTGCGCAAGGGTGCGTAGGTGCTGCAGGGGCAGGTGTGCAGGTGAGGCTAGCATGGTCTAGGAGCTGCGGCAGTGAAGCTCGAAGGTGGCAGTGGCAGGTTTTGAAGAATTTTCTGGTTTGGTTTTTTTTCTTGTGGTTAGGGCTCGTGCTGATAACGTATTGTAGAGAATTGGAAAAATTGTATTGTATTGTATTGTATTCATCTCACCATGAGGTTTATATAGTGTTATATCATGTATACAAAAGGCAATATATAATAGCTATACTAATCAATCGCACATTACAAGTATGTCAATCGCATACATTACGAGTCTGTCAATCACACATTACAAGTATGTCAATTGCATACATTACGAGTCTGTCAATTGCATATATTAAGCAATACCTATTGCATGAATAGTCATTATCATTTACAACACTTTCTTCTTCTTTTTATCTTTTGCCGTCTCTTTCTGTCTCTCTTTTGGTTGATCTTCTTCTTTTTAGTTTTTTATTATTTTCTCTTTCTTCTTTCTTTCCCCATCTCCTCTCTCTTTTTTTCCTCCTTCTTTCCCCTCTCTTCTATTTCTTATCTTCTTCTTCTTGAAAAATAGTAACCTATAAAGTGTTTCTCTCAGACTCTGCTCTCTTCCCAGAATCTGATTCAAACTCGGCCCTAGATCTCTCTTTTACTTCAAGTTTCTTTTCTTGCTTATGTTGATTTTCTTTACTGGGAGGAAAAATCTGGTTTTGGGTTTAGTTGGTGTTGAGTAAAGTTTTAGTCGTTCATTTCTTTGCGTCTTGGGTTTTGTTAGTTGTGAAATTTGGTGAACACCCAGATGAGGTTTTGTTAGAAATTCGGAGAATCATGCTTTATAGATGAATGAAGTTTGAAACTTTTGTTTAATTTTAGCAGTGGTTGCAAATCTGAGGTTGCTCATTCCTTCACCACAACACTCTTCCATCACTGTGTGTGGTATGGAGACTGAAGAGACCCATAACCGTGTGATTCGAAGAGTTCTCAGAAGGAGAAAACAGAAGAAGAAGAAGAAGAAGGGATCGGTGATGTACTGGTGACTGGTTTGCGGCCCAATGTCAAACTCGGTTACAAGCCCAACCGTACCGAACCGACCGATTAAATCGGTAAATCGGTATACCGACATCTGGGTATACAGGATTTTATGGCCGGTAGTGGTATGATTTTTTGCATACCAGTATAAGTTGGTACGGTACATTATATCGGCCCGTAAGCTTCGGTACCGAACCGAACCCAACCCTAAGCTTAAGGGATGACTGTTAGAACGAGTCGGCCCACAACCAAAATTCATGCCAATCCTTTTTAAAAAATAAAAAATAAAACAATGATTTATTAGTGTTTTTTTTTTTTTAAATCAGCCTCACCTCCTCATCTCATCATAATTCTCACCATATATATGATCCCAGTGAAATATGGCCCCATGACCTTTACGGTATCAATTATTCAAAATAGCCAATATACCACTATATATCAACAAATTCATGTCAATTTTGATTAATTAGCAATTATTAGTTTCTACTGCAAAAATGTCTCATGTGGAAAAGAATTTGTAACAAGACAGATGTTTGCTTTTTTTCTAATTTTTGTTTTGTTTTGTTTTTTTGGTTCACTAATACTCTCAAGTCTCAAACTCTCAAGTTCTAATAGTGGTTACTAATTGGTAATTGCTGTTTACTTGACAGAGATCCTATGCATAAAATTTAAATTAACTGTCTACATGATCACGAGAACAGCAGAATTAATGGAAGAGGATGAACTCTGGAGCAAGTGCATTGTTTCTCTCATCACCATTTTAGGCTCGTGCCTCCAACTTAAAGTGTGCAAATTTGTCTCCAGCACACTACTGATGAGGCTGTTTGTTATTGACATATCGGTTTACTTGAGGTCAATATATGACGTGTACGTCATGATACTCAAGTTGATCATAGTAATACAGAATTTGGTGACTTCATGAATAGGTTTAGCATCTTGTTTGAGAACTTTTGCTTTTATTTTAGAACTGCTTATCTTCGTTCTACCTTTTCGATGGCTGTTGCTCTTCTTCTGGAGCATATGTATTGTTAGGGTTGCGAGTAAGTCGTACCAATAATAGTACGTTAAGAAACGGTATATTAACAGTTCAATATGCAAGCGCGTTCCTTCATTCATACGTCTGATGACAGCAATTTCATATACGTGGAGATTAAGCCCTCCCCTCTCTCCCATTGTTTTCATCGATATAATAATAAACAATCTGCATTAAATCCCTTCCCGGAAATTGCAAGTTTTGGGCTTTAGATATGTTCTTACTAATTGTCAACTATGTAATCATTAAAAGGGCGTACGTTGCATGTGTCTTCTATTAAAGAGGAATCATTCTGCGCTGAAGAGAATAATTTTTCACCCTAGATTGATTAGTAAGGTGCAACTCCCAGAGACTCACAGTGATCGCATGTTGTTGCATTAAGGAGAAATTAGGACTTGAGATATCCGCATGTTGTTAGTAATCTGCTTTATCATTAGCAATTGTTTTCCTTGTTATAATGTCACAGACATATCCATATATGCCAATTTATAATTAAAAATTTGGATTGATGTCGTATGTTAAGTAGTTAACTGATGTGTCCTTAGATTTTGGGACTTATTGAGCGCTGAGATCTTGATCCTCCAGATCGAGGTGTATGAAATTCAGTTTAATCCGATTCAATCTAATTCTGGTTGGATTAGTTGCTAACTTTGAACATTCAATTATTGGATTGACGCTTATTAATATTCGTTAGTTTATAATCACTGTAGAGCTTTTCGCTTCTTGCTGAGATCAATTTATTATCCAGTCAGTGAGAACTCAAAGATCGTTATTGAAAGTTTGGTACTGTCGCACAGTGGGATGTTAATGAGCTAATCTATTAATGGAAACAGAGAAGCTGTTATTATGGTCTTTGTTGGTAGTTTGTTTGTAAATCTCAATGTATTTTCATAGACTAATTCTTTTGTCTCCTGATCGATCATGACAGGACAGTGGAGGAGGCTACTCCACCGAGTTGGAGCAGTACTTTAGGGGAATTTCACCGAGGCATGAACGCTGTCTTGGCCTTGTTAATTGGACTGAAGTACGCAACAGGGATGGAAAATCTCACCACACTACTTCTTGTTGCCTTAGTCTCCTACTTTGGATTAATGTACGTCTGCTGCCAATAAACTCAAAGCTGATCCCGATCTCAGAGATTTTGGTGCATTCATCAACAAGATGAGCGTCTTATTTGGAATTCTTGCCTTGATTTTTGAACTGCTTATTATTGTTCTAGCTTATGGATCAGTCCCGCCCTTCTTATGGAGCACACTTGAAGTGAGCGTTGCAGTTTCAGCTGTGATTCTTCTTCGCCTAGCCTTTGTGGAATTGAAGGAGAAACTGATGTGGACCAATGGCCACTTGATGGAGTACTGGACAAGGTTCTACGGCACTGGCAGAAGCACAATTGCAGAACTAGAGCTGACTACGAATGTTTGCAACACAGACCATGAAGCCCAGCTGTTTGAGCCCAAAAGTATTTTTGGCAAGATCCTTTGGTGGATTTAAGCCAGTGGGCCGATACCTGCGGCCCAAAAATAAAACTACTCGGGTCTGGGTTATAGCTTCGCCCATTCCGTGATTCATAAGGAGACGAAACCTTCTTGGGTTTGAGTAGTAGAGATGAAATAGGAAACTACAATTAAGAATCCTTCCAAGGCAAAGATCAGTCGAAACCCTAGGGTATAAGTACAGGGTTAAGCGGCGAGATCATGGACCTCTCTCTAATCAGTCAATCCCAGCGATTACAAAGCCTCCCCGGAGCAAACCTTCAACCTCGTTGAAACCCGATGATTGCCCGCCAGTCCTAGTCTCCTCGCGAGCCGACTGTCAGCCTCACCAGATCAACCCGGCAACCGTGCTTCCAGTCCTAGTCTCCTCGCGAGCAGACTGCCAGTACTACTGCCACCGATACAACCAGCGAAGCAAGGGTAACGCCCTCGCACCCAGCGAAGCTAAAGATACGCTTTAGCAAACCCCGTGCTTTCTCACAACTTCCCAGTGATTGCTCTGCTCAACCTACAACGTTGAGTATCGATACGGTGAACGCGAAGAGATCACACCCAAAGTCCTTATCAGTAAGGCAAAAAGTCCTTTCTCGGAAGGCAAGAGAAGAACCCTGTGACGAGGTTGGTGCTCTCCTCGTCCACAGCGCTTGAAGAAGAAGTCAGGTCAAGGGACTACCCCAACGACTGCACCCCGCGGTGCTGGCACGCCTGCGCAATCACACGCTCAAAAGAGACTGTTTGCACACCAGCTAGTTTTGGAGCCAAACATTTTGGCACAACCAGTGGGACCTCAATAGTGTTTCTTGGTGAACGCAACCATTGGGAAGTCTAGCGATAACCCTTATCAAAAAGGCTACGCTAACTGCTCAAAACATAAGACCTCCAGTTACAGACCGCATTCTCGCGCGGACTGTCGTGGTCTTTCTGAAGAACAAGTGACGCAACGATTCTCTCATCAGCCCCAATCACCGGGTATGTCAACTGGACAAGATGAGAATCGCTCGACCGCTACTGAGGGTCAGAGCGTCAATGTTAATCAGGCCAGCGAGCCTGTTATCCCCGCCACTGTCAACACTGCAGTGGAAAGTGGAGAAGAAGAGGCTTTTGTTCCGAAGCCTATTCCGGAAGGAGCGACCTCTGAGGTCAAGTTCGCGATCATCATGGAGAATATCGAGAACCATCGCAAGAAGATGGACGCTGATTTTCCCAAGGAAACCGCAAAGGCGGATAAGCTTCTCCGCGAACTCGATCAGCGTATGACTCTACACACACAGAGTACCCGACAGCAGATCGCACAATCAGAATGTGTTGTGAAGGCACACGCTGTAGGTATCGCTAGCGAGCAGGATCAGCATCAAAAGGCAATTTTGGACGCTATAGCGGACCACACCAAGCAGACCGCGTCAGATATGGAAAGTCTTCGCAAGGATGGGGCTAACCTAGAAACCGAGGTGGCTATGCAGAGAGCAGAATTGAATTAAGCAAGAGATGTATTGAACAAAGCTTTAGGGGATCCTAACGCTATCCTAGGCTCTCTTGGCTAACCATCCGGTTCAGGCAAGTACGTGCCGCCAAATCAGCGCGAGAAGACTAACAACAATGCTGTTTCCTCAGCTACTGTTGCTACTACACCGTCGAAGAATAAAGAACAAGCACTGGTTATCAGTGGCAGCAAGGAAAAGACTGCTTCATCAAGCGGACACATCACCAGACAGAGGCACCAAGCCTCAAAGGGCGTGGGAACTTCGTCCGAACCCGTTACGTTCGTTCAGTACGACAGCGACGGGGCAGAGATGGTGTATCAAGAACTACCGGAACATTATTATAGGCTCGACCAGACCGGTACCCCGATCAAAATAACAGCTCTGTCAAAGGAAGAGATTACGCCAGCGGTAACTCTCCAGCAATAGGCTACCACCCGCGTTGTGCATGTCGGGGAAGGGTCGGCGATGGTGAACCAGGCAGTGCCTGTGCAAGCTACCCACCGGACTGCCGCGATACCTCCTCCTCCTCCTCCTCCTCCAGGCCCAGATTATGTAAGACGTGATGAAGTAGAGGAGATGATCAGATTAGCCAACCCTAGGGCCCAGCTGGATGGGGTCTATGAAGGACCTTTCCCGCCACACATCATGCTCGCACCTTTCCCCCGAGGTTATAAGAATATCATTTTTTCTACTTTTTCAGGGGAAGACACTGAAGATGTGGCAACACATCTGGCCAGGTTTAGGGTACAGTGTGGCCAATACCAAAATGATGATGTCCTCAAATGCAGGATTTTCGGCACTTCTCTGTCAGGCGCCGCCTTCAGATGGTTTTCTAAGCTTCGACCAGGAACAGTGGCGGATTGGCCAGCAATGGAACTGCTCTTCCGTAAGACTTTCGGGACTATTGAACCTGAAGTAGACCTAGCCTCTCTCACTCAGATGGCCCAGCAGCCTACAGAATCAGCAGTAGCCTATCTTCAGCACTTTCAAATCCAGAAAGCCAAGCTGAATGTCATCCTGCCCGAGAAGGAGTTAGTCAAGTTGGCGGTCAAGGGTTTGGAGCCCCGTCAACGAAAGAAGCATCATGGCAGCATGATTCAGTCGATGGGAGAACTCATCACAGAGGTGGGCAGTTTCGAGCATCTCCTCAGAGAAACAGATGCGAGGAAGAATGCCTCCAGAGGGACGTACGTGCCAGGTAAACATCGTACCGTAGCAGCCCTGAGCTACCAGCCGGCCACATACGATCCTTATTACCATCATAACGCTGAAGAAGTGGTCCAGGATGATGATGAGGACGAAGATAATGATATAGCGACCTACGAGTTAACTGGAAAAAAGAATCCGTCCTTGAAACAGCTGAAAATTTCCAAGGAGCCCGTTAAACTCAAATCGATGGCCTTCACCAAACCGGAGTTTTCGACATATACTTATGATGCCAATAAGGCTCACGAGATCCTTGACGAGATGATCGCTGCAAAGATGGTGAAGACTGATTTTGGACCTTTTCCGCGGCCAGAGCAGTTGAAGGGGAAGAAATATTGCAAGTTCCATAATCTGTGGAATCACAATACCGCGGACTGTGTAAAGCTCAAAGACCAGATTCAGGTATGGCTTAATAACGGTAGTTTGCAGGTAGAGGCTCCAGTCACAGCGGCGGCACTAGTGGACGTAGATCCCTTTCCAGACACTGAGATCAACATGGTCAATGTAGACTGGACCAAACAGCAGCGACGGAAACCAACTCGGGATCTGGGTTCGAATGAGTAGAGTGAGAAGTCCATCGTGGATGAGACATCCGCCAAAGGTAAAATTGAATCAACCAATCAGGCCTCACCCGTGATCTTGTGCTCGCAATGTAAAGAAGAATGCGGTATCCAAGTGTCGCATGAAGAGGTCGAGCAGACATTTCACTTTGGCTCCCTACCACCAATCAAGTGGGCTTCGTCGTCGCGGAACTATCAACCTTCTAGTCTAAGAGAAAGGGAGAAGACGGAGTCACCACCATCCCCCAGAGACTCCAACTTATTCATGAAGTTGAAAGCAGCCGCAGGCGGTCCGAAACAAGAGAAAACCAGGAGTGACTGCAAGAATATTCTGACCAAACCCTACATACCACCTGCTTCAGCTAACCCTATCAAGGAGGGCAAATGGTACACCAGGGAAAAGGGCAAGGCGGTGGAGATTAGCTCGTCCAGAAAAAGGAAGCTACAGCGCAGGTTTGGCGAAGCCAAGCGTACTCTAGAGGCTCTAGATCAGGGCCTGATCAAGCCGTCACAACTGGTCAAGTCGCCCGAGCAATACCAGAAAGAGATGGAGGCGCTGGCTGCTAAACCGTGGAGACCTCTACGTAGTTTTAACAAACAAACAGATTCACTAACAGGGGCCTCAAAGCCCAGTGTGTTTTGCAGGATTACTGAGGAACGATCACCTCCTCTTGCACGAATGGAGAACTCGCCAACGCGGCGGCCACATGTCAAGCGCAGGCTTTTCCGTGAGGAGCCAGTGGTCAAAGCTTCGGTCTTTGACAGACTGGGGGCCAAACATAATCTTCATCAGCTCGCATCATTTCTCTATATTCATCCGGCCTTTTCTTTGTGGCCTATGATTCATGTCTCTGCTTCCCCGATGAACATTGGGGGGCAACTTCATAACTATTTAAGCCTTATTTGAGGCCAGATGTATGTAATAGCCTATACATGAGGCTTCATTATTGTATTCATTATCCAAAGTTCAAATTTGAACACATTTTAAGTCTTCTAGTTTATCCTTGGCAAAGTGTGTTAAGAAGAAGTATAAGAGCCTATACAAGAGGCTTTGTTTTTAGACTAACAAATTTTTGCAGATTTCTGCCCAAAGCAAGGGTTTCATTCATAAAGTGGCTTTGCGGCCAGAAGCATACAACAAAACAGATCAACACAATTACACATGCAACTACAAGGCCAAAAGCGGCTCTGAAAGGAACATAAAGTTTAAAAGTGACTGGATCTGGTTGCGGGGAGAAGGATCTGGGCGCTACCGCTGGCATTCTTCCTCTCTTCACTCAGATCCTCCTCCGATCTAAGTCGCCACTGCTGTCATCGGTACCGGAGGAAGAGGGAAGGGAATAATCCATCATACTCCTTCCTTGGGCCTTTCCTCCTGGCAGGAGTTGGGGTCCAGAGCGAGAGCGACTCACAACCACATCTACCTCCTGGGGAAAAACAGAAGACTCGTAGCCGGGCCCCTGAGGTAGACCGCGGAAGAAGAACAGTCGACCTCAAAGTGGCCTTCCGCCCTTCTTCCCTATGCCCCTAGCAGGCAGTCTGAAGAGTCGGACTCCTCAGAATCTGGTTCTGCCGCGTTAGGAGCGCGACATGTTCTTCAGTTTAACTGAGACTGGCAAGTTCATCCAGATTTTCAGAAACCAAAGACATGCCGCCGGACCTGAGATTAGGCCATGAGGCCTACCCAGGTCTTGAGATTAAGCCATGAAGCCTATGAATTTGTGGCTAAGGGTGAAATCATGGAGGGAAGATTTTAGAAACTGAAGAAATAGCAGCAGGGCTCGCGAGTTTATCTTTGGGGAAGACATGATGGTTTGGTTACTTATGTTCTCTGAGTACCGACATTTATAGTGCCAATCCTATGCCGCGCGATAGGCCGTTGAGGTACTTTCAACGCCATCAATAAGAGAATCAATGGAGTTAAATGCTACAATCTCGAAAATGGAAGATATTGAAAGCGCGTGGGAAGCGGGGCAGTCTCCAAGGAGATAACCGCCCAAATTGGGGTTATCTTTTCAACGGTCTTGCCTATCGTTAATTACTGGAGTTTAAATGATATTTGGGCCAAGCAAAGTGGACTAAATATTAAATATTAATTTTAATGTCGTTCATACAAAGCAAAATGAGCCTGAAGTAAGAGGCCTAAAGTTTTCGACCCGCATGGGTCAAGCAAAGTAAATGTTCATCCAGACAGAAACTAGCGTCGGCAGCAGCTCGCTCCGCTTGCCGGACTGCTTCACGTGCTTGAGCTAAGTTCTGAGACATCGCTTCGAAGGCTGTTAGGGGTTGCTCTAGCTGAGGTTCCTCTTGCTCAAGTTGGGCCGTCACTACAACTAATTGGGCCTTTGCTTCGATCAATTGGGCCTGAAGCTCTTGAATGTGGGTCCGAATGTGCTTCTGCGAGATCCGCAGGTCCCTGACGAGAATAGCCCTATCGCCTAAAGAGTCACGAGATGCTTCTGCCTGTTGTACAAGGCCGCGATAGTGAGCCTGCACCTGCCTAGCTTGCGCAGTCGCGGTCGTTCTTTCATTAATCCGCGCAGGGAGATTTTGTAATAGCTCGTATATCTCGATAAACTCAGCCTCAGTGATAGTTCGTTCGCGGCGAAGCACCATCAAATATTCTTGAGCTCTAGCAGGCGCGCCCGGCAATAAAATGTCAGGACCCAGAAGTCGCTGCAGCCCATCCCTCACTTCATCTATAACTCCTGGATGAGCCACTTCAAGTTTGCGAACCAGCCTTTCCAGCCTGTTAGGAGGCTCGGGCGGGGGAACATTAGCGATAGCGTTAGTATCAACAACGGCCGCGGCAGGGGCTTCTTGAGGCTCGGCGATGGGGGCCGCGTCTGGTTCCGGTTCCGCATTTGTCCCAGCTCCTACTTCAAGAACGTGGGGGGGGGAGGCTCTTGGCCACCATGTCTCCACCAACGGGCTCAATGGGATCAGCGACAGCGATTTCCTCAACAGGAACAGTACTCTGCAATTGAAAAAGGAGTATCAGATACACAGAGATAATCACAAACTGAGGCATCGATTTTGGAACGGGGGTACCTCTGTGACCGGAAGCTCGTCTGGAATTGCTATCGGTGCAGGCTCACCAACGGCCTCGCCTGGATTGGGATCAAGCGATACCTGCGCTAAAGGTTGTGCAGCGATTGGCTCCTCAGGCGGTGCATCCGGAAGGGCTGTGCTTTCTTCTAGCTCGGGCGAACTATCCTCTATGATCTGCACAGGAATCGAGGCCGAATGTCCATCGCCGGCGGTGCTGGCAGGAGGTGGAAGGTTTTCAGGGTCCGTGGGCGCTGGCGCTTGTGAAGCAGATGTTCCTTGACTAGCAGCTGAAGAGCCTTCCCCAGCATATCCAAAGGACCGGCGACGGACCTGCGAGTGAAAAGGTTAGTGGAATGTAGGCGAGAGCATAGATAATTTCTAGTGTGAATTCCCTGTTTCTTACCAATCGATCAGTGGGGGGTTCATCTTCTGCCCATGGGTCAGTGCGAGGGTCCGAGCGACTACGTTTGCGAGCCAGAGCAGCTGCGACCTGTCAAAATCGAGAAGTTAAAACTTAACCCGTAGAGATATGATCCTAAAGATAGAGGATTCTTACGGTTTGTGGATTGTCGTCATCAGAAGAAGAATCTTCAGCTTTGAGCTCGGCGAGCACCGCTTTTTGTTTGCCAGATTGGCCGGCAGCAGGGGAAGTGTTGTTTGCGCGGCGCACTCCCCTGATATAGAGAAGGATGAGTAAAGGGGAAGCAGCGAAGAAACTAGCAGAGAATAGAGTTACGATACTTACCTCTGGAGGGGGTTCGCGAATCACGATGCCAGCCTGGGCTGGGCGAGGGGCTCGCACCGGTCGTACCAACTGAAGAGGCTGGGGTCTCGCAGCATCTTCAAAGAAGCGAGCAAGCATCTCAATATCGGCAGGATAGGGGTTCCTCAGCTCTCCGAAGAGGGTTGCAAAGAGTTCGTCGTCCGGCTAAGTCCAGCAATTGACGGAGACTTCTGCCCACCAAGTCTCGTATCCTTCTTCGGTTCCGTCCACGGCGTCGATGGTCTGAGCCCAATCAGGAAGATCAACTAGCGCAAGCATGCTCTGTACCGGCAGGGGCCCGGAAGGGGGCCCAAATCTGCGCTAAGAGGTGTTGTAGTTCCAGGCATCGTATAGGGGGAATGGTACCAATTGGACAAGACCGAACTGGCGGGCAAAGTGGTTGGGGGCATAAATCTCGTAGCTGAGTTCTTTGGCGGCGATCCTGATGTCTGAGCAGGAGATAGCGCGGCGAAAAGCCAGGCGAGTGCGGTCGGTGTAGCGAGGGTCGCCAGGAAGGAAACCATATTCAAGCGAAGATGGGAATCTTCTGCCCAGGATCATGTCACAGTATGGCATCTCATCCAGGAGGTACAGATAAGAAAAACACTCAGAGTAAGGGGGAGATGAGTACTTTGCCTCGCGGCTAAACCATCGACCTAAGAGTTGATCGGCTGGTGGAAGTAGCGGGATGTCATCGCGGCGGAAGAATGGAAAGTAAGTCTGGATCCAGAAGTCCAAAATCCAGAAGGGGCTGGACATGTTGATCTCGAATGGATGCATCGTCGCTTGGTATAACATGCGGTAGAGGGCTCCTAGTACCGGTTGTCCGAGCCCGACGCTGCGACCATTGTAGAGGGCCGTCGCTAAGGAGATCCAAGTGCCAGTGGGCTTACAGGAAGAGGTGCAGAATATGAACTTACAGAGCCAATATTCAAGAAAAGCAATTCCGCCGGTTGCATTGTGTTCCCGACTGTAATATGCCAACCACCGCGGGTAGGAGCCACTGTGGGCGCTGCGGCCGTGCTGGGCTATGGTTGAGGTGAAGTTGACAGAATCAAATTGACCATGCACATAAGGTTCGCCATCGATAGGCAGGCCAGTGATGGCGAGGATATCCAACAGGGTGATGCTCATTTGACCAAATCTGAAGTCAAATGTGTTGGTGGCGGTATTCCAGAAACAAAGGAAAGCAGCGAGCGGCGAGCGGTTACCACTGCAAGGAAGATGGAAACACAGGTCGACAGTATGTGTGATACCTGCCGCGTTCCAGCGAGCCAGATCCCGTGCCGGCGTCTCGCGATACCAGGAAGTCTCCGATACACTAATGGAGGATGGCCAATTCCCTATTTTGGCTCGATGGTTTTGGGCACCCCAGCCACTAAAATCTCCGGGAGTCCTTCGGA
The DNA here is from genome assembly GCA_024704745.1 of Rosa lucieae. Taxonomy (NCBI): domain Eukaryota; kingdom Viridiplantae; phylum Streptophyta; class Magnoliopsida; order Rosales; family Rosaceae; genus Rosa; species Rosa lucieae. The sequence goes on along the minus strand of CM045493.1, from coordinate 19,828,553 downwards.
GGACTGGAATGGGCCGACGGACGGGTAGGCCGTATAGAGCGATAGCGTCGTCTGGGATAACCCCTTGCGGCGCTGGACCCAGTCCGGTTTGATGGTCGGAAAAGCGAAGGAGCAGGGGTCGATGAATAGAGGTTTGAAGGCGAATGCGAACGCCGATGTTGGTGCCCCAAGTTTGAGCAGCCTTTTCGTTTAACTCTTCCTCCTGATCGATGATAATTTTCTTTGGGGGAGCCATTTCTGGGTGTTTGCAAAGGAGATATTGGGAGAAATGGGTTTTTCTGGGTTTAAGATACTGGAAGGGTTTCTGATGTGACAGGTCTTGCGGCTGTGGGTTTAAATAAAAGATTTTGTGAGGGAAACGATGCGACAGGAAGCGTTTAGTAGACGAAAGGGCACAGCCTTCATTAATGGCATCGTTTCAAGCGACCAGCGCGTCATTCTAGCCCCCTTCAATCAGTTACATCTTTGCGGGCCTGATTTCGGGGCCTGGGGGGTAATGTTTGAGCCCAAAAGTATTTTTGGCAAGATCCTTTGGTGGGTTTAAGCCAGTGGACCGATACCTGCGGCCCAAAAATAAAACTACTCGGGTCTGGGTTATAGCTTCGCCCATTCCGTGATTCATAAGGAGACGAAACCTTCATGGGTTTGAGTAGTAGAGATGAAATAGGAAACAACAATTAAGAATCCTTCCAAGGCAAAGATCAGTCGAAACCCTAGGGTATAAGTACAGGGTTAAGCGGCGAGATCATGGACCTCTCTCTAATCAGTCAATCCCAGCGATTACAAAGCCTCCCCGGAGCAAACCTTCAACCTCGTTGAAACCCGGTGACCGCCCGCCAGTCCTAGTCTCCTCGCAAGCCGACTGCCAGTACTACTGCCACCGGTTTGGCTACAACATACATCCATTAGTTTGGCTACAACATACTGAGGTACGTACGCTTGAAACAATTGACATACAGATGTAGTAAATATGAACATTTGATTTGGAAGACTAATGCTGTTGTTGTAAGATTTAAAGCAGACAGTAATTAGTTTCTCAGAAAAGCGAGAAAGCACTCTTCTGTAACTGGACTCCGACCTGGGCCAATTTGGCATATAGGGCCCGTTAGAACGAGTCAGGTCAATCAGCCCACTACTAAGTTACATGGCCCATGTTGTTGGCGGCCTATGAGAGAAGAGCCACGCGTTGAAAATAACAATGTCCCTCCATTTGAGACAGATTGACAAATTATGCCACTATACTGATGATGCGATTTTTTATTTTTTTTTTGAAATAAAAGTTGAATTCATTAGATCAACAACAAATAGGCTGAAGTCTACCAAAATTTACATAAGAAATCAGGCAAGAAAATCTGGAGTAACCTACCTAAGTTAAAGCAAACCTTTAAAGATCACTGGGTTGCTTACATTTAAGCGAGCCTATACAAGAGTGAAAAAACCTCGCCTCCTACGGAAAGAAATCATTCAACTAGCCCTCACTTTCCAAGCACGCAATTGTGGTACAAGCAAGAGACTAGAAAAGTCATAGAAGACTCATAGAAGTTAATCCAACCTGACACAGGCTCAAACCCTAATACATTAGGGCCCCAATTGCCTTGAACCGAGCCCAAGCCCGTAGGCCCAAGCCCAAGTCCAGTCTTGTCTAGCAGAAATAAAATCAAACAGGTCCATCAGCCCAAGATTGAGCCTAGGCCCCTGCCCCATCAGCCCAAGAGTGATCCCAGGCCCAAAGACCCAGGCCCAACCCCAAGCAAACAGAGGAGGAGCCTCTCTACACCGTTGCTCCTTCGCCGCCGTCACAGTCATGTCCTCCAGCGGCAAACCCTTGGACCACCACCTCGGAAGTGCACCAACTCGCCTGACCCGCCATCTTGCCTCGATTAGACCAACCGCTTCCTCCACCAGTGACCCCGATCGAGCCTGACGCTGCACCAAAGCCTAAAGCCTCCCTTGTAACGAACAACTCTCTTGCGTCGCCAACCGGAACCCTGTCCTCCCAGCCTCTGTATTCTGGTACAACCCCGTAGCCCATATCAGATACTCTGATCAACGCAAATACCAATCAGAGATCGAAAGGAATCCCTGATCAAATCAACTGCCATCCTCTAAACGAAACTTTTTCCCTATCCAGACTCATTGGTCAACTGTGTTGCCACAGCCCACGACGAGAATCCTCGCGGTTGGTTGATCGGATAGCAAACGGAGAAGCCTACCGCCGCTGCCCGTTTCTAAACCCTAAGGTTGCTTGATGACGCGATTGATTGTTGCATGGATCTGATTAAATGTACTTAGCAAATATCTGTCGAACAATATTTTGTTATGGTGGGTGCTTAATTTTTCCAATGGTGGTGAAAGGTTTTTTTTTTTTCAATTGAAATAGGGATATAGTTGAAAAATAATAAAAATGTGTCTAATATTTAGTACAGTAAGATATTTTCTATGTAAATTTGGCAAAACCTTATGGCATTATTCATTAACATAGGGTCGTTGGCTCTAGCATACTCCAAGCCAATTAATCCAGCTCGAATTTGGGTGAACTCATAAATAGTAGTAGCATCCTTTGTACAATTGGTAATCCTCATTCCAGCTTTCGGATGGCTTGCCTTCATTTTCTGGTGCATCTTTTTTCTGTAACCGTTGTGGACTTGTGAGTTGTGAGCCTGTGATTATCTCGACATATCCGGAGAGCCGGAGTTCATGGAGAGGATGGAGGCCAGTTATTTCGACAAGGCGGCGGAGAAGGGCTCGTTGGTCATTTCAGCTTGTGGGTTCGATTGTTCATGCGGAGTTTGGGTTGATGTTTAACTCGAGGTAGTGGGTGGGGGCGGCGGTGCCAAATAGGGTGGAGGCTTATCTGAGCTTGGAGTCTGAGAAGAGAATTGTTTTGAACTTCGGGACGTTTGAGTAGGCGGTGTTAGGTGTGGCTAATGAGGATATGTTGATGGAGCTCCGGTGGTCCAGACCTAAAAAGCCGAGGCCGAAGGTAATGAGTTTAAGTAAATTACCAGACTTTTTGGATTTGTTGATTGCTTGATTGGTTTGGTTATTTAAAGTTGTAAAGTTTGCTGCTATGTTTTGTTTTTGGAATAGTAATGTAGGGGAGAACAGAAATGAAATTTTATACTAGCTCAATCACGTTATACTAGTCAAAATTTAGGTGTTGTTAACTTGTTATGGTTAATTAGAAACAATGACAATTGAAGCTTGTGTTTCTTTATTTTTTGTTCTATCTTCCTTTAAGATTCTTACTCCAGTAATCCATGGTTTGCTTATTTATAGTGTAGTACTTTACTTCTATTTTACATTGTAATTTTAGTCTTTTGTTGTTACTAGCCAATAAAAATTTAAGCTCGCTTATTATTATTTTTTTTTTTATTGTAAGTTTCTTTGAATTTCAAGCTTTCTCAAAAGCTAGCAGTGCAATGGTATCCAAGACAAATGTCATTTTATTACTCAGCTAGCCAGAGACGGTTTACTCATTCATTTTGTAGTTCTATATGCTGCATGCTATAGGGGCTTCATTGTTTATAGACTAATACCTTGCAGTTCTCCTTCACTTGTTTGCAGCTATAGACACTGAGAAATGTAGCGTTTTTTGGTTTGAGCAGAAAGGAAGATTAGTATCTTAATGGGCAGGGAAGTTCAATAGGTTAATCTTTATTTACTTTTCTGTTTGTACTTTGTAGATTCCTGGTCCTCCTCCTTCTAAAGGACCAACTATTGAACACCAAAAAAAGATTGGCCTTTGGGCTGTGAAGCTACCTTCAGCAGATGCTACCGTTGTACGAAGAACACTTGGAGCTCTGACTGAAAATCTCAGCGGTCTTCACTCTTACAGGGAGAAATGAGAGTGATGAACACGTTAAGAAAAGAGAAGCCTTCTGGTCAACACTCAACAGTGAAGCCAGCTCATTTCGGGGTGAAGATAGGCACCAAGTCACTGTTGGGCATTTTTAGGATAATGACAATTGGAATCTTTATTGGGCTCTTGGGTCAGCTTTCCTTTGAGAGGTGGCTTCTCTTAAAGTATCCCTCATTTTTCAGTGTTGGATGGTTCAGGAAGCAGGGTCCCTCTGATGATGAGGTGGGAAGTGCTTCTTTTAAGATATGGTTTGTTGGACGTGGTTTCAGCGACAAGAGTCTTGCTTCTCAAGGAAATTGATGTGGGACGAGAATGAGTTTGGTTTAGCCGGAAAATTAGAAAAATAAAGAAGCGGTGTGTAATTTAGAAGAGTGATTGGAAAATAGGTAATTCACGCATAATGAGGTTACTAGTGCTGCAATATCCAGGAAAATTTGGTTTTGGACTTTTCGGGTTTCTCGTGCGAAAAGTCAGGTTTTGATTGTGAATCATATTTGATCAACTTTTGACCAGAATATCCGTTTGAGACACATGATACCTTTCCAGAATGGAAACGACGAGATCTTCAAGACTCACAAAAGTGAGCCCTATAAGATTTAGGCCAAAATGCATCATCTTAATTATCCGATTCGTGATTTAATATATTTTTAGGCTAGTCTTAAATTTGTTTTAGGATTCTTTTTATTTTTGGGTTCTTAGTTTCCTTTTCAATTTGGATACTTTAGGATTTCTTATTAGATTATGATTTTAGGTTTTTGATGCCTATATAAGCACCATCATGCTTTGTATCATGATCAGTTTATCATATCAAAATTAATAAAATTAGAGATTTTTCTCTCTTTCTCTGGTGGATTCCAGAACTATGTCTTTTAGGATTTATCGCTTGTAAACTCAAGTTACATCCGACTGCGTATAAAATTAGAGATTTTTCTCTCATTCTCTGGTGGATTCCATAACTATATGTCTTTTAAGGTTTATCGCTTGTAAACCCAGGTTACTTCCGACTGCGTCAAAAACACAAACCTGATACTGAAATAGTAACAAGAGTTATGGGACCTCAAATTGGCTACATAACAACCCCGATAATTCTACTTCAATGTGCACTTATTATTCTGAGCCAACGCGACAATCTTCCAAAGGGAGGAGTTCTCCCACCTGGGATTGTATTTGGCCCAACTAATTTCCTAGAAAGGGTACAAGAAAATGGAGTTACTTTTGATATTATTTCAAAGAATGCTATTTCTCATTAACAGGTACATACTTTCTGAGAAAATAAATCTATAGTTGGAAGTACCTATGAAACAATAACTTATAATAAAAGAGTAGTTATTTTACTTTCTTATTACAGTTTGCTTTCCTGATAAGAGTGCTTAAAAACTTGATGAGATTGCAGTTCAATCTACATTTGATTGCTTTTTTGTTTCTATTCTGATCTTAGTACTAGAGTCCATCTGTAACTGAAGATGGGTTTAGAAAAGGAAGGTTTACTCGAAACTCTTTCCATGTCTCAATGAGAGCAGCGAGTCTCTTTTTATGTTACAAGGGATTCATATGTTATTTTTTAAAGGTAAAAGTACAATAATCTTATAGGGCTATCTGGGGCACTCGATTGGTGTTGATACAAACAAAATCAGTCCCAAGCCCCAACTCGTGTTGCTCTGCATCTTCTCTTTAGATCTCTTTTATGTTTATTACTGGAGTGTACTCTTCTATTTATTGTTTCTTAATTTCTAGTATTATCCAATATGCTCTTTTGGCTGTGAAAGCTATGAAGTAAACTTGAAGAACTGAGAGAAAAAGAGAGAGAACAAATAGAAACCCCTGAATATTGTGTATGAGTAACCGACTTAATTACAAAGCAATTAGAGTTGAGGTATTTATAGTAAACCTAAGTATGCCTAATTAACAGAATTACTACAAGACCAATTATCATGTAAACACGTGTCAGGATAAGCTGACGCACATGCACAAACTATGAATGTAAAAGTAAAGCCTATTTTTACAACATAGCCTAATACCCCTCCTCAGCTTGATGGGGAGGGAAGTCATCAAGCTGGACCAACTGAGACGAAGAAGTAGAAGGATGAACTGTCACAACAGAACAATGGAGAGGGCCCAACATTAAGCTGCCGCATAGATAAACATGTTGAGGAGAACAAAGGCCTTTGGTAAACAGGTCTGCAAGTTGTTCATGACTGGAAACAAACTCCAATTGGATGGAACCGTCCTTAACTTTATCTCTGGTAAAATGAACATCCACCTCAATATGTTTCAACTTGGAATATTATCACAATGCAAGAGCCAAAGCAGAAATATTATCACAATGCAATGTAGGAATAGAAACGAGATCAACATGCATATCTTGAAGAAGATGCTTGAGCCATTGCAACTTAGATGTGGAATCGGCCATGCTTCGATATTCTGCCTCAGTGGAAGAGCGAGACACAGCGATTTGCTTCTTACTACACCAAGAAATAGGTGAACCATTGAGGAGAATTATGAACCCTGTAGTGGACTTCCGGTCCTGCCCAATCTGCATCACAGTAAGCCTGTAGAGAAAAATGATTGATGGAAGCAGCAGAAACACCCCTCCTGAAAGTGATGCCATAATCAAGAGTACCCTTAACATATTTAAGAATGTGTTTAGCAGCTGCAAGATGATGATCAGTGGGACAATGAAGAAATTAACACACGGAATTAACACTATAAGCAATATCGGGCCTGGTGAAGGTAAGATATTGTAGACAGCCAACAAGGCTATGAAAAAGAGCAATGTCACCTGATGACAAAGGAGTCCCATGATCTTTAAACAATTTAACACCAGATTGGCAAGGAGTTGGATGAGAATGGCAGTCCTCCAAACCAGCTTTGTGAATAAGATCTTTGGCATACTTATATTGAGAGACAAACAGAACAGAAGGCAAGTATTATATCTCCAAATCAAGAAAGAAATGTAGGTCACCTAAATCCTTCATGTCAAACTCATGCTGGAGTGCAATCTTAATCTCAGTAATCAATGCTTCACTGTTGCTAGTAAGGATAATGTCGTCAACATAGAGCAACAAGTAAGCCTTAGATGAACCAGAAACAAGGACAAAAAGAGAAGGGTCGACATGAGAAGGAATAAAGCCAAGAGAAGGTAAGAAGGCAGTGAACCGTTCATTCCAAGCACGAGGAGCCTGTTTGAGGCCATACAAAGATTTTTGAAGCTTGCATACATGATTAGGATAAGTGGAATCAATAAAACTAGCAGGCTGTGTCATATATACTTCCTCATTTAAGATGCCATACAAGAAGGCATTTTCAACGTCAAGTTGATGTAATTTCCATCCACAGGCCGCAAATAAACCAAGGATTAATCGAACTGTTGTATGTCTAACAACAGGAGAAAACATTTCATGATAATCAATACCATATTCCTGACTGAAACCTCATGCAACTAACCGAGCTTTATGCCGGGCCACCGATCCATCAGCATTTCTTTTGAGCTTAAAAATCCATTTGCAAGATACAAGATTTTTGTCAGGTGGAAGAGGGACCAAAGTCCAAGTATTCTGATGCATCAAAGCATCATATTCCTCTTGCATAGTAGCTTTCCAAGTAGGAATTTTAAGAGCTGTTTTGTAAGTGTAGGGTGCAATGGCAGCAGGGTCTGTACAAGAAGATAGAGTGGAGAGAATAGCCTTCTTGAAAATGCCTCTCTTAGCCCTAGTAAGCATGTTGTGAGCACTAGTTGTAACTTGAGTAAGACCGTCAATTGGATGGAGAATATTACAGTCGGAAATGTGACTTGATGTTCTTGTTGTTGGAGAGCATTCAAGAATCACAGAGATGCCTATACCAGGCTGAGAGCTAACATTGACAGATCCGTTATCTTCATTAAAATGAATAAGAGTATGGTAATCTGGTGCAAACATATTAGAAGAAGGACTAGGAGACCAGGAAGGAGTTTGAGATGCAACATTAGGCAAAGAAACAGATGAGTCATCAGTAGAAAAGTCATTAATTGGAGAGAGAGAGAGAGAGAGAGACCATCAGTAGCAGCATTGATGTGTGTAGTACTAGGGGAAGAAGAAGGTAACTGACCTGCATATGGTGTTGTCGTTGTTGTGTGTTGGACAAGTGCTGAGAGTTGTGCATGGGACTGAGTATTTGATAAACAAGGTTGAAACGAAGTTGCTGCAGATTGAGGCACAGCCAATTTTGTCGAGGCATATGGGAAGTTGAACTCATCAAAGAAGACATGTCTTGATATAATGTATTTTCTCATGCATTTGCAGATTGTAACAAATACATCCTTTGTAACCAGCAGCAAAGCCAATGAAAACACACTTGGTTGTCTTAGGTTGAAGTTTATCAGTTCTATATGGAGTCATAAGAGGGTAACATGCACACCCAAACACTCGTAAAATTTCCACATATGGGATTTGATGGTATAACTTCTCAAAAGGTGAAAACATTTGCAATGTTGGAGTTGGCATTCTATTTATGAGATACGTTGCAAATGCACAAGCCTGATACCAAAATGGGGATGGAAGAGAGGCAGCTTGCAATAGAATGACTGAAGTTTCTTGGAGATGCCTGTTCTTTCGTTCAGAAATTCCATTCTGCTCGGGTGTGTAAGGACAAGACCTTTGATGAACAATACCATGTGTATGCAAGAAAGACTGAAAAGCATTTCCAATGTATTCCCCTCCTCCATCACTACGCAAGGTCTTGATTGTAGTAGAAAATTGATTTTTTACAATGGCATAAAGTGTTTTAAAGTATGAGAGGACCTCATTTTTATTTTTCATGGGAAACATCCATCTATAACGAGTACAATCGTCAATGAAAATTACAAAATATTTGAACCCATCTATGGAAAGATAAGGGGCTGGTCCCCAAACATCTGAATGCACAGTGTGTCACTCCTAGTAGAAGAGGTTGGAAAAGGCAACTTGTGAAACTTTCCAAGAATACAAGCTTCACAAACCGATGTCTCAACTGAGGTCTCACAAGAGAGATTACACTTATTTAACATAGCTTGAACAATTTCATTAGAAGGGTGCTCAAACCTCTGATGCCAAAGACCATGCTTGATACCTTTTACAATAAATGCTAACTTTGCAGAAGAACCTACCAAACCAGGAGAGGATGCAGAACCAAGCTTGAGAGGCAAGTCAAAAGGAATGGGAAACAACCCTTGTCTACTCAGTCCCTGATATAGAACTCTTCCCAGCACCTTGTCCTATATAACACACATAAACTCATCAAACCAAACTGAACAATTATTTTGTTTACATAGCTGATAAATGGAAAGAAGATGTGCAGCAAGTTCAGGAATAAGTAAGACATTGTCGAGTTTAAGCAGCCCAAGAATAGCATTGCCAATGTGAGTGATACCCAAATGTTTACCATTACCAACTTGAACCGTGTCTGAGGCAGAATAGGGAGCAACATTGTGTAAGAGCTGCACTTCACTTGTCATATGGTTTGTGGCACTCGAATCTGCAAGCCAAAATTGTGGGGATGATGTAGATGCAAACATGGCTGCATTGGTGGTGGGAACATGCTGCTGCTGATTTGGAAAACTGATAATATGATAACACCTATCTGCGATGTGATTCTTTCTTTTGCAATATTGACATTCAACACCTGCAACACTTTGGGAGAAACCTGGATTGACTTGAGAAAGATTTGGATATTGATTGAGGGTACGGCAGGTTCTTGCACCATGACCAACTCGCCCACACAATTGACAAGAAAGTGCATTTCCAGTTGTGTCTATAGTGTTAGGAAAAACTCCACCAGCATACTCATTATTAAGAAATTGTTGACCACCAGTGAGGACCCTACCAGCATTGTTTTGAAAACCTGAATCATTTCTTCCACCATTAAACCGGCCACTACCTCGACCAGCAAAGAATCCAACTGCTCCAAAGTTGGGATCAAAAGATCCATAAGAGACTGGAAATGGAGAAAATCCATAAGGAATTGCAGGGATGGTAACATAAGCTACCTGAGAAGAAACAGGAGAGACTGGTCTAGCTTGAGCTTGAGGCAAAGGGTTGAAACCAGGTGGAATAGTTGGTGAGAAGTGTTGAGGAGTAACAGGACCAGCTTGAGATGAAATGGGAGTTGTGGGAGGAGTTGGAGTATGGGAAGAACTCTGAGCAACCATTGCAGTGAATGATAAAGGTTGAGACTGAGTTTCATTCTCAATATCGATTTCGACAGCCTTAAGAAGTATCTTTAACTCTCCCATGGAACAACTCACAAATTGTGCCCTGATCACTGTTTTTATAGCTGCAAACTCAACTGGTAGCCCCCTCAAAACAGTGACTACAATGTCCTCATCATCCAGAAAAACACCAACAGTCTCCAAAGCATCCCTTGCAGCCTTAATCTTATCCAAATAGGTTTCAATGTTATCAGAACCCTTCTTTAGACCTTGAAGATTTGACTTAAGTTGGAGAATATTTTGCCTATTTGGAACGGCAAGCTTAAGCCTAAGGTTGGACCACATCTCCTGAGCGGATCTACTACTAATAGCATAAGACATAGCCACAGGGCTCAGCTCTGATCCTGAGTTTTCCATGCAATATAGTCACTAGAAACAGTCTCAAATCCATCATCAGAGACAGTATATTGAGGAGGACATGGATGAGAGCCATCCACAAATCCAAAAAGATTTTGGCCCCTTAGAAATGATTCAAGTCGAAACAACCATGTAGGATAGTTTGACTCATCTAAAAGTATATTAGGCAAGTAAACAGTAGTCTGAGTAATAGCCATGACGAGTAGTAACACAGATCTAGGTTTGCAATGCAAGAAATTGAAGAATCAAGCAAAACTAACACTAAGAAATTGAAGTATTAAGCAAGACGAAGCTTCGATGAAGAAGAACAACTGTAATAGCTCAACGAGAACCAGATCTAGGGTTTGAGAGCAAGAAATTAGGGATGGCAATGGGGGAGGTAGGGTAAGGGGATTAAATTATCATCCCCATACCCGACTTCATTCTCCATCCCCTTACCCTCCCCAATCTCCATAATAAGAACCTGGGGATTCCCCGTCCCCGTCCCCATTGGGGATTAGGTCCCCGTACCCGCCCCAATCCCCGTTAACAATATTACTAATTTATTAGATAAAAATTCATACAAATAATTATTGATTGTAAAATATGAAGTTAAAATCAAACATTCACATAAAATAAATTCTTTATTTCAATTAAATAAAAACAAATACAAGTCTCCCTTAAAAAAAGAACAATAAAAGTCTGCATTCGACAAAAAAATTCCACAATCAACTGCTTAGTGTAACCTAACAACTTACTCATTTACTCCAACAAGGTGAATTGAACAATATCAAAAATATATTGGCAAAATTTAAATATTGACAAAAGGATGAAGTTTACAAAATATATATATATATATATATATATTTATATTAGATAATTCTTATTAGATGGTATGGGGATGGGGATCAAATTTAAATATGGGCTTTCTGTGATGGCCAGTAAAAAGTAGTTACCTCAAAGTGTTTGTAAATGCTGTAAACCAAATAGAAAACCAACATCTAAGGTAAAATTAATTTCTTAATAGTAGAAAGATATGCATATGCAATGTCTTTGGAAGATATTTGTGTAGAAGTGATGCTATCTCTATTGTCTTACCCTTAATTAAAGCATTACTGTACTTGGGAATTGAGATAGCTAGTAGTTACCACCATACCAGCATTACTACAGAAGTTGCATTGCCTCTCCAACTTGTGGGCAAGTGCAAGCCTTAACCGCAAAGTTGGAAGTAAGCTGGAAAAGCATCGCTAGACTTCGATATGCTCACAGGCTGTGTATCCGCCACTGACGACTACAAAGTTGCTGTCGGTGCTGTTTTGATGGATAGATCCAACTCATCTGATGAGTTGGCTCTAGAGATTTTCTCGTCTAGAGCCAACTCTTGGAAAATGATGAAAACCCTTCGCTGCTTTAACCGCATTTTCCCTGGAACAAGGGGGGCTCTTTCAAATGAGGCACTCCATTGGGGCCAAGGAGCCCATTACATCATTGCTTTTGATTTAGCAAATGAAGAATTTCGGACAATTCCTTTACCTCTGTTTGATGAAGATAGGGACATCGATTTCTTAGTGATGTGGGGGCACCACAACACATGTGGGCAAAGGCCACACACATATTGCCACATAATTAAAAAATTGTGGATATAGACCTCATACCCACCTTTATATTCAATGTTGGTGTCTATATCCTCAACCGACAAACACAAAACATGGGTGCCTAATTATTTATTTTTTTTTTTTATTTAAACCAATTATTTAATATTTTTTTGGGTTTTCTTTTCTGTACGCCCTTATCTCTTTCTCTTCTTTCTCTCAGACTCTTATCTCTTTCTCTTCTTCTAGAAAAATAAACCATCTCTCTCTCTCTCTCTCTCTCTCTCTCTCTCTCTCTCTCTCTCTCTCGTCTTACTGCGTCTATTTCCATCGACCTTCCTCCGATTCTTCAATCACAAATTCCCTTATAAACCCAAAAAGCTCTCTCCAGATCTTCACAAAAATACTTGATACAATTTCAGATCCCGATCCACCGATAATGTCAACCACCGTCCCCCCGTCCTCCCGATCTCCACCACCTCTGTCGCCGCCGCCGGATCCATCGAGTCCCAGGCCTCCCAGCCTCGGATTACCACCCTGGCCTTCCGCGCCTTCATCAACCACATCACCGACACCGTCCGCAACGGCCTCTCCCAGCGCCTCCCCTGGGCCGAGCTTGCCGACCGCTCCGCCTTCGCCAAGCCCGAGTCCTTCTCTGACGCCACCCTCCGCATCCGCGTCAATTACCTCGCCGTCGTCGCCCTCATCGTCGCCGTCTCCCTCTTCACCCACCCCTTCTCCCTCGGCCTCCTCGCCGCCTGGCTCTTCCTCTACCTCTTCCGCCCCTCCGATTAGCCCCTCGTTATCTTCGGCCGGACTTTCTCTGACACCCAAACCCTAATGGGCCTCGTCGGACTCAGTGTCTTCGTCGTCTTCCGCACCTCCGTCGGGGTGTGTTAGTATGTATAACCTACCCTCTATTTTTGAATTAGGGATTGTGATTTCTTTATTTCTTATGCGATTGTGGTTTTTCTTTGCAGCAAGGGATTCAAGAAATTTCATACTGTGTTTGTAGAGAGCGAGGTTGCGAATCACCTCGGATGAAAGAAGTCATCGACCATCAAAACTCGTTCCTCGTGCTTCAACCAGAGACCATGGAGAAGCTCCAGCGACAACACAATCAGGTACCATTTTAGTGTTTGTTATTTTATTTTCTTTGATGGCTCTATTCGATATATATGCGGGAGAAAAATTGGATGATTTTTGTTGTCTATGGTTTTCTGGTTATGGCTTATTGATTGAATTTTGTATGGGTCTATGCCTATCATCTCTAATCCAAGATCCCCAATTTCATTTCAGCACTGAGTAGGAGGCTGAAACCATGGCAGTGATTGAACCTAAGTTGATTTCATAAAGATTGTATGTTGTGAATTTGATTATGTCTAAGATACTTATTTGTGATATACAATTATGTTATACATGTTCTCATATGAGATTATTCCTAAGTATATGTATCTATATGTGTGTGTACATATACATATATACGATCTATAATTCATAAAGATTGTATTTTGTGAATTTGATTATGTCTGAAAAGTACAATTGTGAAGCCGGGTGATTACAACAACCCCGTGCTTAAGTGAATTACTGGTAAATGTGTTTTGATGTTATGATGACGTTAAGCTGTGGGCCCTAGTCCCTTCAGATAGTGCACTATTATACTCTTAGGAATGGTGCTTACTTTGAGTATACATACTTTGGTAGTGTCCTTGGTATGCTGCGGCTTACCCATGCTTTGGTATTATGGACCCTAGCATGTGGATTCCCGTGCTTTGGTATTATGGACCCTAGCACGTGGATTTATGATTTGTTACCAGTCAACCTGGCTTTCCCGTGTTTTGGTATTATGGACCCTAACATGTGGATTTATGATTTGTTACCAGTTAATCTGAAAATTCACTAAAAAGAGAAGTGTACTTATGTTATTTTGATCAAATATCTATCTATGATATATTTTGAATATGTGAAGGTGTTAGTAAAAAGAAAATCAAGCATGTGTTGCTTTAATGTTATTTCACATATTAATGTTACAATATTTGTTGGTTGTGATCAGTATTTTGAATATGTGAAGGTGTTAGTAAAAAGAGAATCGAGCATGCATTGCTTTAAGGTTATTTCACATACTAATGCTACAATATTTGTTGGTTTGATAAGAATATGTGACTATGTGATTTATTACCAAACCATTCACACGAATGAATATATTTGTATATATGTGTGTGTGTATTGTGTGTATATATATACATATTTAAGAATTCGTATGAACTTAAATGGTTCTTGGTACATTTTAACTTGGTTGTTCAGTTTTGATTTCTTATAAGACACATTAATATAAGAATGTAAGTTGTGTACTTACTGGGCTTGTGTTGCTCATGATGCTACACCTTCTTGTTTTCAGGTATTGACTAGATGCTTGGGGAAATGGGATGAACCTACTAGATAAAATAATATTTTTCTACTACTATTTCTAGTGAATACCTGTACTGATTCGAATTTTGCTTAACTTTGGTTATGTAAATATATTACCGATATTAGTTTTCTAATAAAAGTACTATTCAAACATGTATATAATTTCTTTTACTTCCTATTGATTTATTCAAGAAGAAAATTTTATTTGTTTTGACTCACGTCACAAATTCACGAGCCATATTTCAGTACAATATTGGCCTTGGATTTGGGGCGTGACAGAGAGAGAGAGAGAGAGAGAGAGAGAGAGAGATGAGAGTTTCTGGGTTGATGCCTTGACGGGTAGTAGAGGCAGAAAGGATTAATCAGATTTGCACATGGTGGTGTGGTGTCATCGAGAAGAAATAAGGGTAAAAGAGGAGAGATAGATGAGAGTTTCTGGGTTGATGCCTTGACGGGTAGCAGAGGCAGAAAGGATTAATCAGATTTGCACATGGTGGTATGGTGTTATCGAGCAGAAATAAGGGTAAAAGAGGAAGTTAGTATTTTAAGAAAATATCTCAAATTCTTATTATTGGAAACCACTGCCATGAGCTTGCTATACATACTCATTGAAGTTTTTTGTACTCGTTAGAATTTTGTTCTGTGGTTGTTCATTTTTTTCTGCCCCATAGCCAAAAAAAATTTGCGTCCGCCACTGAATTCCTAGTTCGAGGTTTTGGGTGGTTCACCCTCTATTTGTGGATCATTTACTTTGTTAGAGACATTGTAACCATGGAATCGTATAGGAGGGCACATCTGTATATGTGGAACGTAGTGAAAAAGCGGTTTAAAGGCCAAAAATAGAACGAGGCAGAGAATGTTGTGCCATTATAAGATGCAGGAGAACACTGTTATACAATTACAAGATGCAGGAGAAAAAAATGTAGACGAAAACAAAATGACGGAGCAGAGTGTTGCAGCACTACTACAAAAAGTTCATCAGACAACGGTGGATTTCTGTTGTCTGATGAAGAAGTCCACCGTTGTCTAAGTCAGTGTTGTGTGATTGAAAAATCACACAACGGTAATTCCACTGTTGCCTTATAGTAGTTTGCTAAACAGAATAACTATTTTTCCGTTGTGTGAATTCTGCGCAGCAGGTGCCTGCCATGGCATGTGCAGGGATGTGTCAAGCCATTCAGACAATAGAAGAATACGCCGTTGTCTGAGATTCATAACACGCAACATGTATAACTCATTCTTTGTTGTCTGAGATTCATAACACACTATAGATATAACTCATTCTTTATTGTCTGAAACTAATAACAGACAACAGATATAACTCATTTTTTGTTGTCTGATAATAATAAGAGACAACAAATATAACTCATTCTGTGTTGTCTGAGGTAAGTAACACACAACCAAAGTGAAATTATCTCCCTTGTTTGTTGATTGCTCAGATAACATAGATGATTTTATTTCTGTTGTGTGCTATGAATCTCACACAATAGAATTCTGTTTTCTTTTGTTGTTGGTTGTTAATTCACACAATAGCTATATTTGATTAGCTGTGGTGTGAGTATTGTAATCGAATTGGCTAACAGCCAATGACTGTTGTAGGAAAAGCCTTAATTTTCAACTCTTTATAGTCATACAACACATTGTTTTGTATTCTGTTGTATGAGATCAATGCCAGGTGAAATTGTACAAATCAATGCTAGAGATAATTATTATCAATGAACAATAATTTTATATTAATGCTAAAAGTAGCTTTGATACATCAAACAAACTCCAATCAATTCACCATATACAACTTTATAGGCATTTAAACATGTCATTGAACTATGCCTACCAATTTCATAATCTATACAAGATTGTGCTCAATCCTCACCCACAAGTAATGCTGCAATATGAGCAATCCAATTTCCATCCTGTGCTTGAGGATTCTGATGGACAAGTTCATTACCTTGTGCAACATTAGCTCTAGAATCATCTCCTACATGGAATCTTATGTCTGAATCCACAGCCAACTTAGATGCCAAGAACAGTTGCAGCAGCTGCCTTTGCTGTTGGGTCAGCATCAATGTAAACAACATTTCCATTCCTTCCATGCTTGTTAGTAGGAAGCTAAAAAGTAGCAAATAAGCTCAGTCGGCAAGGCTTGATGCCATGATGTATATAATGTGATATTAGAATCAAACTGCATGTTCCAAGTATGGAAATCTTGGGTAGCTAGTTTATTGACAAAAGCCCTGTGTACACAAGGGTATAACATTTTTTGTTGATATCATATAGGTTCAAACATAGCTAGGCTGTAAAAATCCACAATTATCACTTTTTCAGTAACATGCATGCTTCTGAGTGGTGTATAATTCTCTGTTAATCAAACTAAATGATATGCCAGATGACTGAATATCACAATCAATGTAAACTTAACATTTCACTACTCAAATGCCAGACTTTTAGTGAAAGACCACAACAGAATTTTGCACAATGATGGCATGATTTCCAATATGCTAAGGCAGTCACAACTTAAGGAGAGAGACAAACCTGATGTGTTACTTACCTCACCGCCAAAACTAAAACCATCTGCAATTCAAAAGCTTTAAACTCATATGTAATTGAAGCATAATGTATGATCAAGATCTACAATATTATATATATATATATATATATATAATTAAAAAGGAAATGCACATTGATTTGGGAATTTGCAGCAACGATATATATATATATATATATATATATAAATGTATGCACGCACCCAAGCTTCTCTAAATTCTAATAGAATAATGAAGTATAGGTGTAAACTGAATCATCAATTATATCAAGCTCATATATGCATCACGGAACCACTCAAGCATATCATGCTAGGCACAAAGTAGTGCACTTTTCACTTAAGGCAGATCTGCAATTAATGTGAATATGTCTAAGAGCCTGTTGTATATGCTACATCAAAAGATGATTAACTAGAATTGAACTTAGAGTTGCATGCCTAAGGGAAGCCAATTCATTAGCCTGGGATCGCGTCATCTCCTTTTCAATTTTCAAAGAATTCTCTGCCTTCTGCTTCTCATCCATCATAAGCTTAATGGACTTCTCGGTGAAGGGATGTAGATGCTTTCTGAAATTGATTAAGAAAGTCAAAGAAAGACGAAGCAAAATAGCATTGCAGACCCATTTTCCAAGGGTGCAGGCAAGAACAACTAAATTACCAAACAAAAGAACCAAACAGAACTGGTATTTACACCTTCTTTCCTTCCTTCTGAAGTTTAGAAGCTTGAAGATACAACTCACCTCTAACAGCATACTGAACCTTCTTCATGGATCATTCAGTGACTCAACCAATCCAATTCAGTAAAAAGTAGTATTTAGTGGACAGATAGGTTTTCAAAACAGCACACATCCAAACACAATCAAACCATCTTCAGATAATTTAAGTGATAAGGATATTGTATCTTACAATGAAAGACCAAAAGGTGTTGAGAATGCAGTTAATTATACATCCCTTTTTCTCACACGAAGAGAGCGCAATATTATGAAAATGTGAGTGAATGTTTACTTCAATAAGCAATAAGTAAATAGATGACAAGATGGTCATGTCATTTTTCAGTAATTAGCTAAACATTTGTATGATCCTGCTAACATAGTGCATTACGGCTATCAATCATCACAAAAGGATTACAAGAACTTGGAGAAAGTACATAATTGTAGCACATTTCCAAGTACATAATTGTACACCCACCCGAATAGGAGTATGATTTACTTACATAAATCAATGAAGTTAAAAGATGGGACTTACATAGTAAGCTGTCACTACAATAGCAGTCACATCTCCAACCAACCTGAGCTTCATGCTGAACCAACTAAATCAGTACATCTGTTTGGTTTGAAACCTGCACCCTATTCAATAATCCAAGTCAAGAAAACATCACCATCACCATCACCATCAATTATGAATTTTAAAGAACTTAAACCTAAAACTCATAATTAAATCCAAAAAGATAGAATTGCATACATACACTTTTTCAATAGCAGCACGAAGCTAACAGCTTTGAGGTGGTTGACTACTCCCCAAGCACAGCCACTACTCATCTAACATTGGAAACACACAACATGAACAAAAGGTGAGAACTCCATGTCAGCGTTTTTGATGTTTAAGCCACAAGACTGATCCAGAGTGAGCTTGAACATAAATCTTTCCATAAGGTTTTTGTCACTTATGTCCGTTTCAGTGAGATTACATGGAAAATGATAAGGGGGAAGAAGGAAAATACAAGAATAAGAAGGAGAAGAACATGCCAAATCATTTTTACAGGAATAAAAAAGTGCCTATAGGAGTATGACCGAATCTTTATTCAGTTTTTGTCATGACAATATGAAACTTTGTATTGTTCCCATCACAGGAATGAGATTGCAATTCATAAAAGTGAATTAGAAATCTATAGCAGGTCGCTTGCTACATAGGTAGTTCGTTGGCATATTCCTAATATGTATTCCACTTGTCTATAGCATGAATCCTTTCTGGGTTCCCTAAATAATGGAAGAAAGACACAAACCCAATACCGAAAATTTTCCCAGAAACCACAAACAAGAATTGGGCTTTGTGATTGAATGAGATTAAAACAAACCTGGAGGATAAATACCTTTGAGGAAAACAATTGATGCGATTGCCACCTCTAAGAACTCAACCAGAATCTGAATGGTTTCATCTGTGCAATAATCAATTTGAATTATAAACACAAGCTTAGCCTTTTACAAATTAGAGAATTACTTGTAAGAGCAAGAGGTGCAGAAACTAATCTCGATTGTGTTGCCGACGCCGATCGTGAGCCCCATTCTTTAGCCCTAACAGCCTTGGAGATCTCATCCTTGGCCAAATCAAAGTAGCCCTTAAGCTTGTAAGCCACGCGCTCATTGGTGACAGAAGTAGCTCCAGGCCCAGCTACGCCCTCCATGGTGGAAGAATTGGGAGTTCTAGGGTTTGGATAGTTGGGCCCGGAATGTTCCCGCCGTCCATATTGTCAACGCCACCTGCAGGAGCAGAAAAAGAATCAAAATCAGACCCAAAAAGCTCCGATCTCAATAGCCAGAGTAGGCTTCATTCCTACCGTCCTTTACCAGCGGCGCCTTGTTACTCCGCCCAAACTGGTGGAGCTTGGACGACCACCGGCATGGAATGAATCTGTTGCTGCACATCGAGGTCTTTGACGGCGATGACAAGAGGCTTAAGATCCCTCGGTCGCAGAGTCCAATATTTCTGGCCATTGTTAAACGCTTGCAGATGGCTAGAGAGAGAGACAGAGGTTCACGAAAGAGGGAGCGAGGACTGACAGAGAGAGAGGGTCGAGAGAGATGGTCGAGTGGCTAGCTAGGTTTTGTTTTCTTTGTTTTTTTCTTTTGGACACAATGTGGCATGGCAATTAAACCTAGCAAAAAATTCAATGGTACTCACACAACAGAAACTTCACCAAATTGGCTTATCAGTGCACTCCATAAAATCAAAATGTGGAAACATGGAGGGGAAACATGCCGCCTACAGAATTTTGGCTCAAAATATTGCCACCTATGTTCTTACATCACACAACAGAATAGCTTAAATCTATTGTCCAATTTTTGCAGCTTGCGCTAGGCCTATCTAGGGGAAGACATTCAAGCAAGCTTCCTTAAACTTTGATGCTTAGCTTTTCAATCACACAACGGAAATAGTAAAACCCGTTGTCCTAGTAGTGATAGGCTCATAAATGTACATGATTTTGTATTGATTTCTTCATGGTTTCTTAGCTAGTTTTCCATCTATTTGAGTCATTTACTTTTTTTTTATGTTTTGTAGGTGTTATGGAGCAAAGTAGAAGAAAGGAAGCTAAATCAGTAAATCTGCCTGTGCAGATCAGTCAACTTCAACATGAAACTGAGAGAAGCTCAGAATGAACTAGACAGTGAGCTTTATATCGTTGGAAAGCCTTGGATGTCTAGTTTCCAGAAATTCTAACGGTTCATTCATATCATTTTTCTACAAGAATTTATGGCCGATTTAGTACAGCAAGGTCGGGTAGTCCGAGAATCTGACACTTTGACGGAAATCCATGATTTGAGGCCCGAATTCCCTTTAGAAGCCCAACAACGAGTATTAACTCAATATCTCTGTTTATTAGAGATATATGACATATTTTTATGGGTGAAAATTATTAGGAATCTAGCTACTTGATTCCTAAAAGGAAAATAAGTGAAAATCTCCTAACCTAAGCAATAAAAGAGGGACATGATCAGTTTAGACAGGGGGAGAGGGCCGCACAAGAGAAAGAGAGAACGACATCTTCTGCCATCAACTAGCCGCCATCTCTTCCTTTTCCTTTCTTCTAGTTTTTGTTTTGTTCATGACTATGTCTAGCTAAATACTTTTGTAGCTAGGGGCGATTTCAAAGCCCCAGACATGTTCAATTCATATTGATGACAATTCAGTTTTTGGTTTTCTATATTATTAATTGAGTGTTTGTTTCACCGTGTCTACAATATGAATCTTTGCTTGTTTGTTTAGGTGCGCAACTAAATGAATAGGTTGGGGTTCTAATGCTAGGAGTAACACTAGATTCGTATATGTCGTGTGTTGGTTCCAATTGAGTGGCAAAATGTTTTCTTGAATTACATGTGACTCAAACCCTAGGTTTAGAAAGACTACAATGTACTTGTGACCCTAGATTTATCCAAACCCTTTTATTGCTTAATGATTTTGATATGTTAAACTTAGCGAGCTTGTGTCTAGGTTGCATAATCGGAAATAGATTAAGTGGTGAGCTTGTATTCACTTAACGAGGAACTAAGAAAGGGTAATGGGTTAATTCAAGCTTGTGAGTTAACTTCGGGTAAATTCAATTGAGAATTAAGATTCCATAACCGAGTTTTGATATGATTGAGTGTGTTTGGTGGTGGAGAATGAGTCCTTAGCTTTGTTTCTATCAATAGTTTTAAAGTTATAAAATCTGTTTCTGCTTCTTTATCTTACTGTGTTCAGTTTTACGTGAATTATTTCATATATCAAATCAACTTCAATTGTTCTAAAATTTTGTATGCGTATTATTCAATGTGTCTTTAGTGTCCTGTAAAATTTATAGAAAATTACATCGAGTCTAGGTTAGTTAATTAATTTATTTTTGTTAACTGTTCATTAGCATGGTTTAGAGTAGTTTGTGACATTTGATTAGCAGTTTAGGAACAATCTTCAGTGGGTAATGACCCTTGCTTGATCACTATATTACTAACGATGATATTCGAGTGCAAGGTTTAAGTTGTGCATCTTTTAGACGTATCAATTTTTGGCGCCTTGTCACCGGGGATTGTTTTCCTTGATTACTAATCTGTTTTGTGTTTGTGTTTTTTTTTTTTTATTTTGTAATATACTAACTTAGTTTTTGTTTTGTTTTGTTTGCGGACTGCAATACCAAGGCTATTTCAAGCAAGCTAGTATAATGTGGGAGGATCCCAATTCAAGCATTTACAACAATGGTTGGACTAATGCTAACTCTTCATGGAATAATCCGAAAGCGTTCAACTCATGGCAGCCTTATCAAGTCCCCATGTATAATCCTTATCATCATGATATTGATTCATTCATGTGGCCGTCATACCAAGAGCAAGCACCAGTCCTCTTGGTTGATCCAATGAAGCCCTCCCTTGAGGCAATTGTACAAAAAGTTGCGAAAAGTACGGAAGAATCATCAAGGAATATGGACAAAGCCGTGGAGAATATTGAGCGACATATCCAGCAAATTATTAATTCTTTGAACCAAGAAATAGAGGAGCGGGAAACACAATCTTGGGTTCAAGAGTCATATCATGAGGTGTTGATGAGTGAGGAAGAAGATTGGGCAGAAGCTAATGAGCCTTTGGAGGCCAAGGTATTTATGGAGTGCCCTCCTACACCTACTACAATTGTAGGTCAGTCCCTTGAAGTCACGGCCTTACCTCAACCTCATAATGTATTCCATGAGTCAATTTTGGATGAGGATGAGGATACAGATGTGGATGAACCCTATGAAAAGAAACTTGAGGTTGGGACATGTGAGGATTATGTGTTACACTATACAACCGAGCTTGAAGCATATGAGGATAGTGATATTGAAGAGTCCTTGACAGATGAGGAATTTTACATTAAAGAAAGTAAGGTTGAGCTTCATGTAAATGAGTGCCAAGTGCCGGAAGCAATCATCATAGCTCATAAAGATCAAGAATACAAGGATGACATGGAGGGTTGCTTAGAAGAGGAGTCCAGCAAATCTCCTATAGACGAGCCTCTAATTCTATCACATGGCCGACCACCTAACCATTACTTGCCACATTTGAGCTTTACATTTGTTCCCTCCATACAAAAAACTCTTAAGTTTGTTGATCATGTGGAGATAGTGATAGGTGAATATCCCAATTCTGATAAGAAGATTCTTTTGGCCGTGCTTGTGGGACATAAGAAGAGAACGAGACAATAGAAGAAGAGAAAGAAAATGAGAAAGTTGAAATCTTATCTTTCCATTGTTACCAAGGAGCACAAGTTGCTTAAAAGGGATCACCTAGCATCTTTGAAAAAGGTCAAGCATCTCATGGAACCAAGACCAAAACCTCCGGATTACTCTTGAAGAATTGGCCTGCCCGTCAGGCTGAGACGTTAAACCAAGCGCTTCTTGGGAGGCAACGCAATGAATGAAAGAGGAAGATTGCGGTATTTTTCTAAGGGATGTTTTTTTCATTCTTTTCTTCTCTTTCTTTGCTTCTTGTTTTGTTTGGTTTTATGTTTTTTTTTTTTTGTGTGTGTGTGTGTAGGTCTCATAGTTGAGAAAGATTTAGAGGAGTCACTTTTTATCAAACCAGTTTTTCTGACGCCCAGATATCAGTCCACTTTGAATAGCTGTCGTTCACAGCTCCTTTGGAACTAATAGATGTACTATATATGGATCAAAAGCCCCAGGTGTCTATTATCTAGTGGCTTTGGCAGATCCAAATTTCAAGATTCACAGCATCTGCAGTTTCCAGTTGAGTACAGGAGGGTCGGAATAGAAAGCAGAAAACTAGGCATCAGAGCCACATAAAGTGCAAAACAGGAGATGCTTTCGGGGGTCCAAATGAGACAAAACTTATATGAATTTGAAGCCCTGGATGTCTACTTCATTCCTAGTAAAGGGTTTCTGAATGTGACCCCTGTAGCTTCCTGTATTCAGGTTTG
This sequence comes from Rosa lucieae, assembly GCA_024704745.1. Lineage (NCBI taxonomy): Eukaryota > Viridiplantae > Streptophyta > Magnoliopsida > Rosales > Rosaceae > Rosa > Rosa lucieae. The sequence goes on along the minus strand of CM045493.1, from coordinate 19,804,941 downwards.
AATGGACGAAGGTCATTCTGTCAACATTTTGCCACTTTTCTGTAATTTTTTGCTAACTTTGCAGGTCTCTAGTTCCTACATCCCTTGGAGTTGGAATGCGTGCCACATATGTATGGAAATCCCTGACTATGAACATTCATCTCCAAGTGGAACCTTTAGATTCTGGTTCTTACTGGATGACCTATGAACCTTGGAAATAGGGCTGCTGCAAGGTTTTAGCTGAAATTAGTTTTTGAAAAGTGATGTTTCCTATTGACTTTGAGCATTATTGGAGTATCTTTGGAGCACATTTGGCATGTAGCTTACACTAGAAATTCCAGGCTTATAGGCTTGAGGTTGATATCCAAATATCATTAGCATTGGAAGGTCTACAAGAGGGAGCATTCTCTACTCTTCTTAACTATATTTGTTTTTGTTGTGTTTTCTCTTCCCTTCTATACTTAACTATATCATTGCATGATTATAACTAGATCAAACATTGAGGACAATGTTTAGTTTAAGTGTGGGGGGAAGGAATTTGAAACTTTTTTTTTTTTTCAATCATAAAAATAAAAAAAATTGAAAAAAGAAGAAGAAGAAAAATAGAGACTAGTTCTTAGGTTTATTTTCTGTTGAGTCTTTAGGGTTCTTCCAAACACTATGATAAGTCTGAACTTTTCAGAAATTTATTATGGTCACAAAACGATTGCAAGCATGTGTTAGATTCTTGATTTTAAGTAATTGTTAACGGATTTTTATGATTATTGTGCTTGACTTATGTGCATTGATGGTTAGGCTAGTGTGATACTTGAGAATTGATTGATGCATGGTAAGACAAGTTAAACTTAATTTTAACCCTTATGAGCGTTTGATCCTGAATACGTGCTTTTCTTTTCTGAGTGACTTTATTAGATCATTCTATTTTCTTGACGAGGGATTGTTGATTTCATATGTCGTTTCATATTGACTATGCATATTGACCGCAGCTTTTAATGTAACTAGAGAATGCTAGAATTCATCTTTCATGCCTGTCGAGACATTTTTTTTTGCCAATCTAATGCTTAAACCTCTGAAGGGATATAGGCACTAGGATTTACCACCATCGCCAAATAAATCTGTATCCCTTTTATGCACACAAATTGTGCAACCCCCTAGGTAAACCCCCTTGAGCCTATATTGAGCCTTTTTCTTTCATCACCCACAAATTCCTTAACCATGAGCTTAGTATAGTTGAATCCTCACCCTATCCTAAGGAATTAGTGGAGCAATCTTTAGAGAGATATTTATGTTTAAGGTACTTTTGTAAGCAAGTATGGGGGTAAGACTTGTCCATAAAAAAAGAATATATGTATGCCGAAAAAGAAAAAGAAAAAGATTAATTTCAGTTTACTCCCCTGAGGTTTTGGTGTGTCATCATTTCACCCTCTCTACTTTCAATTTTGAATTTTTACTCCCCAAACTTTTCAATTTCAATCAGCCGTGTCCAATTTCTACTATTCCGCCCAAATTGAACGTTAAGTTTGACCCTTGAGGGCTAAAATGGTCATTTCAACATAAAATTAAAAATTAAAAATTAAAAAAAATTATGTTTCTTCGTTTTTTTTTTTTGTTTCGTCTTTTATTATTATTATTATTATTATTATTATTATTATTATTATTATTATTATTATTATTATTATTATTTATTTTGTCTTCAACCTATACACCACAAGTTATAATAGGTTTATAAAAACAAAAAAATACTCTAGGTGGTTGAAAGCCGCTCGCTGGTCTACGATATTTGTGATATATCTCCGATAAAGTGAAAAATTTTAGGATATATCCCCAATAAAGTGAAGAAATATTTGTAAAAAATAATTTTACACTTTATCTGTAAATAAATATCTGTATATCTCCAATAAATTGAAAAAATATCTGTGTAAAATCATTTTTGGTCTACGATATTTGTGATATATTTCTAATAAAGTGAAGAATTTTAGGATATATCCCAATAAAGTGAAGAAATATCTGTTTGAACCCAAAATAAATATTTTTCCCGACGAAGGGGACTCGAAGAAAACCAGGCCAATATCCGTGGCCCAAGCTATATATTTTCGATAAGTTCGAAATATATTGTTTAGAGGCTAAACAAAGCCTACTTGGAGATCAAGCGATCTTGAGGCAAATCTTGATATTCATTGATTTAGTATTAATTATCAAATATTTGATAATTAAGGAGATGTGTTGGCTTGATTACCAAGTATTGCCCAAGAAAAGAGGAGGTTGACGTGCAAGCTGCCACTGGTAATTGAAAATAGTTGGTCTGCATTAAAGGTTCGTAGTGGACGTGGGCTAGCCTCACTGTGGATAGCAAATACGTTCGCAATTAAAACATTCGCGAAAGGATAGCGAAGCATGGCGCAAGAATCAAGGCTACACGTATATATTTCAATTAAGTCTTGCTCGCGAAGGTCAACAAAGGAGATATATATATAAGTCAATTATCACTACTAGAATTATGGCGTAAAACATCGGCCAAAAACCGATGAGAAAAAGAATTCCGACCGATGTCTTAGTGCCTGATGAGAAAGATCCCGAAAATGCAGACATCGGTTTTTAACCGATGTCTGGTATAATTATATACATCGGTTCTTCATTATAAATCGATGTAAATACGTTTAAATTCAGACAAATTTGTATGTTTATATATTGTTAAACCGTCATATTATTGCCTTTAATGCTTATAGAAATATAGATCCTACAGCCCAACTATACATTTTAACATCGTTATTTACTTAAAAACGATGACTGATATTGCTTCACACATCAGTCACCATGAACGTTTCTTGTTGTTCATGATTTAGACGTTTAATTTGGCTCATATCCTACCATTCCTAATTCAATATACACAGTTGAATATTATATGAACCGATTTATTTACTTACATTAACATCAGATTCTAGGGAAAAATCGATGTTAATCATCTTATACTACATCGGTTCCAGTAAAAGAATGATGTCTAATGTTATGTAATATATCGAATCACTATAAAAAACGATGTCCATATATTTTCATAACATCGGTTTTCTTGTCCTCATCGATAGCAATACTTATATTGGACATCGGTCTTTTTCTAAAAGACGATGTGCAGTAGCTTATGGCACATCGATTCCAACATAATAATTCGATTTCCTGTGGTTAATGGGACATCGATTTTGATTTTGGAACTGATGTATCTCTCTTACTGGACATCGGTTCTTATAGCTATAACTGATTTAAACTTTATACATAGACATCAGTTTGAAATAAGAGGATTGATGTCCACAAAATATGTAGCTGCTGCTATACAATATTGCAATATCCACAGTTGACCGAAGTGATTTCAATATATATTGGGGTATTTTGTCCAAAATCATCATCATTGACAGTTCACAAAATAGGCAAAACAAAACCCCAATTAACCTACTACAAGGCTAGCCTAACAATGCCTATATACAGCAATTTTGTTCATAATTGTTGCATTCACTTCATCTACTACAAAAAAAGTGAACCAAAAGCTATGTAGCCTGACTCAAAATCTTCATCCTAGTCAGAATCTACAACAAGGTCTGTAAGTAGTCAAAGTGAATCAAAATAGCAATCTAGCCTTACTCAAAATCCCCATCCTAGTCAGAATCTACAACAAGGTCTGCAAGTAGTCAGCCACCTCCATGCGCACCTCGTCAAGTTGTTGTTGGGTATATCCTTTCCGAGTCTTTACCGCCCACTACAAATATATATATACACAACAAACATATATCAATGTAAGTCATAATGAAATGCGCTAATATTTAAACCAAAGTTTATGTTAATTCCTAATACGTATACCTTGGTCGAAAAAGAAAGTGTGTCATCATTAATAATATCCTTCATGTACCGCATAACATAGTAGCCACACTCAATTCCGCCCGGTTGTTTAGGTACGCCCTATTTATTCACGTTATTAATTAAATTTGAAAGACTTTATCACTCTAAATCAAATATTATAACTCAATCAACCACATATACAATGCTTACCGGGAGTAGTCTTAATTTAGGCACTCTGTTAGCCCTCTCCTTTTCAGCATTCCTGACTTGAAACAGAGTTCTAGTTCTTGAGATTGTATAAGAGAAGTATAGGTTGAATACAGAATTTTAAAAGGAGAATGACTAATAAGCAGACAGATAACTGCTTTTTTCTGACCCCTGAATTAAAAAATTTAATATAAAATAGTACACTACGTATACTATAAGGAAAAGGTAGGCTAAATAAAAAAATGAAAAAAATAATCAACTACTGAAATAATGAGGGCATTAGTATTGGAGGACAAAACAAATTCTCACCAGGATATTCCCTGTACTTACAGCCTTTGCCATGTCTATGAAGTCTGACCAATTAAAGTATATACCAATTAAAAAAGAAAGTATATACCAATTAAAATCATTCAAAGTCTGACCAAAAAGATCATAGCAAGAAGAATTGAGCATGTAGATCTGAGAAATGAGATTCACTTACAGCAGCGACCAATATGTCGTTGCAATGTTCCTGTACTTCTCTCTAAACTACTCCCTATTCAAATCCAAAACAAATAGTCAGCAAAATCCAAAGATACTTACATCAGAATAGCATTTTCTATATTTATTCATGCCAAGGAGAAGATCAGGGAGCCAAAATTGGTTTCTTTTCTAGTAATACCATAAAGAAGATTTTGGGCCTTGAAGTTAGACCAACATCAGTTATGTCAGTGTACTCAACGAGCCAAGGAAAAAAGAAACTAAACAACACCCAACTTGGATTAAATGTGGAGTAAAGTTCAAGCACAATATTGGAAGACAAAAAAGGTTCAAAACATACAATTCCCCTACAGTGGCAGAGTAAGATTAAGATCTGCTGTGGCGCACTCTGTGCAGCTCAATATACTGGCTTAAAACTTTGCTTAAGTTTAAGGCAGGATCTCAACCTGTTCCGGTGGTTTTATGCCCGTATATCTAAGAATATCATACCATGGTGAAAAATTGACTGCCAAAATCCTATCTCATTGTAAACTTAGAATATCTACTGAAACTATGACACCCGAAAGTGCAGGCCAAGGATTTGATTGAATATGTCATGGAAAGGAAACCAACCACTGGAAATTGTTTTCATGAACGAATCACGACATAGAGTGAAGGGAAAGTTGGCAAGGACCCTGGGTTTCAACTTTCAGGTTTAGGCTAAACAAAGCCATGATAACCAAAAGTTCATGCTGATAGAATAAAGTACTGGGCAATATAGTCACTGATCATGTCGTGCATTGAACTAGCAATTATAACAAAGCAATTTGACCAATCATTTATGCTGACAAGTAAATATGGTATATGGTTAAAAAAATTTAATCATCATTTAACCATCACATAACATATGAAAACTCAATAATACCATTTAACTTAGATAAAAAAATCCCTAAAAAATGTCATCATAAAGTGTTGATTCAAAAAGCAATGAGAACAAAACACACAAAAAGAAAAACCAAGAGATTTCACTTGACTCATTCCTGTCTTTCCCATCCCAAAATGACTCCTTGTGATCATTATCTCCTCTGAATGATATATATTAATTCTTGTTTGCTTTGTACTTCTCCATCTATAGATTATAATATTTAAACAATCAAACTACGTAATAATATAAATGTATCAAACTAATGAACGATGCATTAAGATGTCAATGTCTAGTAATGAATGTGTTGAATGGAATCAAGAGGGGAATTAAGTCTATCCATATAACATACCTTTTCATACTGTCAAGCCAGTCCTGGGTGAATTAATATGACCTGAGAGGGAAACAATGTGTTGTTGTTTCAAAGGGGGACTTCGATTCAGCGTTTCCATTGGGCTGACTGTCATTTTTCCTGCGAATATGATAATTATAACAAATACATTAATTAGTAAGCTTCAGAACAGAAAAGATCATAAACACTTTTCAATATGTATAGAAAAGAATAAGAAAATTGTGTAACTATAAAGAACTAAACTCTAACAAATGTTCAAGTTGAAGTAAGCAAGGCAAGGAAACATCGGACCAGAAGAAATGCATACTGATTGTGCGTTTGAAATGCATACCAAGCAAGCAAAGAGAGGCGAATGGATGCGGGTGGGCCTGTGTATAAAACTGGTGAGCTTAAACCGTAAGGGAATGAGGATAGAATGTAAACAAAGACGAAGAGCAGTTAACCGACTTTCTTTATTTGGAGTGCATGGAGTCATGTGTGCAGTCCTGCAAAACATTTAAAGAATTAGAAAGAATTGCATTATTACATTAGAGGTTAACTTTTATTAATCATAGAAACATAATAGTTTGAGGAAACTCACTAAGGGAGACATGAATGGAATGAATGATGGAAAGTTTGGAAGTTCAGAATTTTTGCTGTTTGGTTAATATCCTGATTATCTATTTGCACCATAATCCACTTTGTTGTCCCAGATATTATCCTCTTTATTGTTAACAGGTATACAAAGAATCATAATGTGACTATAAGATGTTCTATTATTATCAGTGAAAGTATTGGAATAATACTGATAAATCAATTTCCAAACCTTACAGCTGAGTTTCCCAATTTCTTTATCGCAACTGATTGAAGAGAAAACAAATAGTAAACAAAGTTACAAAGTAGTATTTCAGGAATTCTGTTTCATGATATAAGGATGCAGATTCTAGTAATATATATGTAATGTCATCAAACTGATTCAGTTATTATTCAATGGCATATAAATTTAAGTACAAACCAAATGAAGTAATATTGAATGTTTTAATTACCTGGTTGAAGCTCAAGCTTCAATCCAATTTGATACTGTGGTTGGCAAATTGACACACGACAATTCTGAACATGTGAAAAGAACTTATCAATTAAACCACATATCGACAATAACGAAATATGTGTAGCTTTAGGGTATCTCAGAAAAACAAAGCAAAGATTCAAACGTGATTGAGAACAGACGTTACAAATGTAATACAAATAGAAATCTGATATAAGAAGCAAACAATGATTGGAAAGAGCCATAATCCGAAGAGCGGATAATGATTGTCAACAACTGTGAAACTACTTGCAGTTTTATAGGTTCAAATCTTTCCAATTAATCAGTCAGATTTCAAAGTGGAAAAGAAACAAAATTGTGAAAGATAAAAACCCATATCAAATCGAAATCAACAACAACAAAAAACCCAATCAAAAGGCAAAGTAGATGAAAAGTAACAAAAACGATAGAAGAGAAAAAGTTTGAAACCTCGAATCTTCACCCATACGAAACAAACTAAAAGCACAGATTAATGATGCGGTAAAACTAATTGAATACTGTAACAATCCAGCAAAAAAAAGAGTTAAAAGACTTGAATCAAAGAATTTGAATCTAGTAAATGTAAAATCTTACCAAGCTTTTAGCGATGTTGATGTTGATGGGCGATTTCGATGTCGGCCAAGAGGAAAGAGTGATGTTGATGGAGGCTTCTGGAAATCAAAAGGCAGGAGAGACTTTGATCCTAAACTAAAGTTAATCCCTTTTAAGCACATGACGTGCAGTCCTAGAATGAGGGCAACGGAAGCGTCTGGAAGGCTGATGGCAGAGCCGGAAGTTGCAGGACGCTTAGTATATAGTAAATGTGCTCCATTTTAACTTCTTTAACATTTAGTAGATAATTCACCATTCAGATTCAACTAAAATACACCATTATATATCCACACATCTCTCACTTCATCAAATTAAATGCACAAACCAGACAGCAAAGAGAAAATCAAAAAAAAAAAAAAGGGTGACTTTAGCTTGGCTAGAGGGTTCTCGCTCTGCTCGATCTAGCCAAGCTAAAGTCACCCTTTACCAAACTAAATTTTCATTTTGTCCGAAAATTTTCGAAACCTAATTGATCTCTCACAGCCTCCTTCGCGTCCCCGACCTCAGCTTCTTCTCTGACCGCCATCAGCGTAGTCCTCTCTCTCTCTCTCTTCTCTGCAACAACCCTTTCACCTGACCAGCACCCGACCTCCTCCACCTCCTCCTCTTCCTTCTCTGCCTCCGATAGGCAGCCGCCTCCTTCTCTGGCCGGCACTCGACCGCTACCAGTGTTTGACTTTAGCTTGGCTAGAGGGTTTGGTAGCACTGACAGTCGGCTCCTGAGAAGACTAGGACTGGAGTGTGACTACCGGTAAGAGAGGGAGATGGGTTGCTCTAGAGAGGCTTGGATAATCTTAAAGATTGTTGTGATGAATTGTTCACGGATCAAGAAGAGGAGGAAGAAGAGATTCAGCTTGCTCCAGCGGCATTGGATGACACACCTCCGAAGGTTAGGGACCCTATTGAAAAGGTCAATCTGGGAACAACTGATGAGCCTATAGAAGTGGCTATCAGCACTTAGAGCCTAGCGAGAAACAGAGGCTCGTCGACTTATTGCTGGAATTCAAAGACTGCTTTGCGGAACGAGGACATGCCAGGCCTATCACCAGACTTGGTATGCCACCAACTACCAACGTTTCCTGATAAGAGGCCTGTGAAGCAAGAGCCGCGAAGAATAAACTCGGAAACCCAAGTTCTAGTCAAAGAGGAAGTTGAAAAGATGCACAAGTCAGGCATTATCAGAGTAGCCAAGTACAATCAATGGCTATCCAATATAGTGCATGTTCGCAAGAAGAATGGCAAGATGTGGGTCTGTGTAGATTATAGAGACCTTAATTTGGCTACACCTAAAGACGTCTACCCCATGCCGGTTGCGGACATGTTGGTAGACGCAGTTGCAGGGCACGAACTGTTGTCTTTCATGGATGGCATAGCGGGATATCACCATATTTCGGTCGCGGAGGAAGATAGACACAAGACCTCATTCAGCTGCCCTGGGTTTGCAGGAGTTTTTGAATATGTGGTCATGCCTTTTGGACTGAAGAATGCCGGAGCAACATATCAGAGAGCCATGAACCTGATCTTCCACGACATACTTGGGAAGATCTTAGAGGTTTACATTGATGACGTCGTCGTGAAGTCTAAGAAGAGTGGAGATCACTTCACGGATCTCAGAGAAGTTTTCGAGCGCATGCACCTACACAAGCTCAAGATGAATCCGGCCAAGTGCGTTTTTGGAGTTCAGGCAGGAGATTTCCTGGGATTCATTGTCCATCAAAGGGCAATTGAGGTCCTTGAGGATAAAGCAAACGCGGTCATCAATGCATCTCCCTAGCGAACGAAGAAAGAGTTACAGCGGCTACTGGGTAAGACCAACTTTTTACGACGATTCATTTCTAACTCTTCAGGCAAAATCCATCCGTTTTCCCCACTGTTGAAGTTGCAAGGACAAAACGAGTTTGTGTGGGAACCTAAACATCAAGAGGCTTTCGACAAAATCAAGGCCTATTTGGCGAGCCCGCCAGTGCTTGTTCCTCCTAGAGCGGGATTTCCATTAAAGTTGTATGTTTCAGCAGCTGAGGCTTCCATTGGCAGCCTCCTCGCTCAGGATGATGAAAAGGGTGTTGAACATGCCATCTTTTACCTCAGTAGGACACTTATAGATTGAGAAACGAGGTACACTCCAATGGAAAAGCTGTGTCTTACATTATACTTCTCAGCATGCAAGTTGCAGCATTACATGTTGTCCTTACTACTTGCATCATTGCTCAAACCGATCTAGTCAAGTATATGCTATCGTGACCTATCTTGAGAGGCCATATTGGCAAGTGGGTGCTCGCCTTATCAGAATTTTCGCTACAGTATGTGCCACAAAAAGCAGTAAAGGGGCAAGCCATCGCAGACTTTCTGGCACATCACCCTATGCTGGATGTCCCCGCGGTTAGAGATTTAGAGGTCGCTGCCACAACTTTAGATGGCCCGGATCTAGCGTGCTTGCCAAAGTACGCCGTGCTTTATCAAGCCACAGTCTCACTCCAGCCTTGGGTGTTATATTTTGACTGGTCAAGAACATATACATTAGCAGGAGCAGGGGTTGTCTTAGAAAACCTGGTTAGCGATCGATTTTCCTACTCTTTCCAATTGGAGTTCCGGTGTACCAATAACCAAGCAGAGTATGAGGCCCTCATTATAGGCCTAGAAGTACTACTGGAAATGGGAATTGGAGATGTACAAATACTTGGCGATTCTCTCTTGGTTATCAATCAGTTGTGCAACGAGTTCAGATGCAATAGCTTCACATTGGTTCCTTATTGGAACAGGGCATTAGACCTGTTGGACCAGTTTGATAATGTACATCTTGAGCACATTCCTCGCGAGTGAAATTTTGTAGCGAACGAGTTGGTCCAGCTGGCAACAGGGGTAACATTGAGATATGGCGTGCAGGAGAGAATCCTTAAATTCGAGCATCGCACGCTTCCTTCATGGATGGCGAGAAGAGATCCTCCAGATGATACCTCAGTCGCAACCCTGGAACCCATTGACGTGGATTGGCTCATCCCTTTGATCGCTTATCTCAAGCAGCCAGATCCCACTGCCGACAGGAAGATTCGTTTTCTTGCACTAAATTACTTTCTTAGAGGTGACGAGCTGCGACGACGCGGCGAAGATGGCTTAAACTTCATATGTGTTTATGGCCGCGAAGCGAAACAACTCATGCGTGAAGTTCATTCCGGCATTTGCGGTGCTCACCAAGCATGTCCAAAGATGCGATGGTTGCTCAGACGACATGGATATTTTTGGCCCAGTATCTTGAAGGATTGCATCGCATTCGCTAAAGGTTGTTTGGACTGCCAAGCTCATGGGTCGGTCCAGCATGTTCCTAATGTTCGAATGCAACCCATTATTAAGCCTTGGCCAGCAAGAGGATGGGCGCTAGATTTAATTGGGATGATTAACACACAATTCATCATAACAATCTCTAAAATTATCCAAGCCTCTCCAGAGCAACCCCTCTCCCTCTCTTACCGGTAGTCACACTCCAGTCCTAGTCTTCTCAGGAGCCGACTGTCAGTGCTACCAAACCCTCCAGCCAAGCTAAAGTCACGCTTTAGCAAGTTCTCCTCACTTCCCAGTGGTTCTCGCTCTGCTCGATCTACAATATCGAGTATCGATTGTGATTTTAAAGATGCTCAGCAAAAGTCCTCGCCACGAGGCACAAAGAATCTCACGACGAGGTTGGTGCTCTCCTCGTCCACAATCTCTTGAAAGAAGTCAGGTCAAGGGACACCCCCGACGACTGAACCCAAACGGTGCTGGCACGCCCGCCCAAGAAAAGAGACTGTTGACCAGCTGCAACAAAACTGGAGCCAAACAATATTTCACAAGGAGATGTGCATGCCCAGAAGTTGTTCTTAGAGGCAATTAACCCTTGCCTATATTCTAGCGGCGATAGAGGATAATTATTAATTATTACTTACAATAATATCAAAACTATTAAGAGTTTTGATTCGATTTAAAGGCCAATAACTGTGATCTAAAATATAGTATTTCATTCCTATTAGGAAGTAAATCTACGAGCAGCCTATATATAGAGGCTAAAGCGGAACAACAATACACAACTCTCAAATCAATCAATCCCTCGGATTATCAAGCCTCCCCGGAGCAAACCTTCAACCTCGTTGAAACCCGGCGACTGTACTTCCAGTCCTAGTCTCTCTAAGAGCCGACAGTTAGTGCTACTGCCACCGATAATACCCGCAAAGCAAGGGTAACGTCCTCGCAACCCTGCGAAGCTAAAGTCACACTTTAGCAAACCCTGTGCTTTCTCCAAATTTCCCAGTGATTGCTCTGCTTAGTCTACAGCACTAAGTATCGATTCGGTAACGCGAAGAGATCACAACCAAAGCCCTTATTAGTAGGGCAAGAAGTCCTTTCTCGGAAGGCAGAGAAAAGAGACTTGTGAAGAGGTTGGTGCTCTCTTCGTCCACAACGCTTGATCAAGAAGTTAGGTCAAGGGACGCCCCGACGACTACACCCCGCGGTGCTCGCATGCTCGCGCATTTAAAAGAGACAGTTTGTACCATACTGGATTTTTGCGTCAAACAATATCTGTAAAAAATGATTTTACACTTTATCTGTAAATATCTGTATATCCCCAATAAAGTGAAGAAATATCTGCGTAAAATCATTTTTTACAGATATTTATTTACAGATAAAGTGTAAAATTATTTTTTACAGATATTTCTTCACTTTATTAGGGATATATCCTAAAATTTTTCACTTTATCGGAGATATATCACAAATATTGTAGACCAGCGAGCGGCTTTCAACTACCTGGAGTTTTTTTTTTTATATATATATAAACCTATTATAACTTGTGGTGTATAGGTTGAAGACAAAATTTAAAAAATAAAAAATAAAAAATAATAAAAATAAAAATAAAAATTTAATTTAATTTTTTAAAAATTATTTTTTTTAATTTTTTTATATTGAAATGACCATTTTAGCCCTCAAGGGTCTGACTTAACGTCTAATTTGGATGGAATAGTATAAATTGGACACGGCTGATTGAAATTGGAAAGTTTGTGGGGTAAAATTTTAAAATTGAAAGTAGAGGGGGTGAAATTGTGACATCCCTAAACCTCTGGGGGGTAAACTAAAATTAATCCAAAAAAAATATGAAGAAAAAAATAAGTATACGGCAAAAGAGAGAAAAAGAAGTGTGTATAGATTTTAGTCCCCGTTTGTGAATAAGGAGTTTATTTTGAGTTGAAGGCCTGTTCAAGAAAATTTGGCCTTTGTCCTATTTCACAAGTGTTAGAAGAAAGGTTTAGAATGAAGCAAAGTCCCAAGAAGATGACATTTGGCCTTGAAAAATAATTGCTTGCTTTATGTGTTCGAAGATTGATTATCTCGAGGAGTTTCAAGATTTTGTTATCTCTTATGTTCTTCTAGTGCTCCACTAGGTTCTTTAGGATCTTTGTTATTCTCTATCCTTTCTTTCTTTTAAACTTAACCCTTGGCCCCATTACAACCCTGAATAAAAGACCTATTTGATCATTGGGGACGGTAGTTGGTCTGTGGAGATTTGTGCATGGAGATGAGCCTATGGCTTGGGTTCATTTGGTCTTATGCTAGTATCGTTCGTGAAATCTAAGTAAGAAAACAACATATATTTTCAGAAAGAGCCTTCTTTGTCATGTTTTCTACGTGAGCTTTTTATTGTCATTATATTCTCAATTCTCTCACGTAGCAATACTTAGGATTGCGTGCACTGAGTCAGAAATTCATGAGTGAAAAGAATTGAGAGCATCTTTGTGAGAAATTAAGTGAACACTTGTTTGAACCATGAGGAAGTTGGTTCCCATTTGTTGCATTGGTTTGATTGTCCTTGCATTATACTTTGAGCATGATGATTATCAAAATAAATTAGCTCTTAAGTGAAGTTGTGAATTCTGATATGTAACTACTTGAATTTTGTTGACCATACTTGTGCACATTATAAGTTCTCTGAAATGTTTGGAAGACATTAGGCCCATGTCCTTTGTTAGTGTAGTTAGTTTTTTTTGTTTTGCTCGAGGACTAGCAAAAGATAAGTATGGGGGAATTTGATAAGCTCATAAATGTACATGATTTTGTGTTGATTTCTTCATGGTTTCTTAGCTAGTTTTCCATCTATTTGAGTCATTTACTTTATTTTTATGTTTTGTAGGTGTTATGGAGCAAAGTAGAAGAAAGGAAGCTAAATCAGTAAATCTGCCTGTGCAGATCAGTCAACTTCGACATGAAACTGAGAGAAGCTCATAATGAACTAGACAGTGAGCTTTATATACTTGGAAAGCCATGGATGTCTAGTTTCCATAAATTCTAACGGTTCATTCATATCATTTTTCTACAAGAATTTATGGCCGATTTAGTACAGCAAGGTTGGGCAGTCCGAGAATCTGACACTTTGACGGAAATCCATGATTTAAGGCCTGAATTCCTTTTAAAAGCCCAACAAGGACTTTTAACTGAATATCTCTGTTTATTAGAGATATATGACATATTTTTATGGGTGAAAATTATTAGGAATCTTAGAGGAGAAACTACTTGATTCCTAAAAGGAAAAGAAGTGAAAATCTCCTAACCTAAGCAATAAAAGAGGGACGTGATCAGTTTAGACGGGCGGAGAGGGCCGCACAAGAGAAAGAGAACTAGCCGCCATCTCTTCCTTTTCCTTTCTTCTAGTTTTTGTTTTGTTCATGACTATGTCTAGCTAAATACTTTTGTAGCTAGGGGCGATTTCAAAGCCCCAAACATGTTCAATTCATATTGATGACAATTCAGTTTTTGGTTTTCTATATTATTAATTGAGTGTTTGTTTCACCGTATCTACAAGATGAATCTTTGCTTGTTTGGTTAGGTGCGCAACTAAATGAATAGGTTAGGGTTCTAATGCTAGGAGTAACACTAGATTCGTATATGTTGTGTGTTGGTTCCAGTTGAGTAGCAAAATATTTTCTTGAATTACATGTAACTCAAACCCTAGGTTTAGCAAGACTACAATGTACTTGTGACCCTAGATTTATCCAAACCCTTTTATTGCTTAATGATTTTGATATATTAAACTTAGCGAGCTTGTGTCTAGGTTGCATAATCGGAAATAGATTAAGTGGTGAGCTTGTATTCACTTAACGAGGAACTAAGAAAAGGTAATGGGTTAATTCATGCTTGTGAGTTAACTTCGGGTAAATTCAATTGAGAATTAAGATTCCATAACTGAGCTTTGATATGATTGAGTGTGTTTGGTGGTGGAGAATGAGTCCTTAGCTTCGTTTCTATCAATAGTTTTAAAGTTATAAAATCTGTTTCTGCTTCTTTATCTTACTGTGTTCAGTTTTACGTGAATTATTTCATATATCAAATCAACTTCAATTGTTCTAAAATTTTGTATGCGTATTATTCAATGTGTCTTTAGTGTCCTGTAAAATTTATAGAAAATTACATCGAGTCTAGGTTAGTTAATTAATTTATTTTTGTTAACTGTTCATTAGCATGGTTTAGAGTAGTTTGTGACATTTGATTAGCAGTTTAGGAACAATCTTCAGTGGGTAATGACCCTTACTTGATCACTATATTACCAACGATGATATTCGAATGCAAGGTTTAAGTTGTGCATCTTTTAGACGTATCAAGTTGCCCAAATTTCAGTGTTTCAAGAGCCAACCAAGACTCTAAGGTGGAGGGAAATCTGCCGCAAATTTTTTTAAGACTCAGACGACAGACATTATTTAATTCCGTTGTGCAATGTTGTTCTGATAAAAAAGTTATCACTTTCTTGATATTCACACAACAGAATATAACAAGTACCGTTGTGTAATAAAGCTTATTTAAACACACAACAGATAATTTATGTTCCGTTGTGTGATTAGTGTTGTGTGATTAACTTTTTGTAGTAGTGCAGGGAACCAAATGGAGGAGCCGAACGGGCTACAATGATTAAAGGTCTAGAGCATAATACGCAGCGGGCTTTATTTTCTCCCACATTTCAAGTATTTTAGCTGCAGAGAGCATGATATGTACTGGCCCCTATTGGATATGTTGTTATCTATTTGCAATGTTGTGAAATTTGATTCAGTCGCTTTATATTAGGCAGCGAAGAAATCATCTATATCTATATATATCGAGTTCCTCTACTTCAAAAAAGAGTTGAGCCCTGATGACGCTATTTATTGTTGCATTAATCATTTACATAGCGAATAAATCATCTATATCTATATATATCGAGTTCCTTTACTTCAAAAAAGAGTTGAGCCCTGGTGACGCTATTTATTGTTGCATTAATCATTTACATAGGGTCATTGGCTAGTGCCAAGATACTCCAAGCCGATCAATCCAACTTGGATTTGGAGGAACTCTTGAATAAGACTAGCATCTCGTGTGGAACTCTTGCCTTGATTTTGCAATTGCTGATCCTTATTCCAGCTTTCAGATGGCTCGCCTTCATCTTCTGGGGCATATTTTTTGTGAGCGTTACGACCGAGTCATACCAATACTTAAAAACTCTCCATGACAAAGACGTACGTGATCATCATCATTAATGTTCCCACTTGAAACCGTACCTCATAAGAGAGTATTATGGTACCACTGGACGGCTTATTCATGCCTTTCACAAAATGTAGGAGCTGATCACCGGGAATGGCCACTTGACCGAGCACGAAGACATGGACCAGATCAATGGGATAGCAGCAATTTAATTTTCACCACACTTCATCTTTAGCTTCTTCTTCTTTTGTCTCTCTTTAATTTGTTAAATGGTACCATAGGTAAAAATCTCAATTTTGTTCCCGCCCTGTTTAGTTTGGATTTCTTCTACAATGAATAGTGTATTTATTTATTTATATGGCAAGAAAATTTCGGTTACAGGGGTTTGTCCTTCCTTGTTTCTCAAAGAGAGATTGATTGTATTGCTGCTCCTGGTGCTTGCAATCCTCCTTCACATGTGCTATTTGCAGATGACATAATGGTTTTTATGCAGGCTAGCCCCCTTGGCCTTAAGGCCATTACCGAGTTTATTGAGGAATATATATGCAGCTAATTCTGGCCAGGTTGTGAATAAAAACAAGTCATTGTTGTTCTTAGGGGCCTCAGCTCGCCCTCGGCAGAGTATCATTATTCAATCACTGGGCATACAGTTAGGAACTCTTCCTTTCAGCTATCTTGGAGTCCCCATCTTTCAAGGTTGTCCTACTAATGCCTTTTTACGACCGATAGTAGATAAGGTCCGTTGTAAACTCAGCTCCTGGAAGGCTAAGTTGTTATCTCAAGCTGCTAGATTACAACTTATTGACTCTGTAATACAAAGCTTACTCATCTATAGCTTTCATATCTATGCCTGGCCCCGTTCTCTCTTGAAAGTGGTTCAAAGGTGGATTTGTAACTTCTTTTGGAATGGGGACCCATTGAAAGATGGAGGAGCTTTGGTTTCTTGGGATCAAGAATGTCAACGTAAGGATAGGGGTGGTTTGAACCTAAAGAACCTTTTTGTGTTAAACCAAGCCTTGCTTCTTAAACGTAGGTGGGAGGTTGTTTCTAACGTTTCACCTTCTGCGAAGTTTCTTCATGCTCGTTTTCTTTCGAATGGGTTACAACCTTGTACTTACTATAAAAAATCATCAGTTTGGCTAGGTCTAAAAAGAGTTTGGCGAGTTCTACTCTCCAAGCTTCGTTGGATAATTGGAGATGGCAATTCGATTAGGTTGTGGAAAGATAATTGGATGGGTGACATCTTAGGTGAGGCTTTATCAGTGACTTCATTGTGCATGGAAAATGGGATTTGCCAGATATTTTCCTCCAGGCCTTTCCTGATGTTGCGGCTGCTCTCACCTCTTATACCCTTCCTATCGAGCCTATGAGGGACCAGGTTGTTTGGTCTGATACTTCATCGGGTGTTCCAACGGCTAAGGATGCGTATGGCACCCTGTCCCATTCGCTTCCCAAGTTACATTGGGGTTCGCTGATTTGGCATAAGGCAATACAACCACGGAAGAGCATTTGCACCTGGAAGATTCTTCACAGGAGGATTCTTACTGATGAGCGGCTACAAAGGAGGGGTGTGGCCCTTCCATCTAAATGCAGCTTTTGTGGCTCGGCTGGGGAATCATGGAAGCACCTTTTTTGGAGCTGCATGGTTCCGAGGGAGATTTGGAGGTGGTGTTTTAGCATGTTCAAGTTCACTTCCATGCAACGACACTCTATACATCAACTCCTTTCATCATCCTTCATCTCTTCTCTCTCT
This sequence comes from Rosa lucieae, assembly GCA_024704745.1. Taxonomy (NCBI): domain Eukaryota; kingdom Viridiplantae; phylum Streptophyta; class Magnoliopsida; order Rosales; family Rosaceae; genus Rosa; species Rosa lucieae. The sequence continues at coordinate 19,787,324 of CM045493.1, read as the reverse complement.
CCCTCAGTGAATTTGCTTTGGCGCATCACCCTTTGTAATCTTCTTTGGTGCTTTTGGTCAGAAAGAAATTGGTTGAGACATGAGGGTGGCACTTTCAACCTCATCAGATTCATGCGCTTTTTCTTATTGTCCTTGAAAGAGTCTGCAGGTATGGCTTTTGTCCATTCTCCCCCAACCTCAACTTATCCTATTTTTAATATCTTATTACTTTCATCTTTGAGAGCAACCGCTCCTCGTTTCATAAAAGTGACCTGGACCCCTCCCATCCCCCCTTGGGTCAAGGTTAACACCGACGGTTCTTTCCGGGATGCGAACAATGCTGGATATGGTGGTATCGTTCATGATGCTGAGGGTGCTTTTGTCCATGCTTTTGCTTCTAGGGTAAGAGTTCCTAGTGCCCTAGATGCTGAGGTTCTTGCTTTCCTGGAAGCAATGGGGGTGGCTAGGTCACGTAATTGGCGCCATTTGTGGATTGAGACCGACTCAGCGGTAGTGGTCAGATATTTTGCGTCCCCATCTCTTGTCCCTTGGAGGCTACGCATTGAGTGGCTAAACGGTATGGTTTTAACAAGACAATTGCAGTTACGTGTCACTCATATCTTTCGGGAAGGGAATGTTGTGGCAGATGTGCTAGCTAACTATGGTGCATCACATGAAGGTACTCACAGATGGGATTCGTTGCCCCAGTTCTTGTCTTCTGCCTTTGGTCGAGACTTTATTTCATGGCCGGCCTATAGATTTGCTTGTTGATTATTTGTTCAGTCCTTGTTTTCCTTTTTCTGGAGTTTGGTCTGATGTCCTTGTTTTACTATTCCCTTTACTTTCTTTCTCTTTGTAGCATGGGATGAAATATTTCGTTGGTCATTGTTGTTGGTTAGTTACTTGGTGTATTCTTCCATGGCTGGCTTTGGTCTAGTCCTCCAGCCAGTTTGTACTCTCCTTGTTTCTTTAATAAACTTTCGAGAGGGGACGAGGAGTTAGTCCCTCTCTCGCTTTTCTAAAAAAAAAAAAAAAAAAAAAAAAAATTCGGTTACAGAGAGGCTGTTCCCCAACTAAGACTCCGTCGAACCACCAACGCCCGCGATTTATGAGCCTAACTTGCAACCCAACTTGTAATCCACGATGCAATGGGTCGATCAATTTATAGCTATGTACCACGGTGCTAAACTATGTCCTGTGGATTGCTACACATGTGAATTTCTTTCGATTAAGTACCAACTTCAAGAGAGAGAGGTTATTTAGGTAAACAAACTAGATTTTCAATTCAAGGCTGGGGTAGGTCAGGAAAGGTGGTAACTACTAGGGTTTTTCAAAGATGGGGATATTGGGTTCCAAATTGCTTGGTGTTATTGGGTTCACATGGCCACTGGGTTTTTATAAAGTTTTATAATTTTAGGTAGGGGTCATCATGGCAGGGCTAAGGCATGTCCTATCCTAAATTTTAGAGCTTAAGGTTGGGTTAGGCCGGGCCTAGTCAAAGTCAATAAAATTTAAGACAGGGTAGAGTTTGGTCGGGATTTAAATATACTAATTCTTATCTGTCTGAAAGGCCCGAGCCGCTAGGCCGGTCTTCCAAATAGGGCCTAAAAGGGTCTTATTTTGTTTAACATAAAGAAATACATTTTTTTTTTTCTCAAAATGTGGCTCAGGTTATGCAAGACTGATTGTTTTTTGTTGATCATATTTAATATATATATATATATATATATATGTATGTATGTATATAGATATTAGAGTTATAACATTTATAAATATTAGTTAAGGTGGTTATATTCAATTAACTATTTCCCAAAATTAATTGTTGTTTAACAAAAGAAATAAAAATTAAAGAAAATAAAGCTTAGGAAATCAATTACAAAGAAAGATCTCTTTATGTTATACAAAAAAGAGAAACGTATTTAAAAAATAGAAAACATAGAAAATTATTAAGGCTTAATTGGGCGAGCTTGAAGAGTCGGGCCGGGCTTCATTTGCATGACCCATACACTACCCTATTTGAGAAAGGGTCGGGCGTACTTGGGCCAGGTTTATAGTCGAAGGGCCGAATGATGACCCCCTACCTGACCCAAACGAGGTGGAAACAAACATAAAAAAGTAGTGAATAGTGTTCTGACCCAAAAATCCTGAACTAGTGACCTAACGAGTGAACTTGCTCTTACTGTGCAATCCTCCTTTATGAACTAATACTCTAAATATGAAGAAAATATGGCTTATGATAGATTCTTTCTATTATATTTGACAGGGATTGAATAATCATTTTGTCATGAAAATGTTATTGATATGTACAAGATTGGGGTGCTCAATCTACTAATGGGAAGTTGGGAACAGAGGACCTCCGTTATGATTTTTTCATCATTAACTCATAGTGTTTTTCATCATTAATTAAGGGGAATCTGATTGTGATGAATGGCTGCCTGACGGAAATTTGTGTAGTTGCAGCACTTAGTTGTGCCTGTGACAGATTGAAGGATAGTTGATCAGCCGTGGCAGCTTGAACGAGTGTGATGACCAGATCCTCAATGAGCTACCAGTGCAATTTCTATAGCTATCACGCACTAATGATTTAGATTTGGAGATTAAATTCCTTTTTTGTAAGAAGTACTCTAAGTTGCAAATTCTTCTGTCTGATTGAGTTGGTTAATTGGGATTTGGGGATGAAAACAGCGACGTGAGTTGCGGGAAATAGCGGGAGCACCAAGTTTTGAGTTTTGCTAGTGGACCGAGCCGACCTGGCCCAATCAAGCATAAACGGCCTGTTAGGATGAGTCGGCCCACATAAAAAATTCATGCCAATCCTTAAAAAAAAAAAAAAAAAAAAAAACCTTTATTAGTTTCTTTCATTATCTATTTATTTGTTTCTTTCTTTCATTAATCATTAATGAGATAAAAAATTTATTAAAACAAAGAAAGATATAAGCATGAGGAGAGGACATACTCAATCCCCTAAAGAAATAAAGTACGAATGATGAGGAAAGACACACAACATCTAGCATTTGAAAACAAATAAAGAACCAATAGACAAAGAAATATGACTCTCAATTCCAAAACAAAAGAAGTCATCTAAAATAAAATTAGAAAGATAAATTCTAATGCAAAATTGATTAATGAAATTTGGAGAAGAATCCCATCAAATAACAAATAGTCCCACTCATTCCATCCTAAATCCTGCCATACTCATGATCCCAGTGAAATTTAAGCCCATAATCTCCACAGTATCAATTTTCTATTTCAAATAACAAATAGTCCACACTTAATTTACATTGTTGTTTAATGCCATTTTTGACTTTGGGCTGCCATAAATGCGTTTTTTGGTACACACCAGCCTCCTTTTGGATCTAGATTTTAGACCCAATAGAAGCAGTTCGTCCCATGTCGTCCTCGGTCCGGTATACCAGTCGTCAGAATCCATGCTCCCACGAGCCTCTTGTTCGGCGGAACTCTTGCGCTGGTTGTAGAATTGCTCATCCTTGTTCCACTTTATGGACAGATCACGCTCCACTTCGAGAGCATCTGGTTTGTAATAAGCTTGGCAATGAGCTCGTACCAATATTTGAAAACACTCTATGGAAGTGCAGTTGCATCTCTTCTTCTACACTTTGGCGAATTGAAATTTGAAAGAGAAGTTGATCACGATGCATGGCGGTTTGATGGACAGTAATGCCGGTTTGAAGGACTATCTAGCTGCATATTCAGTCTTGCTTTAGACATCTGCAAGTCCCATGGATTTACAGAATAAATCAGGATTTATGATAACCATATAGCATTTTCTGATTTTCACGTAGAGTTTATGAACAAGTAAAACAGGGTACATTGATAGTGACTATATGTAAGTACCATCAGAGTTGATGATTTCCTTTCCAGGTGCAAAGAAGATTAGGTTCAACATTTCTTAATTGAAAATGAAAAATAGAAACATTCTTAATTTCTGTACTTGAGGTGGACTTTTTAGGGGGCCTATTCTTCATTGAGTTTGGTAACTGTCCTGGCTTCTCGGGATTATACTATTTCACGTCTAGCAAGTGGTCTGCAAATTATCTTGCTCATGACGAAACAAAGCTCCATCAGACAGTCAAAAATATGAAAACCATTGGGAGGCATGATTCTGTGAAAATGACATACCTAGTTTCTAATCCGGAATAAATAAACAGCGTCTGCGGCTACAATCATACTTTTGTTCTGAAAATGCGCCTGACGGGAAATTTTCTTCGGTGTGCTTGTTTCTCAGGCCTAATAATCTTATAGGCTTATAACTTTTGCAGGGAGACAATAGATTACAATACAACATGACCCATCCCAAATCCCAATTCTTGTCATCCTTTGCCAAGAATTAGATTTTTATTTTTCGGTTAAAGATTAGGTTATTTTCCTTGTATGTTGATTACGATAACCCGTGTTTTTGGAACTAATTAAGAGCTCAGCTCTTGATCTGTCAACTCTCATACTGAAGAAAATAAGGAACTCTGTTTTTTCTTCCGTTGTTTTTTTTTTTTTTTTTAGTTGAAGAAAAATACAAACATCTCTTACTGCTCAGGAAATTTGTTAATCTTTATGAATTAGGGAACCTATGTTTTGATTCGTAACTAATTGATGCTCACTATGTTCGACATAATGGGAAGATGTATTACTGCTAAGTATTGATATGGAACAGGGGACCTCTATTATGATCTCTAATTATTCATAGGTTACAGTATTTTAAAAGAAAAATAATCTTATAGGGGTTCTAACTTGTGGCACTCGATTTTCTAGTGTACCAAGAGTTTCTAAAAACAAAATTACCCCCAACTATTGCTGCTCTGCTTCTTCTCCCATCATTTCGTACCCTGCATCTTCTCTCTAGATCTCTGCTAATAGTGAAGAAAATATTGCATACGGTACATGACTTCTATTATTTACATTAATGCAGTACTCTTTTACGTACTATTTCCTAGTTTCTAGTTTCATATAATCCGGCCACCATATATATATGCTCCTTTGCTGACCATAATTCTATAGGGATTAGGTAATCTTTTCTCATTAAAACTAGGAAATCTCTTATGCTGTCGAACATTTGTATCATTTATCTATAGTTCACTGAAACTCTTAGTTTGTCTCTTAAAATGATTAGTTTTCTCTTGATGATAATAGGGCAAGGGAGGAAGCTACTCCTCCGGCTCAGGTCAGTTCTATACTTCTATAGGGCCATTTCACAAAGGGATCGTCTCTCTCATCACCATCTTAGCCGTGTTCTTCAAACAAGCACCGGTCGTAAATATATCTTCAACTGTCATCGACTACAGCTCTATACTCATCCCGATATTTGTTGTTGCCTTGGTGGTTTACTTTGGGTCATTGCGAGTGCCAAGAAACTTCAAGCTGATCCCGATAATGCAGATCTGGGTAAGAATACAATGAGCATTGTGTTCGGAATTCTTGCTTTGGTCATTGAATTGCTCATCATTGTTCCAGCTATTGGATTGTTTGCCCTCTTCTTCTGTGTTAGCATGTGTTTGGTGTGCATTGGGATCAAGTCATACCAATACTCGAAAGATAAAATGATTGCGATGTACCTCTGGTTGAAGGAGAGTAGAGCAGTTTCAGCACTTGGCCGTGCCTGTTACAAATTGAAGGGGATGATCAGAATTGGCGATCGCGGAACAGAGCATGAAGCCCAGGACCAGAGCCACATCAATGATCTTATCCCTGTTTGATTTCTATAGCTACCACTATTCCTTTGTTGTAATAATTTGTATTAGTTTGATATATTTCTGTTTGATTGAATTTGCTTCGATTGATTTGGGATATGGGGAATGAAAACTGAGACATTAGTTCCGCGGAAAAGAGCGGGAGTTATTTACTGTACAGTTTTATCCGGACCACGCTGGCCTATTATCACCTTAACGGCCCGTTAGAATGAGTCAAGCTCAATGACTCAATCAGCCCACAACTACAACCATGTATATGGCTGTTAATTCTTACACGACTTGAAACCAACACAAAATAAAGCGGATTGAACTCGCACGATTAAAAAGCGGGTCAGCCATGGGTCAACCAGCCATGACCCATTTAATAAATGGGTAGGCCACGGATCAACCCACCAACACGAAGTGAACCAGTATAACTCGATTATGCTATACTTCATCCTGAAATTTTAGACGTTGAGAGTATTTGATCATAGGATTAGACAATTTGAAATATTTTGCTTTATAATTATTGGATTTAATTATTTATATTATTCATCTTGTAGAGTTTTTAGTGAATTTAATCAATGTATGCTTTTTTTTAGTTAAATGGGTCGTATTGTTAACCTTAAATTGGTCATTTTGTTAAACACGACACAACATATTTATTAAATGGGTTAAACGGGTAACCCGTTTAATAAATAGGTTGGGTTTAGGTTTAAATTTTTGACACGATTATTAAATGGGTTGAGTTTGGGTTTGTATATTGCGACATGACAAATACCTTGACTCGATACGAACCCAACCCAATACGACCCATTGACAGCCATATCCATGTAGTATAACTTGTATCCGAAGACATCGGGGAATTATTAGGTAGTCCCGGAGTACCACGTGGCACTGCCATGTGGTGGTCCCAACCAATAATATCACTCAAATCTGGTAGGGACCATCCAGATGGGGTTAAAAAAGAAAAGAAAAATTAAATTAGAAGCTAATCAGAAATCACTACAAATCACATGGGCCAATAATATCATCCCGGACCACTACGTGTACTATGGTCCCGGACCACTACGTGTACTATGGTCCGGGACCATGTAATAATTTCCCGAAGACATCCTATAGATAACACACGTTAGAAATTTTTTAGAGCAAAAGCGTTTAATGGGGGACTGAGAGTGACCATTCTTAATCAGAGGACAGATATTGACAGGCAGTAAATTCTTCTTTCAAGGGATAATTTGTTGCTTGTCGCAAAAGCAATGCTTCAGTACTTCTGGCTGCGGGAACCGGTTAAGAGGACAAGGCGTCCGCCACACCAAAAACATATTATTATTAGTTCTCTTGTTTCTGATAAACAAGTAGGCAGATCAGTAGATAACAAACATTATAAGCTTATGCTTGGTGTGTTCATTTAGTCCAATAGATAACACTATAACAGAGACTCTCTAGCTTTTGGTTTCGACCACCACTTGGAAGACTTTCCCTTGAAGTTTTTGATATGCGCATAAAAGATAGAAAGATTTTCGAAGCTTTTGGTTCCGATTTGCACTTGGAAGAATTTTGTTTTTAGTTCTGTCTGTCCCTTGAACACCTTGGACTTTTTTATCGATGCAGCGAGCTTTCGTTTTTGATTAATCAGACCAATTAGATCTGTGTTGATCTCAACTTCTACTAAAATAAATTAATCACTCAATTTCTCGTCATCCGATGTGGAAGCATGATGCGAAGCTGCCTGAAGCGTGAGATCATCTTCTTTAACATCTTCGTCACGTCAAACGGGATAGTCTACCTAGAAAGATGCCTCGTACGTTTCGCCAAGAAACTTGGCCATCAAATTGTCGAAGCTGGATATTATTCTATATTTCATTGACTGCGTTAGGGATCAATCTATCACACTAGGGTGTTACACGAGTGTTGGTGCTAGCTCCAAATACTTTCTGATCAGATTCTTCTTGAAATTCCTCGATAAGAACTAATAAAACAAGATAATACAGATGAGACTCATGGCACATTTACTTACTTGGAATATAAATAATTATGAATCAGAGACTATGGAATGGGAGAAGAAATGAATCGGTATTGATTCCGGAGGAGTTGATTCTTAAACACATCTCTTTCCTTCGTAATCAAATTCCTGAATATTCAGGAATCAATTCCTTATAAGGATGTAGGACCTACACCCATTTTGATTCCTTGATGTATTAGTAAAAGCAGGAATACTCTTACTCGGAATCATTCTAATTCCTTTATGTGTTAGTAAACGCATAAATAAATTTACTCCGTAATTATTTCCTCCCATTTCAAGTAAGTAAAAATGCACTCATATTGAAAACCATTAATTATGCATGTGTATAGAGGGGAGTGTGATTTGTAAAACAAAACAAAGTTGTCAATTTCACCCACCCCTTGTTTGGTAAAAAGATGAACACTTTAGCAACAACGACCCTATCACATACATTAATATCAAATGGTTAGTCCATTGTTCAGGCAAAAAAAAAAAAATTCACAAACATTACTATCAGATAGTTAATCCATTGTTCGGAAAAACAAAAATGTAAAACAGTAAACCATATGGGAATGTATTAACTCAAAGGGTTTGCTTTCTCTACAAACGTCAACGGTTGGCTCCTTTGATATGGTTTACTTAAGTTGAATATGATTAGCTTTCTCTGAAAATGACCGCGGGGCAGGATGATGAGTGATCACTGAAAATGACAATAAGGCAAAGAGTTTGTATTTGGTTCATTTTCTCTGAAAATGTCAAGGGGGACGGGCAGGGTGAATGATCAGGCGGAATTTGAAGCAAGACTAGCTTGTTCTTCAAGTTTCACTTTCATTCTTCTCATACATAGTTCCTAAATTAGGAGTCACTTAGTTTTGTATAAAGGAACGCCAACAAATACAACTCTCTATACTAACAAGTTGTTTCTGAAAAATAAGTGGGAGATTCGTAAATAATAAATATTAAAAGCTTTTGTTTGGCGTGTTCATTTAGTCCAATAAATAACAAAGATTTTCTTAGCTTTTAGTTTTGGCTGGTAATTGAGAGTTGAGACTTTGATTTTTGATTTTTTCCGTCCCTTAAAAGTTTCATAATTTTTATGTAAACATAAAGATTGAAGATCTTATAATAAATTAATAATAATGAATTATCTTAACGGGAAAAAGTGGAAAGCTTTCCACTTTAATTTCCCTATCATTTTTTAGTGTGTGTGTTTGGTGGGGTGGTAAGGCTTTGGTCTCATATATAAGAGGTCAGGAGTTCGAGCCCCATCAAGGGTGGGAATGGGGTTGGGGTTTTAAAAAAAAAATAAATAAATAAAAAATTTCCCTATCATTTTCATTGGCTGTGGAGAGAACAAATGATGAATGGGATATTGGGTTCCACACAAAACAAGGCATTAGTTTATGACAACTTCAAACGGTATGTTCTATATTTATATATTCATTCACTGCACAGGTTTGATACTAAAAGGGACTTGCCGGAGTTTTGCATACTTTCAGAAGTGTTAGAAGAGATCGAAAGATAGAATGGCAGACTGAACTGCGGTCACTACTGCCCTTCACAAGGGTTGTACAAATTAAACTCCTTAATTTGCTTTGGTTTTGTAACTTAGCACTTGCTCTTGCTCAAATACTTTGTTCATTAGATTCTTGTTAAATTTCTCTACAAGTACAAAACAGGCAGTATTTTGTTGATCTTTCTATTAAGTGCTGATCCAAACGCTCAAGTTATACGCTAGACAGATGGAACTCAAATTGAATACCTATAGGCCTAGTTTGGCATAACTTATCAAGTGTAAAAAGCTTCTTATCTTATAAATTAAGTAGCAAAAAGTGTTTGATGAAATTTAATAAAGCATTTATATAAAAAGTTAAATTATTAAATTGTTGCTTATAGAAGTTGGTAAAAAATAGCTTTTATAAGCTAAAACCTACATCTGTTTATGGTTTAAGCTAAACCATCCCAAAGTAAGCCTTGGGTGGGGTTAGAGGTACTGCTTGCTAGTCGGATAGCAAGCAGTACCTCTAACCCCACCCATCTGCTTTGAAAATAGCAAGCAGTACCTCTAACCCCACCCATCTGCTTTTTCAAATTGCTCTTGATCTTTACCCTTTTTTGTTAACATTATTGAATCATAATATGGAATTGACAATCAATTAAGGTCAATTTAGATTGAAAACAAGGAAATAGATTCGCGTACTACATCCCAGGAGCACTTAACCTGAGAGCTGTAGTTGCTACTCTTTTCTGACTAGTTTTATTTTAAATTTTGTCTTGATCTTTTATAATTGTCAGCATCCGTGTCATTAATTTGTAAACTTTCTTATAAGCTGCATAAATATGTTTGAGCTATAGTGTTGTATTTTCTCATTCTATTTCTACCAAAACTTTTTTGGCGTTCTTAGAACTACAATTATCATTTGATTGTAATTTTGTTTGTTAGTTTGTTACAAACCCTCCACACCATTAAATTCGGATAGGAAGGCTTCTGCTCTATCCAATTCCCATTTTAACCACACACAAAAAAATATCTCTTTAATCTAAGATATAGCATTTAGCACGACAATAAATGTAGCAACTCAGTAATTCACTGACACTAAAAAGAGAACAAGTTTATGTGCAACATAGGAGTGGAAGAAGAAGAAAAATAGTTACATTGGAGCAAGAATTAAAGACGATGGACGTAGGCACCATGTGTAAGGGAGTTCTTCTTTTTGGACAAAAATGTTTTTATTTGATTTTATGGCGGGAGACAACTAATTTAAAAAAGTAATTTTATTAATGGAAGTTATTATTTTAGGCCTTATAAGACAACTAGTTGACCAAAAGTATTGACAATTCACAAGGAGATAGTTGCTGGATCTAGAACTATCCTAACTAGCAAACGGGAACTCAAGTCAAAGAAAGTAAGCAAAAACACGTGGAGCATTGCAGTCGATCTGAGGAAAGGGCAGCGATTGGGGTAGTTCACTCAACCCTACTTTGCACACTCAACCGATCACGTTGACGGGTTCAGCGCTTCTGGAGGGAACAATTGTTTTGAGAGCTAGACACTGGCAAATCGATGCGGACGACGCCTCTGCTTCAAATGTTGAGCTCAGAGATGGAAGCGATCCACAGCATTCCGCAATATCTACCTTCAGAAATGGGTGAGTCCTTACATCCATCTCAAATGTCTACCTTCAGAAATCGATGCGGAGGACGCCTCTGCCTCAAATGTTGAGCTCCAGAAATGGGTGAGTCCTTACATCCATTTCATACTGTAATCCCCTAGTCTCCCGATTGTTGTTTTCTTTTTCAACGGTCAATACCCTTTTTTTTTCTTTTTTTATGAGACGGTATTTTCTTTTAGATTTGTCTTTTGTTGCATGAGCAATGTTCTCCACGTCATATGAATCAAAAAGATAATATTAAAGTAGCGCTAAAACAGAGCGTAGAATTCCTAGATGAGAAGCGAGTGTTTATGTTCTAGGCGCGTAGCCAGCTGAGAAACAGAGTATAGAACGAGAGACCACTGCAAAAAGCCGCTGCGATGGGTAGCATTGCCAATGATCTTCAGCCTTTACAGGAGTAAGTTGCTAATTTTCTTTCTAGTTTTTGCATTGATAAGCAAAAAACTTAATCTGTTGTTGTAAATTTGTAATGTGTTATTGTGAACTTGAGCCCGCACCTCTTAAATTCCGCCGCCGTCCTCTTTATCTTCCAAGGCTTCGTCTTCCTCTTCTTCTCCGGCTTCGACGTCCTCCTCTTCTTCCCCGGGTTCGACGGCGTCTTCCTCTTCTTCCTCGAGTTCGATGGCACCTTCCTCTTCTTCCTTCAGCCGGGTTCGACGGCGTCTTCCTCTTCTTTCTCGAGTTCGACAGCGCCGTCCTCTTCTTTCTCCAGTTCGACTGCACCGTCCTCTTCTTCCTCCAGCCGGGATCGACGGCGTCTTCCTCGAGTTCGACGGCGCCGTCCTCTTCATCATCCAGCGGGGTTCGACGGGGTCATCCTCTTCTTTCCCGGGTTCGAGGGCGTCCTCGTCTTCTTCCCAGGGTTCGACAACGTCTTCCTCGTCTTCCTCGAATTCGACGGCGCCGTCCTCTTCTTCCTCCAGCCGGGTTCGACGGCGCGTCTACCCCTTCTTCCTCGAGCCGGGTTGGACGGCGTCGTCCTTTTCTTTCCGGGGTTCGACAGCGTCACCCTCTTCTTCCCCGGGTTCGACAGCGTCTTCCTCATCTTCCTCGAGTTCGACGGCGCCGTCCTCTTCTTCCTCCAGCCGGGTTCGACGGCGCGTCTACCCTTTCTTCTTCGAGCCGGGTTCGACGGCGTCGTCTTTTTCTTTCCGGGGTTCGACAGCGTTACCCTCTTCTTCCCCAGGTTCGACAGCGTCTTCCTCATCTTCCTCGAGTTCGACGGCGCCGTCCTCTTCTTCCTCCAGCCGGGTTCGACGGCGCGTCTACCCCTTCTTCTTCGAGCCGGGTTCGACGGCGTCGTCTTTTTCTTTCCGGGGTTCGACAGCGTTACCCTCTTCTTCCCCAGGTTCGACAGCGTCTTCCTCATCTTCCTCGAGTTCGACGGCGCCGTCCTCTTCTTCCTCCAGCCGGGTTCGACGGCGCGTCTACCCCTTCTTCCTCGAGCCGGGTTGGACGGCGTCGTCCTTTTCTTTCCGGGGTTCGACAGCGTCACCCTCTTCTTCCCCGGGTCCCGAGTTCGAAGGCGCCGTCCTCTTCTTCCTCCAGCCAGGTTCGACTGAGCGTGTACCCCTTCTTCCTCGAGCCGGGTTCGATGGCGTCGTCCTCTTCTTCCTCGAGTTCGACGGCGCCTTCCTCTTCTTCCTCGAGCCGGGTTCGACGGCGTCGTTCTTTTCTATCCCGGGTTGTCATTGTGTGTTATGATTCTATGCGTTTATATGGGCCATCATTCTAGTATGGGCTTATTTGGGCCCTGTGTTTCAGAAGTACACTATTTCTAAATATTTTCTTTACTTAAATAAGCTGTAATAGGGCATTGAAGAATGTTGAAGTTTAATTTTTCTCTTATTTCCTTTAGCTTTCCCTTATTTTCCTTCCTTTGCAATGGTATTTCTGGGCTTGGATCCTGGGGATCCTAACATTGTGAGTGAAGCAGGCCTGGCTTTGTCTGCACGAAACTCGACGGCAGGCTTTTCCTAAGCCCTGGCTGCCTCCCCCGCCGTCAGGAACGTGACGAGCCACACCCGAGCTTTACGGCGGCGGTCCCTAATATCCACCCCCATTTGCCCCAGGGCCTCTGGTTACATTTGGAGGGACCTCCAACTTCCATATCTTATGGTGGCACTCAACTAGAATGGGACTGATTGTACCAAGAGTTGCTGCAGACAGATCACGCCCAACTCTTGTTGTTCTGCCTCTTCTCCTATCTTTTGTAACCTGCAATATGCTCTTCCATCTTACAGAACATGGGGATCGAATCGCATGTAGTAGAACATGAGGTTCGATGGCGTCGTTCTTTTCGTCCTTGGGTTCGACGACGTCGTCCTTTTCTTCCCCGGCTTCGGCGTCTTCCTCTTCTTCTCCTGCTTCCGCGTCGCCCTTTTCTACCCCACCGTCCTGTTCCACCTCTCCGTCCGCTTCCAGGGCATGATCCTGTTGAATCACGTTCTTCTAGTCCCGTCATCCTCTTCCATGGCATCATCCTTTGTCTTCTTCTACTTCTACGGTCCTCTTCAATGACCTCACAGTTAATCCAAAGTTCACCAGAGCAGTCTCTGCTCAGTGGCTGTGGATTAGAAGAGTGAAACCGCCGGAGATTGTTTTTATGAAGAATTGGAGTGAGTGGTCTCGGCCGGAGAGAATTCGGCCGCTGTCTGGAATTAGAATCGGAATTGAGGTGGTCGGTGTTGGAGTGAGGTTGCGGAGCCCTTGGATGATGAATGACCTTTATCCTCGGAAACCGCGCTATTCACGCATAAACAGTTCACGGTCACATTCAATTTTGCATTTTCCCCTCGAATTTATATTAGTCGAAGGGGAGCTAGTACACCACTGCATGGCTTGGACTGTCGACAAATTTGTGTAATACCTCGGGTTATGATTCAATGTAGGGGTTTTGAATTAGATATTCTCTGTGCAATAGTTCGAGAGGTAGTGGATCCGGGTGGCCACCGGGGATTATTCATTTGCTCTTACTTTTCAGCGTCTTGCTGATTCTTGATACCTATTTGGCCACATTTAATTGGTCGCAATATATGTTTTTGCCAATAATAATGCTTATAATTTTAGATACTATCTTGTTTATCACAAGCCACAGCAGCATTAATGAGCAGATGCTATATTATTAGCAATTGTTTTCCTTGTTATTATGTCACAGAGACATATCCCTACGTGCCAATTTTTAATTAAAATTTGGATTGTTGTTGTATGTTAAGTTGTTAACTGTTATATCGAACCCTGGGCTTTGGGACTTAATAAGCGCTGAGATCTTGATCCTCGGGGTGTGTGAAATTTAGTTTGATCCAATTCAATCTAATTCTGATTTGATTAGTTGCTAACTTTGAATGTTCAGTTATTGGATTGAACGTTTTTGATATTCGTTAGTTTATAATCATTTTAGAGCTTTTAGCTTTTTGCTGAGATCAATTTACTCATTATGTAGTGTCAGTAAGAACTCAAAATAATTATTGGAAGTTTGGTACTGTCGCACAGTGGGATGTTACTCTGTTAATGGGAACAGGGAGCTCTGTTATTGTGGTCCAAGGCCGGCCTGAGGGCTGCCATCTGAGGCAGCCGCCTCAGGCCACCGGCTTCTGAGGGCCTCGGGAGTTTCTGTATGTACGTTGTGGATAGTATATATGTATATTGTTTCCTTCATAAACCAAATAATGTGTGTTGCTCCAGGAGAAATTTAGCTATTATGTGTCCATTCCCCACCCTGGTTCAAATCACAAGAATGGTTCATTTGTTTTTTTTTTAAATCTTTTTCAATCACCATCTTGAACCCCGTGGCCCAGCACTTTCATTTTTTTTTCATTTACTTATGTTAATTTTTCTTGGACTCAGTAGCCCAGCCAACTTTTTTTTTTTTTGTCTATTGAAAAAAAATATGGGTATGACAAGACTATATGTATTTTTGCAGCTAAAAATGTGAGACAAACAAGGTTTCAGTGATGCTTACAAAAAACAAAAAAAAAATATATATATATATATATTTAACTAGTTTTTTTTTAAAAGATATTTAACTAGTTTTATAATTCAGAAATTTATGTAGGGAGTAGATATCTATATACTGTTGTTTTGTTATTAATTTCATATTTACTTTTATTCAAAATACATAATTTTGTACTGTTATTTGGCAAAAAAAAATTTATATGTATATATAGGAGGCCACATTTTAATTCTTTGCCTCAGGCCATTAGAATCTCAAGACCGGCCCTGTTGTGGTCTTTGTTGGTAGTTTGTAAATCTCAGTGTATCCTTCATAGACTAATTCTGTTGTCTCCTGATCGATCATGACAGGAGAATGGAGGCTACTCCACCGAGTTGGAGCAGTACTTCAGGGGAATTTCTCCAAGGCGTGTTCGCTGTGTTGGCCTTGTTAATTGGACTGAAGGCAACAGGGATGGAAAAGCTCACCACATTATTTGTTGTTGTCCTAATCTTCTGCTTTGGATTAATGTATGCTGCCAAGAAACTCAAAGCTGATCCTGATCCCGATCGCAGAGATTTGGGTGCATTCATGGAGAAGATTAGCAACTTGTTGGGAATTATTGCCTTGATTTTTGCACTGCTCATCATTGTTCAAGCTTACGGATCAGTCCCGCTCTTCTTATGGAGCACCCTTGCAATGAGCGTTGCGGTTGCAGTTGTGATTCTTCTTCGCCTAGCCTTTGTGGAATTGAAGGAGAAACTGATGTGGACCAATGGCCACTTGATGGAGTACCGGACAAGCACAATTGCAGAACTAGAGCCGACTATGAATGTTTGCAGCACAGACCTTGAAGCCCAGGATCAGAACCAGATGAAAGAGCCACCTCGTGTTTAATTTGTAGTGACCGGACCACTACGTGTACTATAGTCCTGGGCCATGCCATGCTATAATTTCCTGAGATATACATGATACATTTAAATTTGATATGGCAGATTACTTGTAATAATTGCTATTTTAAATTTGTAATAACTCAGCATGAATAATGTAATTGTTGTAAATATTATTATCTATGTGGATGTCCATGTAAATACTCATTAGTTATGTACTTTGATGTAAACCCTACCTCTATATAAAGGAGACTAATGAGACTGAATGAGAACACTTCTACTTCCTCCTAACTATTCTCTCTATCTTATTTCTACTTTATAACACGTTATCAGCACCTTTGCTCTATAATTTTTTTTATATATAAACTCCATGATGATCCTGAGTTTTTTGTGCAACTTTGTTGTGTTTTTTACCTTGACTCACGATCTATGAGTTTTCTTTTATATATCAATTTTAGTTATCGCATACTCTTTTAAACTTTGCTATTTTTATCAATTCAATTCACCACAGTTTGCGATACATGTTTATTAACTTTTTGGTTTTTCTTGCAAGTATGTTGTATGCATACATGCAGAAGGTTCTGGACCATACATGGCAGACTGCATGCTTAACTATGCACAATTAGGTGTCTGTTCTTTTGGGTTTTCTTCCTTACCTAATTATATGAATAAACCGATAGTCCTCAATATATATGCTTTGGTTTATATAGGTTATAAATAATCTGTAATAACCGCAATTTTCATTTTCGCCTCGTGAAATTGTGCGAATTGAATAATGTACCTTTGCACGAATGTTACTTGAAATGATTCATTCTTTTGAATTATCGAGGTTCCGAAACGTTTCGTTTTAACCAAAAAGCTCGAATTATTCGATTCAAGAAAATCGACTTTTCCTACGTACGGAATTTGGGAAAACTTCCTTCATGAAAGTTGTAGAGCTCGTCGATGCGATCTCGTACATATGTGGAACGGAATATTCTGAGTTCGTATGAATT
Organism: Rosa lucieae; assembly: GCA_024704745.1. Lineage (NCBI taxonomy): Eukaryota > Viridiplantae > Streptophyta > Magnoliopsida > Rosales > Rosaceae > Rosa > Rosa lucieae. The sequence continues at coordinate 19,770,670 of CM045493.1, read as the reverse complement.
TATTTCGAATATTTGAAAATTTGAGATTTTTCCTATAAATGGAAAAATTATTTCTGAAATTTCCAAAAACCCAAATTTTCTATTTTTTTCCTTCTTTTTCCCCCCGGCTCTTTTTTTTCTCTCTCTCTTCTCTCTCCTCGCCCCGACCTCTTTTCCTTCTTTCTGGCTTTTCTTCCTCCGCCTGCAGCGCCGCCGTACGTCGACTCCAAGCCACCACAGCTTCGTCTCGACCTCCCCTAGCTGCTGGATGTGACCTTTTCCACCGGGACGGCCTCAAATCCGACAGATCGGAGCTGCAAGCTTTGAACCACAAAAGGGTCAACGCCGGTTTTCTCCTAGCTCCGGCCACCAAAACTTCCTATCCTTGGCTTCCTGAACTCGCCTCAACCTCCTTAGCAAGCACGATGAAGGACTGGACCTGGTTTGAAGGTTTTCACGTTCGTCGGAGTTCGACCGATTTTTCGATCGAAAACCAACCTTTCGATCGAGATATCTCGAGTTACAGACCACCTCTTCCTGTGATTCTTGAGCTGGTGAACTCAGATTGAAGTTCTGAACAACTTTCATGAAGGGATCGAAGCGAGTTGTTGAAGTTTTTACGTCGAAACTCAAGCTCGCCGGATTCTGGAAATTTTCCGGCCACCGAAGCTTTCAATCAAGATAGCTCGAGTTGTAGAGCTTCGTTTTGAGTGACTCTTGAACCAGTGAGTTCCCTTGATATTCTTAACAACTCTCCAGAAGGAATCGAGGCCTGAAAGTGAAGTTTATACGTCGAAATCAAGCTCGCCGGTTCTGCAAATTCTCGCCGGATTCTGGAAAAATTCCGGCCAACCCGACTGGTTCGAGGTAATTTCTATCCCTTCCGGTCATTTTCAGCTTACATGCTAGTTAGGAAAGTGGTTGGGCTTGATGAGATGAAGAGGAACAGCCTGGCCCCGACACCATCGGCGGTGGTCGGCGGCGGCTCTGCCCCTAACTCCGGCGGCCCTTTCCGGCCACCTCCGGGGGTCAAAAATGTGATTTCTTTACATTTTTAGATTCTACATTTCAATACGATCATTTCGATATATTATACGCAATTTTTTGATATCGTATGATTTAGTTATGAATTTTACGATTTCGATCGATTTCAATCGTTCTATTTGTGATCTGTGAAGATCGGACCGTCCGATGGACTTGTAGTTTTGATATGTTGATCGTATGACTGTCCCGATGACTTTTCGTGGTCACGGGCGAAGATCCGACCGTTGGATCTTCGTATAATTGTGGATTAGTATTTTGGAATGCGATTCGTGAGAATCCGACCGTCGGATTTTCATAAAATTTTGTGGAGATGTTTATAAGGATGATTCAGGAAGATCCGACCGTTGGATCTTCGTGATAAATTAGGAGGATGATCCTAAGTGCGATCTGTGAGGATCTGACCGTTGGATCGCCGTTTAATTTCGATCCGACCGTTGGATCGTCATTTAATCTTGTTTATGAGTTATTGGCTAAGTTAAGACCGTATTGGATTAGGTGATCAACGGGATGATTTGGCGAACGATTTGCAAAATCGTGGTTGTGCTGCTAAGAAAACGCAGCTGGATTAGAGGTGGGTAAACCGCACATGGTTCATTCACGAACCGAAGTTCTAAATATTTATGTTTATTTGTGGAAATTGTTTTGAATTAAATAATTGTTTTAAAAAAATATGAACTCTATCAACTACGGTTCATAGGGCTAACGCTCACAGGTAAGAAAATGATTTTTAAGTATAAAAAGAATTTATCTCGTTATTTTTGAGATCTTTGGTTGATATTAATAGACATTCCTGTGTAAATGTCAATGTACATATTTTATTTATGTGAGAAATATATATGTATTGTTGGATTGCGGTGAGGGAACTATATATATAGTGAGGTGTTGAGTTTTATTGTTTGAGAAACAGTAAATTGTTAAGTTGTTGAGATATATTGATTTGTGGAGATCAATAGGTCACAGGGGTGACCATGGCATCTGTTAGTGAACCACGCTCTTGTGCCGAGTTGGTGGTTACTAATATCATTAAATCGTGAACCACGCTCTCGCGCCGAGTTGGTGGTTGCGATCAGTTAGAGCTCTAGTCTGTCTGCCAAATGCTGAGTGATCTTATGAGGGTAACATGGGGTTACTTGTGACTCATAAGTACATATATATATATATGAGAGTGAGAAAGTGATGTCGTTTTGTGGTGGTCATGGTGAGATGTGATATTTCTACAATTTTAATTTGCTTGAGTTGAAATTGTTATTTTAAATTTGTGCAATCCTTAAGTTTACTCATACGGGCTGTCAAAGCTCACCGGGTTTGTGTTGTTGCAATCCCGGTACACAATTCAAATTGTGTAGCGGGTAATCCTACAGGTCAGGAGAATCGAGAAGGTGATCAGGCTGCTTAGAGTAGTGGTATTTGAGTTACAGCTTTATTGTGAGGTTATTATGCTCACTGAGCTTACATTTAAATTTGGAGAGAGTGTGTTGTAATATTAAACTCATGAGGATTTGGTTTATGTATTAGTGAGTGAGACGAGGTGTGTTTATTTCTGAGAAAAAAATTCAGAACGTTCATTTGATTTAGTTGTTTATTTCATGTTTCGGATTTGAATTTATTATTCCAAATTCGGGGCGTGACATAATCCCTACTTAATAATCTCTGATAATATTTTATTTGGTGTTGTAAATTTGTTTTGGATCAGTATGGTTAAGAGACCTATATTAATTTGACTTCATCAGTTTGTTAACGATTGGTGGTGGTCCTGGTTTCGGATTCGTGATGGAATAAAATTGGTCTCCATTTATTAAATCGCTTTGAATATTCTGTTAGTACTTATTCTTATATTTTGAAATCATACTGCACGATTTTGCTAAACCTTGATAATCATTCACATATTTTGGTATGCCCATGTGTTTGCTTATATCAAGCAGTCACAGCTCTGTCTTCTACTGAGGCAGAATATATGGTGTTAACAGAAGCTTCAAAGGAAGCTATCTAGTTGAATGGGCTGGCAAGTGAATTTGGAATTCACCAAGAAGGCGTGGTAGTGAAGTGTGACAGTCAAAGTGCCATTCACTTGGCAAAGAATCAAGTGTTTCATGCAAGGACGAAACACATTGATGTTCGCTATCACAAGATCAGAGATTGGGTAGAATCTGGAAATATTATTGTGGAGAAGGTTCACACAAATGACAACACTGCAGATTGTCTTACCAAGCTCGTTGCTATAGAGAAGTTCAAGCATTTCTTGAACTTGCTCAGTGTCACAACATGTTGAGTTGTGGTGGAGCAGCTCCTCACTTGAGGTGCGTTAAGGCAAGAAGAGTCTTGCCAAGGTGAAGGTTCTTGAAGGTTTGTTCGGGATTACTTCAAGAAGTTCAAGACATCCTGAAGGTTGCAGCAATCGTTTTGGTATCAATTCACCAAGGTGGAGATTGTTGTGTTTTTGGCTCATTGATACAATCTGAAAATTAGGATGCAGAATTCAAATCCAAGTCTAGAAAGGAAAGAGGTTTGCGCGCAACTTTTCTATAAGTTCTAGGAAAGTTAGTCTTTCAAGTTCTATTAGGATTTGTATTGAAGGCTTAGACTATTAGGATTAGGAATCCTAATCCAATGTTGTATCAGCAGCTCTATTTGCTATAAATAGGAGCTGCAGGGGGTTTTCTGAGAATAGAAGACAGAGAGTGCAGAAAACTAAGAGTCAAGGTGATAGAGAGATAAGAACTAGTCAGGAAGGTTTGAGGGATCTGCAATAAGTACTTGTAAAAACCTAAATTCTTCATAGTGCTAGTGAATCTCTAAAGAGAGATCACGAAGTGGACGTATGCTAAAGTTTTGGCTGAACCACTCTAAAATCTGCTGTGTTGTTTCTGTTTTCAGTTCATCTATTATTCTGATTTTGCTTAAGTAGTAAAACACAACGATCCTAAAGGGGGCTTACACAATAGCATTCACGGTTAGCAAACTAAGTCGATATACAAGTAATCCCGGAAAGGATCATTGGAATGCCTTAGTGAGATTATTAAGATATTTAAAGCATACCATAAACTATGGTCTACATTATAATAAATATCCAGCCGTGTTGGAAGGATATAGTGATGCTAATTGGATTTCCAATAGCACCGGATCAAGATCCACGAGTGGATATGTGTTTACACTTGGAGGTGGAGCCATGTCATGGATGTTGTCCAAGCAAACATGCATTGCACGATCAACAATGGAATCGGAATTTATTGCTTTAGACAAGGCTAGAGAGGAAGCGGAATGGCTTCGAAATTTCCTAGAAGATATTCCATTGTGGCCTAAGCCTTTGACTGCAATATGTGTATATTGTGATAATAAAGCTACCAAAGCTAGAGCTAAAAATAAAATTTATAATGGGAAGTCAAGGCATATAAGGCGAAGACATAATACTATAAAACAATTGCTCCATAATGGAACTATCTCCATTGATTATGTGAACTCAAAGGACAATATAACAGATCCTTTGACAAAAGGCCTACCAAAGGAGCAAGTTGTTTCTACTTCGAGGGGAATATTGGGTTTAAAGCCAATTCAATGGACTAACTCGGCGGAAACCTAACCTAGTTGATTGGAGATCCCATGGTCTAGGTTCAATAGGCAAACTGGTTGAGAAGGTTCAAGAGTTTAGAATACACTATTCACTCATTCCTTTGATGTACCAAGTGTGTTACCTGTCGACGTATAGGGTGAATACTATATTCTTAATGATACTAATATCCTTTAGTTAGGAGGAATATGGCAGGATATTCTTAATTGGTGTCACCTATATGAGACTGATGTGGGTCGCATCTATGAGAATTACATGGCTACATTCTCTAGAGCTCTCATGAATTCGGGATATGTTCAGGACCAGAATGAACACAACCGTAAGAACCGAAATGTGCTAGGTTCGGTAGGTGTGACACTTTTTGTCTTGATTTACTATAAACACGAATAGTTCAAGAATTCATTTCACTACATCGCAAAGTAAATCCGACAAGTGATCCCTAAGGAAGGTTCAAGTCCAAAGGACACCTCTCCTGATGCCTATCGAGTCTTCTCTCTGGTTACAATAAGAGATGTTAATCTCCCAATTGTTCTTATTTTCTATTCAAATGTGGGGTATTCTCGGAGTTTGAATAGAAAATGTGGGGTATTGTTAGAACCGATTGGAATAGATAGTGCTCCCACATAGCAGATAAGGCCATACTTTGATATCTTTATATATGTTTACACAAGAAACATATTAAATAGACAAAGTGAAAGTGGAAGCCCATTGAATTGGAAACAAGCCCTTTGCAATGGAAATATTGGAAATATATATTTGTGTTATAAATATTATATAAATGTGGCTGTCCACTGTAAATACTCATTAGTTATGTCCTTATGATGTAAACAATACTCCTATATAAAGGGGTCTAATGAGAATGAAATACACACTTCTACCTCCTCCATACTCTGTTTCTCTCTTCTATCTCTATATTTTTCTCTAGTTTATAACACGTTATCAGCACGAATTTGCTCTTATTTTTCTTTTTCTTCTTCTTTGAACTCCATGATGATCCACAAGCCTTATGATGCAACATAGTTACTTATGACCAAGGCTAATGATCTATGAGTTTTTCTTCTTTCTCTCCTAGATGAATATCAATTTTCATTATGCGATCATTTACATATATTTGTATGTATATTTTATATAATATAATTGTTGAAAATTTATATTTCATATATGACAATGAGAACTACATGTTCCATTGCTCAAGACTCGAGTCCTCTGACCGAGTAGTCTTAGAACCTATGGTTCTATAGACATCACACTAATGTTTTTCTCGTGTGTTCCATATGGGATCCATTGTTCATATTTATGAACTCTTCGAAACCTTTGTTTCGTATATAAATTTTTCATAGAACATACTGTTCTAATAATTATGGATCCTAATATATCTCATCTTTTTTCTTTGTAGAAAGATGATACATCTGACAAAATTGGACTTTGTTCCTCTTAAAATTTCTGACAAGAACTATTTGATGCTGAAATTCACCTTATGGCTAAAAACCTTGGAAATGCCATCAAAGTTGACAATAAATCATCTGTGCAAGATCCCGCCAAACCTATGATTTTCTTACGTTATCATCTTGATGAGATCTTAAAAGATGATTACCTTACAGATCCACTTGAGATTTGGCAAGCATTGGCTGATTGATTTGCTCACCAGAAAACCATTGTTCTATCTGGAGCACGATATGAATGGACGCATTTTGCGCCTTCAGAACTTTAAATATGTCACTGATTTTCAATTCCGCTAAACATATGATTACCTCCCAACTAAAATTATGTGGAGAATCTGTCAGTGAAGATAACAAGCTTAAAGTCCTGTTTTTTTTTTTACAATGGAAAACATATTGATTACATGATCAGCGGCGGTTTTCTTGACACTGATAAATTTAGGCATTTTTTTTTTGCCTTTATTTATTTTGTTTAGTCATTTTAAGCCTATGTTTTGGCACCGATTAAACCTAATTATGTTTCATTATCTTTATCTGTTTAATCATATTTATTATGTTTAAATTACCTTTATTACAATTCTTTCATAACTGAATTTGTCATGAGTATTTGTTGCAAGAGCTACAATTATCATGATAATATTTTTAATTGCCATTATTTTGTAGTTATTGTTATTAATAACTCATTTTATTATCATTCTATTACCATTATTCGATACTCACCATAGTTATTTATTTTATGCAATCATAATGAACATTTATTACTTATGATTATATCTATCTCATATGATTATGTCGTTTGTGAAAAAAATAACAAAATTATTTTCCATCACTGGGACTTGAACCCAGGTCTTTTTGGATGCGAACCAAATATCCTAACCAACTAGACTACAACAAATTTATGATTATTTTGTTATAATGTTATATTAATGCATATTTCAATTATTGACTCTAAATGAATCTACCTCTATTTTGGCATATGGTACTCACATATTGGTATCAACATTGTCAATTATATTTTCAACAGAATCGAGGTATGTATTTTCATGAGTTTGACAACTTTAATTTAATTTCTTCTTATTATCTTATCTGATAATTTGATATAAAATTGTCACTCATGTTTCTTGTTTCAATTACATGAGGACTTAAAATTCCTCCACTGATTGTTATACAATCAAATTGATCTAAACATCTTGTTTCTTGATCTCCAATTATGTCAGGACCTTTGTCCCTTCTCTTTATGAGTACATGTGAACCTCTGTTCACTCCACTTTTAGAACATGTTTCTAATTGTGAAGACTCAAACCAAATGTTTTGAGTATGAGGGCTATGGTCCCTAAATCTATTATTATTGGAGTATATGCTTATACCCATATGGACAACTGTCCCAGACTCAAATTTGAGTATATCATTTTGACATTTTTCAGTGTCAAACAATAATATGAACCACGTGTTCATTAATAAATTCATTTTGAACCATGAATGTTCATGATAAATATAATGACAAACATAGTTGTCTTGCATGCATATAATGCAACTATGGACATGATCCATTGCAATTGTTGATAATTTTTCACAAATGATGCTTCCAAAAGCTAAGGTAACAATCATCTCAAGAGCTGCAGATCTTGATTGATGGCCGACTCCAACTGAGCTCATATTATGTTACATATATGGAATTACCGCTGCATATATTGGTGATGAAATTTCCACCGACTTTATGTTGTATTAATCAACTATGAGTATACTACTGTATACTATATCATGAATTAAAATTTTCATTAAGCCAAATAAAAATTATTTTGCCGTGACCAATGTGTCTTTATTTTATCTTCTATGTCATGTAGATTCATCTACATACATACTTTACATTGTTGTATAATACAACAACAGTTGCATACCTTCCTAATAAGGGCATTATAATTTATCGCATAGTTGCGAGTTGTCACTATAATAAGACAATCCTCCCGCCATTAGGGGGAGAAATATCGTTCATAAAAAATGTGAATTGGTGTGAGATTTTATCTACCATATCTCATTTTAATTTTGAGAAAAAATCTCAATTCATTATCTTCTTGACCTAAAAATTGGTTTGGGTCTGCCACCCACCAATGGATTTTCAATCCAATATTTATGAACACATATTTTGTGTGGTCAAATCTGATAGTCTTCCCGCCGTTAGGGGGAGGAAAGACTAATATAACGGCGCGAATTTATGTGGAATATATCCACCAAGTCCAATGTTTCAAATCAAGCTCCCTATAAGGGAAGATTATACAAGCCCTATAACGCTCTTCATGAGGTTATACAAAGATCCACATTCTTTAATTAATTTGTCCTTGAGAGACAACAAATGCCCTAAAAGATGCAAGGGTACCTGATATCAACAAAGCTTATTATAGCTAATACATGCATATATGAATGTGTGAGATCGAAATTTGATGATATCTCATCTATAGTAGCGCTACTGAAAATCATCAGGGGCTGTATACTATACCACGTTTCGATGTGTACGTCAACAAATTATAATATTTGCCAAATTGGAAAGAGGCAATTCCAATGAATTTGATTATTGGAAACGTGATGAAATATTTGAACTTTATAACCCCTAAAATACAAGAGGGTGTTCATTCTAGTGAATTAAAATCACTATGACACAAGTCTCTTTATAGAGACATGGGACTTATCATTTTTCTCCAAGCGACAACTTTTCTATAAGTACAGTGTTATATTGACGAGAGACTTATGGCATGTTGTTCTTGGCTAATATGAAGATCTTAAAGAAAAATTGCTAAAAGCAAATCCCTAAATCCTATGTGTCATTATAAGCATATTGCTTAATCAAATCCTTGACCGATTCATATTGCCAAAGGCAAGTCCATTAATGAATGAGCTTAAAGCTCACTCATGGAATCAAAAGTCTAAAGCTCATACATACTCATTCAATTATGATCAAAGTGACTTATTGCCTCAATGAGTACTATGACCAGACTAAGAAATCGAATTCGAATCATACTCATAATGTTGCAACATATTCTAACTTTCGCGAAGTTATGAATTTATCTAGAGCTCATATTGAGCCTATATGAAATTATCAATTACACTAATTGATATTTATGGCTAAGTATGCCATACTTGAATTTCAATTCTCAGATAAAGGTAAATGTGTCAATTGTTGTTCCTTTATATTGTTATTCTTTGCTAATATCTTTATCTATAATTTGAGCATATGAAATTGGTTTTACTTGAGGTAAGATTTATTATCATAGTTTATTGGTATTACACTAACTTTTGTAGGAATTGCAATTCATGATGAGTTCCCTTTATGCAAAGCACACATAGTCTCACCTATGTGATCGATACACCATATCTAATATACATGGTGCATGTATTTTATTACATACATGACTGAAGCTTGCAACAATCAGGGGAAGATTCTCATCAGGGGGAGCATTCAAAATTATGCTACCTAGGACATATGCGCGTTGTACTCTTTTTCTCCTTCGACCAGGGTTGTTTTTGTCTCATTGGGTTTTTGTTACCTGGCAAGGTTTTTGACGAGGCAACATTAAGCGCGTCCAACACCATATCATTTAGTGGTGGACATCCAAGGGGGAGTGTTATAAATATTATATAAATGTGGCTGTCCACTGTCAATACTCATTAGTTATGTCCTTATGATGTAAACAATACTCCTATATAAAGGGGTCTAATGAGAATGAAATACACACTTCTACCTCCTCCATACTCTGTTTCTCTCTTCTATCTCTATATTTTTCTCTAGTTTATAACAATTTGATATATATATATATATATATATATTCAATATATCAAAGATAGGGCCTTGGGTCGAAATTAAAATTCCAATAAAACCATTTCTTTTTATAAATTCGGATAAAGACAATATTTTGGAAAAACTGATCCAAAAACGGTTGTAACTGTTCACATCAAGTTCAAATTGATTGAACAGTTACGTCTTCTTCTTCTTATCCGCTCTTTATAAAAGAGGCATGAAGGTTCATTGCAGAACAAGAAAAAATCGCTTCTGACATCTCTTCTCATAAACACTCGAGATAAACACAAGTGAAGTTCGCTAGGTTTCAAGGCAACGGTGCCACGCCTTGGAACGAGAGTTGTATCCTGCAGGGCAGACATCTATGATCAACCACAGCACCTGTTTGGGGACGAAATTCTATCTTAGGACATTGCGCTGCATATGTATGCCTCTCTCAACCAACCGAGTCAGTGATTACATTTTTGTTAATTCAATTTACATTAGTATTGTGATTTATAGTGTAGTATATTATAGTTTCAATTCTTTTATTTTGTTCTGATATATATATATATATATATATATATTGTGTATTTGCGACAAAAGATTGATCAGGAGGGTACTCAAACCCCACAGTTTTTAACACTATTTGCTATTAGAAATTTCAGTTTGTCACTCAGGTGGCCACAAATCCACTTAAACTCTGCTTTCTGTGATGGCCAGTAAAAAGTAGTTACCTCAAAGTGTTTGTAAATGCTGTAAACCAAATAGAAAACCAACATCTAAGGTAAAATTAATTTCTTAATAGTAGAAAGATATGCATATGCAATGTCTTTGGAAGATATTTGTGTAGAAGTGATGCTATCTCTATTGTCTTACCCTTAATTAAAGCATTACTGTACTTGGGAATTTAGATAGCTAGTAGTTACCACCATACCAGCATTACTACAGAAGTTGCATTGCCTCTCCAACTTATGGGCAAGTGCAAGCCTTAACCGCAAAGTTGGAGGTAAGCTGGAAAAGCATCGCTAGACTTCGATATGCTCACAGGCTGTGTATCCGCCACTGACGACTACAAAGTTGCTGTCGGTGCTGTTTTGATGGATAGATCCAACTCATCTGATGAGTTGGCTCTAGAGATTTTCTCGTCTAGAGCCAACTCTTGGAAAATGATGAAAACCCTTCGCTGCTTTAACCGCATTTTCCCTGGAACAAGGGGGGCTCTTTCAAATGAGGCACTCCATTGGGGCCAAGGAGCCCATTACATCATTGCTTTTGATTTAGCAAATGAAGAATTTCGGACAATTCCTTTACCTCTGTTTGATGAAGATAGGGACATCGATTTCTTAGTGATGTGGGGGCACCACAACACATGTGGGCAAAGGCCACACACATATTGCCACATAATTAAAAAATTGTGGATATAGACCTCATACCCACCTTTATATTCAATGTTGGTGTCTATATCCTCAACCGACAAACACAAAACATGGGTGCCTAATTATTTAAATTTTTTTTTTTTATTTAAACCAATTATTTAATATTTTTTTGGGTTTTCTTTTCTGTACGCCCTTATCTCTTTCTCTTCTTTCTCTCAGACTCTTATCTCTTTCTCTTCTTCTGGAAAAATAAACCATTTCTCTCTCTCTCTCTCTCTCTCTCGTCTTACTGCGTCTATTTCCATCGACCTTCCTCCGATTCTTCAATCACAAATTCCCTTATAAACCCAAAAAGCTCTCTCCAGATCTTCACAAAAATACTTGATACAATTTCAGATCCCGATCCACCGACAATGTCAACCACCGTCCCCCCGTCCTCCCGATCTCCACCACCTCTGTCGCCGCCGCCGGATCCATCGAGTCCCAGGCCTCCCAGCCTCGGATTGCCACCCTGGCCTTCCGCGCCTTCATCAACCACATCACCGACACCGTCCGCAACGGCCTCTCCCAGCGCCTCCCCTGGGCTGAGGTTGCCGACCGCTCCGCCTTCGCCAAGCCCGAGTCCTTCTCCGACGCCACCCTCCGCGTCCGCGTCAACTACCTCGCCGTCGTCGCCGTCTCCCTCTTCACCCACCCCTTCTCCCTCGGCCTCCTCGCCGCCTGGCTCTTCCTCTACCTCTTCCGCCCCTCCGATCAGCCCCTCGTTATCTTCGGCCGGACTTTCTCCGACACCCAAACCCTAATGGGCCTAGTCGGCTTCAGTGTCTTCGTCGTCTTCCGCACCTTCGTCGGGGTGTGTTAGTATGTATAACCTACCCTACATTTTTTAATTAGGGATTGTGATTTCTTTATTTCTTATGCGATTGTGGTTTTTCTTTGCAGCAAGGGATTCAAGAAATTTCATACTGTGTTTGTAGAGAGCGAGGTTGCGAATCACCTCGGATGAAAGAAGCCATCGACCATCAAAACTCGTTCCTCGTGCTTCAACCCGAGACCATGGAGAAGCTCTAGCGACAACACAATCAGGTACCATTTTAGTGTTTGTTATTTTATTTTCTTTGATGGCTCTATTCGATATATATGCGGGAGAAAAATTGGATGATTTTTGTTGTCTATGGTTTTCTGGTTATGGCTTATTGATTGAATTTTGTATGGGTCTATGCCTATCATCTCTAATCCAAGATCCCCAATTTCATTTCAGCACTGAGTAGGAGGCTGAAACCATGGCAGTGATTGAACCTAAGTTGATTTCAGCAATCGATCCCCAGAAAGTTGAAATAAAATGAATAATATCAAGAATCTGATCAATTTCAATTTCGTAATTGCAAAGAAGCAATAGAACTGGATACTGGACCATGAATAGAAGCAATTGTTGACCGGAAAAAAAAAAAAAAAAAAAACAATTGAAACTCTGACTCTAATTCCTACCCATTGGTCCCACCATGTCAGAATTGCAAAGAAGCCACGCTCAGCAAAACTGAGACAATTAAGGGGAAAGCAACCCCTCTACAGGGCACTGACCCAAAAAAAAGTGGCTGCAGCGTGGCAATTACCTATTGACACGCACATGTGTGTCCTTTGGCCCAAATATGTCACGAATGTGTATGTGGCCATTGCCAATAATTGTAGTAGTGGGGTTGTTTTTGGAGGGCGTCTGTGTGTGTATCGTCGTGAAGAGAATCGTGAGCAAGTTCATATGTGGGTGATGATGGAGTATGGCGTTCGTGAATCTTGGACTAAGCTGTTTCAGTTCGGCTTTGGCATGCTCTATGATGGAAATTTTATTGAGCGACCTGTCTTCCATACAGATAGTTGTATAGTTGTGCGAAGAAAGAATTCAGGGAAGCAAGGGAAATCGGATGAGTTGGTAAGGTTTAATCATCTACACAAGGATGTTGCGGATTGTAGTGGTCGTTATACGGTTGAGGTGGGTGACTGTGACATGATAAAATATGATGAGACTCTACTTTGGCTTAATGATCATCTTGGTGTGGAAGAGAATGTCCAGAGACTTGGAACCCAACAGGCGGCCTCATCAAGCAGGAATGTGGAGGAATAATTGCTGTGTCATTCAGATCATTCAGAGTCAGGTCAGTAACTCGTCATTTTCACTCTCTTCCATTTCAATGCTTGATCCATGCATTCGAATTTCGAAAGATGAATTACATGCCTTCATTTATGTCTGGTTACTGAATTGGTTGCTTAAGTAGATGTATGCACAATGTGGATGGAATGAAGAAGAGTTGATTGTGATCCAAATTCATTTTTGCTCTACGGAGTTTATTGGTTAAAAGACGCATTAGTACCTATATCTTGGTTAGCGTAGAATTAAGTGGTACTGTTACTTTCAGACTCTTAAGAAATATTATACAATCGAAAATTCAGGATGGTTTTATGGTTTTACCTTTGTTTGTGATACTGAATAGTGTTCATCTTCACATTTTTCTTCAATTATTGTTTCTTCATTACTATCCTTCTACAGTTTTCATTCTACATTTGATTTCCTGCCTTGACACTCATACTCACAGTATTGATCCCATACATGTGCCAATGAAGCTACTGGTATTGTTTCAGCTCACAGTAGTTACTAATCTGAGTGACATATAAAAATTTCTTCTCTATAAACTATTTGCTATTAGAAATTTCAGTTTGTCACTCAGGTGGCCACAAATCCACTTAAACTCTTCTTTCTGTGTTGGCCACTAAAAAGTAGTTACCTTAAAGTGTTTGCAAATGCTGCAAACCAAATAGAAAACCAACATCTACGGTAAAATCAATTTCTTCGTAGTAGAAAAATGTGCAAATGCAATGGCTTTGGAAGATGTTTGTGTAAAAGTGATGCTATCTATATTGTCTTACCCTTAATTAAAGCATTACTGTACTTGAGATAGTTAGAAGTTACCACCATACCAACATTACTACACAAGTTGCATTACCTCTCCAACTTGTGGGCAAGTGCAAGCCTTAACCGCAAAGTTGGAGGGTAAGCTGGTAAAGCATCACTGGACTTTGATATGCTCATAGGCTCAATCATTTGTTCTTGTTTGCTATAAACCGCATAAAGAGAGCAAAAACCATGTGTTATATTTAAATGTTAAAGATACTGTTTGAAGTTCTCCTAATAATGTCTTGTTGTGTGCTTTAGAATTGGGACATCTGGAAATAATTCAATGGAGTTCCCATTTCCTTAAGTATTTGTTCTTTTGTATCTCAGTATACTTCATTACCACAAAACTAGACACTTCTTCCTAGTTGGTGATTGATATTGTGGATTGACAGGTCACTGTGAGTTGTAAAAGTATATGTTAATGCTCTGCTTTTATTTTGTAGGGGTTTTAAAATGTAGTGTATGTTAATGCAGACCAACTTGTGGAGCAGTGGAAGTTGTTGCATTTTAAGGCATGCCAAATGACTACATGTGTTATGTGTTGTAACTTGTGAATGTGATGCGTATGTTGATGCTGTAGTTTGATCTGTAGGGATTTTAGAATGTACATTTGCGGTCAATGACAGAAGACTGTTTTGCAAGGCTATCTATGATTGTAGTTATGTGTTGTTAACTTATGAAGATGATGGTTTATGTTACTTGTGACAATGATGTAGTTTTTTTTGATTGATTGACCTTCCTTAATTGGATGATTATATGTTATTATGTGCGAATCATGGGCAATTGTTATGATAATTTAATAATTATATCGAGCTTGCTCTTGGTGACTCATCTTCTGGTTGGTTTGAAACTTTGAATAACATATATGGAAGCTTTGGGATTGATCGATGTGTTCTATTCATGTATTTTATTTTTCCATAGCCTTCTGTAGTGAAGCAAGAACACCGTGAAGTAGTGGGAAGGTGATATACCCAGCTGCCAAAAATCAAATTCATTTCTAATTTGTAGGCTTTTATATCCAACAAAAAGAGAAAAAAAATAAACAAATCGTTCTGGGTTTATGAACATCGTATGACATAAAGTTTGGTCTTCTTCATTCTTCTGCCATTTGTTTACTTTGGAAACTCAGTTTTTAAACTCTTTTTTCTTCTTCTAATTGGAGATTCAGTTCTGAATGGTGGTGGCAATTGATATGCCAAGTAAAACCGATGTAACATCAAGAGGCCATGACATTTGAACAAACCGAAGACTCCAAAAATGAGAATTGAGAATACATGAACAAAATATGGGTCCACGAATCAAGAAGTTTCATACCCAAAACAATAATCCACAAACTCCAACTCTTACTCAAACCAACAGGGCCCTAAATAGACATGTATATCAATTTCAACTGCATAAAGTCCACTTTCTAGACTCTGATATGCAATCATATATTCTTTTTGAACATTTTCATTCATTCATTATTTGGAAATAATTTAGCTATAATTGTGGACAAACTCATTTGTCAATTGTACTTGATTTTATCTGCAATTGAATTTGCCAATGAATTCAGATTATACCCTGAATATGATCTCCACAAAGAATTGGACTATGAAAATGGATACTATTTCATTCATTAAATTTGTTTAGCACCATTTAAGAGTATCCGGACCCGCTACAAGCACCAATACACATGCTATGTACTTGGACACCTATGCTTTAGACTATACTCAAATTCAAACTTAAATCAAATTAAATTTTTTACCAAATTGGATTCTTCAAATAAGATGTCAGTTTTTCATTTTTCTTCAAATCACATTTCAATTAGAATTTGCAAAAGCTGGGTAGAAGTGAATCTCTGGAGACACTTGAGAAAAATCTATTAAGGTCTGGTCGCTTCGGTAAACCCCTCGGACAACCCAACACATTTGGCACCGATCAATAAATAAATTTGATGAATCCTACTCTTTGTAGCAGAAAATTTTGTGCCTCTTAAAAAAAATCCTTTTTGTTTTTCTATTACAAACAAGAAAAATACTACTTGATACCTCTACAATAACCAATATCAGATTGAACATAAAAAAAAATAAAACAATAAATAAAAATAAAAATAATAATTATTATTATTATTAAAAATCGTTCAATGTGGTAAAGAGACGAGACAATATTTCGGCCACAGCTCATGTGATATTTCCATTTATATTACATAATTTTATGGCCCAACATTGTTGAGCTGCTGTCACTGAATACAGTCCATTCTCCTTCAAGCTTGGAACTTCCCCATCATCACCATCATCTCTGTTTTGAGAAATTCTTATTAGGTGGGGGTTTCCCCACCACTTGACTTTAGGGCCATCCAATCAGAAGAAAGAAAAATTTTCCTCTTTTCCGAAACTGCCTCTACTCCCTAAATGTACAATACCCAAAAGACCCCCCTGCTGGACAGTGATTGGTCTGCCGCACCACGTGGGGGTGCGGGTGCTCCACACAAGTCTTTCTCCTCTGTTTTATTTATCTCTCCAAGAAATTAACAGTAGCCACCTCCCCCCAAATCAGACAAATCAAGGCCATGCCTCCACATTCACAGTTTCACACTATGGATTGATTCCATTCCTCCACAATTTGACCCATCAGTGTCACAGATAAAGAAAAACAATCGTCATTTGGTAACAAAAACAAAGCACAGGCATTAACTCATGAGTTTGAGCCTCTACCACATAGTCCCTCCCCTGGTTAGTGGTTACCATTTTTCTCGTCCAAATTTAAAAGCCATTTCTAATCAAACCAAACCTCACCGGACAATTTCATTGGAAGTTACACTCACAATATTCAGTTTTATGGTTTTCATGGTGCTTTCATGTGGATGTGTCAATTCCAATTTCTAAGTTTACGTCATGAAAGCTCAAATGGGATTTCCCATCTTTGTTTCCATACTTTCCCAAATAGTGTTAAAAATGTGTATACATGAGATTCCAAAACTGCAAGCACTATTGGCTAAATCCATTAAATAATTTTTGACCCTATTGATCACTAATTTTTTACCCAAAAAAAGTATGTCACTAATTTGTGTATAACCTTGATTTGGTTAGGATCCATAAAGATGATAAAGATGTCAATGTGACAATTGCAATAGCTGATTATGGTTCCTCTTCATATGATTTAATGGATGATCTCCTGGTATTTGATTATGGCTCCACTTCATGTGAAAATGCAATTACTCTATTTCATAATTATTCCAAATCCTAAACCATTTCTTCAAAACTTGCAATCAAAGGATGTGATAATGAAATATATTTTTCTATACACAAATTTACAAGGTGAATACTTGTAGTTGTCATCCTAATGCTGAATTTGACATATACTGATACTTTCTAAACTTTGACTTGGTGATCTTAAATAATAGAACATATGCAATTTTTTTGTTGGACGAAGTTTTATATATTTTTATCATTTTCCTTACCTTGATTATTTTGAGAAATTTCATCGACTAATCTCTTCAACCCCTAAATAAATGATAATTTATTAATTTAAAGAACATTGAGCGAGGTGGATTGCGTTCATTTTTAAACTTTCATATGGGTTGATTCCAACATTATCGTCTGTGAAATCACGAGACAAGAAAAAATTGGTCTGGGTTTGTAAGTCAATATCAAAAAAAAGCATTGACAATGAGTGGTATGAATTCCCATTCCCCTATTACACCTCCCTTTTCTTGCTATCAACCAAAGAAAATTCATGTAGAAACCGTAGGGTCTAAAACTTGACCAACAATGGACTATTGCTGGTGTTTTATAGCTTAGAAAAGAAGCGTCACTCTTTAGATTGACAACTGCACAATCAAATTAGCAAATATATATTCAATAAAAACGGATACAATTAAATCAAAACTTAGGTATGATTCTTCTGCCCGTAGATAACATCAAACCCATTAACAAAATTAATGGATTCTGATATGGAGCCATGTATGCAGGTTTATTTTCTTCTTGAGTCTGTCTAAACACAATATTGTGTCAAGAAAAAGTAGCAAGCAATAAGGAAGAAAGTTGTTCCCATTGCTTCCGAGAAGGTCTCTCATCATGATGTGATTCAACTAAAGTCGTCTAAGTTGGAAATAGAAAACTGTTCACATTATCATGAACATTTTCTTACAATAATAACAGTGCACAACACTTCTTTGTAATTTGAATCATCAATGAATGGGTTTAATTACCTACGATACATCAATATACCAATACATAAAGTATACTAATTTGATTCAGAGATAGACAGACTCCATGCATTGGTAAACTAGTTTGAGAGTACTGAACTAAAAAGAAAAAGAAGAAGGAAAAAAAAAAAAAACTGAGTCACCCCACCTTTACGTATATCAGTGAGAATCAAACTCATAATTTTTACAATGTTTGAATTATATTGTACTTTAATATCAAACTAATTAACTTACCTCTTTATCTAACTAAGTCTACTTGATATGTATCGTATAACTTCTCCCAAATGAACACGACCGTAATGCTCCAAAATATTATAATATAACCCAAAATCATAACAAAGACAGGAGTTACAGGACTGTATAATTTTTCTTCGTAACTCTATTTACTTATTTAGGTATATTTTCAACAACCAAAGCCTAAAAGTCCTAAACAGTAAAGGTGCATGCAGATGAGTCGAATATCAGACGCCATTGTTTTTGATCATGAGGATCCAATTCCGATTAATATGTCATCGTGATTCACAAAAGATATTTCACGATAAACCAAATCCAGAATAATCAAAGACTCTGTTACAAGCCAGTAAGCCACAGGACGTGCTTCCAAAAGTAGGAACCAATTTCCCCTCTTTTTAACAAAAAAAAAGAAAAAGAATGAGAACAGATGAACACTATTTATCCACAGGCCGGGGAGTGCTAGACTCACATCCAACCACACCAGTTAAGCAAAAGTTGGTGGTGAACTAAAGTCTAAAGTCTAAACCACTGCCAAAACCCAAGAAATTTCAGCTGCTGGTTTTTTCTCAATCCCTCTTGGAATGGTCCATTCCATTTCCTAGCCAGCTATATACAGATATAGCCGACAGGCACTTTTTACTTGCCATACACATGCAATACATTATTAGGCAGATCGTACATGGAACGATGATGTGCATGGATTACTATATCATTATTGTGAGGGTGATTTATGGACCACGAGGCACGAGCCATATTGATTTTACATCTCCTATCAAGCCAAAGTTTAATCCCGCAATATATAATATTGATGGTAGGTGTAGATGTTAATTGATATAAATTGATGTATAACATTATCAACATGTATTAGGTACCATTGTTCATCTGTAAATTCACTCGTTTTAATATCAAAATAAATGTAAGAATTAAACTTAAAATCATTCATAAAAAAAAAAAATTTAAAAAAAAAACGTAAAATTATTCGACAATTGATCAAACACTCAAAACCACGTGTGTTTCTAGGCAAAGTCACAAATTTTTATATTATTCTAGACTAAAATTTTTATCATTACCCGGTTAATCCTGTTAAACAGCAACAAGCGTGGTTTGTGGCCCACCATTGTACCGATATTGTCCCAACTTAACCACCCGATAGGTGTTGGGTTTTAATCACAAAAGGTCTCGGTACAATTGGGTGAGATCAACCCACTTATAAGTAATATTTTATTTGTCACTTTTCCAATGTGGGATCTTTTCTCTCCAACATTTACTATGTCAAACCTATTTTTATTTGATATTATGATAAAGAAAACAATTTCTCTATGTCAGCAATTAGTTTGTGGTTTAGGGCAAGTGATCGAACTGCCCTAAAATATCAAATGGCATTGCAAAGTAGTGACTTGAACCAATGGCATCACAATATTTTGACAAAAGTGAATACGAGACCAATCTACAACAAGTATTTGTCATGTAGACCAATAATATTAACTAAAATTGTAAACACATGACTGTCTGAAATATAAATTTTATTTGGTAATATCTATTTTATTTAAAGGGATAAGTGTGGGACCGTGGTTAACTGTTAAATCTCATGTAGTTCTCAAGGGAGGAGATGCGAGGATTCGACGTGGTTGTTTGTTTGGCGCCACTACTTGTTCAAAACTGATCGAACGATAAGCGCCTGACAAGGACGTCGTAAACAGCAGCAACTAGTTACAAGTCCATAATCGAATTGATTCGTAAGAAAGACCAAGTCCCATCGACCTTACCCGCACACGGTCCCTGCCATTGCTTTTGTCTGTTTCCCAAATCCTAAGAAATCAAATATTCTTACCACATCTTCATCTTCATTCAGTTCATTGGTTCAAATAGTATATCATATACTTAAACTTTATTAATTGAGAAAACCTCTCTCAAGACTCTTATGCCTTCTAGAATTTTTTTTTTCTTTTTAAAACTTTTAGATCCGTGTTTTTACCGGATGTGATGGTTGAAAAGTTATGCTTACGAAACTTTTGTATTTTAAAATTAGTAGCAATGGCGGAATTAGATTTAAGACTGGTTTGATATCTTGATTAAAATATAAGAAGCATTTTCATAAGAAAGAAAAAAGAATTGGAAGCGTTTTCATAGAAAATAATGTAGGAAAAGACAAAACATCAAAGAAGTGGCAATGCCAGAACTGAAGTACCTGAGCCAAACTCTACAGAACAAAATATGAAATACCAACTACCAAGGACTTTTTTTTTCTTTTTCTTTTTTTCCACCTTTTTCTCTTTTGCCTGGCTTAAGTCCACCTAAATCAGTAGCTTAAAGTCTATCTAAATAAGTGGTTAGAGCATTCACTACTTAAGATCGAGATCATGAGTTCGAGTCATCATGGGAGTAGGAGTGAAATCATTTGATTTTCTTTAAAAAATTAAAAAAAATCTACCTAAACCAGTGGCTGAACTAGTAGGGAAAACAAGCTGATCGAGATACACATATCAGTCAAACTCGAATCTATCTTTACTTTTAATCCTTTTATGTCTAATCAAATAAGTTGTAACAAAATTTTAGTTTAGAAATAAATACTACAGACGCCTTGAAAATTACTAGTACATCAGATTCATAAAATTTGTATAAAATACTAGTGTATCACTACATAAATTTAGTCTAATCTACGCTAATAAATTCTATTAATTAACGCACCGAGTGAATATCGTGTTCCAGTGATTCCATGCCAGCTATGGGTAAAGCAGTAAACGAGCCAAGTTGTAGGGAATTATTCTCTAACAACTGTAGCGAAGCGAAAACGCATTCTCGATTTCCTGTTCACACTTATCGAGGACGAGGTAAAAGTAAAACTCATCTCGTAATTTCACGAGAATTTGGCGGCAAAATCTACCGGAACTGAACTCCAAATTAAATTCAATTTATTAAATAGGCAACTGTCACGGACGGTTGGGATTAACTTTCTCGTAGGTGTGGGGGCTAGTTGCTACATCCTTTGCCGTTTGCGTGTAACAGGGCTCTGCAATTTGCATAATGAAGAATGTTCTGCTCTGTCGCGGCTACCAAACTCAAGTATCTGGGAGCAATCAAAACGGTGCAACAGTACTAAAAGATATGACGGTTTGTGAAATTGAAAAATATTTTCATTGACCAAAAGAAAAAGAAATTAGATCAACTATATTTGGAAGTAACTGTGACTGATGACTCTATGAGGAACATCATTCCAAATTCTAATTATTAATGGGAGGTTTTTATTATAATTTGGTCTTATCCCTTATGATTAGTTGGATCAATAAGAGTATTTTTATCATACATTGACATTTGTATGCGAAGAAGAATACCAATAGGGCTTGTCGTTTTGGAATCTCATGTATACGCATCTTTTAACACCATTTGGGAAAGTTCATGGAGACAATACTTTGGCACATGAGGTGATGGGTTTAGCTAGGCAACATAATAAAAATATATTGGACATTCAAACTGCCAATCCTGGAAAAAAAGGATCCGCACAAGTCGGAGCGTTTTAGGGTTTGGGTAAAACAGAGTTTCTCGTCGCGCTTGTCCGGCGGCACCCTCACGACGACGACGGCTCCTTGCCTAGTCGGAGTGAGATGGGTGTAGCCGGACGGGCTATGGTGATGTTGGTTCGTAGTTCTCGGTGGAAGATGCGGTGCCTCTGTCTCTTGTCTTCTCAGGCGAAATCTATGGCGGCTTCAAAGAGATCGTGGTGGTGGGTTGGTGTTCTACGGCAGATCGCTAGACCATGGTTGAGGGTTCTTCAGTATCTGAGTCAGATCAGGTCAATCTCTACGATTTTGGGTGGATCTGGGTTTGGATTATTGGGGACAATCTTCAAGGGCTGGATTAATATGCGATGGCGATACTGGAATTGGCAGCGGTGGGCACGGTGGTTGGCGGTGCACAGCGTCGTGGTCTACAATTGTTGGCTTGCTCTGATATCTTCAGGCGATGTGTGGTGGTCTGCTATTGGAGGGGATGTGCAAAAGCTTTTCGTACGACGGCGGCGGCCTTGCCTTTGGGCAACGCTGTGTAGTTATATGATTATGGACACCAACCTCACTATGTGTTGTTCTTCTTGGCTGGAGTCAGAACTTTGGCTGTGGAAGATGAAGGCTGATGCCGGCATCGACTCCTGCTATCTTTTAATTGTTTTTTGTTTTTTTAGGTTTTCGTCTTTAGTTTTTTGGCTAGGTCTTTTGAGTCCCTACTCTTTCGAGCTAGGGTTTGGGATTATTAGTGGTATGGTTGTGTTATCATGGTGTCACGCTCAGAGACTATTGGAATTATTCTCGGTATCATCTTATGGTCGAGGTATTGGGGAAGAGCTTCTGCACGTGGTCTGGCGGTTTTGGGTCACGGTGTTGAAGGGAGTCATTTTCTTCTTGAGATTGGCTATGAGGAGGTATGGAGACTTCTGGGTTGGTTTATCTGATGAGCTATTGTTACGACGTTATTTCCGAGGACTATATGTGATATTATCGGTGGTTTCTGGTGGTCAATATGGCGGCGATTTATCCTTGTACGTGGTCTGGATACTTTGGGACACGGTATGGAAGAGGATGACATGGCTGTTCTTAGTATTGGCGGCGAGATCTTATCGTGACTCTCGGGATTGGTATTGTTATGTAGCCCGAGGAAATGGGCGATTAGTTTGGTTAGGGGTTGGGCCCATTTGGCTCATGGATGTCATGGTTGTTGACGGACCCGTAACTGAGGTTGTTCTTAGGGAGGAGAGTGGGGAACTTATGTCCACCACCGGTCAGTCCCGTTTTATGTAATCTATCTTGGAATAAAAGTTTTTTCATTCTCAAAAAAAAAAAAACTACCAATCCTGGAATTATGGTTCGACCCCGGCCTTGGCCTATGGGAAAGTTACCACTTAAAATTTGTAATATGAATTATACCAAATAATATGTCATACACTGTACTTTGGTCTTATCCCTTCTGATTAATTAGATCAATACGTTTGTTTGAAATAAAAGTTGATAACATTAGATCAACAATTAAATATGTTAGAGATCGAGTAACAAAATTTGAATAAAGTAATTGGTGGGAAAGCAATCAGCTCTCTAGCCAAGCATTGCAACTCATTACAAACCAGGGATGCTTGCATGAATGCAAGCCTAGTACAACTAAAAAATAGCCTCGCCACCTAAGGAAAAATCAATCATCTACACATCACATGCCTACACTCAATTGTGGTACAAATGAAGAATAAAAACATCTTAAAAAGCTCTCATAAACTATCTTTACGTATACTAGACTTGCGATCTCCAGTCTGACTCAAGATAATTACCGATTCCATAAAAATCATGATATGAATTAAACTAATACTTTAGAGACCATAGAAAGCCTAACACCGCCTAGGTAGGTCAAACTCTCGAGCCAGGATAATCCAAAACATTAAGTAATGGATGAGAGTGTCAATGCACCCTCCTTGTGAGCCTTAAAAGCAAGGCTAGCAGTAGGGCGAAATTGCATCATCTGCCATCCAGTCATCGCCGCCTTCTATGGCGGCCTGCCCGTCCAGCCCATCGTCACCGGCGCCGATAAGATCAAAACCTGGCCTACTTTCTTCTTTTGTAGCCAACACCAATCAGTCGTTCTCTTTGAGCACCAAAACACATGTTGACCTACCTCCGAGTTATCTCGAACGCTGCTGCTTCAGATCAAAACCTAGCCTTAGATTTGCAAGAATCCAACAGATTTCGAAAACCGCAATCCAAGATCAAAAATTTGATACGTCGAATTGAGAACCTCACTTGCCTTCACGCCTAAGAACAACACATAGAGCACCTTGCTTGCCTGCTTGAAACCCTAGGGCTAGGGTTTGCTGGCCTTTGCATTAGTATATGTACACTATTACTTTGGGTTTACATTAATTAGTTGGATCAATATGAGAAGTTTTAACAATACATTTATGATTCTTTTCAATAGCATGTATGCAGAAAAAATACAAAGATTGCATAATTAATGTAAATTACCATTTAAATATGTAATATGAATTCTTTTTTTTTTTGGACAAGGTGTAATTTGAATTCTACAATTCTACATTTATGTAGCCTATGTCATGCTGCTTATGCAATGTGTTTCTATGTATTTGGATTAGCCAAATAAAGCATATCTAATCAGGACTTTGTCTCATCAAAATAGAGTATTAATAATTCACACAAAAGGAAAAAATGATTTAAGTATGACATGGCCGAGCATAAGATAAGATTTCTTGACATCTTCTTAGTTTTTTATCCTCTGACGATCCTTTTTTTAAGTTACTTAAAAACTGTATGATTTAATAAAGAAATCTTTGTTGTATTCAATTTCAAAACTTTCAGTGCAACAAATTCAGAAAAAACGTATCTGAGAGACGCGTTTATCACGATGTTAAAATTCGAGTAAATGTAGTAAAAAATTTAGTCATAACAAATGAATGAACAGAGCTTGATAAAGATAAGATAAGATCAATTATTCGAAAAATAAGGAAACTAAATCTAACAACTTTTGCCGAGGTGTAGACAGCTTAGGATGGTCTTCGGACCACTGGATTCCTAGCCTTTATCCTCCCTCGTTTAATGGGATTTGGAATTTTTCTCGTTCGGGGGAGAAGAACTTGACCCTTGATCATGAGGGATAGGATCTAACCCAACCACGGTTAACTTTGACCAGCGTTAGCTTAACCTCAGGTTAAGTTGAGCCCTTTATAAACGACTCCACTACGTGCTCTTTTCCCTCATCACCTTCTCATTTGCGTTTCAGCAAAATCTCACTCTCATTTGCATGATCGGTCACTCTCTCATTTCCATTTCCCATTAACTCTTTCATTCTCATTTTCGTCTCAAATTCTGGTTCGCCCTCTCTCTATCCTATCCCTAAATTTGTCTCTGGCTTTTTTGCGCCACCATTATCATCAAGAAGCTTGAAATATAGCCCCTATATTTTTCATGCACTACTAAAATACGCCGATATATCTGTGTGATGGCGATGTTTTGAACTTTTGGAATCATAAATGACGTTAATTAATCCTTTTTTTTTTTGTTGCAGTGGATTGAGATGGCATCTAACGGTGACGGAGATTTCAGCTTCGCTACTGGGAACGGCCCGGCGGCGGTGACGAACGGCAACGGAGCGGCGAGGAACGGGCTGGCGAAGATCCATACGACGCCGAAGAACGGAAATGGGGTGTGCCACGACGACAGCTCGGCGACGGTGAAGGCTCAGACCATCGACCAGCTTCATTCGCTGCAGAAGAAGAAGTCGGCACCGACGACACCCGTCAAGGGCACTCAGGGAGACTTTGCTGTCGCTCTCTCCGAGGAGGAACGCCAGATGCAGCAGCTCCAGTCCATCAGGTATTTCCACGTGTCAAACCTTTACGTGTGCATCCACCATTTTGGACATTTTTTTAATATAAAATTGAAAGTTGCATTATGTTATTTGCTTTTTAAATTTTTGACGCAACTAAAAAAAGAAAATATGACTCGTAATGGTTTGTGAGGGCCACTAGTTAAGTGACACGTCGGACGATGCGGGATACGGACCTTGGGACCTAGCGCGGTCCTGATTCCCAGGAATCTTAATAATCATTTTTTATTTTATTTTACTACACAATTCAAAGTCCGGCAAATATCCCGGAAATATATTTTTTGCCGGCGGAAAGAAGACCCCTTTATATGGGTTTCTGACTTGGTGGGTTGGTTTTGTTGTGGCAGTAACTCTCTGGCGTCGCTGACGAGAGGGACTGGACCAAAGGTTGTGAGAGGAGACCCTGCTCAGCAGTCTCCCCATCATACCCCGAAGGTGTCATCGCACCACCATCATTTCACTCCCACCATCAGCGTCAGTGACAGTGCCCTCAAGTTCACCCATGTCCTCTACAACCTCTCTCCTGCTGGTAACACACATCCATCAATTCCTCTGTTTCTGTGTTCTTTGTTTTCTGAGTAAAGAAACCGATTTTTGGATACTGATAATGTGTATTGAAATGATTTTGTAACCGAAAGGGTTTGTAGTGATTTTGTTGTTTATTGATGTCATGGCTATGTTGGGTTGTATCTGGTGCAGAGCTATATGAGCAGGCGATAAATAATGAAAAGGGGTCGTTCGTTACGTCAACAGGCGCATTAGCAACACTTTCTGGAGCCAAGACAGGTCGGTCTCCAAGAGATAAACGCGTCGTCAAGGATGAGACCACGGAAGAGGAGCTTTGGTGGGGAAGGTAAATCACTCACGTACAACCCAGTTTCACTTTTTGACTATCAGGTAAATAATGATCACAAAATCTGATTAAAAATTGGTGTTTTGATTTGTAGGGGTTCACCGAACATTGAAATGGACGAGCACACTTTCATGGTCAACAGGGAAAGAGCTGTGGATTACCTGAATTCTTTGGACAAGGTCTTAATTTTTATTTCATGCCGTATATGAACATCTACTTGCTTTTTAACACGTCTCTGAAAATCTGGTGCTGAAAATCTAAGGAGGCGTATCTTGCAATCTATTACTTTTAGGAGATAGAGTTGTGAGCGATGGTATCGTTCTTGTCTGTTTACCCAACTTGGCTTTGACATCCATTGGGAGGAGCAATTTTGTTTTCTTGTGCAAATTGTTTTTTTCTGGGATCAATGTTATCTGCATAATTTACTCCCACACGTTTTAGCGGTGCTCTGAATTTATTATGCTGTTCTGTTCAACTTCACCATTTTCAGCAGCCAAGTCGGGCACAGCCTACAAGTCTCAAAAGGATATATACAAGACTGTGATCAATAATTGGTTGACATGAGCACAATTAATTGGTCCACTAGGATGGCATCAGAATTAGTGTCAATTTGATTTCATTTGGTAATAATTGATTTACAAGCTAACAACTGGTTAGGCCCTTTTGCTGTGCAAAAAATGAAGCTTATTAAGTTTTAAATAGAATAGCTTAATAGAGCACAAGGTACAAGAGTTTGTTGGACTTTCAAGACCAACGCTGAGGCGATTATGATGGAGGTTCTTGAAACAAATGTGCTTATGGATGGCGGATGCATGTTACAGTAATGGAATATGAAGAGAGTTTACTGAGGTTGGATGATTATGATGTGGTGGAAGAAGTGAAGGCCAAGAGACTCAAAACCGAACACTAACTACTGTAATAAGGTTATGAAAGTTTTCTAAACTCCTGCCTCAGTACCTTTTCTATTAGTAGACTTTAATTTGCATTTTGTCTAATCACTCTTCATTACATAGAGTTTATTCATTTTGAGAATATGGTAAAATGGAGAAAGGGAAAAAGATTTCGATCGACGGCTCTTTCTTTGATAATTTCATTACAAGCCAATTTTTTTTTAAAAAAAAAAAAAAAAAAAAAACCTTAGCACATCCCACTCTTACATAATACATATATTAGTGAGAATCAAACCCATGACTTTTATAATATTGTAATTATAACTTACCAACATGTCATAACTCTATCAGCTCACCGGCCATTACGAGCCAAAACTGGTATTGAGTAAAGTAATACCAAACTGAAGAAAATTGATTGCTCTACAATTTGTCGTGAAACCGACAATTTAAAAAGGGTTATTATCACAAATGGTACCTGAACTATACCTCAATCTTATCGATGGTACCTGAACTTCAATTTTGATCACAACCAGTACCCGAACTTTTCAATTTCATTTTAAATGGTATCTAGAGCCACCTCCGATCACTATTCCGACTAAAAACGGCATGGGAGGCGATCATAGTGATGACTTTTGATGATTTTGAGGGTTGCGATCATATATAATGATGATTTTTTTGAAATAGACTAGCCTTGAACTTGTTTTTTGTTTTTTGTTTTTTTAGATTTGGCTTTTTTGACAGGAACAGTGATCGAATATGGTCTTAGGTACCATTTAAAATGAAATCGAAAAGTTCAGGTACTGGTTGTGATCAAAATTGAAGTTCAGGTACCATCGATAAAATAGAGGATAAATTCAGGTATCGTTTGTGATAATAACCCATTTAAAAAATAGCAAATTACCACTAGCTACACTTTTAGCCAAGTATTTACCATTAACAGACTTGTTTTTTTTATTCCCCTTGCGATAGTGTTCCTGACCCATGCGCAAGGCCCAAACCTTGTGTAGCCTATTTCCTGACGAAAATGTCCCTAAATATATTAATANTCTTGCTAATTAGATGGTATGACCAGATATACTGCTATATTGACGTGGATGATTTTGATTAAGATATGCAATATGATCCATATGTAGATATAGATCACCAATTTTGTGGCAGATGATAATGGTTTTGAATCTTCGTTTACAGGTCTTCGTAAATGACCAATACTTGAACTGGGATCCAGAAAACAGAATCAAAGTGCGGATTGTCTCTGCCAGGGCTTATCATTCTTTGTTCATGCACAACATGTAAGTAAAACATGAGACTTATTAACACTCTGATTTGTCAGCAGTTTATGTTTCTATATACCTTCATTGAGGTATAAGCCGGCCAGATAAGTCCTCTTAACGTTGACGTGATTTTTTGTTGAGTATTATCGTCCCTAAATAGTCCAGTCCAGGAAAAAATAGGTAAGGTGCATGTGTGTATTAGCTTAGTGTACATTCGATAACTGGGTTGGTGACAGGTGTATCCGACCCAGTCCTGAAGAGCTGGAGAATTTTGGTACTCCGGACTTCACTATTTACAATGCTGGTCAGTTCCCGTGTAATCGTTACACCCACTATATGACATCCTCCACTAGCATAGATCTTAATCTTGGTAGGAGGGAAATGGTCATCCTCGGCACCATGTATGCCGGGGAAATGAAGAAAGGCCTTTTCAGTCTCATGCATTATCTCATGCCTAAGCGACAAATCCTATCCCTACATTCTGGCTGCAATATGGGGAAAGATGGAGATGTTGCACTGTTCTTTGGATTGTCAGGTATAGTATAAATGATCGTGGTAAACTTTGGCTCCAGCAGCTACTGAACGATATGTGCCCTCTTACTCTTCTTGCCATCCTTGACATCTTTTATATGTTTGTGACAGAAGAAGATGAGTTCAATTCTTTCTGATAAGTTCTTTTTTCTTTTTAATTAGGTACTGGGAAGACAACTCTGTCTACTGATCACAATAGATACCTAATTGGAGATGATGAACACTGTTGGACTGAGAATGGTGTATCAAATATCGAAGGTGGTTGCTATGCCAAGTGTATTGATCTCTCGAGGGAGAAAGAACCTGACATTTGGAATGCCATCAAGTTTGGTGCTGGTAATATGTCATTCCAACTCTTGTATATGTACAATTGTACTTTGTTTGGTCTTGTGACTTCAAGTGGTCTCACCATGATTTTTTTGATCCTTGTTGGCAGTGTTGGAAAATGTTGTGTTTGATGAGCATACTCGAGAAGTGGATTATTCTGACAAATCTGTTACAGGTAAATATCAATTGTTTATTCATCTAAGAATTAGTCCTTTGTGTTTGAATAACCAGATTTTGATCTTATAAATGTTGTGAAAGATGAGTATTGACCTAGTCATGCCAGGGAACTTCTGACTTTGAATTATCTAGTTGTTTTAGAAGATCATTTATTTAAATGAGAGTTGATGAAAATATAAAATCATTTAGCACTTGAGCATGACGAGGTACAGCTTATCTGACTTCCGTACTTAGTTCTACTAAGTCACTGAGTCACTATTCTATTTAATAACCATTTTATTGATTAATAATTCACTCATCTGCTTAACAATAATCTGTTTGTGTGTGAATGTGTGATATAATCAATCAAATTGACGTAGAATGCTCAATTCTTTAAGCTGAACTGCCTCTAAAATTTGATCCATTGTTGCAATCTATTTCGACAAAACAGAGGTCAGAATAGAATTGCATTATTTAGAATTTACTGAGTTCTGTTTCTTTTGGTGCAGAGAATACTCGGGCAGCCTACCCCATTGAGTACATTCCCAATGCAAAAATACCGTGTGTTGGTCCTCATCCGAAGAATGTGATACTTTTGGCATGTGATGCATTTGGTGTGCTCCCACCTGTGAGCAAGTTAAACCTGGCACAGACCATGTACCATTTCATCAGTGGCTATACTGCACTGGTAAATTCAACTGTTTCGATCTTACTTGTGAATTATGTGGTAATTGGATTTTAAGTGACCGTCTCCCATTTACTAAATCAATTATTAATTATTTTCAGGTTGCTGGAACTGAAGAGGGCATTAAGGAGCCACAGGCAACATTCTCGGCTTGCTTTGGTGCTGCATTTATAATGTTGCATCCAACGAAGTATGCAGCAATGCTTGCTCAGAAAATGCAGCAGCATGGTGCAACTGGATGGCTGGTCAACACTGGCTGGTCTGGTGGAAGGTATGGAGATTCAAATCTCATCATAAAGTTATATCATTATAAACATTTACAAAATTGATATCTTCGTGAAAGTAAAGTTGAACCACATATCGTTTTCTCCTCCAGGTATGGATCGGGAAAGCGCATTAAGCTACCCTACACCCGGAAAATCATTGATGCCATACACTCTGGCAGCCTCTTGAATGCAAATTACAAGAAGACTGAAGTGTTTGGACTTGAGATCCCCAGTGAGATTGAGGGAGTGCCTTCAGAAATACTGGATCCAGTGAACACTGTAAGTAGCTTGCTGGTTAAACCTTTTCTCTGTCCATTATACTGCTTAGTGTCATTCCGAATTTCTGATGTCATTTCTATTTTAATTTGGATTGCAGTGGTCGGACAAGAATGCATACCAGGAAACACTCCTGAAGTTGGCTGGTCTATTTAAGAACAACTTTGAGACTTTCACAAACTACAAGATTGGCAAGGACAACAAGCTGACTGAAGAAATTCTCGCAGCTGGTCCGAATTTCTAGTGAAGTTGTGCACGGTTGTTGCAGTAGAAAATAAGATTGGGGAGTAGTCATTTTGTTTTTTTCTCTTTTGGTTGAAAATAAGGTTGATGAGTAGTCATTGTATTCTTTTTTCTTTTGGTAGAAATGATCCTTTGTTCAAGTAGGAGCAGTTGTGTTATAATTGTTCGGTAGATGAGCAAAATGATCCTTTGTAGCTCCACCTATCTAATAATGAAAAATAGTTCCTCCTGTCTTATCTCTTGACCTTGTCCAAATTGCTACTTTGTGTTAACACATAAGAAAAAGTTGGAATACTTCTGGTTTTTTTCTTTTTTTTTTAGGTCTGAAAGTTGGAATACTTCAAAACCCAACTTGCAGAGCTTTTAACTGAGAGAAAATTAAAAAGAAAGAAAAAATAGAGCTTAAAAGTACTACCAAATTTACACTAATATGGGGGCTTGTGCAGAGCACAGTCACTACATGTGGTACTGAAGTTGATGTTTTGAGCCCTTCTTTCATATTCTTGAAGCTCTGTAACTACACTGCTATTTCCTCTGGTAATTTTTCCCTAGTGATGTTGAAACTACTGGCGTAAGTAACAGTTTATACTAGATGGGAGCAACAGCAGTGTAAAGTCCTTTTAGGACATCCAAACCAAAATCAATTAGTGATAAGTTCAAAATTTCAGAGATTATATATTGCAACTCAAGCCTTAACATTTTGGATGTGAAGTATACCATTCCCCAATATCTCTCGTGACATGAAAACTAACAATTACAACCATCAGGCGGTGTAATACACAAAAGATGACTTCAAAGATCCCAGCTGGTCATTTGCCTCTGTTCAAGTCCATGATGAGATGAAAGCAGTAACAGAGAAACAAGATCATGAGCAGAGCTATGGTATGAATGTGGTGCAGAGCTATATGAGCAGGCTCTACAGCACAAGAAAGGTCCTTCATCACTTGTAGTGGCGCATTGGCAACTCTTTCTGGAGCCAAAACATGTCGGTCTGCTGTCTGAGAGACAAACGTGTTGTCAAACTTGTCAAGGATGAGTCCACTGAGCAAGAGCTTTGGTGGGGAAAGTAGGTGCCCATTTTCACTTTTTGACTGCTATGTTACTTCAATATATGATTTCATACTTGATCAATTTTGGTACTCACTTCAAAATTGAAATGGATGAGCAAACTTTCATGGTCAACAGAGAAAGAGCTGTGGATTACTTGAATTCTTTGGACAAGGTTATATTGTTAATGTTTTTGTCAAATTGTTCTGACTTTGTTCATGCCCTTGTAGGTTAAAAGAACGAGTGAAACTAATGGTCTGAATCTTTATTAATGCAGCTCTTCAATTTCTAAATTGGGATCCAGAAAACAGAATCAAAGTGCGGATTGTCTCTACCAAGGCTTATCATTTATTGTTCATGCACAACATGTAAGTAAAGCATAAGAGTAATGAACAATCTTTTCGAGTATTATCATCTGCCTGAAGAGGTTGAGAAACATGTCCAAAGATGTGTATCAGTTTAATGTAACAAAATTCACCTAAGTGGGTGGCAGGTGCATCCGCCCTACTCCTGAAGAGCTGGAGAATTTCAGTACTCCAGACTTCACTATATACAATGCTGGTCAGTTCATGTAATCGTTACACTCATTACATGACATCCTCTACTAGCGTAGACATCAACCTTGCTGAAAGGAAATGATCATCCTTGGTGCCATATACGCCGGGGAAATGAAGAAAGGTCTTTTCAGTTTAATTCACTATCTCATGCCCAAACAACACATCCTCTCCCTAATTCTGGCTGCAATATGGGGAAAGATGGAGATGTTGCCCTCTTCTTCGGATTGTCAGGTATAGTATCAATGCACTCTTTGGAGATTTGGCACCGGCAGCTGCAATGTGTTTGTGACAGAAATCAGATATGGCATTAGGTTTCAATTCTTAGTAATGTTCTGCTATTTGCTAATGATTAGGCACCAGAAAGACAACTCTATCTACGGATCACAATAGGTACTTAATTGGAGATGATGAACACTGTTGGAGTGAGAATGGTGTACAAACACCGAAGGTGGTTGCTATGCCAAGTGCATTGATCTCTCCAGGAGAGAGCGCTACATCTGGAATGCCATCAAGTTTGGCTCTGGTAAGAGTAAGACATTATTCTCACTTTTTGTATAATGTAAGAATGAAGATAATACCATGATCTCTCTTTGTTTGATCTTCTGAGTTCTACTTAATATATTTGATAGATTGGGTTGATCTCATTTGCAGTGCTGGAAAATGTCACATTGACGAGCATACACGAGAGGTGGATTATAGTGACAAATCTATCACAGGTAAATATCAGCTGTTTGAGTTTCAATGCAAAAGTTACAGGTGGATTGATCCTCATCTGCAGCTTCTGATACACCAGACAAGTAAACTGAGCTGTGTTTGTTCTGGTTGTAGAGAATTCTCGAGCAGCGTATCCCTATTCAGTACATTCCCAACGCAAAAGATACCATGTGTTGGCCCTCATCCAAAGAATGTGATACTTTTGCCATGTGATGCATTTGGTGTATTCCCACCTCAGTGGTTATACTGCCCTGGTAATGTTTCTATTCTTCCATTTTTACTTTTGAAGCATGTTAATAAATTGGAGACTAATGAGGCTCTGTGGTGATTTTTAGGTTGCTGGAACTGAAGAGGGTGTGAAGAGCCACGGGCAAACATTCTCGGCTTGCTTTGGTGCAACATCAAAATGATGCATCCTACCAAGTATGCAGCAATGCTGGCTGAGAAGATGCAGAAACATGGTGCAACTGCATGGCTGGCCAAACTGGTTGGTCTGGAGGAAGGTATGCAATTCAATTATCATCATAAAAAACGTTATAGGACTATGATCAATTTCCAAAATAAGGAAGATAAGAGACAAAGAGAGATAAAAAGATAGAGATGAGGAGAGAGAGAGAGAGAGAGAGAGAGAGAGAGAGAGAGAGAGAGAGAGAGAGAGAAGGAACAAATCTAGATTGAGACTGAGATCGAGATCAAAATCAATCAAGGCGAGATCGAGATCGAAATCAATCAAGACAATGAATTTGAAATTCTAATTCAAACTGGAAGCTTGAAGAGTAAATGAGAGAGAGAGAGGGAGAAGAGATCTAGATCTATATCTAGATTCGTATAGAGATCGAGATATATCGAGGCAACGAATCTGAAATTCATACTCAAAAATGAAGTTTGATTTGTAAATTTAACGATTTGAGGTATGTTTTCATGTACTTTGTTTCTCACTTCCATTTCTGTTGAAATTCATAATGGGATGTTTTGTATGTGGAGTGTTTTTTTTTTCCTTTACAGATTTGTTATTGTTTACTTTTGATTTTGTTCATGGTGTTGTCATCAAGTGCTAGCTGATATGTATAATCTGCGTTTTCTTGTCTAGCTAATACATTTGATTTTGCTTAATCACTGGAAAACTATTGCTCTAGTGTGTGGTGGTTGGGTTTTCACAATTCTGTTTTGATGAAGTAATTGGTTAATTCAAGAATCCTTCTTGTTGGGCTTTGTAATTTGTATTGGGTACCTGAGTTATTTTTATATAACACAATTTGCTACCAATACATATATTGACACTAAATTTCTTACGATTTCTAGATTATCTATTCAATCTCTACTGACCCTCAGTAGATTTTAGCCTAACGCTACTAACCTCCAATACAATTACTTTATTCATACTGATCCTCAATAGCAATCATCCATATTCACGATGTCCTTGTTCATATAGACTTGCAGCCAATTCTCTACTTACCCTCAGTGGTAGTTACACAATCCTCTAATACCCTTAGTTGCAATTACTCAATTTTATCCTAACCCTTAGTAGAAAACACGTCCTTCCTACTGACAGTCAGTAGCAATAAGACACCACTCAATGTATCACTTTCATTATTTAGTAGTTACCCAACTTTCACTTATAATGAGCAAGTACTATCTAATCTATCAAGATTTTGTTAGCAATTACACAATTCTACTGACTGTTAATAACAATTACACAATTATACTGATTCTCAGTAGGAATAGAAAAATTCCCTACCAGACACTAAGTAGTCATCATCCGATGGATACTAATGAGTTTAAATGTCTTTCATATGTAGTTTATGTATGGAGCATATTTAATAGTTTATTTCTTTATCCATACCTATCGATAACCTCACTTTTATCATGTATTTCATTATTATTTAGATATATAAATAAGTCGCACCAACAAATATGACATATTAGTAAATTTATTATACATGATAACAATTGACATGTTAATGATGTATTCATTATTTGCAGTTCACACAATACCTACTAAGAAAGGTTCATAAACTATGGATAATATGTAGATTGTGAGTACAAACAAAAAGGAGGAAGTACAAACAAGCAAAAACTCAATGTCAGGAAGAGCAACAAAGACCAAGAATATAACACAAGAAAATATTGTGTTGCTGTGCAAGATCAATCTCAAATTTTACTTGTTATTATAGTTAAAGGTGCTTTTGGGATGTCAAAAGCTAATGCAAAACTGCAAGATTGTGAATGTTACTGTTAGTCAATAGTATTGTGTTAGTCAATAGTATTGTGTTAGTCAATACTATTGTATTATATAATACTTGGTCTTGGTTTTGATTGAAATGGTTCGGTTAAATGTTACCAATAAGGTATAGAATACAGGTCAAAGTACCAACTACAAAATCAGCCCAACTTTTTCCATGCGCATGCCCTATTTAATGAAATCCAAGCGGTACATCAATTTACCCCATGCGGCGTTCATTTCAGGTTATGTACAGTTCCCAGTAGTTTAAGACCATTTCAAGAAGAAGTGGCAATCATGTAATTATGTTCAATTTTAATGTTTATTTTGGCGCCTCATCTATGTTAGTGGTCCGCATGGTGCAAACGACAATTGGCTCTGCGCATGGTACTTTGACTTGTATTCTTTACCTTATTGGTTAAAACCTAAAAAAAAACCCTTAAAGTTGGATGGGTATTAAGAGTAAAATTATGATCGTTTGCATGATCTCTCAAGGGCTGGCTAGAAATATTTATCCTTGATTACAAAAGCAAAATGTAACATACATATAAGTTCACCTAATGGCTAGAACTATATAGGTATATATACACATCACACACACACACACACACACACACACACACACACATATATATATATATATACATGTATTGTCTAATATATTATATCTTATATAATTAAGTCAATTTTTGAGGGAACGGTTAAGGGGCTAGTGTGTATATATATATATATATATATATATATATAGATTTTATCCAGAGTGGAGCTCCACTTTGAAATTAACATGTGAAGTTCGAGTTTTAGGTCATTTTTCGGTCGCATATCCACATCTCGACCGTTCAGTTTTTAGGTACTAGTATATAGATCATGTCTGTAAATTTTTAGCCAAATTGATGATCGTTAAGGTATCTAACTCGCTTAAACCAATGGAAGGACTGAATCTATCAACCTGAACCGTACTAGCTTAAAAGCAATTATCAATGCCTTAACGATAATCATTTTGGCTGAAAATTTGCAGAGACGATCTATACACTAGCACCTAAAAACTGAACAGTCGAGATGTGGATATGCGACCGAAAAGTGACCAAAAACTCTAACTTCACACGTTAATTTTCAAAGCAGAGCTCCTCTCTGGATAGGATCTGTATAAGCACAAAGTTGTTCACGTGTATGGCTTGAAAATTTGCCACACGTACGGGGCGCGTGTTGAGAATATATACATCCCACATAGGAAAAATGAGACTTTGCCTATGAGTTTATAAGGGCCACTCCATCCATTGCCAATTGGTTTTGGATGCGAACCCCAGATTATTTTATCATGGTATCAGAACTCATGGTGGTTTGACCTGTGCTCATCTTGTTTCTTTCCGCTGCAATCTTCCTCTTTGTTTAATTACCAATAGAAATCCCAAATTACCAGATCAAGAACCCTAGAAATTGCATATTCTTCATCATTTTTGTACAGTAACCAGTCAAATACCAAAGATTTGTAAATTACCAAGTGAAATCAACAAGAAAATCGAGTCTATACAATTTAAGCAAGAAATTCAAGGTCTGATCTGTGTTCGTAGCTGTACTTCTTCAATTTCGAGTTCGTAGCAAGCTTTTTATCAAGGTTTGATATGTGTTCTTCGTTGCTCGTAGCAAGTTCATTTCAGCATTTGATTCGGTTTGTTGCAATTGCTTCTCATATCTAGTATTTTAGCTCATACAGTAGTCACAAGCTTAGTAGCTGTTCGTCTTCAAAGTTTCTAAAAAATTGTTCATCTTTAAGATCCAGATATTTGTGCATCTTCAAGATTTGATATGGCAACCTCAGGTCAACATTGCAATGCGGTCTCTGTGCGGCTAGATGAGACAAATTACCCAACTTGGGCATTTCTGATGAAACATTATCTAAGGGGGCATGGTCTACTGAAATTAGTGGATGGATCTCATCCATGTGCTCCAAAATTCATTGTTGGTACTGATGGTTCTCTCACAGCAAATACCGAAGTTTATGAAAAATGGCTACAGCAAGATAATTTTGTTATCTCTATGATTACCAACACTCTTTCAGCTGAGGCTCTTACATTGGTAATTGGTTGTGAAACTTCAATGAAGGTATGGACCACTCTCAAACAACATTATGCTGCAATTTCTGAATTTCATGTTATGTTATTAAAGTCTACAATGCAAAGCATTAGAAAGGGTTCAGATTCAATAGATAAGTACTTTTTGCAATTCAAATCTGTTAGAGATAAATTGGCTGCAGCTGGTGTTGCAATGAATGATCAAGATGTCAAAATACACATTCTTGCTGGACTTCCTAGCGAGTATAGTCATACTAGAAAGATTATCAGAGCGAAAATTGATATTGGAATGGAGGAAGTTAGGTCTTTACTATTATCTGCTGAGTATGAGATTGAATTAAAGCATAAAGCTTTGTCATTATCTCCTCTTACTACTCTGATTGCTCATAATGGCATGTTGTCTAATGGATATGCATATTTAAATGGAATGCAATGGAATGATCTTGCTGGTATTGCTGCGCCATATAATTGTTCTTTGATGCCTCCCTTAAATACACCTAATGCACATTCTATGGCCCCTGGTGTTACATATCTGAATGCATATAATGCTCCTCCTAATAGCAACATCAGTCATACTAGATATGTATCACCACCCACCACAATGACTACCTCCGCAAGACTTCCAAGCTCATCCTATGTGGTTCCTCCTACTAGATGTCACTCTAACTTTGCTACAGTGACAATGATGAGTAATGAGTTTGTCGTTCCCATGATGAACAATGGTTCTATCAATCCTAGCATTTGTTTGCCTCAACCAACATACAGTGGAATTGGCCAAACACCAGTCGATAGTCTATTCTCTTCCCCAGCTAGACTTGTTTCACAAAATGGTAGATTTGGTGCTGATATTCACAATGGATTACAGCAGACTTATGATGGCACACGACAACTACAGAGAAATTGTCAGAATTCTAATGATGGTTTTTCAACTCATCGACATGGTGATTTTTCACTACATAATGCTACTAACGGCTTTCCATATGGTTTCACTTTGAGTACAGAGAATCAGGGTGATAAAACTGCGGATGTGGTAGATACTTCTGTTATTGTCAGTTTGAAACTTGAAGATGATAAGAGTGTGGAATTGCAAGAGAGAAATATGGGTCCAAAGCATACAGTATATGCAGAAGATCAATATTCAATGAAAGTGAAGAGTGTTTTCTCTGGGCTTGGTTTGGAGCATGAGGTGGAAACATCTGAACTGAAATGCTTTTCATATGAACAACAGTCGTCAGGGGTAAAAAGGCTTGTAGTATCTGGAATGGCAGGTTCAGCTGTTTCTAAAAGTTGTGCAACTAAGGGCACATAGAAGATTCAGGCTCTCCTCAAGAAAATTGAAGTTTTGCGGACACCAGGAACTTGGCTAATTCCTTCAACTCGGGACAGAAATCTAATGAATTGCAGGCAAGCTTGTGAGTCTACAAACTTGTGGCAATCACTTCCTTTCATTCCTCCTGGCTGAAATCACATTCTTTGCTGCAACCTAGTGCTTGGGGATCCCAGCACTAGTTTGAGGGGGGATGTTAAGAGTATAGAAGATAGTTGAAGTCAAGAAAGTCAAGGTCAAAAGGTGCATACATCAGCTAAATAGTATAAATAGAGATAATCTCTCTTACTGTAAGGAGACACAACCATTTGTACAACTGCCAGAAAGTTTAATACCAGGCTCCTCACTCTTTCTCTCTATTTTCTTGGTCTTCAATCTCTAGCTAAGGTGTCAATTTTCACCATTGTTGATTTACCTCCAAGCTTCTATCATCATGACCTTGAGTTTTAGCAGTTACTACACGTTACTCAAGGTTCAATAAGGAGTATGATTACAGTATCTGTTAATTGTTTTAGTTCACATTAGTGACTAATCTAAATCACCCTCATGCAAGTCTCTTTTGATAAGTTAATAAACTCTGCTTTCTATCAAGGCCAGGTTTTAAACCAAATATATAGGCAACAACATAAAACCAAATTTCTTTTATCAGAAAGACTTTGTAGGCAATGGGCTAGAAGGAAAATAGACCTGCTTATACATGTAACAGTTGCATCCCTACAAGATTAAGTTGACATGAAGATCATTTATGACATGTTTGCTAACTTGGAATCGGAATGAGAATTGATGGAATGATTCCGGAATAAGAGAATTCTGTCATTTACTTACATGTAAGGGAATCGGAATGGATGTGGGTCCCACATTCTTATCAGGAATCAATTCCTGAATATTCAGGAATTCGATAACCTAAGGGGGGGGGGGATAGGTTTAGGAATCAACCTACCTGGAATCAAGTTTTTATACCAAAAATACCCTAACATAATTTCAATAACACCAAATTACCCAACCCTAGAAATATATATACTATTGTCCACATCAGAAAACATCAACGACAAAAAAGAAACGGCTGGACTCGTTTGGTTAGTGACCGATCTTTGTCCTCTCTTCTCTGGTCTTCTCCTTCTTTCTTTTTTTCTTTCACTAATCTGGCATGATAGTTATTGAACAACTTAGAAGCAAGCTTTTTTTGAAAGAACGAAGCTAGAATTTTTATAGTTCCAGGTTCACAAAGAATCAAGATTTTTTAGGTGATAAATCGGCAAAGTTTCAAAGATCAATTGAGAAAAGGATGAAAAAAGGTCTGAAGTGTTTTGCCTGTGATGGAAATGGTCACATAGCTTCTGAGTGTGCAAATACTCTTAAAAAGGTGAAGACAGGTCAAAACAAGGCCATGAATGCTTCCTGCAGTGATAGTATTCAGAAGACAACATTACAGTTGACAACGAAACTGGAGCTATTGCACTTATTGGCTTGGTGAATACAATAGATGAGTCAGATGATGAACCCGATATAGAAGAAGTATTGCATCAATATATTGTACTATCTGAGGCCTCAAAAGAATTGAAGCAAAGGAATCATTCTCTGGTAGAGCAATTAGAAGGGTTGAAGCTGGAAGTGAGTAGGACTGAAACTGATTTTCAATCCCAACTTGAGGCTCGTGACGAAATCCGAAAATCTCTTGTTGAACAGGTTCAATCTCTCCAACTAAGCTGTCAAGATGATAAAGGTCTTCTGACTCTCTTACTTGAGCAAGCTGAAGCTAAGTTGCTGAATGTTAATAGGAGTGAAGAAAAACTCAATGACATTTTGTCTATGGGTAAGAAATTTGGTGACAAAAGTGGTATGGGTTATAGTTTGGCAAGTTCATCTAAGACTGACCACACAACTAAGTTTGTAAAAGCTGCTGCTCGTTCGAGTATTGAAGTTCCTCAACCTGCGCTTGTCAATTCCAAACCAAGTTTGAAGAGATTTGTTCCTTGGTGTCATTTTTGTGGCATTTTAGGACATATCAGACCTAGATACAATAAACTTCGTATGAGAAGAGCTCATTTTGGAAGGAGTTCCACAAGCACATATAGCAAATTTCTCAGGGAGAAACTTGATGAACACATGAAGGAGGTTGACAGAATCTCAAAGTTGATTTCAAGACCAATCTCAAGACCTACCACCAAGCAGATTTGGCAAAGGAAAGATAATTTCATGTGTCTTTTTGCTCGCTGTCAGTTTAGTGATGACTCTAAAGAGGACACAGATCTAAAGTGTCTAGTTTCTTTGACAGCTCTATCTGCGAGAAATTCTGACACATGGTATCTTAATAGCGGTTGCTCAAGACACATGACTGGGGACAAGAGTTGGTTTACCTCTTTTTCCGATGATACATCTAGTGGTATTGTCACATTTGGTGATGGTAAAAAGGTCAGAATATTAGGAAGAGGGACTATATCTGCTCCAGGAATACCTTGTCTGAAAAATGTCATGTTGGTTGAGGATCTAAAGGCTAACCTTATAAGTATTAGTCAATTGTGTGACGATATTGGTAATGTCTGGTTTGACAAAACCGAGTGCAATGTGAAAGATTTGTTTGGCAAAGAAGTCTTTTGTGGTAAAAGGTTTAAGGATAACTGCTACTGTATTCAAGCAGATATTCCAACTTTTGCTATTTGCAACAAGGCAACAGATAATACTCTTTCACTGTGGCATAAGAGACTTGGTCATATTAATTTTCGTGATCTTGTCAAAGTCTCTAAGCGTGAAGCAATAAGAGGTCTCCCTAAGTTGAGTGGAAAAATTGAAGGAGTTTGTGAGGGATGTCAACTTGGAAAGCAGACAAGGAGTCCTCATAAACCCAAGAAACTCATTTCAACCTCTCGGCCACTTGAGCTATTGCACACGGATTTAGTAGGGCCTATTCAGACTGAAATCTTGGGTGGTAAAAAGTATGTGTTAGTTGTTGTTGATGACTTTTCAAGATTTACATGGGTGGCTTTTCTTCGTGAAAAGACTGAAACTTTTGTGCAATTCAGAATCTTGTATCTTAGGATTCAAACTGAGAACGCCTCCTATGGTAGGACTGAAAAGGATGTTCAGTCCTTTGTTGCAGAAATTGGAAGACTGAGAACTGATCATGGAACTGAGTTTGAGAATGAAAAATTTGCTGAATTTTGCAATGAAAGAGGTATAAGGCACAAGTTTTCGGGTCCAATTACACCTCAGCAAAATGGTGTTGTTGAAAGAAAGAACAGGGTCCTCCTAAATATGGCAAGAGTGATGCTGAAGACAGCAAGGATTGCAAGATATTTTTGGGCAGAATCGGTGAGCACAGCATGCTATACTAGTAATAGAATGTATTTCAGACCAGGCACAAATGCCACTCCATATGAGTTGTGGAAAGGTAAGAAGCCTAATGTTCACCATCTGAGAGTATTTGGAAGTCCATGCTATATCTACAGAGATAGAGAAAAACTTGCTAAATTTGACTCAAGAAGTGATTTGGGAGTTTTTCTGGGCTATTCCACCACTAGCAAGGCATATCACGTCTTCAACAAAAGAACTGAAACAGTGATGGAATCTATCAATGTTGTTGTTGATGATTCTAATAGTTTGAACACTATTCAACCTGTTTATGATGAAGAAGCTTCCAGCTCATCTTAGGCTTCACAAATTGAACCTGAGACAGATTTTCTAGATGATGGCGGTTGTGA
Organism: Rosa lucieae; assembly: GCA_024704745.1. Lineage (NCBI taxonomy): Eukaryota > Viridiplantae > Streptophyta > Magnoliopsida > Rosales > Rosaceae > Rosa > Rosa lucieae. The sequence goes on along the minus strand of CM045493.1, from coordinate 19,727,623 downwards.
TTTCTCATCATCACCTCCACGGAGAAAAGGTTTAAGGCAAGTTCAAAAATACCATACACTCTCTGATGTAATTGGAGATGTGAATGCTCCAAGGAAAACTAGAAATCAAATTGCTTCTGAAGTCTCTTATTTGTGCTATGTCTCGCAAATTGAATCCAAGAATGCAAAAGAAGCTTTGGTGGTAGATGATTGGATTGTTGCAATGCAAGAAGAGCTCAGTCAGTTTGAAAGAAAAGATGTTTGGTATCTGGTTCCTCGTCCAAATAATGCAAATATTATTGGAACAAAGTGGGTGTTCAAGAACAAATCTGATGAGATCGGACTCATAACCAGAAATAAGGCAAGACTAGTGGCTCAGGGCTACTCACAAGTGGAAGGGTTGGATTTCGGTGAAACTTTTGCTCCCGTGGCTAGATTGGAATCAGTGAGGCTTCTACTTGCGGTGGCATGTCATCTCAAGTTCAAACTCTATCAAATGGATGTTAAGAGTGCATTCCTTAATGGTGTTCTACAAGAAGAAGTTTATGTGGAACAACCTGTAGGATTCAAAGACCCCCACAATCCTAATCATGTGTATCGTCTAAAAAAGGCTCTCTCAGGGCTGAAGCAAGCTCCTCGAGCGTGGTATGACAGACTCTCATCCCATCTCCTTACAAAAGGGTATACAAGAGGTACTGCAGACAAGACCATGTTTGTTAAGAAAATTAACAATGATGTGGTGATTGCTCAGGTTTATGTTGATGATATTGTCTTTGGATCAACTTTGGAGAAACTTGTCAAAGAGTTCAGTGATGTAATAAAGCAAGAGTTTGAGATGAGCTTATGTGGTGAACTGACCTTCTTCCTCGGGCTACAAGTGAAACAAATGTCAGATGGCATTTTTGTATCTCAAGCAAAGTATGCAAAGGAGTTGGTAAAGAAGTTTGGGTTGGAAACTTCTAGCTCAGCAGTCACTCCAATGGCTTCACGTGAAAAACTCTCCAAGGATGTCGTGGGAAAGAGTGTGGATCAAACCTTATATAGAAGCATGATTGGGAGCCTTCTATATCTCACAGCGAGTAGACCAGATATCTCCTTCAGTGTGGGTGTATGTGTAAGATTTCAAGCTGATCCCAAGGAATCTCATCTTAAAACTGTCAAGAGAATCATCAAGTATGTTTCAGGTACTGCAACTTTTGGTTTACACTACTCATTTGATTCAAATTCTGAGATTGCAGGCTATTCGGACGCTGACTGGGCAGGTAATGTTGATGATAGAAAAAGTACATCTGGTGGGTATTTTTATATTGGAAATAATTTGATTGCTTGGCATAGCAAGAAACAGAATAGTGTTTCCTTGTCTACTGCAGAAGCTGAATCTATTGCAGCTGGTAGTTGTTGCACACAGTTACTCTGGATGAAACAGATGTTAAGTGACTATAGTCTCAAACAGGGAATATTAACTGTGTTCTGTGACAACATGAGTGCCATCAATATTTCTAAAAAGCCTGTTCAACACTCACGCACAAAGCACATTTACATTCGTCATCACTTTATTCGTAATTTAGTTGAGGATAAAATTCTTGCACTTGAATTTATTCCCACTGAACACCAGCTCACAGATTTATTAACTAAGCCTCTAGATCAAGTACGTTTTGAACATCTCAGAAGATCCATTGGAGTCTGTGATTTAAGTTAGGCAATCACCTTGATCTTGTAGCATCTCATGTGTGTTCATGCAGAATAGGTTGTTGTTTACTCTCTCGCATAGGTCTGTTTACTTGCATTAGTGTTATCTTTTTTAGGACCCGTTTTGTCTTTCTGTCCTATTCTAGGATCAAATGTCATGTTCAGTCCTAATATGTGCATTGGTTTTTCTTCATCATCTCAAGGAGTATTTCATGATCTGAGATTTAGATATCTTCACTTGGTCTTCTCTTTGAGTGATCTGTTCTCGCATTTTGCGTGTTTAAAGGTCTGGAATTCAACCATATTCTTTTCTCTCCTTTATTGTGTTTATAGATACTGAACCTTTGCTTTGCCTCCTACACTTGCACACTAAGATGTTGAGTGAGGTATGCAGTCAGAGTTTTTCATTCCTGTAATGGCATCATTAGTTCTTAAGGAGACATCCAGTCTACCACCAAATGTCGGTGGGACACCTACCTTGTAAAGCTAGTGTGTTCCAGGTCGAAACGGTGGTGGTCTAGGCAAGTTAGGCTATCTCCAAATGTAGGTGGGACACCTACCTTGTAAAGCTAGTGTGTTCCAGGTTGAAATGGGGATGGTTTGGCTTATGATCTTTCAAAAAAAAAAAAAAAAAAGGAAGAAAGGGCAACAAAAAAATGTATATCAGTTGTCTTGAGCTCAAAGAGCCTACAAAGATCTTGTCTCCATTTCTTTATATTTAACAAAAAATTATTTGTTTATCGTGCCTTCTAACTTGTTGGGTGATACTCTGTCTAAAGCCTCTGATGCTCTTGGTTCACTTCTCAGCATAGCACATTTTGTTCTCTATCTCAATTTGGTTTTGAAATAAATAGTGTTGAATTACTGTGACTTGTTCATTTCAAAACTGCTGGTGGATGCTCTTGAGGTAGTACTCCCGTTGATGTTATCTTGGAAAAGCTCTGCCTGTTTTTCTCCTTGAGTTGGTGTTGGTCTGTCTCATATATTCATGATGTGTGATTCATTTTATCCATTTTTACCTGCTGCAAGTTGTCATGGTGATTCGCTTCAGACTTGATCTCTTCTTTATGGTTTCTTTTTCATTGTTCAAAAGGTATTTGGTTTTAGGAGTGCGTTGTCTGTTGACTCCCACTTTAGGATTGTTTTGGTCTTTCAGTCCTAGTTGTTTTAGGTTTTAGTTTTCTTATTAAAACCAACAAAAAAAAAACAACGTTAAAAAAAGAAGAAGGGGTTTTTACATATATCAGTCGCGTCTTTTCTTTTCTTTTTCTTTTAGACTGTTTCTTTTCTTCGCATCTCTGGGTTTTGTCTTTAAGTTAGGGTTTATTCTATCATCATGCCTCCTTCTAAGCCTGCTCTGCACTCTCGGAAGAATCAAGTTGTTTCTCCTGCTTCCTCTCAAGATGCTACCTTGGCTGCGCCATCTTCTTCAAGACCTGCGACCTCCGGTAAGCACCCCTCAAAGAAGACCAAAAAAGTTCAAGAGTCTTCTCAGATGCCCCATCTTCCACTTTGGACTCCTTTCTATTTGCATCTGCTGACTCTCAATTCAGGTTTTATTCCTTCTCTTCTCACAGACCGGTTCTTTTTGAGAAGAAATTTGATCTTACTAGTCTTGGTCCTGCATTCTCTGAGATTTTGGGTTATTATGGTTGGTTGGAATTGATTTCTGCATTATCTGATGCAAACCTTTCTATTGTCCGAGAATTTTATGCTAATTTTCCATCCCATATTGATTCTGTTGCTCCTTCTTTGGAACCGGATTTCATTGCTCATCCGTATCAAGTCTTTTTTCGTGGAAAGTGGGTTGATTTCAATCCATCTCACATTCATTCCGCGCTTCATCTCTCTGAGCTCAACTATGATGTCTCGATTGACTCTGTTAAAAGCAATATTGAAGGATTCAACAAAAAATGACTCATGGATGAGATGTATTGGAATAAGGAGGCAATCAATCCATCTGACACCTATGCTACTCTTGGTTATTTGTCTCAGCTCACCAAGCTTGTATATCATTTTGAGACAAGTTACTTGTGGCCGTCTTCTCAGTCTTCTCAACTCTCCATCGGACCGGGTGCTTCAGCTGTTGCTATTAAGACTAGAAAGTTTTCCTCCATTCCTCTTCATCAATATGTCTTTGATAGAGTGAAGGAATATGCTTTAACCAAGGGAACCAGTACCTCAGCCTTCCTTATTTTTCCATGCCTGATCACTCAAATCTGCAATGCAAACAATGTTCCCACCTCTCGTGATGATGATTGGGCTAAGGCCCCCTTGTATAATCTGCATTCTCTGTCTCGCAGTGATGGGCAAAGCTCTCTTCCATGCCCCTCCATCAATGATGAAGCTTGGTACAAGCTATTGGATCAGCGTTTTTCTCGTCTTGAAGGGTCGTTTGCTTCACTTCAGTCCTCCATCAAAGAGACCCTGTTTCCTTTTTCTCGTCTCATTGATGCATATGAGCAGGCCATTCTGAATGCCCTCTCTGCTGCTGCTCCTTCAGCCCATGTTGCTTCTAATAGTGAAGAAACTGAATCTCCATCCGCCTTTGATGGTGTCCACAGTGAGCGTCGCTCCAAGAGCTTTGCTGACCGTCCTGCTGCTCGTCACCAGCTGTGACGCCTCTTTACCCTCCTCTTTTTGTTTATTTCTCTTGCATGTGTTTAGGGGGAGGGAAATTATTTTGCTTACCCTTTGTCCTTTCCAGGCAAAAAGGGGGAGAAAATTGTTAGTTTCTTGAAGTAGGATCTGTTGAAAATTGCTAGCATGGTTTATTAGTTATCGACCTTATCTTATTATTTTGTTGCTTGTTGCTTCACTGGTATTCTGTTTTCATTGTGTGCAGTTTCACAAAACTTGATGTTTTCGGCTTTGTTTATGAAAGAATAGTTTTATGTTGTCTTGATCATAGTTTTTTCCTAGGAAATGCCAAAGGGGGAGAATGTTAGAGCAAAAAATGTTTTGTAATTGGTATTTCCTAGCTCATTATCTAAGGAGACTCTTGTATCTAGTTTTAGCATATGTCGCTTTGATCTTCAGAAGAATGTTGTGTATCAAGTTCTATGGATCTTTCCTCCTCAACATCATCAGGTATAAATTGCATTCATATTGCTTGCTATTTTTAGGATTGAAGGTCCATATCTATCCTAGATTAGGATGAGACCTGCATTTCAATCCTGTGTGTCTGAGCTGAGTTGGCAGCTTGTTTTAAGCTTGTTTTATTTAATGTGTCTGATCTTAATCAAGTGAGTTATCCTTATTACACATGTCCAGTCAGCCCTAGCTCAGGTCTTTCCATATAAATAGATTCTCACACTCAGCTAGCCACAGACTTGCATCTATAGAGCACTGTTCCTTATCAGTTTCTCTTATCCTCAGATCCCTCTAGAAATGCACTGAGCCAAAATCTTACTTGAGAGTGTCTTTGTAAGCTGTTCCATGTCTAGCTTCCAAAGTATTGTCAAACCCAGAATACCATATCTTTAAAACACCATCTGTGTATGTCTTCTTGTGTGTTGCATACATGTCTTTGTGCCTTGAGATGATTGACGACGTTGTGGAAGTTGTGCCATCTGAAGATTGACAAAGGAGTTACAAGTTCGGTTGGTGAAGTCAGTAGCAAAGCAAAGACAAAGCTGCCTTCTAGATTGGGTCTAGTTAGATTGAGCGTCTGTAAGTTCTTTATGTACTGATTTCTTTAGTGGATTTGTTATCGGCATGGTGCCCGTAGTTGTTTCCCTTCTCTAAGGGTTTTACTGCGTCAACAGATTTGGTGTTTGTGTGTGATGCTTTTAGCTTCTCTTGATGGTTTGGTAAATTGAGAAAGTCATAATCTTGTTGCGATTTGATTAGTGGTTTCGATTAGGATCAAAGTTGTTCTGCAATCCACATTTAGGACTGAAACCACTATGTAATCCTAAACCATAAGTTAAAGTTGTTGGCTGTTGTAAATAGTTATGGCTAATATCATGTAAATAGATGGAGAGTCATATATGCCTTTCACTATAGATTAGTGATTGATAGAATTGTGAATAGGAGTAATTGACGTTGCTATTAAACGTTGTCCATTTGCATACATCATGTACTCCTATATAAACCCCCTCATGGTGAGATAAATAGATACACCATATCTCCATGCGTCCAAACTCTCTCTTTTTCTGAAACACTTTTGCTTTCATTTTATAACATGTTATCAGCACGAAGCTCTAACCCAAGCCTTAGCCAAGAAAAAAAAACAACCCCCCCTGCTGCAGCCTGTTTGCACGCCCCGAAACCTCTTGATCTAGACCTCAGATCAAAATCTTTCCTTCATCAAAGTTGTTCGTCTCTGCCTCTTCTATCTGCCCTCCAAATTTTAGCTCTACCGGAGTTGTTTTGAGACCTGTACATCATTCGAAGTGGGAGCTGTTCAGAAGAGGCGAATTGCTCTTGGATTGGCTAAGAAGACAACCTTCTCAGTTCTGCACACATAAGCTGAAGATTCATCCATCCGTCATCAAGTAATGTTTTCCAAAACCTAATTTTATATTCATTCTTCTTGCTTATTGTGCCTATTGATAGAATATGAAAAATCACCAAAATGCATGAACCCTAGCAAATCCTACATGATTTATTTACTTGGTATACGTATTTGTATATATTTGTTCATGTGTTTGGGATTGTTTGATTGGAAAAGACAAGAGAAAAATTTATGGTGTTCATGTGTTTGGGATTGTTTGATTGGAAAAGAAAAGTGAAAAATTTATGGACTGCAACTATATATCTGTAGTAATTCAACAAGAAAAAAAAACAGATTGTGCAGTTGCTGGGATTCGAACCCAGCTAAAAATAGGTGCCAACTCAACATGTTGTCCGCTATACCACTATGGAAAGTTAGTATGTATTAACATTATTTAGTATTAATTCTGCCAGAAGCAGATTTGAGGCCAATTAATTGGTGATTGATTAATCCGTGCGTTGATTTTCATTGATTTCTATCCAAAGCAATTACTATAGTAATTTATGCTCATTACCACAATCACTTCATAATTTATTCTTTCTTATTTCATTATTCATTTTAATAACGTATATTGCGTTTATTACTATAATGATTTTGTGGTGTTACTTGCTTATCTATTTGCTCATATTAATATATGAATATTTTAGTGGCTTAAAAAATTTCCTTGCACTAGAATATATATGAATAGAATGCAGGTACTTAATGAACCAGAAGTTCACACATAAATATTGAACCAAAAGATCATACATGAATATTGAACCAGAAGTTCACACGTATCGAACCCGTAGTTTCGATAACATTGAAAGGTTATGAATCTTTCCAAGTAGGCGCACCCAATTCGATGCTATGTTTAGGCAAGATACAATGAGGCTGTGTACTTAAGAGAGCCTCGCTCCACCCAAACCTCATACTCTTACCTGGTCGTATTTAATTGGAGTTACCAAAAGGGTTGAGAAATAACATTTCATGAATATCGAATCTGTAATTTCGATAATGTCATATAAGGAACTTGAAGTTTCATTCATTAATTCACCATGTACATGTTTAATCCTAATTTTCATACCATGTTATAGAACCTGAAGTTCTTATTGATTGCTTGTGGAAATTATTACCCATAGCACTAACAATTATCCTTTGAATCCTTGTAGAGAATGTCAAATCTCAACAAGCTTGACTTTGTTGCTTTGGAAGTTTCCGGAAGGAACTACCTCAAATGGACCCAGGATGTCAAGCTCCATTTAACTGCAAATAAGATGAGATCAACGATTAATGCTGACAACATCGCCCCTGAAGATATGAAGGCAAGGGCTATGATTTTCATCATGAAACATATGGAGGAAGCACTCAAGGTGGAATATTTAGCTGAAGAGGACCCACGGTCCCTGTGGGTCGCTCTAGAAGAGCGATTCAACCATCAGAGGACTATCTACTTGCCAGAAGCAAGGCACGACTGGCAGAACATACGTTTCCAGGATTTCAAGACTGTCAATGAGTATAACTCTGAAATCTGTAGGATTCGGTCACTCCTAAAATTCTGTGGAGAAGAGCTCACAGAAGCTGATCTATTGGAGAAAACTTTCTCCACCTTCCTCCTTCCTGTATGGTCCTGCAGCAACAATACAGGGAGAGAAACTTTGCTAGATTCTCAGAATTGGTCACCGTCCTGTTGCTCGCTGAAAAGAACAACGACCTACTTTTGAGGAATGATCAAGCAAGGCCCACCGGTACCAGAGCAGTTCCTTTGCCTGAAGCAAATGCTATTGCCCATCGCGAAAATAATCGCGCAAGGAGAAACCGGGGTCGTGGAAGGGGAAGGAGGCCTGAACGTCCGAGACATGGAAGGAGAAATGGGCCCAGAAATGCCCCATATGACCGTGACCACCAAGGTAATCGCCCAAGGGGTCGAGGAGGACGTGGACAAGGCCCACGTGGTGGAAACAGAAATGCCCAGGTCCAACAAGCTCAAATTAGAGAGAATGTTGGCCCGGCCCGTCACCCTCAGAATCAGCATAATCTATGTTATAGATGTGGAGGCACTGACCATTGGTCTCGCACCTGCCGTGCAACAAATGAAGAGATAGAGAGTATCACGCCAGACGCGGAACTCGAGAGGCCAACCTTGTGGAAGAGTCAGTTCCTATGGATACCACCTTGGAGATTACTGATTTCCAAGCAGCCAATGGGTACATCGAGGATTGAAAACTAGAGAACATGGACATAATAGGCACTTGTGCCATATCTATATTATTGTTATGAATAATAGTTTTATTTCCTTTGGATTATCTTTGGTGATTTTTGGGATATTGGTTTTATGAGTTGGTTATGCTTGGATGTTTAATTCAATAAAGTTATTTATTTTCATACATGTGATCCATTGAATTAAATTTATGAATAGGCATGTCTTGTGGGGAAGTTTGTTGTCTGGCTGATAGTGCTACTACGCACACCATACTCCGAGATAGGAAGTATTTTGCAAACTTATTGCCTACTCATACCTCTGTGACAACTATATCAGGTCAATCCAACCTAATAGAGGGCCATGGCAAAGCCCATTTTATGTTGTCCAATGGTACTGAATTTACCATTAATGAGGCCTTATATTCTCCACGTTCCAGAAGAACGTTATTGAGTTTTAAGGATATTCGAGCCAACGGTTATCACGTTGAAACCACTGAGGAAAAAGGAGTGGAATATCTTTGCATAACCTCCAATTTGTACGGCCGGAAGCGTACATTGGAGAAGCTAAAATGCCTTTCGAGTGGTCTCTACATGACTACCATAAGATCAATTGAGGCAAATCACATAACTAGCCAGAAGCTAACCAATTCGAGCAACTACTTACTTTGGCATGACCGTTTGGGACACCCAGGTCAAAGTATGATGCGCCGTATCCTAAATTCATCCCATGGGCATCCACTTACCAATAAGGATCTTGTGTAGTAACACATTATGCCAAGCATGCTCATTGGGAAAATTAAATGTAAGACCATCATATGCAAAGACTGAAAAAGACTCCAACCTTTTCCTACAAAGGATACAAGGGGATATATGTGGACCTATCCAACCACCATGCGGACCATTTAAATATTTCATGGTTTTGGTTGATGCATCGACAAGGTGGTCACATGTTACGTTATTGTCCACAAGAAATGCTGCGTTTGCTAAACTCCTTGCCCAGATTATTAAATTAAGGGCTCACCACCCGGATTATCCAATAAAGTCTATAAGACTTGATAATGCTGGAGAGTTTACATCAAAATCATTTGATGATTATTGCATGTCCCTTGGGATTAATGTTGAGCATCCAGTTCCCTATGTTCATACCCAGAATGGTCTCGCAGAAGCGTTCATTAAAAGATTACAAATGATCGCACGGACCTTGGTAATGCGCACCAAGCTTCCAGTATCTGCGTGGGGCTATGCAATTTTGCATGCAGCTATGTTGGTCCGACTGAGGCCCATTGCCACCCAACCTTATTCCGCGTTACAATTGGTTACTGGGTACGAACCTGATGTTTCGCACTTACGCGTATTTGGGTGTGCAGTTTTCGTGCCAATTGCGCCACCACAACGTACAAAAATGGGTCCTCAACGAAGGATGGGCATATATGTCGGTTATGAATCCCCATCCATTATACGCTTTTTAGAGCCCTTGACAGGCGATCTCTTTACCGCTAGATTTGCGGATTGTCACTTTGATGAGACAGTCTTCCCGCCGTTAGGGGGAGATAAGAACGTTACCGTTCCTGATGAACGACGTGAATTGACGTGGAATGTCCCCACTGTGTCTCATCTTGATCCCCGAACCGCACAATGTGATAATGAAGTGCGGAGAATTCTAGATCTACAGAGGGTAGCCCAAAATATGCCAGACGCTTTCTCTGATCTAGCTAAAGTGACGAGATCACATATACCTGCTGCAAATATGCCTGCAAGGATAGATGTCCCTGTAGGACACGTCGCCCCAGATGGACGAGGTACGACCATGGTGGCTAACCAGTCATATGTCCCTGCCCAGAAGCGAGGAAGACCACTAGGTTCGAAGGATTCTTATCCCCGGAAGAGGGTAAAACTGGCACAAACCAATCCACTAGACATCGCGATCTCAACTGATCCATCTCACGAGACAATTCCGGATTATGGGTCCGTCCTAGAAGAGACGACGTTGGGGGACGCTCCAACGTCTGAACCCACTCCCGAGAATAGAGAAATCTCGGTAAATTATGCATGCTTAAGTGAGATCTGGAATCGGAATGAGATTATCATCGATGATATATTTGTATTCGCAGTAGCTACCGAAATTATAAATAGCGATGACATCGAACCTCGCTCCGTTGATGAATGTCAACGTAGAGATGACTGGCCAAAATGGAAAGAAGCAATCCAGGTCGAATTAGATTCCTTGACAAAGAGAAAGGTGTTTGGACCTGTAGTCCCACACCTCCCCATGTTAAACCTGTAGGATTTAAATGGGTATTTGTAAGGAAGCGTAATGAGAAAAACGAGATTGTGAGATACAAGGCTCGTCTAGTGGCGCAAGGATTTTCTCAACGCCCTGGGATTGATTACGAGGAGACATATTCTCCCGTAATGGACGTCATAACGTTCCGCTACCTTATCAGTTTGGTAGTTTCCGAAAAACTGAGTATGCAGCTAATGGATGTGGTCACAGCTTATCTCTATGGGGATCTTGATACAGAGATATACATGAAAGTTCCTGAAGGACTTAAGATACCCGGTGCAAATAGTTCTAGACCACGGAACACGCTCTCCATTCGTTTGAGGCGTTCACTTTATGGATTAAAACAATCCGGACGGATGTGGTATAACCGTCTAAGTGAATATTTGATCGGGATGGGATATGTAAACAATGAACTATGCCCATGCGTGTTTATTAAGAAAACAAGTTCTGGATTTGCAATTGTGGCGGTCTATGTCGATGACATGAATCTGATTGGTACTCCTGAAGAGATCAAAGAAACCGCAAAGCACCTGAAGTCTGAATTTGAGATGAAAGATCTTGGGAGAACGAATTACTGCCTTGGCCTGGAGCTCGAGCACCGTGCTGATGGCATTCTGCTTCATCAATCAAACTACATCCAGAAGATGTTAAGACGTTTTAATGAGGATAAAGTAAAGCCCTCAAGCACTCCCATGGTTGTTCGAAGTCTAGATCCTAAGAGAGATCCGTTTCGTCCTGCAGATGATAACGAAGAGATATTGGCACCAGAAGTCCCATATCTAAGTGCAATAGGCGCATTATTGTACTTGGCTCAATGCACTAGACCAGACATTTCATTCTCTGTGAACTTGTTAGCTAGATATAGCTCTGCGCCAACACGCCGCCACTGGAATGGCATAAAAGACATTTTTCGCTACCTTAGAGGTACGACCGATATGGGCTTATTCTATCCCTATGCATCAAGAAATGGACCAAACCCCCTTGATCCTCAGAATGATGCTCGCCTTGTTGGATATGCTGATGCAGGCTATCTATCAGACCCGCACAAGGCGCGTTCCCAAACTGGTTATGTCTTTACTATTGGGAATACTGCAATTTCTTGGAGGTCTACAAAACAGACTCTTGTTGCTACCTCTTCGAATCATGCTGAGATTCTAGCTCTTCACGAAGCAGTACGTGAATGTATATGGTTGAGAGCCATCACAAAGCATGTTCGAAGCACATGTGGACTGTATTCCACTACTGATGAACCAACCACTATCCACGAAGATAATGCTGCTTGTATTGAGCAAATGAAGATGGGTTTCATCAAAGGAGACAACACCAAACATATTGCACCGAAGTTCTTCTTCAATCAGCAGCAACAAGAGCATCAGAAGATTGAAGTCAAACAGATTCGATCTGAAGGCAATCGTGCAGACCTCTTTACCAAGTCACTACCAAAGTCTACATTCCATAAGCATGTTCAAGGTATTGGTCTACGTAAACTATTTGAATTACCTAACATGTAATTTTCAGGGGGAGTCGAAATCAGGGGGAGTATCCTGAAGCATACCCACTTGACCATCGTGTACTCTTTTCGTCCTTCGTCCAGGGTTATTTTTGTCCCACTGGGTTTTGTTACCTGGCAAGGTTTTGACGAGGCACATCTCTGGCATGGTCACCCCACTTACTGCATCCTGAAGATGCTTTGATTTGACATATATGCATTTGCTTATCTTTTCCCTTCGACCACGGGTTTCTCCCACTGGGTTTACCGGGCAAGGTTTTGGTGTAGCAACTCTAATGCATACCTCTCGTAGACATACTATCTACTTATGATGCTGATAAGAAGACTTCACCTATCTCTGTTGTGATACGACTACTCCACATTCACGCGCGTTGTGCTCTTTTTCTCCTTCGACCAAGGTTGTTTTTCTCCCACAAGGTTTTTATTACTTGGCAAGGTTTTTGACGAGGCAACTTAGAAGCGCTCAGCCTAGGCAACACTATTGACATGAAATATCCAAGGGGGAGTGTTGTAAATAGTTATGGCTAATATCATGTAAATAGATGGAGAGTCATATATGCCTTTCACTATAGATTAGTGATTGATAGAATTGTGAATAGGAGTAATTGACGTTGCTATTAAACGTTGTCCATTTGCATACATCATGTACTCCTATATAAACCCCCTCATGGTGAGATGAATAGATACACCATATCTCCATGCGTCCAAACTCTCTCTTTTTCTGAAACACTTTTGCTTTCATTTTATAACATTGGCCAGATTTCTTATCACTTTAAATAGTGGTGTAAGTACCCATTCTGTAATTACAATATATGCCTCTCATACTTGAATTATTTTTTGGACTATAAGACTATTTTTCTAGATGCTCTAGATTGACCTTAATTACTCGTCTTTCTAAGAGATTTATACAATGCTTTGGTTAATATAAGGTTATTAGAGATAAGGAGCTGTTTCCCTTGCTTGATGCATGTAATTTAGGATAGAGGAGTTCATTCCGAAATTCTAATATGAATCTTAACCTCTCCAAATTAGAAGACATAAGAAGTCCTATAATAGTTTTAACTATTTTGGTCGGCAAAGCAAGCGATTAAGTAATTTTGTTCCTAATAGGGTCTAACAGGCAAGAAATTTTAATACTCAGTCAATCAAACATCCAGGAAGGTTTTACCTTGTGATTGTCTAGAGGGTGGACCGACTTTCTTTTACCTTTACTTTTTTATTTTCCTGATTTCTCTTTCGTAGGCAGCATTCATATGCCTGGTATGCAAGGGCACTTATACGGTTAGCCTCATACGAGTGCTAATCATTTGACTGTCAAATTTGTGTTGTCGCAATCTCTATCGGAGTCATTTCAATTCACACCAGTGACTAATTGTACTCACCAGTTGGTCACTAAATAAAGAAAAGTAAATCAAGATTGATTGCTATTTTGATTCTCGCTGGTCATTCATTTGAGGTCCAATACCATTGTTTCCCGACCGGTCTATTTTTTTGGGTAAATTGTTTCCAAATCAGTATAGTAGGTCATATGACAAATCAATAATTTTTTATTAATATGTGTTCACTTACTTTCTACTATATATTCTACTGAAAATAATGAAAAATTGTATATTTGTAAGCTCTTTGAACTCAGTCGTGGAACATTATATTGGCTTAGTCTACAATGGTCAGATATGAAGTGATTGAGCCAAGTTCTGAAGTTTTATATCCTGTTTGATTTTCTTTAAAACTTTAGATGGTTATTGACAATACATGAAATTGACTGTTGAATTTTGATTGTTTTAGGACTTTTAGACATACATATGGGACAAACCCTGATGGTTTGATCGTCCTGAAGACGGATGCGACAGGAAGAAATGGCATATGGAAGTGTAGCTGACTTTACATTTAGGTTTCGGTTGTCACTTTAGTTCAGATGTTGTATGTGTGATATGTTTATGAAAAACTGAAGTCTTCAATTCATTTGGAGATATTTAAATTTAGAAAATGAATGTAATCTCCCTGCTCATACATGCTAGAGTGGCCTTATCTACCACATTGAGCTGACAGGATGCCATATAGATGCAGGTAATTGCATGTGTTGATCTCATTCTGTTTTTCATTCTAGATTTGGATGACAGGATGCTATATAATGTAGATTATGGTGTTGCTAATATATAGGCATTTTAAATTTTTCATCAATTTCAGTTGCATAATATTACAAGGATGCTTATATCTTCCTGTTTGCCTACGAGCTGGAATATTTCTCTGGAATATTTGTTAATTTTAAGTTAACTTTTCTGTTAAAAGAAGTTCTGTAAATAGTTATTCTTTTGGGATCCGGGTCCTCTAAAGTGAAGAGCTTGTGAATTTACTTTAATTTCATAAAATCCGGACTCTCTGTCTAATCTAAGGGTTCTAAAATTCACACATCAACTTCATCTAAACAAGGTTAACTCTACCGTTAACTTGAGCAAACGGTGTTGAACCCCTCACATACTGTCTCTCCTATGCAGTCTTAACCCCAAATTGACTTGTTGCATTGCAGCTTCCATGGAAACTTACCTATGGTTATCAGCCCCTCCTGATAGCTCTGTTGATCCTCTCAATCTTACCAATCTCGGCCACCGTGAGGCCTTGCAAGACCCACTTCATCTCCTACTACTCTGTCTCCCTCAAATGCCTCCCCTCCTCTTCCTCTTCCTCCTCCTTGGGATTCGTCACTGAGATCAGAGACCTCAAGCCCATCCACTTCGATGACGGCGTTTTGGTCCAGCCGGACGACGCCGACTCCACCGATGAGGCCCGCCAGCCACAGTAGATGATGATGCCTCTCCTCCCTTTCTCCACCGACCTCAGCTCTCTCCGCAACCGAAAAAGGGTCGAAACCAGATCTCCTCTGCTGGTAGGATAACGGGGATAACGGGGAATTTAACGTTATTGAGAGAGAAAACATCTAAATGTGACATTTGATGATGTGGCAACTATCTAACTATAAGATTACTTGGAGGATCATGATTTTATGAAATTTACATACATTTACTGCAGAGGAGCTCAATCCATTCTTTTGTATTTTACCTAACTTCAGCTGCTCCTAAAATAGAAGGGCCGGAATACAATTCTCTTCCTATTTGATAATTCATTTTCATGTTTTGACAAATCAATGAATGTCCTCTGAAAGAGACAGAGGTCGAGGGGCTGTTAACTTTATATTTAAATCATGACTGTTATAGGATGGATCAATGTTATGTCCCTTAAAAACAATAGAATGAATAGATGCCTTAGAGGCTTCCATATTTAATTATAGTATTTTCGTATAAAAAAAAGTTATGGCCTTTAGTGTGTTTGTGTGTTTTTTCTCTCTTTTTTTGGTCGACGAAGAGTTTTCTTTTGTATATGAAGACTTGTTTACTTGCCTATAATGTGGAAACTCATAAATCACGGAAGAAGTTTTTCATTCTCATTGCGGATAACTAGATGTGACCTCAGTGAATTATTGTATGTTCTTTCTTTTCTTTTTGTTGGCTGTTGTCACTGATAAATTTTAGAATTCCCTCACTTGCAGACAATATTTTAGAACCAAACAAATCTCTATTTTTCCTTTCCATTTCAATGTAAATATCAAATTGCATGAAGAAATTCACTGTGAACCTTAGTAGACATGTTTGGCAGCTATTGAAGAAGTGAAAAAAAGTCTTCACTTCTTCAAACCTAAACTAAAAGTGGAGTTGTTATTAGAATCTTGTTTGGATAAAACTCAATGAGACAAAACTCCGAATCGAGGAAAGAGTACCACCTACTAATAACTGTGATGAAATCACTTGTAACCTAAACCAAGTCAACAACATTCATGATCGAAGATCGGGTTGAACTACTCTAGGCCCGTTTCTTCTCTCTAAACCTAAACAGTCATTTTATACAAGTCATTTAATTTGAGAAATAATGAGCAAAAGTTGTTTTGTGAAATAATATTAGGGGTTTCCGTTATCAACTTCCAAGTCTCACAGTCGGTACTCATCAGTCCATTTATGAGCTTTCCGGCGAAAGCAGTTGCAATGTCGGGCTACCTTCGGGAAGATGTTATTGTCAAAATCCTCACAAGATTGCAAGCGAAATCCTTGATGCTATTCAAGTGTGTCTCAAAGCGCTGGAGTTTTCTTATCTCCGACTCAGAATTCGCTAAAATCCACTTCCAGTTAGCTTCCACCCACCAAACCCTAACCCACGGCTTCCTCCTACGCACCGCCCGTCTAACCCCTCAGCTCGAATATTCAGTCTTAGAAGCTCCATCGTTCGGGGCGACCGGTCTTCAGCACGAAAGCTGGCATTTCCGTCCAAAGTAACGGAGGACGGCTTACATGTCTTGCTACTCGGTTCTTGCAATGGTTTCGTGTTTGCCTGTCTCGGTTTTCAGATTTACCGCCTGTGGAACCCTACAACCGGGGTCTTCATGGATCTACCCGACCAGTTTCCCGATTGCGCGAGGAAAGTTTTAACTATAAACTTGTTCAACATGGCATTGGTTATCTGTCGGAGACTGACGAGTATAAAGTTACGGTATCAGCTGATTATGAGGTGAGGGTGTTGTCATTGAGGGATCAGAATTGGAGAGAGATGGAAACTCCTCATGGGTCTGCAGTTGAGGCTCGGGGGGTTGGGCTACACCAGACGCTACACTGGGTGTGTTTCGGCTGTAATCGTGTTCCATACATCAGTGCTTTGGAACTGAGAAATGAGGAGTTTCGGACAATGCAGCTTCCTATGGCTTCCATTGGAAAAGACGAGAGTCTGGCGCTGTTTTCGTGGAGAGGATGCCTGTGTGCATGGCAGTGTGGGACTCTATCTGTGCAGACAGTGCAGTGTTGGTTGATGGAAAATTGGAAACCTATGGAGTGATAACATGGCAGCCATAACTAAACCTTGAAGATCTCAAGCTATCAACAATGGAGGAGAAGAAAGAGAGAAGAGGGAAAAAGCTGGAAAAATTGTTTTCTGAGTTTCTTCAATTAACGCCACACTACCAACTTCTTACATCAAGACCCTATATATAGTCCGGGAAACACCCTAACCATTATTACAAATCATGTCAGCATGACACCTACAACCTGACCCCATGACAGGTCACCACTACATGGAGAGTGGAGAACAGCTGTAGTCCATAATACTGGTCAAGACCTTTTGCACGTTGACTTGTATGAAGGTTAACACCTCCCCTCAATCTCAGTTGGGGTTAACCAAACTGAGATTGGAGCAATGTGTACTGACAACTGAGCTAGTGTAACCCGTCGTAAGACCATCTGCAGTATACTCAAAAGCTGGAGTATGCTCAGAAGAAGGAACATAATGAAGGAACAGAGCATACCATTACACTCACTCTCTAACAACATGAAAAAGCTTTGCGTACCAGCTCTCGATGTATCCATACCAGTTCTATGAATCAAATCCTGTGCATATTTTTCTTGACAAGTAAAGCCATTGAAGTACGCAGACCCATCATAAGCACAAAAATCTTGAAATGTCATCTTCTTGACAATTTCATTTTGGGCTCTGGTAAGCATGGAATGTTGATTATATGCTTGATCTTGAGCAGAAAAAGTTCCAGCAAGAATATCATTACCAATACCATTATTCAACACATATACAGGATTAGGAGTTGAAAAAGTACCAAATGGGCAGGAAAGAACTTTGGGGCTTGCACACACAATCTCTAGGCCAGTGGGAAGGCAAAGAGCTTTATGGGAGCCAGTTAAGGCTACATCTACTCCCCATTCATCTATACGGAAATCCAGAGCACATATGGAAGACATTCCATCAGCAAGAAAGAAAGCCGGATGCCTGTAGTGGTCAAGTATTTTTCTCACTGTAGCCAAGTTATTGGTAACTCCAGTTGCTGTTTCATTGTGAACAATGCATACTGCCTTTATAGTGTGTGCAGTGGCATCGACACTTTTTGATGCCAAAATGTCAAGGTTGGCACCTTGGCCCCATTCACTTTCCACAACATCGACATTGAAATTAACGCGCTGCCGTTGATCAATCCACAACAAACTGAATTGGCCAATCAGGAAAGACACAATCCGATCTCCAGGGGACAATGTATTTGTAAGTGCACTCTCCCATGCACCAGTACCTGTGGTAGAGATCATAAATGGAGTTCCGGTAGTAGTCTTGAAAATCTTCTTGACATCCTCGAGCAGGACTTTTGTCATTGCTGTAACAGCTGGAGAACCATAGTCCTCATTGTTTCTGTTCATTACCCGAAGGACGGGTTCTGGGATATTGACTGGCCCTGGAACAAAGAGATGGTTCCTTCCTGGTGTGTAAACATTGTCCATTTTTCCACTCTTGCAGCTTACACCGATGTTGTATGAAGACGGATAATTTGCAGGAACATTAGCAATGGCAAATTCAGAGCTTCCATGCCAGGCACAATTACTAAGGTCTTGCGGTTCACAAGGCAACTTCAATAGTGCATCAGTGTGATCATTATTTGTCACATTCTGTTCTCCCCCATCAGCCACAACAAGCGAGACTCTAATGTGGGTGTCAAGAGAGTTACTCGAAGCAGAACTGATTGGAAGAAAAGGCATCATGCTGTGTTAAGTAGCAGAAGAAAAACAGGAAGAATCAGTACCAACAGATGGTACAACAGATGAAAAACCACTTGCAGAAGCAGAAGCACTAGAAGCACCGGAAGAACGAGCACTATTGGTATTACATGCAATCATTGCAGTAAGAGTAGAAGGTGATTTGGCTCTTTGAAAGGCATAGTTTGACCTGTGATGGCAGTTAAAGGCAACATGTCCTTTCAGACCACAGATTTGGCAAACCACAACAGTCAAGCTTGGGTGATCATGTGGGATATCATTCCTGTAAAAGCAGTTCACAGCTGTATGTCCATTCTTGCTGCATATTTGACATTTTGCATTGAAGGTTCTATTGTTTCCAAACCAATTGTTGTTGCCATGATTATAATCACCATAGTTTATTTTTCCTCTTCAAGACCATGTGTTCTTCTTGTATTTCCCTATGTTATCTCCTTCATCAGAAGCATAGAAATGAGTTCTCTGAGAGTTGTTTCTTATGACCATTGCTGAAATGTGAGGATGAGTTTGGAAAATGCCTTCAATGTCTCTCTCGGCAGCTAACAATTGAGACCTGAGATTTTCTAGAGTGATGGGAGTATCCCGAGCACGAATGATAGTTCTAATCATTGCATATTCTCCAGGGAGCCCATTTAGAGTCACAACAGCTATGTCTTCATCTAAGATTAGGGGTCGTCAACGGGCCGGGCCGGGCCCGGCCCGGCCCATTCATAGCGGGCTCGGGCCGGGCCGGGCCGGGCCTTGCTATATTTTTAAATAATTGCGGGCCGGGCCGGGCCGGGCTTTATTAAAAATCAAAGGATCCAAGCCCGTCCATAAAAAGCTGGCCTTGCGGGCTTTTTCGGGCCGGGCCGGGCTTGGCCTTGCGGGCTTTTTTGGGCCGGGCCTTGCGGGCTTTATTTATAAATAAATATTTAAAGACACAAGTTTTTTTTTTTAATCAAGCTTTGGAAATTCAATGGATAATGATCAAATAACACCAAAGATAATAGATCTATATAACTATATTGTACCAAAAAAAAATCTATATTTATATATAGATACTAATTTATTGATAAATAAATTTTTAAAGACACTAATTTTTTATAAACCTATATTTATATATCATACACTCCAAAGAGCAACCCCTATCAATTCAAAGAAAATGGAAAAACCGACCGTTGGATGAGTTTATTACAATAAATTATGAGTGTGGTAAAAAATTTAGCCAATTTCACCATATTTTCGAATCCGATCGGATTGGTCAACCATAGTCACTTATATGTTTTATTGGTTGACCGATGGCGTGACAACCACGAAACGTGCTTATTTTTTCACATCACGTTTGTATATATTCCATCGATGGATGTGCGTGGACATAAGATAAAAAAAATTAATTTTAATTACAAACACATTGGTGTATACCAATTTTATTCCTTTAGTTGTATGACTTATACATTGCATTTAAATTGTTTAGGTTCATTCTAAAGCAACCATGAAGTAGAAAATGAATTCGGAGAAACCAACCGCTCGATGGAGATATTGTAATGTTTTATGGTGATTGTAGAAAATCTAGCCAATTTCGTTATTGTTTCGAATTCGATCAACTAGGTCAAACGTAGTTACTCTTATAAACCTATATTTATATATCATACACTCCAAAGAGCAACCCCTATCAATTCAAAGAAAATGGAAAAACCGACCGTTGGATGAGTTTATTACAATAAATTATGCATGTGGTTAAAAATTTAGTCAATTTCACCATAGTTTTGAACCCGATCTAATTGGTCAACCGTAGTCACTTATATGTTTTCTTGGTTGACCAATGGCGTGACAACCTCGAAACGTGCTTATTTTTTCACATCACCTTTGTATATATTCCATCGATGGATGTGCGTGGACATAAGATAAAAAAAAATTAATTTTAATTACAAACACATTGGTGTATACCAATTTTATTCCTTTAGTTGTATGACTTATACATTGCATTTAAATTGTTTAGGTTCATTCTAAAGCAACCATGAAGTAGAAAATGAATTCGGAGAAACCAACCGCTCGATGGAGATATTGTAATGTTTTATGGTGATTGTAGAAAATCTAGCCAATTTCGTTATTGTTTCGAATTCGATCAACTAGGTCAAACGTAGTTACTCTTATAAACCTATATTTATATATCATACACTCCAAAGAGCAACCCCTATCAATTCAAAGAAAATGGAAAAACCGACCGTTGGATGAGTTTATTACAATAAATTATGAGTGTGGTAAAAATTTAGCCAATTTCACCATATTTTCGAATCCGATCGGATTGGTCAACCATAGTCACTTATATGTTTTATTGGTTGACCGATGGCGTGACAACCACGAAACGTGCTTATTTTTCACATCACGTTTGTATATATTCCATCGATGGATGTGCGTGGACAGAAAAAAAAATTAATTTTAATTACAAACACATTGGTGTATACCAATTTTATTCCTTTAGTTGTATGACTTATACATTGCATTTAAATTGTTTAGGTTCATTCTAAAGCAACCATGAAGTAGAAAATGAATTCGGAGAAACCAACCGCTCGATGGAGATATTGTAATGTTTTATGGTGATTGTAGAAAATCTAGCCAATTTCGTTATTGTTTCGAATTCGATCAACTAGGTCAAACGTAGTTACTCTTATAAACCTATATTTATATATCATACACTCCAAAGAGCAACCCATATCAATTCAAATAAAATGGAAAAACTGACCGTTGGATGAGTTTATTACAATAAATTATGCGTGTGGTCAAAAATTTAGTCAATTTCACCATAGTTTTGAACCCGATCTAATTAGTCAACCGATTACCGATATGTAGAATATATATATATGCACATATTCTATATAGAATAATAGAAGTATAAGAACTTCCACACACACACACACACACACACACACACACACACACACATATATATATCTCTATATATATTATATTATATATCTAAACACACACATATAAATATATATACATATATATAAACACACACACACACACATATATATATATATCTCTATATATTATATATATAAACAAACACACACACACACACACACACACACACATATATATATATATATATCTCTATATAAACACACACACACACACATATATATATCTCTATATATATATTATATATATAAACACACACACATATATAAATATATATATACATATATATAAACACACACACACACACACACACACATATATATCTCTATATATATTATATATATAAACACACACACATATAAAATATATATACATATATATAAACACACACATATATAAATATATATACATATATATAAACACACACACATATATATATATACACACAAATATATATATCTATGTGTGTGTGTGTGTGTATATTTATAAACACACACACATAACTACAAATATATATATATATATAATATTTTTCGGGCTTTTACGGGCCGGGCCTAGCGGGCTTTTACGGGCCGGGCCTAGCGGGCCTTTGGCGGGCCGGGCCTACGGGCCGGGCCGGGTTTTTGCGGGCTTTAGGCGGGCCGGCCCTCGGCCCACCAAGGCGGGCTTTTGCGGGTTTTTTGACGGGCCGGGCCGGGCTAAAAGCCCTCCGGGCCGGCGGGCCTCCATCGGCCCACTTGATCCGCGGGCTTTTTGATGAGGCCTATCTAAGATGGTAACCCCAACAGAAGCTAACTGATATCTAGAACGCTTCACACGAATCAAATACCTCTCAATAGAATCATTTCCTTTCTTGATTATTTGAAGGTCAGTCTTGAGCTGCATTATGTCAGCTCTAGACACAGGTGAGAATCTCTACTGTAGACAGAGCCATGCCTCCCTTGAAGACTTAACTGCTTCTGACCACAATGTCCATTATTTCATCATCCGCAGTTGCATTAAGAAGACTAAGCAAAGCTTTATCTGTTTTCTTCCACATTTTGTAGGCTGCTGTGATCTCACCTGTTACTTCCTCACTATCAGTGATCGCATACTGTGTAGGACAAAGAGTGTTGCCATCAATATAACCGAAGAGGTCCTGTCCCTCTAAAAGAGTTTGAAATTGATAGCTCCAAGTGATGAAGTTATAGTAATTCAATCTTCTCGTCATCATACCAAGCAACATATAAATCTCAAATGAAGTTTGACTAGAGGCCATATATACTCTAACCAGAGTTTGCTGACACCAAGTATGTCAAATAATCCAACTCCAAAATGAATCAATGAAATTCCAATTTCACTAATCGCCAAACTTTTGTTTGTTTTTGACTACCACCAGACTTTATGAAAACTTTGTTTTCAAAGCCACCATATGGCTTGCAACATAACTTTGTGTTGTTTAATTCAAGACTTTGTCTTTAAACATCACCATCCAACTCACAGTAACATCACTAATCAACATAACTCTGTTTATTATTCCAAAAACTTCAGTGCTTCATAGACCAATGCAAGTTTTCAATCATAGCAGCATCCATCATATGTAGGAAGAATCCAGCAACAACACACATGTATAGCAGTGTAGATACTCCAAATACCAGTAAACTAGGTGAACTTAATAGATAATACTGTGAATTTGCCAGAAAAAGTTCGATGAAAAGCCAGATAGAATAACAACCCTTCAACTTAAAAGTCAGACAACTAAGCCCCCAGAATCCATTCCAAAATCAAATGTGTACAGGGCAACCACTAGAAGCAATGTTTAGTCAAACGAAAAGCAGGACAATTAAGTGATATCCATAATCGTCACATGACCAAAAGTGGATCTGAGCATACTGTAAATTCCAAATTTAATGAGTACGAGATTTTGCTGAGAAATTACAGCAGTGAAGCAGTAACCTGCCAATTGAAGTCGACGAGCACAGTTGAAGAAATTAGGGCACAAAATGCAGAGTATGAGCTGAATTGGGATGATGCGGAATCGTAGAACAGGATTTTCAGAGCTCACGTAGTTGTAAAAGCAAGCTATGAGTCACTTTCATCATCGAATCACAGATCTAGGTTTTCACCTTGATGAAGCTTAAAGAGACTGATGAAGAACAATGAAGCTCAAATGCGGAAGCTAGAAGTAGACGAACACTTCTAAAGTCAGAAATAGTCCACAGGATCAAGAGCCATAGCTCTAATACCATGATAACATGGCAGCCATAACTAAACCTTGAAGATCTCAAGCTATCAACAATGGAGGAGAAGAAAGAGAAAAGAGGGAAAAAGCTGGAAAAATTGTTTTATGAGTTTCTTCAATTAACGCCACACTACCAACTTCTTACATCAAGACCCTATATATAGTCCGGGAAACACCCTAACCATTATTACAAATCATGTCAGGTCACCACTACATGGAGAGTGGAGAACAGCTGTAGTCCATAATACTGGTCAAGACCTTTTGCACGTTGACTTGTATGAAGGTTAACATGGAGTTCCTGATTCTTGGACTAGGGCTTACAGCTTTAGTGTTCCCAATCCGCCTGAACGGACTACGTATCTGAGACCACTGTTGATCACTGAAAAGAGTAGACTTGTTCCTTTGACAAGGAGAAGGGGTGGTCAGAAAAATTGGAGATGGTGAAAGTTGTTTATAAAGAAGAGAATCAAGAAGAGGAGGTGGTTACTTATATGCATCGATGGTATGGGTGGGAGGCTATACTTCATTTTCAGGGGAGTCTGTTTAATGTATATGAGGAAACTGTATTTTGCAATGTGATGGTGGCAACCAATACAGACCGAGAGAGAGGCCAAAAAACTCAAAACGCAGCACCAAGGCTTCACAAATCTTGAATGAAGATAATGATTGCTGGTTTGTTACTCGTCCCTCTTGTGCATTTGAACATAATTTGTTTGTTTTTCTGCTATGCTACTGAGCCCATTTTGGTTACTTCTGAATAAATGTGTTTCAAAAGCATTTCATGCTTTGCTTGGATTTCTATTATTCTTCCTATATGCATGCCTGCAACCTTAGTATCTAAGGGGCACTCAATCAAGGAATGCTGAAAAGTGAATTGGAAAAATGTGATACGATGCTGAAAAGTCAATAATTCTTCCTCATATAAAATTATTGACTCTAGAGATATAGTAATATGGAGAAGACAAAATTGTTTCAAGCACCTACAGAAGCGCCCCTTGTTTCAAAGAGAGGAGGACGGGTTATTCACATTTCATTTGATGGTCAGAGGCGAATTGAAAGCTAAGCAGTGGTAATTCTAAGGATTCCCCGGGGGAAAAATAGAGATGTCTCCTACGTTACCCATAATAATAATATGTGGAACGTTACCCATAATAATAATATGTGGAAGTGTGTCTGTGTGTGTATGTGTGTGTGTTTTTGTTTTTGTTTTTTTTTAATTTTAATTTTTAGTTTATGTTCCTTGGAACTAGATCAAGGGGAATTAGTTTCAGAGCGGTCTATCATGTTTTGTATCGAAGTGGCCGGATTTATTCAAGTTCCAGGATTGTTTTACGGTTGGACCATTGTTTGTAGTATTGACAAGGACGAGCAATGGTATTGAATCCGGATTGTTTAGGATATTGAAATATACTCTGGGAGTCCTATGTTTGGTTCTGAACTTCTGATGGTTGATTTTGTGATGTGTTTGATGAAAATACTCAAAAAACCAATTCTCAATGGCCATGGTACCAGAAAACAGAGGATAATGACCTGCTTATAGATTTCAGACTGGTCTTCCCTACCACACTAACACAATTGATTTCATAGTGGAATTGTTTCAGTCTACATTAGTTACTATCTGGATCACTTTCATGAGAAAGTACACTCAGGCTATGTTTGTTACATGGGACTGGACTGGATTGGAGTAACTTATGTAAGAAAATAAGACTCATCCCACGTTTGGCACACCTAAGGACTCAATTAAATGAGATTAGAGAGTCCCCGCATCAGCTCCCGACCTTCTTACATAGAACCCCCAAATCTCATCGGACTGTGGAAGCACGGGCTTCAACAACGCATTAGTCTCTCATTCCCTTTCGCGCGCTTCAGCCTCGTCTCTCCTTCTCTTTCGCGCTTCAGCCTCGTTCTCCACTCTCGATCGCACATCATCCTTCTTGAACTTCCAGGTTCAATTTCTTTTCTCTGTCATGCTCCTTTTGCTTTGATTCTGATTCCCTCTTCCCTTCAACCCCGTCTAGCTTCTTCTTCTCATGTATCTACTGTGATTTGTTAAATTAAAGACTATAGATTGATTTTCTATTAACAATTGTTTATGGGTTGTAACAATTGGTGTCTGGGTAGTTTGATTTGCTAAGAATTGATCAATTTCAAGATTGGGTTTTTTTTTTCTTTTAACAATGTCTGTGTTTTTATCTTCTTCTTTGGTTGGTTGTTTTCATTGATTTTGGATGTTGATCAATTCTGGGTTTTTTCTTTCTTTTAACAACGTTTGTGTTTTTATCTTCTTCTTTAGTTGTTTGTTTTCATTGATTTTGGATGTTGATCAATTCTGGGTTTTTTCTTTCTTTTAACAACGTCTGTGTGTTTATCTTCTCTTTTGGTTGTTTGTTTTCATTGATTTTGGATGTTGATCAATTCTGGTTTTTTTTTCTTTGAACAACGTCTGTGTTTTTATCTTCTTCTTTGGTTGGTTGTTTTCATTGATTTTGGATGTTATTGTGAAATCTTAGATATGGATCGAAGGCAAATTATGTTGCTCTTATTGGTGGAGCTGTGGCACCTAGAGACAATGTGTGCTTGTACTATGCTTGTGCTATTGATGTTTAATTTGAGACGAAGACGTGCTGAAAGACATGCTCTAAATAATCGTTCATTCGTTAGACGTGAGACTCGTTTGAGTTATCTAGATAGTATTATAGGCAATAGTGACACCGAATGTGTACATGAATTAAGAATGGATAGAAGGACTTTTGGCCTTTTGTGTGAACTGCTTCGCACAGATGGAAAGATAAAGAGTGATGGTTTGGTGTCTGTGGAAGAGCAAGTATGTATGTTTTTACATATACTTTCACATCATGTGAAGAATCGTACTATTAGAGGTAGATTTTTTCGATCCGGAGAGACTATTAGTAGGTATTTCCATTCTATATTACAAGGTGTTTTACGATTGCAAGTTAGTTTGTTGAGAGTACCTGATCCGGTACTTGCTGACTGCACAGATCGTAGATGGAAGTGCTTTAAGGTTAGTGTTTGTAGGGACTGTAGTTATTCCTTTTCTGATTGTTAAAAGGTTTATCTATATGTACAGTTTATAGACTTCATGAATATATATATATATATATATATTTTTTAATAGAATTGCTTGGGAGCACTAGATGGAACTTACATTAGAGTGCGTGTACCTGCAATTGACAAGCCAAGATACCGCACAAGAAAGGGTGAAGTTGCTACAAATGTGTTAGCTGCTTGTTCTCGTGATATGCAGTTCATATTTGTCTTACCGGGTTGGGAGGGATCGGCATCAGACTCTAGAGTTCTTCACGATGCAGTGACTAGGCCGAATGGATTAAGAGTTCCCACTGGTAAGGCTATTGGATTAGTTGTGTAGATTAAAATAATGCAGTTTATGTGCGTTTCACACACTAATAGGAATTTTTATTTTGGCTATTAGGTTATTATTACCTTGTAGATGGTGGTTACACAAATGGTGAGGGATTTCTTGCACCATATAGAGGAACAAGGTATCATTTGTCGGAATGGGATGAAAGAAATATGCCTAGGGATCATGTGGAATATTTTAACATGAAGCATTCGAAGGCAAGGAATGTCATAGAACGGTGTTTTGGAATACTAAAAGGAAGGTGGGGAATACTAAGGAGTCCATCATTTTATCCAATAAAGACACAATGCCGCATAATTACGGTTTGTTGTCTTTTGCATAATTTTATTAGGAGAGAGATGTCCATTGATCCAATGGAGTATGCAGTATGTGAATTAGATGCACAAAATGGGGAAGAAGTTGATGTAGTTGGCACGGTTGAAGCATCTAATCAATGGACTACTTGGAGGAATGAATTAGCTTTACAAATGCATAATGAATGGACGGGAAGAAGGGCTTACCGGGATGCTGGAGATACAGGGGTTTCAGGTGCTGCTGCAAGGGCTGCAAGGGATGCAAGAGCTGGAAGGGACGGAAGAGCTGCAAGGGACGGAAGAGTTTGAAGAGAATAAATGATGTAGTTTCTGCTTTATAGGCCTTTTAGTACGAAGGATCATAATTTATGTAGCTTTTGATTTGTTGTGAACACTAGATAAGACAATAGAGGTAACTGATTCTGTACATCAGTTACTTGCATTGTTAGGAAGCTATTGATTAGTAGAGCTATTGCTTAATATGAAATTGTTTTCCTTATTCTCATGATTAGTTTTTGTGTTTTACTTGTGTTGATGTAATTGGTTTATTCTCATGACGAGTATGTAACTGGTCATGTAACTAGTCAAGTAACTGTAACTGGTCATGTAACTGACCATGTCACTGTAACTGGTCATGTCACTGACCAAGTAACTGTAACTGGTCATGTAACTGGTCATGTAACTGACCATGTCACTGACCATGTCACTGTAACTGGTCATGTAGCTAGTCACGTAACTGACCATGTCACTGACCAAGTAACTGTAACTGGTCATGTAACTAATCACGTAACTGACCATGTCACTGACCAAGTAACTGTAACTGGTCATGTAACTGACCATGTCACTGACCAAGTAACTGTAACTGGTCATGTAACTGACCATGTCACTGACCAAGTAACTGTAACTGGTCAAGTAACTGACCATGTCACTTGCCCTTATGCTAATTCAATATGGGTGGTACTTTATTAGTTTATTTGCATTGCATTGCAAATTATTGTTGTAGTTGAAAGCTCACACTGAACATGGACATAGTCACATAGCATGCATTTAAAATTGATCAATTATGGGTGGTAGTTTGTTAAACTTGGAACATTGCAGAGTAGGAGAGAAAATGTGCAGTTTGCCAAAGAAAAAATGTAAAATATTCTGTTCATATTAGGATTAGTTTTGGAAAAAAGAAAAGTTGATAGTGAGTGGAAACTAAACTGGAACCATAAATTAATTGCATTTGGTTGATCATATTTATGCTTATTTAACCATGAGATGTTGATTTTTTTTGCAGAAAATGGAAAGTGGTGATGAAAATATAGAGCAAGGGAAGTCAAGGCGTGTATGGACCAGCTTTGAAGAAGAATCTTTGTTGAATGTTCTTGACGGAATTATTGCTGGAGGACAACGCTGCGACACTGGAAGTTTCAAATCTGGTACTTTACTGAAAATCGAGAATGCTTTAAATCTTTTATGTCCCAATTCCAATCTGAAGGCAAGTCCACATATTGAGTCAAAGTTGAAGAAATTGAAGAAAGATTATAGCATAATCTATGACATGATGAACAAGAGTGGATTTGCATGGAATGATATCAAAAAGTGCATTGAAGTTGATAGTAATGAAGTATGGGATACATATTTGCAGGTAATGAGGAAGTTTCATTGAGTTTCATTTTTAATCTAACTGATTTCATTGCTGCACTTTGATCGATTCATTTATTTTTTCTGTCATAGCACAACAAAAAGGCAAAGGGATGGAGAAACAAGAAGTATCCATTATTTGATAGACTAGCTACCATCTTTGGGAGTGACCGTGCGACTGGAACTGGAGCTGAGGTCCCTGCTGATATGATGGAGGAGCAGAGCAACAATGAAGATGGCATTGAAGTTGAGAATGACACAAGCCCCATGTCAATGAGCACGGGACAATCTCAGGTTAGTCAGAAAAAGAGGAAAAGAAATGATGAAGATAAAATAATGCTTGCATTGGATAAATTGTTTGAAGAATCTGGAAAAAGAATGCAAGCAGTGACTGATGCTATAGTGAAAGGTAATGAAGATCGATCTGATATTGCTAAGGAACTTAAGAAAATGGGACTTTCTGTTCTAGACCAAATTGAGGCATTGAAAATCATTTTGGATAAGCCCCAAAATATCTCTGTGTTCATGTCCTTAGATGATGAAGTGCGAAAAGTGTATGTGTATAACTTGCTTGCGGGCACTGCTAGAGGATCTACATAACTGCTGCATCAGGATATGTTCTTTTTTTTTTTTTTGGGAAAACTGCAAGAGTTGCTGCAGTAGCCTAGGTTGGACAAGCTCCTTCTTTTGCTAGATTAACATTCATTTTTGTAATTGCTAGATGGAACTTGTGAATGTTAAATCTGTGTATTAGGGACTTGTGAATGTGTAAAAACTAACTACAAGTATGGAACTCTATTAGCATGGAACTTTATTAGCATGTGTTGTATTAATAGGTGGACTTGTGAATGTGTAAAACCTAACTACAAGTATGCAGATTGTGGTTGCTCTTCTCAAGCTATTTGGTTATTAGATTTCTTCTTGCTGTATGTGAACTTTGCCAAAAAAAACAAGCTACAACAGTTTCTCACGGCATTTTCTGATTGCCATCTTGAGATTAGGATTTGTCTTCAGCTTTCTCATTTCAATTTTCTTTTCTTCTCATAAAATTGTTAATGTCTCTACAAATTACCAACTTTTAGTCCAATACACAAACAAACATGGGATAGGACTATTTTGACTATTCTGCTCTTTAGTCCTAAGCAGTACCAAACATGGGTCAGGTATTAACATAACATATCCCAGGTTACAAGAATCCTAGACTATTATAGGAAATAAGGTGGGGGATAATAGTCCCACGTAACAAACACCACCTCAATGTACCCATTTGCTCTTATCAGTTTTAATTTGTCGTGGCCCTAGATCCACCTTACCTCTGATGTATACCACTGCCAATGAAGGGGAAAATGTTGACCAAATCAAAAGGAAAGTAAAATCATGTTCCTGATATGGATATGTTTCTAAGCAGTGCCTGTGGAAGAGACCTGATGCTTTGTGAGTACAATATAAACAGATAGATGAAACTGAAGTTGATTGTCTTATATAAAATTTGAGGCATTACTGCACTTTGGTAAGCTTATGCCCAATTGTTTGTATCTGTTTGTTATCAACTACATAGATAGAGAGAGCAAATTCCATGGTTTCACTTTAAACAGATCGAGAAGAAGGAACGTAATGGACGTTGCTATTGATTACTGTACACTTTGGTAGACTTCAGTTTGTTCTTCATGCATTTGAAAGTTATTTGTTCAGTACAAGGCATGTTATTAATCACTCATTTTGGATGCCCTTGATGCCCTTGGAACCCTAGTATGGTTGTAAAACGGTTTCTTTTCACAAAAAGGCAATTCCTTTTTGTTTACTTGATTTCTGTACTTTTACATTTTCATACAGCATTAAGTTACCTTGGTACGTCAGGGATACTGGCATAAGTAGTGGCTATTACAACTTTTCTGCTTCACATCAATGACTAATGTCATGAGCCATTATAGTTGATATTCGGAAAACCATTAGTTCTTGTAGGTTTTTGTTTACTCTTCATCTGTCTGGGCAAATGAAGGGCAGTTTACTAGAATTGTTTTAAATTCTTTAAACCATATAGAAACTACGTATTTGGGAAATTGTTTAATTTCTATGTATAAGCAATGGCTTATCAGCAAGTTTTTTAACCTACATCAAAACAAACAAAAATACCATTTCGATTGTCATATCGTATTATATATGATATCGTAGACAAAGTTATGGGTTCTACTAGACTGACTCGCTACAGTCGAGTCATGTAGGCATCTCTATGCTCTATTTTGTTTTCCTGCACTGAAGTTGAACAGTTGGGAATCCTTCTTGTCGTGTGTTCCTCTATATTTCTTGTGATCTCATGTTGATATAGTTTCTGTACTTCTCTTTATGTTCTTCCCTGTGGGTCTGGTTTCAACTATTTCCTTCGATTGATTCTGTTGACTGAAGAAATGAATTTGTTTTAGTGCTAGATGCATTAGTCTTTAGGAAACCAATCAATCCTCTTTGAGAATTTGGCTGAATACTCTGCACTGATCTAGATAATCAATTTTACTGGATATTTCATGCCATGGTGAGTGTGTGTTACAAGAGAGACGTTACCTACAGGTATGTGTATGGAATGAGCATGATATGAATCAATATACTTTTTTTTTTTTTAGGATCACTCCTACCTCCATAGTGACTCGAATCTAGGACCTTGATCTTAAGTAGTATGAGTAGAAAAGAATACTTTGATTTTAGCGTTTTCAATAATAATACTATTCATCCCACAAAGGGTTATATATACAAGGACAAGAGGAGTAGTCTAACCCTAATAGGAAACAGTCATTCCTATAATTACATGATAACCTAAATAAATAAGAATCATAATTACATAAGATTTACAGCTATTCTACACTCCCCCTCAAGTTAGTGCATAGATATCTATCATGCCCAACTTGTCAACTGAGCTGTCGAATATCTTCCTGGACACTCCTTTAGTAAGAACATCAGCTAACTGCTCTTCTGAGTTTACAAATGGAAAACGAATAACCTTTCTGTCAAGATTTTCTTTAATAAAATGATGGTCAACCTCCACATGCTTTGTCCTATCATGCTGAACTGGATTATGTGCAATCTCAATTGCAGCTTTATTATCACAATGCAAATCCATAGGTTGTCTAAGCTTGTAACCTAGATCTTTCAGGACATTACGAATCCATAACATTTCACAGACTCCATGTGCCATACCTCGAAATTCAGCTTCTGCACTTGATCTGGCCACAACTTTCTGTTTCTTGCTACGCCAAGTGACAAGGTTCCCTCCTACAAAAGTGAAGTACCCAGATGTAGAACGCCTGTCAGTTTTATCACCAGCCCAATTTGCATCTGTGTATCCCCTAACTTCCAATTCATCCTTTTTCTCAAACAGTAATCCTTTGCCTGGCGCCATCTTCAAATACCTCAAAATCTGAAAAACCGCATCCATATGTTCTTCACTAGGACAATGCATAAACTGACTGACAACACTCATAGCATAAGCAATATCAGGTCTAGTATGTGAAAGATAAATCAACCATCCTACAAGACGTTGATACCTTCCTTTATCAGTTGGAATTTGATCGGGATAAATGGCAAGTCTGTGATTCATCTCAATGGGTGTCTCAATTGGACTGCAGTCCAGCATCCCCGTTTCAGTAAGTAAGTCAAGAACATACTTCCTCTGTGACAGTGAAATTCCCTTCTTAGACCTCGCAACTTCAATACCCAGAAAATACTTCAGTTGCCCCAGATCCTTCATTTCAAACTCCTTTGATAGATACTTTTGTAACTCATTCATCTCTTTCGGATCATCCCCTGTAACAATCATGTCATCAACATACACAATAAGAGCTGTAATCTTACCATTCTTGCGCTTGATAAACAAGGTATGGTCAGAATTGCTCTGTCTGTACCCAAAGGCTCTCATGGACTTTGAAAATCTCCCAAACCAGGCTCTTGGAGATTGCTTCAGGCCATACAAAGACTTCTTCAATTTACACACCTTGCCAACTTCACTTGGGTAATTCTTAACACCTGGGGGCACATCCATGTACACTTCTTCTTCCAAATTCCCATTAAGAAACGCATTCTTCACATCAAACTGGTGTAAGGGCCAATCTTTGTTTGCTGCAAGTGAGATTAGAATCCGAACAGTATTGATCTTTGCCACAGGTGCAAAAATCTCCTCATAATCAATCCCATAACATTGTGTGTATCCTTTGGCAACCAACCTCGCCTTGTATCTATTAATAGTTCCATCTGCATTAAGCTTCACAGTAAATACCCAACGACACCCTACAGTTTTCTTTCCAATCGGCATAGGTACTAGTTCCCATGTTGCATTCTTTTGAAAAGCTTCCAATTCTTCATTCATCGCCTTTGTCCATTTTGAATCCGTCAATGCATCCTGCACGTTATTAGGAATAGATATAATAGATAATTGATCAATAACAAGTGCATGTGACCCAGAAATCCTATGGTTAGACATAAAATTAGCTATAGGGTATTTAGCTTTGGCTTTGATATTTGGTTCATATTGTTTCTTAGGAATTCCCTTGGTAACCCTTTGTGATTTCCTAGGTTCGACACTTTCTAACCCAGAAGATTCATTAAAGTTTAGGGGTACCTGAGGAGGATTATTCTGACCGGGATCTTCAGTTGGTGATGCAGAAGGGGAAATATCTTGTGTGTGAGCTTCAGATACGTCTTGATTTTGATTCAAACTATCCAGAAAAGTCGTCTCTTCTGTCTCGGAATTCACAACACTCTGTTCGGCAGTTACATTTTCTGTTTCGGAATTCACAACACTCTTTTCGGCAGTCACATTTTCTGTTTCGGAATTCGCAACACTTCGTTCTGCAGTCGCATTGTCTATTTTGGAATTCACAATGCTCTGTTCGGCAACTGCATTTTCTGTTTCCAAATTTCTACCCTCAAATGTATCCTCCAAATTTTCCAAGTCTTCAAAGACATCAAAATCAATACTAGAACGAGGATTCCCTTCACAACCTCTCTCCCCCTGAAGGGAAGACTGAGAAGCTCCCCCTGAGTAATAAGGCTAGGATTCACGAAAAGCAACATCAAGAGAGACATGTAAAGTGCCAGTAAGGGGATCATAACATCGATAACCCTTCTGGAAGTCAGCACAACCAACAAAGATACACTTACGGGCACGGGGATCAAGCTTGTTGCGTTGAGGCTTGGGAATATGAACATAGGCTGTGCACCCAAATACCCGGGGCTCCAAATTAGGCATAGAAGGGATGGTCAAAAATGTATGAAGATTTTGATAAGGATTCTGAAACTCAATCACCTGTGAAGGAGTACGGTTGATAAGATATGCTGCAGATTTTACTGCTTCTCCCCAATAGGACCGAGGTACATTCATGCCAAATAAGGAAGCACGAACAACTTCCATCAACTTCCTATTCTTCCGTTCTGCTAACCCATTCTGTTGAGGAGTATAAGAATTGGAGGTTTGATGACGAATTCCATGTGACCGGCAAAACTCAATCATAGGGCCATTCACAAACTCTCCACCATTGTCAGACTGAAACACTCTGATGGATTGTTGGTAATGAGTTGCCACCATTTTTTGAAATTCGATAAACATTCCAAATACATCACTCTTATTCTTCAGTAATGACACCCATGTCATGCGACTGCAGTCATCAATAAACGTTACAAAATACCGAGCTCCAGAAAGAGAAGGAATCTTTGCAGGACCCCAGACATCAGAGTGAATTTTCATAAAAGGAACAGGACTTTTATGAAGACTTGGTGAATATGAAATACGGTGGCTCTTGGCCAGTTCACAAATGTCACAATGGAAATCCAAATCACTGACAACCGAAAACAAATGAGGTTGCAGCTTCTTAAGATAACTAAAAGATAGATGACCTAAACGGCGATGCCATAACCATACTGCTTCCTTTGCATTCTCTACCCCATTAATCTGATTAGCTTGCCCCAAAAAATGCTTCTGGTTTTCTCCAGTCTCTGTCAGATCCAGGTAGTATAATTTTCCCCTTCTAACACCATAACCAAGAATCCGCCGAGTCAGAATGTCCTGAAACACACAGAAAGATGGATAGAAGGTCACAATACATGAGTGCTAAAATAATCTAACCAACAGATGGAGATTATAAGCTAGTGAGGGAACAATTAGGACAGATTCAAGGGTTAAGGTATCAGATACAACAATAGAACCTTCTCCGGTGACCGGAGTTGGAGTACCATCAGCAGTAGAGACAATATTTTGAGAGGAACGTCTAAGGTTTTTCACAAGACTAGGGTCATTGGTCATATGATCAGATGCACCTGTATCAATTATCCATGTATTATTCAAAGTAGCCTTACCCTTCATACCTGACTGCGCTACATTAGCGGAGGCATTGTCGAGATGCTCTTCCTCTGTAGTAGCAATAACCGTCTTGCCTGGATTCTTTCGCGGTTTCCTGGTGATGTCCCACCAATCAGGGTAGCCAATCACTTCATAGCACCGCTCCTTGGTATGACCTACTTCCCCACAGACAACACATTTTTTGTTTGCGTATGGATTTGGTTTGTCATGAGGACGGCGTGGAGAATGACCTGAGAAGCCTGGAGGAGGACCTGGTCAGCTTTGAACGGCCATAACAGAAGATTCGGTAGGTACCGAACGCTCGGGATTTGACTGTTCGCCTTCAATTGCAGATCCGGCCATTGAGGAATTTGGGGTTTGTTTGTTTTTTTTTTTCAGGTTTGGTTTTTCTAGGGTTTCAAAAAATTCAGGGATGGCTTGATTTTAATGGTGGTGGTACGCAGCGGTTTGTTGTGTGCTTTGGGATTCAGGATTCAAAGGATGCAGGCAAGTTCAAAGGATTGAACCTGCTCTGATACCAAGTAGAAAAGAATACTTTGATTTTAGGGTTTTCAATAATAATACTATTCATCCCACAAAGGGGTATATATACAAGGACAAGAGGAGTAGTCTAACCCTAATAGGAAACAATCATTCCTATAATTACATGACAACCTAAATAAATAAGAATCATAATTACATAAGATTTACAGCTATTCAACAGTGTGTGCTCTAACAACCATTGAGCTAACACCACATCGTCATGATATGAATCAATATTAAATATATGCAGATTAATTATAGCCCTGCATAGTTGATTAGTAGGAATAAAAGACAAATAAGTTTCTCTTTTGGTCAGCTTATGATTTACTATTACGTACTGTTCCTCTCAAGAGATTAGAAATATTATTACATGCAATCAAAAATTCAGGATGGTTTTACCTTTGTTTGTGATACTGAAGAGGTGGAACATCTTCATCTTTTCTATACCTTTTATTTTTTTGGATCTCTATTCTTCTTCATACAGCATTAAATCTTGTAAGCTTGTAATCACGAGAATCACAAGAATTCTTTTTAGCTCTAGCATGTTTTAGTTTCAAAATAGAAGTGGCCACAAATCCATGTAGACTCTGCCTTCTACCAATGAGGCCGATAGAGCGAGTTGATTTGACTGTTTGGCAATGTCTATATTTGTTTTCCGTCTGTTTAGAAATGGCTTTGCTAGCAGTTTGAAACACTTTTTTTTTTTTGAAAAAACCTAGAACAAATACAAAGCGGACAATCAAAAGATGACAGCTAGATCGACAAACCAAAAGGCTCAATTGTCCCCTAGCTATCAGCCTAAACAAAGAAGCGCCTGGACTATTTTAGTGTGAAATCTTTTAAACTCCCCTGAGGCTCGTTTCTTTGCCTAGAACCTGACTCTCTCCCAAAGATTCCCCATATGGTTCAAATATCCTTTTATTTATTTACATCCAAGTCCCCCAAATCAGAGCTAATACCCCGCATCCCAAAGAATTTTGGCCTTTTCTCCTTTACCAAAAGCACCTAGCAAATCAATCTTGAATCTTGAATCTTGAGAAACAAGTTGGACTCCTCCTTTGCAGAAAATCACAAGTCTCCACCCTCCCATGTGCTACCAGCCTTCCTAAACCTTTGAACTTGGGAGGAACCTCATCTTTCCAAAAAAAAAAAACAAAATTGCTTTTTCTTGATTGGTTCTGAATCAGTATTAATTAGAAAGCTATGGGAGGATTTGCATGAGAATTTTCCAGAACACTCTAGCTTCCGTCTCCTTTCGCCCAGTTTTGAATCCACCAATCTTACTCCTAGCAACCAACAAGGAGAAAACTCCAATACCTTCATCATTCAAATTTTTTCGAAAGCCAAAATTCAACTCATCCGGAAAGTAACTGGAACAGAAAGTCTTCCAACTGTAGAATAACACCCAAAAATTAATCAACATAATTTATGTTATATCGATTGTCTTATTTTATTTTCTCATCAATATTCAAAACTAAAGGCACTACGCTTTCTGTCATACCAAAGACGAAGGAAAAAAATATATATCAATTGTCATTGTACAGAGAAAAACCTTAGGAGAGATTTTCTCTCTCACCCTAGCTCTCTACGGCGTCCTCGCCTCTTCTTCTCCTAGCTTTCTTCTCTAAGTCTCTCACCTGGCCTCAACCCTCACTCAGCCACATGGCCTCCATTAATGCTATCACCGCTAGCTGTGCTGCCTCCCTCCCTTGCGCTTGCAGAGGGAGGTAGTGCTCCTAATCTGGGGAGAAAGGGCCGCCACCAAGTTCGTCGGTCTTCCAAATCTTTTCTGATTGGGAAGCCTCTGACCTGCCGACCGATCAACCCTACGGCCTTCAAGGCTCACCTCCTTTGTACCTGGATGGATGTCACTTTGGTGATGTTGAAGAAGAAGTCGGGCAAGCTACTTGGGAGTAGGAACAAGAATCATCGCCCTAGCAAGAAGTCAAATGTCGTTGCTTTACGACTCTCTTACCCTGCAGTTACTGGTATTGATCCTAGCGCAAGCGACAAGGGTAAGGGAAAGCTTTAGGTTTTTCCACGTTTCCTTGCCTAATACTAGAAGTTGAATCTTCTACTACTTTAATCTTAGTTTCTCTAGTTGTACACCAATTAAGGTCTCTAGGCAGCTAGGTTACTACTTCATGGGAGGTTGGTAGGGAGGATTTTCTTTCTTGTGGTTAGGCTCAATAAGAGCAAGTCCACCCGTTGAGATTGGCTGGTTAAGACTATTCACTACTTTTTGCCTTTCATTTCCACTTTTTTTCTTGATCAGTCAGATACTGTTCACAAAAATCACTCTGGGTCAATTTCTTGACCTGCCAATTGACATTTGGTGACTTTTTGTAAACAGCACCTGTCCTGTCCTTTGTCTGGTAGCTTATACTATTTATGATTTTGGTGTAAGACAACATTTGATGTACGTGCCTTTTGACCATAGATAAATGAATGAAGTTATCTATTTTCTCAACAAACAAAAAAAAAGGGCACTACGCTTTGATTTTCTCATGCTTAACTGTGTCTGCATGTGTTCTGAAATCTAAAGCACTTGGCCTAAAGATAAGTATAGATGGCTGGAACTCGGAGCTCCATGGTATAGAATTCTGGTTTTGTTTATTCTTTATTTGAGCACACTACAATTCTTTTCCCATGTCAGCATGTCTATTAAGCTATAGGATGGATCGTTTGGTCTCTTTGGAACACAAAAATAACATGCGAGTTTAAATCAATGTTTCACTTTGTGCTTTGAACCAAGTTGAGTCAATTACCAAATACGTTTATCATATAGGAAGCTTAGCATCCCACTGATGCTCTGCATCCTGTGTTTGCTTCAACTGATAGCATGCCATAAAGAATCTGTTCGGTACTAGGTACTTTAGCATTACTACCCTTATAATGTGAAAACTATTCTTCCAACTGTATTGTATATTTTGCTTTTTGAAATAAAAACCTGTATATTAAACCTGTTTGTTCTTTTCTATCCCATTTTCAGGAATGATTTTCACTTCAGCACGCTGGTTCAAAGATAGAAGTCTGGATGATAAGTCTTCCTTTGGTCATTGATTTTTGTGGTCAATGTTCTGAACATATGCTATGTTAGATTTGTAGGGATTTCCATGCGTGTAGTTGCAGGACCGGATGATAAAAAGCACCTCTGGTTAATTACATATCAAGTAAGCTTTATGCTGGATCCATGTGATGTATTTTGAAATGGAAAACTGAATTTCCAGATGTATTTGGATCTTGAACGTGTTAAATTTTGAATCAGTCTGAGTGTATCTATGTTATTCATTTGGATCAGTCTATGAGTCTATATATGTACACTTGATTTACACACAAACACACACGATTTACAAAAAATTCAGCATCTATTTTTTCGAGTTGAAAGGACATTCAAATTGGTTTAAGCGTTATGGTCTATTTAATGGTGAAAGGCTCATCTTTCATACCCTGCCTTGATGTCCATTATGTTTCTAAAATTTAACTCTTTCTAATAGTAACACCAATATAACCAGCTAATATTTCATCCCAGTTCTCTGCCTCCTGAAGGTTTCTTTTCAAGATATGTAGGCACCAATCTTGAATGCGTGCAGGCCACATAATGTAGCACCCTAAACTCTAAACTCTAACCATTTAGATTGATTTAGTTCTGCTTACAGCTAAGTTAACAATCATATCTTTAGTTTGGGAAAAACCAGAATGCTTCTCGATGAAAGAAGATATAATAGTAGATTGGTGATTTGTTATACAAGATGCAGATATGTTAAATTAATGAATCCCAATTAGAATGCAACGAGAGAAATACAAGATGGATGAACACTAAGATTGAATCTGTAGTTCTGTACATTTATTTATCACAAAAGAAAGTACATAACGATTGATAGCAACAAAACTGAACACAAGAATTTAAACTGAAAAACCAGAGATGAGGATTGAGGATTTAGTTCCTGTTTAACAAAATGCTGTCTCCTTGCTTTTATTTTTCTTGATAATTAAACAGTTATATCCTTAGTTGTTGGGACAAACCACCATAAATTTGTTCTAGCTGATGATGGTATTCGGAGTGGTAGGTTAGTGGAGATTCTCTTAATGCTCCCATCTTTTAGAGACACACCACGTACCTCGCATGAGCAACGAAAAGGACAAGCAATGAAATATATATGATTCTCTGCAAATGGTGAAAATTCTCCAACTGCTAAAGAAATGCATCCATCATTTCCGCAGAACAATGCTTGATCTCCCAAGCTTTGCAACTTGACTGCGTCGGCGAAACCATTAGCCATAACTAGTTTAAAGACCTCAAATCCATCTGTTTGAAGCAAGGTCTCATACTGTCTTGTTACAATCAAGAGATCTCCACGGGACTCCACCAAGTATGCCTTATCTATGCCCCTAGTAGCTATGCCACGAATGACATAAAGCTGTTCTAATACTGTGTCCAGTCGAGAAACATGAATTTCAAACCTTCCTTCCAAAATCACCAGACCATGTATTTTGCCCTTGTAAAATGCAATATCAGCAGAGGGCGG
This sequence comes from Rosa lucieae, assembly GCA_024704745.1. NCBI lineage: Eukaryota > Viridiplantae > Streptophyta > Magnoliopsida > Rosales > Rosaceae > Rosa > Rosa lucieae. The sequence goes on along the minus strand of CM045493.1, from coordinate 19,687,060 downwards.
TGCTAAGCCTTGATCATAGAATTTACTGTTAATGTAGACAATCAGTCTGGCCATTGTAGTAAGCACAACTACAGTGTAATCACCAGAGGCTAACCTCGTCTCAACGACAAGGAATTTCTTAATGCTATCAGCGCAGCTATAATATTGTGGGATCATTCGTATTTCAGCATTCAAGATTGGATTCACCAGGTTAAAGTAAAGAGGAAAAGGTACTTGGTTGGTAAGCAACCAGCCATTAGATGTTCCTAGAACAGCACAATCATTTGGTAGTGCATTGCCAAACCTGTAAACCCTTTTGTCCGAGTGACAATGAAACCTATGCTTGCATGAATAACGATCCCCAGGAACATTATGACACTGCAGCAGCCATGACTCGGGCACAGGGGGAGGACCATCAGGCTTCTGGGAGATGAGACCCAAAGAACTAAAACGAATTCGATCAGATAGGACCAACCGCTTATAGATTTCTTCCCACAGTTCTGGCGGTAGAACAAACTTTCCTGCCGAGCCTTTGACTTGTTTATGCATATTGTGCTGAGGAGTTGCAACTTTTTAATTGGTTCTTCTAGCACACTAATATGAAATTGTAGCATCCCTAGGAAAGGCTATATAGGCGATTCCAAATCCAAATAGAACTAATGAAACTCTAGCATCCCCAGGAAAGGCTAGGCTTATTCCAAATCCAAATCCAAATAGGAAGAGTTGAAGTTGATAGGAAAACTAACTCGGATGCCTATTGGAGACGGCAAAAGCTCGGCAGCGAGATCTTGATAGCGATCCCAATCTGCAACATCTGATTCTTCAGTCTGACTCACAACATCTCAATCTAGATCTGTGAGATTAGCGGCGGGCCGCGGTGGTGTCCTCCTGCCTTCGTCCGTTTTCGTCGCCCAGTCCTCCCTGGATTAGGTCATGGGCTCATGTGCAATTCTTCTTGCTCATTGCATCTCTTGCTCTTGCTCTTGCTCTGGGCCTTGTTGGACCTGCGCTGCTTTTATGAATTATTCAAGGCCTTACTAAATGCATAATTTCGGAAAAATTGAACCCAGCATTTAAAAATTATGAAAAATTACTAGTTACTCCGTGTACCTTTTGGGGCGTCAACAATTCAATCCCTGCTATTCTAATTTTCAAAAAATATTCCTCAAACATTCAAATATCACACAATGTGGTCCAAAATGACTAATTTAACCCAATAACGTCGTTCTCGGCTTTATCCGAGTCCGGGAAGCTAGACCAGGCCAGCTTCGGCGCTTCAATCTCATTCTGCAAGTGATTCGACAACATCCTCGTCATTGAATTCAGATTTCGGATAAGTCCCTAGGTGAGAGACTTTGACTCCAGAGAGAGAGAGAGAGAGAGAGAGAGAGAGAGAGAGAGAGAGAGAGAGAGAGAGAGAGAGAGAGAGAGAGAGAGAGAGCATAACTAAAAAAGAGAGAAAAAATTTATTTAAAAAAAAAAAAAGAAAAAAAAGAGGAAGTGAGGGGTAAAATAGTCATTTTAGAAGACTTTTAATGTCTAAGACTTAGCGGTTGCTAAACCTTGATCAACGCTGGTCCGATGGGCGAACCGCTACCTATGATATTCTCAGAGCTTCCACTATCTGTCAAGAAATACAAAGGGCGTTAGAGGGAGACCATGTTGGGCGGTCTTCCTTTCTCCGATGCCTAAGTTAGACAATGTATTCGTATTGACAGAATAACAATAGGTAAGTAGTGAATGCGTAATTAATGAGGAGAGAGGAGAAGACCTTTTATAGGTGGGGAAGAGGCTGACCTCTTCCATGTTTTTGATGTGGGACTGATATGCTTAAGTTCCCAGCTTCTGTAGCTTATGATGCCATCTTGGGGCCGCGCGTGGCGCCGCGTCAGCGGCTATCTGGGGGTGAGCTGGGGCTCAGGCGGTAGCCTGCTTGGCTGTGTTTCCGTAGGTTACTCCATTGGTGGGAGTTGGTACCGCTGGCGGTAGCATGAACGTGACTTATTATGACTAATTATGCTTGGCAAATGCTCATGTAAGTACAAAGACATTGTTTGAGATTTGAATGTCTGAGGAGTAATTTGTTACGATTAAGATAGTATGGAGTGAACTGTTGATGCCCTAAAAGAACAGGAATGATCAGTAATTTTCCCTAAAAATTATTTTTATATTTCTAACTTTACCCCAGTTTTTTGAAAAATGTCTACGCCACACACAACGGTTCTCAACTCCTTACCTAAAATCTGACTCACCTTCATTTCTCTTAAATTTTGCGACATACATTGAAGAAATTCACAGACTTTTAGCAACTTTTTTCTTTTCTTTGATCTTCAAAAGTCCTGCAAATTTCACGTGCACATCATTATAAAATGTTTATGTGGGCATGTTGAGGGTTTCAACGGTTTGGTATTAAGGAACTGGGTTTCTTGTATAATTGGTCTTGTCTTATGAAGAAATATATGGTTTATTTGGAGAGGGATTCTTGTTCAATCTTAGAAACATGATCAAATTTGGAAGTCTACTAGAAATCTCATAGGAAGGTGTCTGTCGGTGGAATAGATGGAAGAGAAAGAGTATAGATAATAACTTCTCATAGGAGATTGAAGAAATCAATGATCTAGTATTTAAATATAGGCAAAAAATCACTAACGGTCACGGTGTCATTACCCGTTCAACACTTAACTCAATGATTTTTCAAAAATATCTCTTAATTCACTTACATTTACCATTATCTTACACTTTCCTCATAGCCATTGAATCTTCCGTTATAAGCCATTGAAATTGGGAGTATATTTGTCCAAATACTAAAGTACATATTTCCAAAGTCAAAAATAATTTTCTAAAAGATTAAAAGACATATTTTCTTTTTTCAAATTAAAATTCATATTTTTTGAATTTATTTTTAGTGGTTTTGACCATTTACCTTAATTCTCCCCCCCCCCCCCCCCCCCCCCCCCCCCTTAAAGCATCTTCAACAATGAAGTTATTTTGTTAGCTATATTTGGCTAAAAGAGATGCATAGGTAGTTTTAGTATTTGAAATATGCTCCAGCAAGATGAACTAAATCCCTAACTAAATTAAATTGAAAGTTGAAAAATATAACTTTTAGTTAAATTCTCTCTCATCTCTAGCTAGAGGAGTTAGCAAAAGTTAAATTTAATTTTTGTGTAGCTATTCTGTTAGAGTGAAATAGTATATGCCCTTAAACCACCCACTTATTTTTTTTCCTACTTACCCATAAAAACTCTAATAAGGTCTTCCCTAATACCTAATTAATTTTTTTTTTAAGTTTTATTTTCGAGACTATTTTGCCCTCACCCCTTTATTACATAGAGAGAGAGAGAGAGAGAGAGAGAGAGAGAGAGAGAGAGAGAGAGATAATCATATCCAAAAAAAAAAAAAAAATTGGTACTCTCTGACCTCCGATCGGGTCTCCCTTAATCCCTGCCTCGCGCTTCTCTTCTATGCTCCCAAACACTTACTTTCAAGCTTCTTGGCCTTCTGCTTATGACATGTTTGACCAAATTTCTTTGCCGCGATGGGATCGGCCTGGTCCAAATCGGTTGATCAAAACCGGAGCACGCAGATGTTTGAATGTTGCGGAAGGTGAGGAGACCGGTGAGATGGAGATCACGACGTTTGTAGGATAGTCAGAATTTGCGAGAGAGAGAGAGAGAGAGAGAGAGAGGGAGAGCTGCTCCGGAGGGATGAGAGAGAGCGTCTACATATTAGAGCGATGAGAGAAAGATGAGATGAGACAATGGCATGTAGCAATTTAATTAAGATGAAGGTAAAAGTGTTATTTTACTTTTAAATGGAGTCCCCACTCCCTGGCTAAGAAAGACATCCATGTGGTAAGATAATTGTTTGATGGAGGAAGCTGCGTTATGCAATGGGTGTTAGGTAGCGAGCCTAATTTTTATGACCAAAGTGTCAAGGTTTAACTACTTAATCAATGGCTGCCGCGGGCTTCGCTAACACGTCCTTTACTCTTTCCTGAAGGAGGATCTTGAATGCAATGTGTTGTGGAGGTCATTGTCATTGTGAGGAATTGATGCTTTGCATATAACAGGAAATGCACAAGTAAAATGGGGTGCGTTAACGAAGAGTGCGTTCATTTGTGGAAGAAAGTGAAATTGATAGTATTAACATTAGTGCATTAATAGGTCCTTTCATTTGCGGAAGCAAGTGAAAATGATTGCGTTAAAGGATCCTTTCATTTACGGAAACAAGTGAAATGGAATGCATTAACTTATCTTTTTGTTTGCGGAAGCAACTGCAAAGAAGTGCTTTGAAGAATGTGCGTTACTATTTGCGGAAATATGTGAAAAGGAGTGCGTTAACAGAAGTGCATTAATGGATCCTTTCATATTTTGAAAATGTAAGAAGATTCGGCCTTGTCTTCTGACAACCCATAATGACACGTGAAAGTCTTTAATTGGTCTTGCGTGCATTGGTGTATCTCCTGACTCTTCTCGGTACGTCTGCCATTGTGTCGTAATGACAGCACCATTATCAGCTGCCATTTTCTCACTTGGCCTAGCCTTTTGTTCGATCACCTTAACCTGCTACAAGCCTACAAGCCTACAAGTAAAATGGGGTACTTCTGTGTGTATTTGATACTTTGAGGATTTGATCAGGTTGTAATGAAGAATGTGCAGCTGTGATAACCAGCTATTTATAAGTAGGGTTAATGCTCATACACCCTGTTTTTGATAAAATACTTCCCAAAAACCCCACTAAACTACTTTTGTTCCTCTCCACCCAGACTTCTGTCTCTTTCTTTCCTTCTCACCCAACTCTTCCTTTTTCTCTTCCTTTAGTACCCTTTTGATACTTTTTGCATAATGTATTCGGTTCTTTTATAATTTTTGATGAAACGTGGTGGGCCCATTTTTTATTTGTTTAATTGGAAAGCATGATAAATATTCATCCTCTATCTCGAAGGTAAACAGTATACCTTACTAGTCATAATTTCGATCGTTGACAGACTCGAATTAGTTGCCATCTGTAAAAATACAAGCAAATAATTGCAAAAAGAAAGAGAAAAATTGAGAAAGCTGAAAGCCTATAGAGATAGTCTTGATAGAAAGTCACCTAACTATTGGGATATCATTTATAGACTACAAACTAGAATCTATAAAATAGAACAAGAGGTTGATAATCTCTTATATGTTCTTGAAGAGGAACAAAAACCTCTGAATTATTTGAGCATTGGTTAGATCCGCACATCACTGGTATCAGAGCTTGTAAAATAGCTCAAGGAGAACCCCTCCTTAATGGGGACAATGTCAGAATTGTTATTAGAGAAGATAAATTCTCTATTGAAATCTTCTGATGAGAAATATCAGAAGCTGTTACTAGAAGTATCTAGATGTCAAACTCATCTAGAAAAACTACCTGCTATAATCCACCAATTGGAAAGATTGGAAAACAAACTGGATTATATCAAGGATCTTCCAAAAACGGAAGAAGAAAAACTGACGAGTGTCAGCAGAAAAATCAAAGAACAGCAAAAAACGCTGGATTCTATACTGAAGGACAAGAAATTGCCTACAGTAAAAAAGAAAACTAATGGATTCAAACCATTAGAGAAACCAGACACAAATCGTGTTCCAAACATGATTTTTCTGGAACCATCTACTAGTCAGACTAGTATCCGGTATGAAAACCCGGAGAATACAGCAAAAAGAGAAATGAAGATGTTAAGCATCTTTGGAAAAAAGAAAGGAGTTCAACTCCTAAATTCTGAAGAATTTGAATACAATGAAATCGAGCATGAAGTAAAAAACTCCTCAATTCCAAAGCTAGATTTCAAACAGATCTACAAACGGGGAACATTTGACCTGATGGATAGCCATCACTTCAAAGTACTTGAATTCACAACCCCCTCAACAACAGGAGAAACATATCTCTTGATGATCACCCCTGCTGAAGTCGCCAGAGCACAAGCAAAGCAGTATCAATTTATGCACATTGGAGCAGTCCAAGTCGGCATAAAGCTGTTGACAAGAGAAGGCATCAACTGTTCAGTTCTATGTGTCCTACGAGACAACAGATTGACAGACTTCCAAGCTAGTCTGTTGGGAACTCTAGAAGCATCACTATGCAACCAGGTAGCATATTTCAACTGCTTCCCCAACTTCTCAACCAGCTTGAAGGATGCAGCCCACTGTCTCAGACTGAGAGTCAAGACAGATGGTATATCAATGAAAAGTGATATGCAAGAATTGGCAATAGTGTACAGAGTATACTACAAACTGATGAGCACCACAGTAGAACCAAAGACACGGATTTCCAACATCCCTGGTCTCACTACTGGATTCCTCACCAGCCAGAGGAACCATTCACAACAGATTCACAAGGTTGCTTGGAATGAAGTAACTTTCCCTCTTGAATGGAAATTATCCGGTCCAAAAAAGCTACCGGAAAGAGCAAAAGCAAAGATCTACGAGAGTAGACGAACTGGAGAAATCAGCCTCAACTTTGAAGATCACAGGAAAAGTGATGTCTGTCCTGAGAACATCAGGATAAACAGCAGTCTTCTGAGAAGAAGCTACAGCACCAGAGAAGCAGGTATCAGTGGTACAAAACCCACTATTGAAGAGCCAATATCAGAAGAAGATCTAGAAGCTGATCTGAACAGACCAGTCCATATGCTCAGAGCTGAGAGGCTCTATGATCTTTATGAAGAAGCTGAGAATTGCGAAAATCCTGAACGATTAGAAAAACTAATCGAAGAAATGAAAGAGTTCAAATGCAGAAAGACAAGAAAAGTATTTCCTTATCAAGATGTTGAAATGGAAGAAGGAGGAAGCTCCAGAACTTTCATAAAAAAAGAAACAAGGGAAACAAAACTCCCAGTTCAGAAAGCCCCCACGGGTAAAAAAGGAGAAAGAAATTCTCAAAGATTCGTCCCCGAGGACAATCTGCCAAGAGTTCCAATCACGAACTACGGCATCTGGTTGAATCTAGACAAAAGTCTAGACAAAAGAAAAACCATTGACCAATGGGTAGATAGCCTGATGATGGCGTCTGCACTCACCCTTGGCAAATTTGAAGCACCAGATTTGCAGGTGTACTATGAAACTACTCTTACTGGAGTGGCAAAAAAGTACTACCTATCTTTCAAAGAAACTGCCAGAGGAAAAGACTGGCTTGAAGAGATAAAAAATTCAAAGTCTCCGTATGATTTTGCAGTACCCCTGTACGATCAGTTCTGTGGAGATCTCTCAAATCTGAGTGAGAAAGCCAAAGAAACGGCAAAGTCAAATATCTATGCACTCAAAATCTGTGACATGAGATATTTTGAAGAATACCTGAATGAGTTTCAGGAATATTACTGTACAATTGGTGAACTAGAGAATACTGATCTAGTTAATCTGTTGCACAGAAAGCTCCCTGAACCATGGAGGACAGCTGTGAGAGAAAGCATAGCTGAAAGACCAATTGAAAGATTTTCAGTTGGAGGAATTGCCGACAGAATCCGGCAACTACTAAAGGAGCAATGCAAAGTCAATCTTAAAGCTAAGATGGCCAAGAAGCAACTGAAACGAGTTGAAAATTTCTGTTATGGAATACTGGATATGCCCACAAACTGGGGATGCCATGACTCCAAATTCCACAGAAAGAAGAAAAAAGAAAAATATTACTCTAAAAAATTCAAAAAGAGTAATCAGAAGAAGAATTGGAAGTTCAAGAAAAGTTCCAATTACAAGAAGCAGCAGGATGAAGATCCAAAAAAGAAATTCTTCAAGAAAAAGAAGAATACTCATCAGCATAAACAACCTAGCAAGAAAGCTTGCAGATGTTGGTTGTGTAAAGCTGAAGGGCACTATGCCAATGAATGCCCGGAAAAGGGTAAAAGATCTACTAAAGCTCTCTTTGAAGAATACGAGCAAATAATAGAGGTAGCAAATATGAAAGGCTACGAAATAGCCTATTCTGATGATGAAGATGACGACAGGTCAGTCTACTCTGCCTGGTCTGAAGAAGAAGAAAGTTTATCAGAAGAGTCTGAGATAGAATCTGAAGTAGAGTACTTCGAATCCAGACAAATGAATGTTTTGAAAATCAAAAACTAGGAAGAAAGTAAGACAGAATCCTTCATGTCTTCTTATCAGGTGAACCCTGGTTCATTCGTTTGTGACTACTTCTTTTGTCACGAAAAGAATGGTCTCCCTATGTTCTGTGAAGAGTCTAAGAAGACCTATCACAAAGAATGCTTCATAGCTGAAGCAAGAAGAAAAACCAAGAATGGTCTTGTCAACCAGTTGGTCGAACAAGAATATGAAGAGTATTTCGCTGAGGAAAAAGCGAAAGAAGAAAAAACTTTGTTCCAGGAAACCATGGAACCCTCTTCCTCAGAAATAAAGGAAGAAATCATCGGTGAAGAAACAATCGATGAAGATATTGAACTGGTTGAAATACCAGAAAATGTAGAACTGGTGAAACCACCAGAAACTGTTCATCTCCTCGAAAGACAGGAGGCTACTGACACATGGGATCTACTTGGTCAACCATCCAGCAAGTTTGACTATAAAGTCAGATATAACCCCCCGTTATGGTTCAATGATCCAAAAATCAACGAGATAATTCCTACAGACTGGGATGATACGAAATCAGCTAGTTGTGCTGAATCACCCACTCAGGAAAATGTTCCAGAAGAATGTAAACTAGTCATTCCAAAGGAACAGACTCAAGAAAATGAGCTTCACCAATCGAAAGTCGTCTCTACAAGTAGGTACAGCAACTACATAGAGATTGGACTCAAGTTCCTTGATCACAGGAAATATCATCTACATGCCTTTGTAGATAATGGATCAGGCTTCATGGTTGCAAAGAGATTTGCAATTCCAGATGAACTCTGGAACGAAGACAAGAAAAAGTCAGCTACTGGTGTTACATTTGATGGAAGCCATCTCACCATGAAGAAAGTAGAAAAAAATGTTCATATCACCATTGGTGGAGGAACATTTATCATCCAGAATGTTTGGCAATCTGAAGGCCAAGGATCTGATTTCTTGTTGGGAAATGATTTTATTCTCCAACAACGATTCATTCAGGATGAAGAAGCGATATGCTTCAGAAAAGGAGAACGGGTGTTCTGGGCAGACCGTCTCACACATGCAAAAAGTGTGGTTGGTCCCGGTTTTACTACTCAGTATCAGAGATCGCAACAGAATAGTGGTGATCTTACCCCCTACAAACCCAAATTTGAGCCCATACTCCAAATTAAACAACAAGAAGAATTACTTGTTGAAGAATCAGAGTCTTCTGAAGAAGAAGAAGAAGAAGAAGCTAGTGAAGATGAAGAAGCTAGTTTCATCTATGAGCATAACCTCAAGCACTTTTAGAACAAGCTTGAGTCTCAGCAAATTCCCACTCTTGAAAAAATCAAGAAACTACTAGAGCAGAATGTGGATACAAATCCTCAGAAGTTTTGGGAAAAAGACCCAGTGGTCTATGAATTAAGATTGCATGACATGAACGCTATCTGCCATGTCAAAGCTATTCCTCAGTACAAAGAGGAAGATCAAAAAGAATTCAGAAGTGATATTGAAGATCTCCTGAAAAAGAGATTAATTCAACCCTCCACTAGCCCTCATCATGCTCCAGCTTTCTATGTAAGAAATCATGCAGAGAATCTACGAGGAAAAGCTAGAATGGTTATTGACTACAGAGATGTCAATAAAAAGACTGTCAAAGACGGCTATCAGATCGCTCAAGTCAGAGTACTGATCAACCAGCTCAGAGGAGCTAAAGTCTTTTCGAAATTCGATGCAAAGTCGGGTTTTTGGCAGGTCAAAATGCATCCTGAGAGTATACCTCTCACTGCATTTGGAACACCACAAGGTCATTACGAGTGGCTAGTAATGCCTTTTGGTCTCAAGCAAGCTCCCTCAATATTCCAAAGAAAGATGGATAACATCTTCAAGCATGTGGCGGAGTTCTGCGTCGTCTACATAGATGACATCCTGGTCTTCTCCAAAAACAGAGAAGAACACATGAAACGCCTCCACGAGGTAGTAAAGCTGATAGTTCAGCATGGAATTATCCTAGGTGAGAAGAAAATCTTCTTTATCCTTGATGAAGTTGATTTCCTAGGAATAAATATCAAGAACGGAGTCATAAAGCTTCAGCCTCATATTCTTGAAAAGATCTGGAAATTCCGAGACAGAATTCCTGATGCTAAGAGTCTAGAGAGATTCCTTGGTGTCATAAATTATGGGAGAGATTTCATCCCTAAAATCTCAGGGTTAACAGCAATGTTATCTCCCAAGACAAGTTTCAAAAGAAAATGGAACTTCACAGAAGATGATGAAAAGATCGTGAAGCAGATAAAAAATCTCTGCAAAAACCTCCCTCCTCTCCAACAACCAGAAGAGAATGATGAAATTATCCTCCAGACAGATGCGAGTGATAATTACTGGTCTGGTGTTGTTCTGGCAAGAGCGCCTGGAACTAACATTGAAAATATTTGCAAATTTTGTAGTGGCAAGTTCAGCCCTGCAGAACTGAATTATCCCACAGGGGAAAAAGAAATTTTAGCTGTCAAGAAAACGATTTTAAATTCTCCAGCTTTTCTTGGAAAACCCTTTACTGTCCGCACTGACTGTGCTAGAGTAAAGAATTTCAAAAATTTCAAACTTGATAAAGCTGCTAATAGAGGAAGATTAGCCAACTGGCAATTGTTTCTTAACCAATATGATTATACTGTTGAATTAATTGCAGGAAACAAGAACTATCTTCCAGACGCATTAACCAGAGAAATGGCAATGTTCAGCCAAAGAGAAGACGACGAAGGTCGTAATCCCAGAAGCAGAAGGCCTGGGAAAGAACAGGAACCTGAAGAGGATCCTAAAGAAACCAAAGGAAAAATCCTTAAAAGGTTTCTGCTAAGCCCAACAGGCTTGGCCACAACTGATCAATCCCAGGGCAAAGGATTGACTAGCCCGTCTCAAACGGCAGACGGTAAAGGCACCTCAAGACCGTTGATGGCTGCTGCTTTGCCAAAAAGCAAACCAACTCCAAGTGGAGTTATAAATGTTTTTAATTATGAATTAAGAACTTTTGATACTCCTGTGTTCAGAACTGGCAGGAGACTGGCTTATCACCAGAAGGTAATCCTGGACAATCTATTATTTGCCTTTCAAGAAAGAAGCAGTGGTCTAATGTTCCCGGCACTCTTTGCTTTAGCTGAAGAACTCTATGAGAATGCCAAACCACAAACTGAAGAAATCCATACGCAGCAGAGTGCTGTAAGAAGAGAAAAAATTCCCTTCCTTGAAAGTCCAGAAAGTGCTAAAGTTCCTATCATGGCACTCAATGAATCAGACTGGCATGAATTCCACAATCTGATAGGAAGGCACAATTCAGAAGACCTAGTACCTCCAACACTCTTCATTGTCGCAGGACCATACGTTGGAAGATACCTGGTAAATGTTCAGAGTGAACATCCCCAAGAACACAAGATTTGGCTTGTTGAAAATGGTTTTGTCCATAATCTATGGACTAAAACTAATGATGATCTAAAGGGTTTGCCACCTATTATTGTCAATACAGTCAAAAACATCCGAAAAAATGACTGTACACTTCGTCTGAAGTTCAGATCTACTCCTCCAGAATGGAGTTAGAAGGCAAGCGGAGAAGTTGAATATATTCCTCTATATCATTATGTTAGAATTATTCAAATGAAATATCTTCAGCCAGCCTGTGTAGCATACAATGGTCAACCAAATTCAAGCATTCCTTGGATGAAAGCTATGGCTCTGGAATACATAAAGAAGATCATCTCTGAAGACATCAGCAATACTTTCCTGGCAGCAGGAGAAAAAATAATTATCACTGCATACGATCATCCTGACGTAGTCAGCAGTGACCTATTCCTATCTCTCACCAGAAAAGAGATAGATTCAACTATGGCATGCATGCGCTGGGTGGAAAAGCTTGAAACTGACAACCACTATAACATGTATGTCGATACTGATGTTGAAGATAATGCTAACACTGTTAAAATGGCCCAGACAGGCAACAGCTCCTTTGTCTTTAGCTATCGATCAGAAACAGACGAGAATATGTAGCGTCACGGGTGAAGCTACAGGTGAATTTTCCAATCAAGCAACTGTAGCACTTTTGACTTTTCAAAAGTTAAAGGCTACTTTTTCTTTCAAAAAGAAGAAGTGATGGAAACATATCACCTACCAGAAGAAACATTTCACCTATGCTTTTGTTTTTCTCTATCCGACCTCCACCAGCAGGAGCACTCAGAAAAGCAAAAGGTTCACGGAGCTGTCCTGTATATTTTCTTGTTTTGAATTCTAGTTTGAGGTCCGCTCTCTATATAAAGAGCTTTAAGTTTCATTTGTAAGGCATCAGAAAATTGAGTAGAAGAGTCTTCTCTCAAGAAGTAAGAAAGCCATAGTAAGCAGTGTGCTTTTCCTACCTGTGCAGTAGTGTGCTTTCATTACAAGTAAGTTTTCGTTCTCATTCTCATGGGTAACTAAACAGTCTTTTGCTATTTACCTGAGGATGAGGCTCTGAATTTTTAGAATGTATTTCTGTTGAATGAATAAAGGATGCCCGTCCCTTTTGTCAAAAAGAAGCAATAGTAAACAACTTATTAATCTGTGTTGCATATTTTAGTCTATCTATCGCTATCCATTTCTCATTCATGCATTCCATCCAAAACCATCATTATCCAGTTCTTATACTTATTCTGAAATCTAAAAAGTCTTTGTCTATCAGAAAAAACCAGTTTTAAAAACTAAAATTAAGATAAGCAGCAGTGATTCCGCCTGTTAAAGTATCCGCTAGGCAGAGAGCCGTTAGGAGAAAAACTTGGGCATGTTGAAGGCTAGTCTTATTTTCGTTTTTGTTTTTTTTATGAAGTTTTTAAAGAAGACAAACACTCTAAGGTTCAGGATAGCATAGGAACTACCCCCTTTTAGTCTTTTCACAAGAGAATAGTAAGATACATAAATACGTGTGCAATTGGGAAAAATACCTGAGAAATCTGGGTAAACGGGAAATAGCCCTTATAAGTAACACTGTGGCCCAGCCAGGGTTTTCAGTCTTGAGGCGAATAAAGTTCAAGTGCAACACTGATAGAACTAGGGCTGTCACTCGGTCGGTTCGAATTGGTTATAGGTATTACCAACTTCAAAACCAAAGCTTTCGGTTTCAAAACTGAGTTACCAATTACCAACCAAAATTTTCGGTTGTTAATTATATCTACCAAATTCGGTATTTCAGTTTTCGGTATTACCAACTTTAGAACAACTAATTCTTTATAATATAAATTAGAATGAACAAAACTAGGTTTTTGAATTTTATAGTCATAAACTTTGTATTCATCAACTAATTATAGCTTTCTTTTGTATATATGACATCAAGTTTTAGCAATTTTCAATAAAACTAGGTTATTTAACCATCGTTGACTAGGTTACTTAAAATACATATACTATTAATGTAGTATATGTAGTAATGTTCATACTATTATAAATTTTTTATGTTTATTTCTTAATATACATGTATGTGTATTGAAAACTGTAGTATATAAATCTAATATTTAGATAATCGGTAGATTCGGTATTTACCAAAACCAAACCAACTTTTTCGGTAATTTTCGATTTCGGTTTTATCGGTATCGGTTACCAAAAAGTCGGTTTACCAAACCTAAAACATCGGTTGGTATTCGGTCGGTTTGGTAATTACCAAACCAAGTGACAGCCCTAGACAGAACCATATACATTAACTAATAAACAAAGGATTTTCATTTCAACATATAGAAACGAAAGAAAAGACCTGAAGGCTTGAAATTTTCCCTTTTATTCGTAATCAAGGGGATATGATAAGATCCATTATTAGGTGAGGCCCAAGTACGAAGAACGTGCCCCATCCTCTATGGCATCAAATATTCACATTGTAAAGCTGCATTCTTTGATTTTAGAGTTTAGACTAAGAAACAAGGAATATACAATGGTGCTAATATACTTGATGAGCGTTTTTACATTTTACCCAAAGAAAGAATATTACAGAAAAGCAGGACACTGTCATATAATTAACAGAGTTTTAGTAATTGTGAAATAATGGGATTCAGAGCAAGTTATAAATGCTGCCGACTCTGGTTATGCTATTCATAAAAGAGATCCACCGTATCCCTTGTCAATGTGCTCCTTGAACAAAAAAAGGACTTAAACAGAGTAATGAAAACCGAGTCCAATATGATATGGTGGTGGTGGTGGACCTGGTGGTGTTTTCAGACCAAAAAAGTAAAATATTGAACAATCACTGCATCAGGGTGAACCTACATAGTAAAGAAGAGCTAAGAAACAGATAGTTGTATAAAAGGACTCTAGATATATATCTGCAACTTCACCAATTCTGATGACATTAGTTATAGCACTTAGAGCATCTCCAACCGTTGTAGTCAAAAGCCAAAATGGCTTTGGCTTTTTTTGGGGGCATCTCCAACCAATGGTGAAGTGTAGTCAAAATGACTTATTAGTCAATTGCTTAGCCATTTTGGCTAAGGAACGAAGAACGAAAGCCAAAAGGCTTCATGGGGAACATGTGGGCTCCAGCCGCATATGGGATTAATTGCAACGTTTGAAGCAACACACCTAAGGGAGACTGAGTTTTTTACTCTCGCAAAAAGACAAAATAATGGCCTGAATTGAAGAAACGCGTAGTACACGCGCAGAGAAAGTAGCCTCCAGTGGGGCCCGCCTGAGACAAAAGCCGTGGGAAGCTCCAACGGTCATGAAATAAACGGTGGAGATTGAAGCTTGACTAATTCTATTTAAAATGAAAGGTCCAGATTAATTCGTTCTAAAAATAAAAATGTAAATATATATTTAGTTGGAAATGACTATGGCTTTTGACTAAACATGGTTGGAGATGGAAAAATTGAATGAATAGTGATGACACTAGGGGAGTCAAATTTTGCATATGGCTTTGGCTTATGACTAAATGGTTGGAGATGCTCTTAGAGAAGATCTTGCGTGGGGCACCCGTAGGGACACGTGGTGGGGAGGGCCAATCACCCCCCAGCAGGAGGGGTGTTTTGGGTATTTCACTTTAGGAAGCAGGGGCATTTTCGGCAGAGATGGAAAATTTCGACAGTTCTGATTGGGTGGCCGTAAGGCCACGTGGTGGGGAAACCCCCACCTAAGTATTTGCCTAGCACTTATATAAGGACTTAAGGAGCTCCCATGGCAATGTGCTCCTCGGAAAAAGTAAAAGAGTTGTCAAAACTGAATCCAATATGATATGGTACAATCGAGTACATAAGAGTGGAGTAACATAGTAAGGAAAGAGCTAGGAAACAGGAGGTGTTTTCCTTCGACCCTTTATGTGTTTCAAGTTTGTAAGGACTCTCTGCCACCAAGTTCATCACTAAAGTACTTGCATTCTGTTTCATGTACTACCATACTGGATCCAATGTAGTAGGTACTGTATTTCCACCTGACATTATACTAAAATGTAAACTATACATTTGCTGCAGACCAGACTTATACTTCATCACTTTCCAAAGCCTTCAAGACCTAAATAGAGCCTGCCAGCAGAGGAAGAACTCATTTCTGTTCACCGTCACTTTCCAAAAACTTCAAGATCTCAACAGCACCCAGTTCAACATCGGATAAACAATTGAAATGGCTATTTCCATCCTCTGAGTGCACCCAAAAACAAGACAAAAGAAAAGAACCATCAAGGTCTAAAAATTGGAGTTGAACTCTCATACAGTAGACAAGTCGAAATGGTGATTAGGGTATATGGTTATTACCTTCATTCAAAAGCTGAGTTATTTTGTCCACATCTGACCCAGTTTTTAAACCAATGTATGACAAACCACAAGATGGGACAAAACTAGACAGTTTCTTCATATAACCTGTAGCTGTCGGAGGTTCAAAATTCTTGCTGACAATAGCCTGCACATGATGACACGAAAGGCGTGCTTTCAGACGCATACACTTCTACTTAAACACAAAGGAAAACTACAGGATAAGGAAATGAAACAAAGTAAATCAAATACAAAGTCCAGACTGGCACTTCCGTGGATATGCGATAGATAAAAATGAAAGTCAAACTTGACTTAGAAAATGGAGGTATGTCATGGGTTCGAGTTACCATGGGGGTAGGAGTGAAATCCTTTGATCTTCTTTTTAAAAAGAAGAAAAAAAAAGAAAAGAAAATGGAGGTATGCGCACCGTGATCTCTAAGACAAAAAAACCAAGCAGAGCACGAAGCTTTTCACATTCTCCACCTTCCTGTTGCATGGAACAAAAGTTCATCAGGATCTAAAAATTAATAAGAATCACATGAATAACAAAGATATCAAATTGTCACCGACCAACTGCATGCTCAGATGACATATGGTGGTAGCCATCTTCATAACTCTGGCAAACAATAGTCTACACTCGCTTCCCTGTTCCAAATGATAAAACGCATCCTTCAAGGCTTTAAGAGTAATCCCGGTGGTTTCTTTTACATGTTCAAAATGATGCTGCCAAAGGTACTGGAATGCTGAAATAAAAAAGGACAAAAAAATTATCAAAATTTCAGCCCTCAGCTCTTTTAACATCTCTTATGCTGATCAGCATAATCATGGCACCTTGTTTAAAAAGAGAGAAGACCACCAGAAATGAGAAATACAACGAAATTAAATCCAGGTTTCCTACTTGTTTGGTCCTTAAGGCATACATCAACAGTCACAAATCAGTTAATACGGGAAGATCCATAAAGTACGAGTTCAAATTAAATTCCAACAGATCTTCAACTAGTAGGACATTGCTTGATGTCTGGAGGGACATACAATAAAAGGCCACCATTTCTTCTCCTGTATTAGAGGACACAATGTTCAGCTGAAGAACCTCATTTCATTCTTCAACCATCCATTCGTCTAACTCAAGGACAAAAAGTACTACCTTACCTGACCACAATTTCCTACACCATTCTAGCGCAACGACAACCAATAAACCAAATATGAGAATATTACAACTCATGGAAACCCAAACACTGAGTTATTATAACTGGCATAGAATTCCCCACATAGGCTTTTCTGCAGAAATAACTGACATTGTTGCCTCACTCACACAGGAAGAAAACAGATAAAGTAGAGATAACATGGTGCAACAAACAACTCAATTGGCCCAATTCTATCCCATAAGTGACATGTAAAGTTACCTGTTGCACACCCATTCACAAGAGGCGCGATGCCAACATAATCAACACCTTGGCTGCTCTCACTCAAGTCAACTAATGCCTGAGCCAGTTACAAAGCAACATTATCAGAGAACTTAAAAACCGAACAAATAGGTTGAGATAAAATCAACAAAGGTAAATACCTTCCCAAAAACTTGAAGCATTTCAACATCAAACCTTGTTGCAAACTGATTTAGGATACTCTCGGCAACTGACATGCAACTCTCTGACACCCCTCCAAACAAGGCAACTGCCTTGGGCAATCGAAATAAGAGTTCAGCAATCGTCCCCTGGCAAATCAACAGACTATTTGTAAGCATCAACAGACTGTACTAACATATGATTAAAAAAAAAAAATGATGATGAATTGATGAAAACATACTTCGCCTAGTGAAGAAGATGAGAGGAATTTGTCAACTGTCTTGAGACAATTGTAGGCAGTGTCTTTTGCATATTCGTCGTCTGATTCATATCCTGCATCCTCTTGGACTAAACAAAGAAAGTTGACTAGTTTTGAGACCGAACGTAGTGGTGAATAACACCATTGGGAAAGTACAGTTAAGATCCCTTGAAGGTAGATCTAAAGGAAAACCAGAAGTGAGAAGAATGTCAAAACAACTAGCTTTAGCAATTTACTTTTATACTCGCAATTGGTTTTTGGATGCACTATAAAAAATTTAATATATATGTTACATTAGGAATTTCTGGAAACCTTTTCCATATGCCTTCCGAGGCACCAAGTGCACCATACAATCAGGAGTTAGATAATATCAAAAATATTTAGTTACACTCAATTCAAGGATAAAAGTAGAAAACTCTGTTACCTCAGTATATGCACCTCCACATGCGAAGTAGACTGAACCTCTGACCTCGGACTACAGATAAAATATTTTTTCAGAGAACACGTGAAAATAGTGCTTACAAATACAAATTGGAATGGATATCAACATATACAACCGAATCATCTAACCTCTTCATTGCAAGTCCTTGACATGTCTGAGAGGCTTATTGCAAGGTGAATCAATTCTGTGGCAACCCATAGAAGCTTTCTCCATACCTAAAAAAATACCGAGGTTCAGGATAGAAAACGACAAACAAAGACAAATCACTTCATGGACTTTTACACAAACAGAAGTTTTAGCCCCAGTCTAGAGATCCTTGAAAACTTGTAATGCACATGCCACTTGACCAATTCCAAGCAACAAATTCAGAAGCAAAAAAGTATTAGCTACAGAACTTAAGTCAAACATGTAACACATATCTTGCCAGTATATTTAATCCAACGAAGGTGGAATATCATAAGGCAATTAGACTTCCAAGAATAATGTTAAAAACAGGTGGCAGTATGTTAGAATAGCACCACTCACTTGTACAAACATGTCAAAAAAAAAAAAAGGAAGAGAAATAGACACAAGGAGAACAATAAATGAGTCAATTGACAATGCATCACAGAAGAGAAAAGTAAAAGTATGTTAAAGGAAAGCCACCAAGAGCGTCATTGTTACCAATGTACCACGCCTGAATCTCACATCAGGAAATAAACACGCAACACCACCAAGATGTTCCATGAAATTTAAAGCAGGACAGTAAAGTCCAACAGCCTTCAAGCTTTAATATAGAAGTCTTTTTCATACTTCCACATATTTTCATCATCCAAATTCAAAAGTCACCTTTTGATTAAAATATGAGTAAACAAGTGCTTCCAAAAAAGGCTTTCGAAAACATATTTTGAAGTGCAAAAAAGTTCACTCCATCAGCTTGAAATGCCTTGCTAAAGCAAGGTTAACAAATTCACTGTTATTACAAATTAAAGGAATCCACAGAACTGTCAAGAACAAAAGATACAATCAATACATTCAACTCAAGCCAGATAATGAAGAGCAATTGGACAATTGACTCCATATAAATCATTATCATTGACAAATTGATATTCCATATGAGATTTTTCAATGTTCACAAACATTCTACAGAATCAATAACACAATACTCAAGCCATTAGGATTTTGACATAATATCTATATCACATCCTCATCATGATACATCCCAAAATTAAAATCTATCAGTTCAAATTTTGTTAAACAATCAAGATTGGTTTACTACTGTTTAGAAAACATGTAGCAAACTTGCCTCTTGCATTTCCACTGAGAAGACAGATGGTGAATTTTCATATACTTTGCTCTTCATCCTTGAATTTATGAGTTCAAGGTCAAAAATGCCATCAGCCTTGACTCCTGGAAACATTTGGGACAGCAGTTTGCAGAGTGAGGCAAACTCTTTCGAGACTAGGATATTCACAAAAGCATGCTGGCACATCGCAGTCACTGTACAATGCTTTGAAGATTCATCAGATACAACATCCTCGAGATACTCGCTGGATTCCTGCAAAACAACCACCAAATAGAAAAGTTCACAAATAGATTAATGATTAAATGGTCTTGGAAGTTGAATTATTGACGTATAAAACAAAAACAGAAATTGCTATAAAGCAATTATCTGTACATGGACTTTGGGTTGCCAAGTTGCAGCACAAACCTTAGGCAGTGTATGGTCAATCTCTTGAAAATGTTGAACAGCTTCTCTGATGCACGCTTGTACACCACCTTGATCATTGCCTATTGACTGATACATCTGCTTCAGTATGGAAATCATCAAGTCCCTCTCCGAGCAACCACCGGAATTACTGTTCTGAAGATTGACTTGCTCATGACAGTTGTTGTATCTAACTCTGTGCACTGGTTCCTTAATACGCTTCAAGAAACCAAGCATAGGTTGATGAGAAAACCTCAAATGAAAAATTATCATCCATTAGAAATTTGAGGATTGAATGATGCAGAAAACAGATGTTTATCTTGCATCACTTAACATAACATAACCACAACCTTTGCTTCTCTGAATTAGGTCAACTAATGGCCTAGGCCAATTGCAAATTACATTGTCATAGAACTTCAAACCAAACAAGTAGATAGAGATAAAATCACTAAAGGTAAATACCTTTCCACAAACTGCAAGCCCTTCAGCACCAAACCTTGATGCAAATTGATCAAGGATGCTCTTGGCAACTTCCATACATTTATCTGACACACCTCCAAACAAGGCAACTTCCTTGGGCAACTGAAATAAGAGTGCTTCAATGGTCCCCTGGCAAATCAACAGACGATTTGTAAGCATCAACAGACTGTACAAACATACGATTAAAAATCGAAAAGGATGAATTTGATGAAATCAAACCTTGTCCAGTGAAGATGATGAAAGGAATTCATCAATTTTTGTGAGACATTCGAAGGCAGTTATTTTTGCATCTTCATCATCTAAATCAATTTCTGCATCCTCTAGGACTAGATTGAGAAAGTTGACAAGCTTTAAGACCAAACGGTGTGGTTGAGCAGGCCATTCGGACAGTACAGTTAGGATCTCTTGAAGGAAGATCTAAAGGGAGATCAAAAGTAAGAAGAATGTCAAAATAATTAACTTTAGCAATTTACTTCCAGAATTTAGAAATGCTAGATAGTCACAGTCGGTTTATGCAAGCAATTTGAAACATTTAATAGGTATAACCATAAGAACATTGGGATATTCTGGAAACCTTTCTACATTGATTGCATGGCGGTGCATCCTACTATCATCAGTTTAGATAATGTCGAAAATTTAGTCATACTCAATTCAACGATAAAAGTAGGGAAACCTGTTACCTCATTGTATCCACCTTCAAACGTGTTGTAGACAGAACCTTGGACCTGGGACTACAGATAAAATAATTTGTTCAGAGAGCGGGAAGGGTGAACATAGTGATTTCAGATATCTACAAGGTGCAACGGAGTTCAACATGTATCTAACCTCTTTCTTGCAAGTCGCTGACATGTCTGAAAGGCTTTTTGATAGCGGAATCAATTCGGTACCAAATCCTAGAAGCTTACTCCATACCTATAAAAAATACTGAGGTTCAGAGTATATAAACCGACAAACACAGACAAGGCACTTCATGAACAGAATTGTAACCTCAGTCTAGAGCTCCTTTAAAATTTGTAATGTACGTGCCAATTAACCAATTTGAAAGCAAAAAAGTATTGGGTACAGAAGTTAAATCATGCATGCGAGTACATATTTTGCCAGTATCAAAACACAATTCAGACTTTCAAGAATAATGAGTAAAACATGTGGGAGTTTTTAGAAGAGTATACCACTTCCATGCTCAAACACGTTAAAAATCAAAATAAAAAGAAAACAGTAAGCTCAATGAGGAAAACAAATGACAATACAAGCATCACCGAAGAGAAAAGTAAAAGTATGCTAAAAGGAAAACACCCAAGCACTTCAATAGATGTGCCTGAACAGGTTCAGGTGCCAATGTTAACATGCCTCAGTCTCACACTAGTAAATAAACTTGGGAGACAACCTAGATGTACCATAAAATTCAAAGCACGACTGTAAAGTCCAAAAGCCTTCAAGAGTGCAAGAACATTCTATACATCCACATCATGATACTATACCGAAATTACAATCTATTGGTTGAACTTGCCTTTTGCATATCATCTGAGAAGAGCCGTGGTGAATGTTCATATTTTCCACTCTCCATCCCTGAACTTATGAGTTGAAGGTGAAAAATGCTGTCAGCCTTGATTCCTGGAAAGTTTTGCAACAGCAGTTTGCACAATGAGGCAAACTCTTCAGAGACTAAGATACTCCCGAAGGTATGCCGGCACGTTGCAGTCACTGCACAATGCTTCAACTCACTTGACGATCCATCAGATGTAACATCAGATTCCTGCAAAACAACCACAGAATGGAAACGTTGACAAACGGATTAATGATAAAATTTTATCGGAACCTGAATCCGTAACGTGTAAAACGAAAACAGGAATTGCTACAAATCAACTATCTGTACATGTCTAGGTTGCAGCACAAACCTTAGGCAGATTATGGTCAGTGTTTCGAAAATGTTGAATGGCTTCTCGGATGCACACTTGTACACCACCTTCATCATCACCTAGTGACTGACACATCTGCTCCAGTACAGTAATTACCCAGTAACTGTCTGAACAATCATCAGAACTATGGATTTGACGAACGGCGTCGGGAGGGCTGTTGTGTACAACAGTGTCCACTGGTTCCTTTAGATGCTTCAAGGAATGAAGCATAGTGTGATGAGAAATCCTCAAATAAAAACTTATCAGCCAATAGAAATTTATCAAAATTCAATTAAACAAGGGACATTAGACAATACACCAGGATATTTCAAGCTATGCTTGTTAAAATTAGACTATATGCTAAATGCATTCGGCAGAAAGGAATAGGACTAGAGTAGAGAGATCACCTGTTCCTCCAATGGACCTTGCTGTGTGTTTGCCTCAGGAGGTTCTTCGCTCTTCGAGCACTGCGCTCCCTTAGTGCTATCACTGTCGCTTTCTCCTTCAAATTCCATCGCAATTGCAAACACCTAATGTCACAAGTGACGAAAGTTAGGGTTTCACATCGGCAACTACTAACCTAAGCTGCGCCCCTACCTTTTTAGCAAAACGGAGAAAAGGATCACCAAGATTAAACCACAAAACATTCACATTCACCAGAGGCGTTGAGCAAGAAAATAAAAAAAATCCAAAAAAAAAAAAAACACACAAAAATCAAGAAGATCCGAAATCTAGATTCGTAGTTGCTTAAAGCATGTACGGGAATTGTAAAAATCAACTAAGCTAACGCCGCTTCTCTGATTTTGCCCTAGGTCTAAAATTCCTCTCTGCTGGTACATTTTCTTGGAATTGAAACAGAGACGAAACACATATGCAAGTAATTGAGAGAGAGAGAGAGAGAGAGAGAGAGAGAGAGAGCAAATCTGACCTGAGAGAGAACACTGCGAGCTCCGAAAAGAATAGCTAATTTTGAGAGGCGAGTTTGATTTTGGTTTGTGGAGGGAACTATGGTTTATAAAGGAGGACTGATGAGTACTAAGCTAAGGTTCAAATTAGCAAGCAAATGCTGTGCTGCTCTAAGTCTATAACCGACTCGGATCTATAGTTTATGTTGCTCGGCTTTGATGGCCCAGGCCCAGGCCCAGGTCCATTCCCAGTCTGTTAAAACAACAGTGTATTTCTTTTCTTTTATTACGAACTGGCCGGGTATTTCTATAGTACCGTTAATTCTCTCTCTCTCTGTCCTCCTTCATTTCTTCCGCAAATTTATTTCTAGGTTAAGATTCTATATTTTCAACCGTCCAAAATTTGTATTTTACTATCATTTCACGTATTTTAAATTTTTTTGAAAATGACAATTTAATTACAATGTTAATATCCAAAAAAATCACATTAATACCCAAGAGGTATTCAACATACGACATGAAAATAAGAAAACGAGTACTAACCGAAAAGACGAGTTATCGGCTTTAATGACTTAAATCTCATTGTGCTAAAAGGAATTCTCGATCATGTAATTCACTTTCAATTGTCTTGTTGGAATAAAGTGGACTTAACATTATCTAAAAGCATTAAGTAAATGGAACAATTGGTTTAACTAAATGAATAACAAGAAATATGTAATTGTAATTCTAATACCAGTTACCTATCGAGATGTATATCAATTGATAGGAGTAGGACTCTTATTGTTAAAGACCTGATTAACATAAGGGATAGTGATAAAGCTTAAGTCTCCTATCTGATCAACATGAAGTAAAACTAGGACTCCTTATGGGATGAGTCCGGGATGAAGTTTTGGCCAATATATACGGAGAAGGAAGTCCCTATGTTCAACACTGCCTTTTGCATACATTCTCAGTCCCATTCTGAAGCATAAAGTGTTGAAGCATAGAAGACCTTCCTCCATAGTGCAGCTGCTCGTTTCAAATCCTTGAAGATGTCTGCCTCGATGAATGCTCTTGGACAAGCTGTGGCTGTAGGGATTGAAAGCGTCAACCCAGGTGATTATTCCTACCGAGACTAGGAATGCTTCTGGTGTGCTGCATAATTGCTTTTGTTACTTGTGCAGGTTGTGTGTTATGTGATTTGTGATATGATCTTGTGTGATTCATGTTATGCCACAAATGGTATTAGAACTTAGGATTTTCACAAAACGCATACTTCATGAACCATTGTTTTATTTAAATAAAGAAAACAATAAAACCTGTTTGAGAAAATAAAATTATTTTCTTTTGAATTCATAAAGCAAACCTTAAGATACTTTTGACCCGGTTTTTAGCCATTAATCCAACTCAATAAGAAAATAAGCGGATAAGCCCAAAAGCCGAATTCAGATTAAAAAATATTAATTTTAGCAAATGTTACCGTTAGAGTATAATAGTCATTTTAGGGATCGGATTGAGTTAGGTTTTGTTACTGAGATTGAATCCTCAGTTTAGGGGATTCAAGACCCCGCTTTAGAGATGCTAGATTATCAAAACGGGTTAAAACTTGTTCATGTTTTTTCAATTTTGCTTCCGCTAAATAATTGTTGCAGCGCTGTAGCAGAGGCCAAGGTATGTTCTTTAAGAACCAAAACTTGTTTTCAATTTCTGCATTATGGAAAGGGTTGTCATATGGATTACTGTTTAGCATATGGAAAGGGCTGTCATATTGCATATCATGTATTGAATATGGACTGATGCTTCAATTGATGATGAATGTATGGATGTGATATTTTTTTTGATATGAAAATGCATCTGTGATTGATATTCTTGATAATTTTGATGCTTTTAGTTGAGTATGAAATTCAAGGCTAACAAGAATTGAGTACAAATTTCCCGAATATTGTTTTTTAGCAGTCTTGTTATGTTTTCATATATGCAGAACATGGTTAATAAACTGTGAATAATTAGGTAAAGCACAAAATTATTAATTTTGATTTGTGAATTTCTTATTATAGTTTTGATCATGTTGCACAAAGCAATTCATCATTTTTCAGAGAAATTCTTAAAGACTGAACAAATTAACACTTGTGTTGCTATTATTAAAATTACACTTATATTTTGTTCTTCCAAAGAAAATGTTCACTGTGTAATCTTGATTATAGTACAGCATCGTGTATAAACACAAATACCTATATTGATTTTTTGAGACTTTTCTTATCTAAAGATATGACTGTTTCAACTAATAACTAGTATATGCAGGATATAGCATGGTGATTTAGAATCTTAAGAATGTTAAGTTTTATGCCACAAAGGCACTACTTGATATTACTGCAGGTTATGGGACTATTGTTTGAAGTTGTGTTTCTATGCTTGAGCAATTGAGTGTTTTTGTTTTGATTCCTTGCTTTTGATTTTTGCATGAAACACATAATATTTCGATGCAGTTTTAAACACACAAAATGAAACAATGCAGTAGCTTACATTTTTTATTTTCTCTTTTGTCTAGGACATCTTGTGGTGACCTTAGGTCAGGTTGAGATGCTTAATGGGTGGAACTATAAGAAGTGGAGAAATTAGGTGGAATTTTACTTGTCCATGCATCAAAACATGAATCTTTGCCTAATTGAGGACCAACCTTCTGAACTAGATAGTGAAAGTACAAATGAGGATAGGAGGCTTTATAAGGAGTGGTATAGCAGCAACAGGAAAGCCAAAAATGTGATTAGGTGTACTATGTCTGACACAATGAAAGGGTCTATAGTGGAGCCCGAGTTAGCCATGGACTTTATGGAGGAAATTGCAGACAAATATAGAGAGAGTGACAAGGCTGAAGTAGCTAGGTTGTCTAGAAAGTTCAATGAACTGAGTTTCTCTAGGAAGGGCAGTGTGAGGGAGCACATTATGCAGCTAATTGACATTAATTCTAGGCTCAGAGACCTGGACATGGGAGTTAAGGATGAGTAGGTAGTGCATGTGGCACTTCGTTCATGCACTTCATTCTCTGCTAAACACTTACAGCAACCTGAGAACTTCATATAATGCCCTAGAGAACAAATGGAACCTCAATAAGCTAATCTCTATCTGTGTGGATGAGGAGGAAAGAATTAAGAGAGAATGAGCACCAACTACTACAGTTAACCTTGTTAAAAAGCCAAAGTGGAAAAAGCAGAATAAGCTTAAGCCCAAAAAGACCACCATCACTAAATAGTAGCTGGGAAACCTGCAGCAGCTAAAGCTGGAAAAGTCTTTAAGTATAAGTGTTATTTCTGTAAAAAAAGATAGGGCACATGAAGAGGGACTGCAGTGGCTTTAAAGCTTGGATGATCAAGAAGGGTGAGTCATTTCCTAATTCAGTCTTTTCTCTAGAAGTTAATTTTATAAATGTAGATTCACACACTTATTGGTTAGATTCAGGCTCACCTATCTGCAGGGTTTAAGAAAGAGGAGGGCACCAAGGAAAAGTGATCAGCAGGTCTGTGTGGGAAATGGAACAAGGGTAGCAGTTAAGGCTATTGGAACTCTGAAGATCGACTTAGGATTAGGAAAATTTATTTTTCTGGAGAATGTTTATTATATTCCTTCTTTAAAAATGAATCTTATTTAAGTAGGTCTTAGTATTGGATGCAAACTCATTATTGATTTTAGTGGAATAAAATTATTTCAAGGTTCTGAATACATTGGTTGTGGAATGTTTTCAAATAATTATTTGAGATTGGATTGTTATGTTATTAAGCAGGAAATTCTATTGATTGAGAATCATGAAAACATGAATACATATAACAACATTACAGGTATAAAAAGAACTCTATTCAATAATAAGTCTGCAAAGTTATGGCATAGGAGACTAGGCCATATATCTAAAGAGAGACTTAAAACACTCGAGAAAAATAAAATTTTGCCTGCATTGGATTATACAGATTTGAATGATTGCATTGAATGTTTTAAGGGAAAATTGACAAACTACAGAAAGAAGAAGGCCTTAAGAAGTCAAAATCTCTTAGAACTAATTCATATAGATATATGTGGTTCATTCAAACATAAAACACTTTGTGGAAATTTTTATTTCATCACATTCATAGATGACTTCTCTAGATACTGCTATATCTACTTGTTGTCAGAAAAATCACAAGCTCTTGAGGTATTCAAAATATATAAAACTTAAGTTGAATTGTAGCTTGAAAAGAAAATTAAAGTAGTGAGATCTGATAGAGGAGGTGAGTTCTATGGTAAACATATTGAGGCAGTCCAGCAAAAGGGACCTTTTGCACTTTATTTACAAGAAAATGGCATTAAAGCTCAGTATACAGCTCCCTATAACCCTCAACAAAATGGAGTAGCAGAAAGAAAAAATAGAACCTTGTTAAACATGGTGAGAAGTATAATGTGTACTTCAGGTCTGCCAAAATATTTATGGGGTGAAGCTCTTAAGACTGCAAATTACATTTGCAATAGATCACCTAGTAAATCTGTAGAAAAGACACCATATGAGCTTTGGTGTGGAAAACAGCCAAGCTTGCATCACTGTCATGTTTGGGGATGCAAAGCTGAGGCTAAAACACCTAATGCCTTGACACAGAAGTTAGATCCAAACAGTGAGTTGCCATTTCATAGGATATTGTGAAAAATCGAAGGGATATAAATTTTATTCAGCTCATCATACAACCAGGACTTTTGAAACAAATCAAGCAAAATTCTTGGATGAAGTAGTTTGTAATACAAGTTTTGAAGACTTGTCTTTAGAGTTTGAAGAAATTGTAGAAAATGAGACTTTAGAAATTTTTTTACCTGTAATATCTGAAAATGAAATGCAAACTGTTGATTCAGAAAATGAAGTTAATAATCGAGATTCAGTAGAGCCAGTAGCCTTAGGTGATGAAGCACCTGATATAGCCCAAGATATGCAATTAGAAAATGTTAACCCTCAGCCTAGGAGATCGCAGAGAGAAATAAGACCAGTTTATGGGGAAGATAGTGATTATGTTGTTTACCTGCAAGAAATTGATGTCCTTGCAGAAAACAATGATCCATTGAGTTTTAAACAAGCCTTAGAAAGCAGTGAAGTTGAAGAATGGCAGAAAGCTATGGAAGCTGAGATTTCATCCATGAGTCAAAACAAAGTGTGGATCTAGTTAAACCTGATCCAAACCAGAAATCCATAGGGTGCAAATGGGTATTTAAGACCAAAAGGGATGCCAATGGTAACATAGAAAGGCATAAAGCTAGGTTGGTAGCCAAGAGTTTCACACAAAAGGAAGGCATAGACTATACTGAAAATTTTTCTCTTGTATCCACAAAAGATTCATTCAGAATTATAATGGCTTTAGTGGCACATTATAGTATGGAATTGCACCAAAGGGATGTTAAAACAGCATTTTTAAATGGGAAATTAGATGAAGTTATTTATATGAAGCAGACTGAGGGTTTTGTGAAATCTGGAAAAGAAAACCATGTATGCAGACTAAAGAAATCTATTTATGGACTTAAATAAGCTTCTAGGCAACACTACTACAAAAATTGAATCAGACGACGCCTCTCACACGACGCATCATAATTTTCTGTCGTTTGATTGATTTTTATTTTTTCAAACGTTGTTTTTATAAAATTCGTCGTCTGATATGAAATTTTGAACTAGTTCAGAAGACGTTTAACGACAAAACCGTCGTATGACCCTAAAAAAATTGAGCAGCAAGTTTCCCACCATGTTTGTGGTGCCAAACGCCATCCAAATAGATAGGAATTGGCCAAGATCGATATAGGTCGGGCATAAAACCCTAACACTTGAGCAAAAACAAAAACAAAAAACCGAAAGTTCCTCACTCTCTCTCGATATCTACCCAGGACCAAAACCCAAACTTCCTTCCTCTCTCGACAGCGTCTCTCCAAAACCAGAACCTACGGCCAAACCCACACTCTTTCCCTCAACTTTCTAGGCTTTCAATTTTCAAATCCCCACCATCCTCGTCTGGATCCCTAAATTTCAAATCGTTAATTTTCAAATCCCCAAGATCTCGCTGAAGGTTTCGGTCTGGGCTCGGAGAAAAGAAGTGCAGTAATGCGTGAAGAGCCAACATAAACATGGAGGACATCCAAGAATTCTTCGAGCAGTCAAGCAAAGATGCTCTCTCCTTGGCAATCTCTCTCTGATCCATTACCACCTTCAACGAATCGATTAGAAGCGCCTTTCCTCCATTTCAATCTCATGGATTCGACAGCTTCACCGCCTCCCTATCGTCATCACCATTCTCGTTTGGAGCCTCCGTCCCGAACCAAATCGGCCTTGCGACTTGCAAATCTTCAGCTTCGCTCCTTGGGTCTCATTCAATCACCTTTATCGATCTCGCAAATCTTCAGCTTTGCTCCTCTGCACGAGCTACTGCTACTCTCGCCTTCGCCCAATCCAAGAAAGTCCAAGACCCATCTCGCCGACAGGTTTAAAATACCCGATGAGTTTGGTCCCTTGTGTGCCCTCCCCAACTTCATCTACAAGTCAGTCCCGACCTCTTTCTTTCAATCCTTGTAGAAGTCTTCCTCGATTTCTTTGGTTTTTTATTTTTATTTTTATTTTTTTATGATTTATGTTTGTGTTTGTGTTTGTGTTTGTGTTGATAGTGGATAATGATGATGGGGTCGTCTGGAGAGAATTGGGTAGCTATTAAATGATCTGATCATGTGGAGAGATGTAGCAAGTTCGACCCTTTAACGGTCACCGGAGAATGATGTTGTCCGTTGCGTCGCCGAGAAAGTCCATAACAGAGAAAGTGTTTGAGAGGGTCGAAGGGGTTTCTTACCTAAGCAGTTATCTCAAGAACAACAACGGTCATAACCACCACCATCACAGAAAAGTTGAGAGTGACGACGATGAGGGGACTATGGAGCTTGTGCAGATTGGTGCTGAAAGGACCAAGAACGTTTTGATTCTGATAAGTGATACCGGCGGCTGACATAGAGCTTCCGCGGAGGCCATCAGGGATGCGTTTCGGTTGGAGACGAATACAGGGTATGATTCTAAATTGGGTTTTGGATTACACATCTGGGTTTTTAATTTGCTTTTGTGTCTTTTCTGAGGTTTTGGAGAATGATGTGATGGTTTTGATTTCAAAGTTTTGAGCTTTTTGAGAGCTGAAATCTTGTAGCTGACTTTTTGTTCTGTGTTGAGCTAGCATTTGTCCTTTTCTTTTATGTGATTTTGGTGAATGATACAGTGGTTTTGATTCAAAGTTTTGAACTTTCTATGGAGAATAGCGCGCTTTAAAGCTTGATTCTTTGTTCTTGAAGTTTTTTGTTTTTTTTTCTTTTCCTGTTTATGTGGTTTCCTTGTTTAATGAGTTGTTTATGTGATGCTTCAGATATTTGTGAAGGATGTGCGGAAAGAGTACACAAGTTGGCCTTTAAATAATATGGAGATGTCTTACAAGTTCATGGTGAAACATGTTCAGCTATGGAAGGTTGCACTTCACAGTACTTCTCCTAGATGGATCCACAGTGTCTATCTTGCTGCCATTGCAGCCTACTATGCCAAGTAAAATCTCTCACCTTCTTCCGCTTTTCGCTTTCAATGTAACCTCAAACTCATAGATAATTCAGCAGTGATTGTTTATTGGATACTTCTGGTTTTGTTACAAATAGCCCATCAAAGTTGTAATCAATCAAAGTTACCACTTTGATTACTTATGCTTTAAGTTTCTATTTTTTTCTTCCTTAAAATGATTCTTAATCATCCACTTGTTTCCTAATCAGTTGTGAGAGATTAAATATATTTCTGAACATATGGTTGTCGCTTTTGGAAAAGCAATGCATTATTGTTCTAGCTGGAGAAGCTGATTCCGGTTGACTTACATATTTTCAGTATAGTAGTGGGATTTGTTAAGCATACTAATGGTGCTGTATTGTGATTGAAGGGAGGTGAAGGCTGGTTTTGTTTTTATACTAACTAAACTTTTATTGGTTTTTTCACTTTTTTGCAGAGACCTTAGCTTTAACAAGCTATCAGGACAGATCCCAAATAGTTTTTGCAGTGAAGTTTACTTCAGAGTTATGCTAATGAGGTACAAAGCTGCAGTGTGATTGAATGATTATTGGAGATAATGCAGCTGCCAACACCTACCCATACATTGAGGTAATTGTCTTTGACCTTGTCTCTTTTATTTATGGCGTTATGATTGTGTACGTTCTGTAATGTAATACAACTTTGCCTATTGTGTGATGATTTGGTTCTTAAAGATAGAAGGCATGATGAGCCTGGGGTTTTGTATCAAGGTTGCTTGTTTGTGATGCTTACCAGATGGTTAACAAAATTTCATTTGCTTTGCTGCAATCTGTAATAGTCAAAACCTGGAAAATTTAAACAAGTCAGTTGAAAATTGTAACCGTCATGTTCCGAGGCAGTTCAGAATTTCAGTGGCATAGCATCTCAGTGATCTCATAACAAAATGGTATCCCGATTCCTACTTGTTGATCACATAATTTTTACACGATTTTGTTTAGCATAATACAATATGTTGTTGCTGAGTATATGGGACTTGAGAATAAAAGAAAATGGCGGCTGCGTACGATGAATACGTGGTACCCTTGGTGATATCTTATTTGCTGTTTGCAGTTCCCTTGCCAAAATAATCGTTGTGTCACTACACCAAAAACCTCAACACACTACACTTTTTGCACAAAAAAAAAAAAAAAAGTGTTGTGTGATAAAGAAAAGTGAATCAGACAACATGTTTAGTAAACCTACGTTGTATAAGGTGGTTAAAATTTTGAAGTTTTTGTTTAGAAGGCCATTGCACAACTGTTATAAGAATAATCTGTTGTGTGAATCAAAAAAAAAATAGCGGCAAATTTCCCTTCTAGATCGACCCAAATTTGGCTCCAAATTGGTACTTCATTGTACAACAGAATAGTTATATCTGTTGTATGAGTGTAGTTTGCAAATTGTCATACAACAGTTTTTGTTTTTATGTTGTATGATCAAGGAAGATATATTAGAAGTTTTGATGCGTCTCCATTCCCTTGCTCCCAAACTGAATTTTGCTTACACAGAGCGGGAACTTTCCCTCCTTGTTGCCATAACTCAAATTTAATGTGTGCAGAATCAGACAACATAACTTCATTATGTGTTGTCTGATACATGAACACAAAATAAAAATAGCCCAGCTGCCGGTGCGTTTGACAACTTAATTGGCTAGGGCTAATGACTTTTGTCTCCCACTTCATTTTTTTCCAACACCCAGTCGGCCAGACAGGCCATACAGAACACCATCAAAGCACAATTTCCTTTTCATCTGTCTTCTTTTCTCCCCAAAAGACAAGTACCTTCATCTTCATCTACAACCAACCTCCGTGTCCGACTCCACTGAAACTTGCATCCCTGATCCCTAATCATTAACCCCTCAACTCCCGATCCCAAAATTTCTTCTCCAACTTATTCGCGACCCCTTCATACTCCACCACAATTCCTGCCTCTACAAAAAACCAAAGAAGTAGTTAGTGAGGAGAGGAAGATGAATGAGAGGAAGTAGTTAGCATTCTCCACCTCTCTCTTCTATCTTCTTTCTTTCCAAGCTGCACTCCCCCAATTCCTCCCCCAACTCCAAACCCTATTTTTCCCTCTACTGCCTCTGTTTTCTGCCGCTTCGATCAACACTTGTCTCGGACAAGCCAGTCCTAGACCTTATACGAGATGATGTCCGACGAGCAACACGGGGATTCCAAGTTCGATCTCCGATCGAAATCTCCACCAGAAAGTCCACAAGCTCCTCGAATCGGCGCCGTTTCATCTAGTTTCTGGTGATGTGAAGTTCACGGTGGTGGCCAAGGATGGGTTTTGTTAACTGGTACTTCTCTTGCCTCGAATTTTCATGTTTTTGAAATCGATTGTGTTTTAGGTTTGATTGATTTTCTGGTTAAAATGGATTTGGGGATTGGGGACGCTGCCGCGCCATCGTGGATGTCGCCAATTTATTCTTTTTGTCTGGTAAGCCTGTTTTCATCAACGCTCCCCCACCCCCCTTGTTGATTGAGGTCTTTGCTTTGATTTGGATTGGGAAAACCCTAATTACTTGCTGTTTAGTTTGGAGCAGTTGAGGCTCGAGGAATCTAGATAATAGAAGTTGGAGAAGGGAAAGTTGCTGGGTCAGTTTCAAATCGAAAATTGGTGAGGACCTTGAACTCTATTTTGATTATAAGCAGCAAGATATGTGTAATTTTAAACTCTAAGGTCATTCTCTGTTAGTTGGTTTATTCTTTTGTGTTTACCATCTTCTCTGATTTAGATTTGTTCAATTTTTTTTGGCTTCTAATGCAGTTTTTGTTACATCTTTTGGATTGGCTGGGTTATAGTTTGAAAAGGGTGAGAGTAGTTGTCAGTTTCTGATCATCTGTGAAGGAATTTTGGTTTGTAGTTTTCAATCGATTTGATTTGCAGAGGGAGCTAGATTCGTCAGTTTTGTTCTGCTGGAGAAGAAGACAAATTTGGGTATATTCATGGATTGCAATCTAATTGATTGTTGTGACTTTAATCGAAATTGTTAATTGAGTTGTTTATAAGTTGAATCTGGTTTTTGACTTTTGTTGTCTGTTTTTAATTTGCAGGTTGTGCATATTGAAGGGAGAGAGGTTTGAAGTGGAAGCAAAGAAAAGAGGTTTGGTTGTTAGCTTTATTCATCTTTTTCGTTATTTTATATATGTTCTGAGAGAAAGTAGAAGAAAATAACTTACAGATATTTGATTACCATTTTTTTCGATTTCCATCGTGTAATTTTTTTCCATTTTTTTGAGCTGCTTATTTGTGCCATCAGCACCTTTCAACTACCTTCTTTTTTCATTTGTTCCTTACATAATATTCCCAATTTAACATTCCTTATTGTCATCTTATTTTAAACAAGTATGTATTCACATTCCTATTATCCTATATATCTCAATGCTAAATCATGCTTTGACAGACTTTATGGAAATTAATTATGCCTCTAATAAATTAAGCAAACTTCATCAAGTTTTATACTTGGTTCATTGTGGTGAAAATTAGATTCATTTGTGGTCAGAGTTTCCTGCTTAGGTAATAGCTCTGTTAATATACTTCATTTTGCGTCTGATTGTTAATGATGGTGCACCAGATTTGATAAAAATATGTTGTAGTCTCCTGAAGTTTCAGCTTATTGGCTGCCATATAATTTGTGAAATTTCACTTTTCATTTATATTCAATTCATTTTTCGTATCGGTTA
Source organism: Rosa lucieae (assembly GCA_024704745.1). Lineage (NCBI taxonomy): Eukaryota > Viridiplantae > Streptophyta > Magnoliopsida > Rosales > Rosaceae > Rosa > Rosa lucieae. The sequence continues at coordinate 19,652,832 of CM045493.1, read as the reverse complement.
TGGATGTTGGGTTTATGAGATTACACTTAATCAGAATAAATTGTTAATCTGTTCAACTTAAATCAGTTTGGGTTTTCCTATTTTTTTTAATACTTCCATGGATGTTGCTTATGCTTTGAAAAGGCAGGAAACAAATGTGTATGGATTTGGGGACTGAATCAAATTAGGATTTGTTAAGCATTTGGGTTTAAAATTGGATTTGTTTAGCATTTGAATTTGTTTATGGATCAGTTTGATTTCTAAGTAGATCTTGCAGTTTTGTTTTTCTTTTGTTGTGCATTTTCAGCTTTGTGGTCAAATGGTTTGGAGTGGTGATCAAGTGTTTTCTGAGTTTATAGTTAGTTTTCAGTTCTTCCCATGAAGTAAAAGAATAATGGCTTCATTTAAGATCACCATATGTTTGAACCAGAAAATTGTACAATCTACTTTTTCTGTCATACGTAAATTGGATATGCCTTAGATTCTCTCAGTTTGAGGAATCGTAGTGTAACCCTTGTACTCACTCTATTATTAACCACCAATATCGTAAGGAAGTCTACTTTTAAATCAGTCAGAGGTATTGATCGAGTATTACATTGATAGTCACTCTATATCGTAAGGAAGTCTACTTTTAAATCAGTCAGAGGTATAATACTCAATGGTGTCAGCCATATGTTCTGGCACTTGGTGAACCTTATCCCACTAGTATTGAAAGACATATGACTGTAGTTAGGTGCTAAAAATTCCTGTGTTATAGATATATTTAAACAACAATGATTAACTCAACTATTGAATGGTTCCATGGATGGCATTGGTCATGAAATTTGAAGCATCAGCACAAAGCAAAGCACTCCAATAAATCAACTTATCATGAAACGTTTTTACTATAAGAATCTATGTAATAGTAGTTAGGATAAAATGCTAATGAGGCAACTCAGGTGATTATACTACTGAAGTTAGAATAACTTACTCCTTTAAATATAGTAACATTCCGATTGTTAGTCAACGTTCATTTGTAGACCTAATGTTTCTGAGCTGGAGCAGAAGCTTTCAGAACAATACTCTCTTACATCTTCAACAAAAGGTTGATGATTTGGCATCAAAGGTTTGTTTCTTTTCTTTATGTAATTTTTGGCTTTGGACAGTATTTGCTTATTTGTCTCATCGTTTGTATTCCATAAGTTACTGCTGTTTGCTTATTTTTCAACTATAATGCTTCTGTTAAACATAGTTTGTTATGCTGGATTCCCGAGGTTACTGCTGATGATTGCTACTGCAAATATGCTACATTAGCTGATTACTTCAGTGGACTTATTGTCCATTGTTTTGTAGTAGTCCATTTTCTCCAGTGCAGTTTTGTTTTCCATCAAAAAGAAAGAAAAAAAATATCCCATCTTTGGTGTATGGTTATGGCAATTGTATATCAGCCTTCTTTGACTATAATTTTCAACTCAAATCACAAGCAAATTCCTCCTCATTTTGAAAAGTTGTTGTGCCCATCTTCGTTTCTCATGTTGACGTTAGCTCCACTACTGTCATTCCCCTCTAACCGTAGGCTCAGAGAGGCAGAGTGTTACACAAGAGTAATTGAATTTTTTTTAACTCTCTGATACATAAAGAATCTGCCTCATTACCTTTCCATTTCCTTTTGACGTTCAAAGGGTGCCCAAAGATCCATTTTCATTTTAGCATTTTGTTTTAACATTCCTTTTATTTTCCCTTATTTATCTTGAATTACTTTTTACCAACGCCTCAAGTCCATCTTATTACTGGTAATGAATGCTCCTGCAATTTTAGGTTGTTCCTGTACATCTTATGTACTTATAAACTGTTTTTTCTAGTTCTGTTATTATTGATTTCGTTTTCTCGTTGTAATAATTAACTCACCTTAATGCATATAGCATGCTTACAAACCACATGAGGAGTATGCAGATGTGGAATCCACATTGCGTTCGCATTTGGAATCTTTTCTAGAAACTGCAAGATCATTCAATATGATTTACACCAAGGTCTGGTCTGCTTTCCCTTTGAGATATTGCCATTGACAATCTGCTCTTGCTTTTATTTTCCTATTGTTTTACTGTATATTACCCAATTAAAGGATTTTGGGCACACATGTTACTGAGAATGTCACCATGATAAAGGTTACTCTTTGGTGGATTCCATATTTACATCTGGTTTGGTTGGTGTAGGAAAATTTTTTCTTGCTTGTATTCCTGCTCCTTGCTAATTGAAAATTTTACTTTTTAGCTTCTCAAGTTGGATGTTGATGTTTATTTTGATGTGCACAAATTCAAAATGCCTTTTGTTAGTTGTTTGTTTGATCCTTATTTCGATTTTTTTTTTTGGCGGTTCTGTAAAAGGGACATACTCTTATCTGCTACCTTGAAATGTCGTGCTTTTGCAGGAAATACGTCCCTGGAAACACATGATGGAGGTACCCCAGCTCCATGGGTTCGGGCCTGCAGCCAATCGCTTATTAGAGGCATATAAGATGCTTTTGAAGGTATCTCATTGACTATCAGATTATATCTTACTTTATTTCTTCGTTGCACATTATGCAGTTTTTTAGACTAATACTTCAATATCCCTAGCAAGTGTGATTGACTTCCTATACTACCACTAATATATTTTGATGGTTTATAGATATAAGAGACGGAAAATTCAATATTCAATAATTCATTCTGCTCATCTACCTTTGTATAATGTGGCATCTGTATTTGCTATATGTAACAGTGAAGATAGTTTCTGAAGTCTTCTCTTAGTAAAACTTATTTATGATACATACCTTGCATAAATTTTCTTATTCTAGAAACCTGTCGAGGATAATGTTGAGAAGAAGAAGAAAAGGAAAGAGATAGGGGAGGAGAGGTAGCAGCCAATTCACCTAAGCGGATATTGATCAAGTGCGAAATGAGTGGGAGAAGTTTGTTGTCAACACATATGTGCATGAGTCATGAAGTAGCGCACTTGTTGCTGGTACATTTTAGATAAGGAAAGCATCTTTTTTGTGCTTCTCTTTTGGTACATTGTCATGCACCATGTGTGGCATGTTTTGGAACAATATATATGTATATCAGATTTTTAATGTCCCAAGTAGATGGGCATGCACTAGAATGCTTTTCTTGTGTAAAATGTTGGTTTCAATGATTGAGAAATGCACCCATTTTGCTTTTGAAGTTTAAAGTATTGGTTATATGAATCATTTGATGGTTTGCAATGTTTGTATTTGATAGAGTACTGTTTAATTGGTAAATGGACCAAATGAATGCACAATCTAATTCAGGAATGGGATGTTCAAATGATCACACAACAGATTAGATATAATGATCACTGCCTGTTGTCTGAATGACCAAAAATGGGACAAAAACACATTGTAATCAATCATATCACACATCGGTTTTTAACGAATCAATGTCTTCTGATTTATACTCAGACAACAGAATTAATTGAACTCTGTTGTCCTAAAAGTTAATCACACATCAGAATTAATTGAACTCTGTTGTCCTACAAGTTAATCACACAACAGAAGCAATTGAACTCTGTTGTCCTAAAGTTAATCACACAATAGATATAGTCTAAGAACTGAAGTTTGAAGAGCAATCAGACAACAGACAAAATAAAAAAATGTTGTCTGACATGCTTAACATACAACGGTTGTAAACTGGCACTGTTGTCTGAAGACGCCCCTCAACTGCTGCACAGCTGCGCTGGGCATCTGCCGAGCTATCACACAACAGTTATAACACATACATGTTGTCTGTGTGTTTATCACACAACTGTGTTCCACCGTTGTCTGATTTTTCATCAGACAACGGCTCACTCTACAACGGTGGGTCTTCAAATCACACAACGGTTTTCTGCCGTTGTCTGATAACAAAATTGGTGTAGTGATTCTTCCCATTTTGTTGTTGCTTTTCTTCCAATTAGTGCTCGTGTAATGTAAAACTATCATGGAATATACTATTAGTCTTTGTTCCTCAATGAAATCATTATGTACTTGTTAACAGGTCAAGAATCCTACAGCTCGCATTGAACACGAAGCCAGTACCTCCAAAATTGGTGAAGACCAGCAATTTTACTTTCAGCAAAGGGGAATAGACTATGAGAAAGCCATGGCTGCCATGATATCTCGTTTTTGCCAGGCAGTATTCAATGAGCTTCCTGACGAGTTTGGGTCTTAGGTGAATCAACTGATTGGCTTGAAGCTTGAAGGAACAGAGGGGTAGATAATTGTAAGATGAGTTGAGGAAATCCAATCTTTTTGTCAACGAGTGTTAAATCCGAGTAGTTTGCAGGAGATAGATGGCTAGAATATGTTAGTAACGAGCAGGATCCAAGGATGCATGATGTGAATTATAACAATCTCTTTTATATAATGATCAGTTACTATTAATTTGGTCATTTTTTATTCCATTTCCAGCACATATAATGCATTGAATCATTGTATTAGGACAACAATAACCACAAAAAAAAACTGTCATATGTACACAATATTCACACAAGCCACAAAATAAAAACTATCGTCTGAGTTAAAAACAGATCACGGATGCTTTGTAAAGAGCGAGTAAAACTCACACAACGGGTATAAAATAAAGTGACCTCTGAATTTCCTTCACACGGCAGTTTCTAAAGTCGCCCGTCGTCTGAAGAATAGTCACGCAACAGCTAATACTGTCAACAGGCTGCCGACATGCTGCGCGCCATGCTGTCGAGCCCTTCACACGACGGTTCCCTACAATCGATCTTCGTCAGACGGCGCCTCGATAGACGACGCTTTGCCTCTATATCAGATGATGGTTTTTAGCCGTCGTCTGATTCAATTTTTGTAGTAGTGCAATGGTATAAGAAGTTTGACTCTGTGATTTCATCATTTGGTTTTATAGAAAATATAGTTGATGAATGTGTGTACATGAAAACAGTTGGAAATAAATTTATTTTTCTCATACTGTATGTGGATGATATTCTCTTGGCTAGCAGCAACATTAAGTTACTTAAAGACACCAAAACCTTTCTGTCAAATAATTTTGACATGAAATATTTAGGAAAAGCCTCTTATGTTCTAGGTATATATTGAAACCAAGAGAGATAGGGCACATGGTTTATTAGGCTTATCTCAACAAAACTACATTTTAAAAGTTTTAAAGAGATTTGGGATAGAAACTTGTGCATCAGGTGAAGCTCCTATGACAAAAGGAGACAAACTGTCAAAGAATAAAAATTCTAAAAATGGGGGGAAGATGCATGATATGGATAGCAAACCTTATGCTAGATTAATAGGCAGCCTCATGTATGCATAGGTCTATACAAGACCTGATTTAGCTTTTGCAGTTTGTCTAGATTTCAATCAAATCCTACTCAAGAACATTGGACTGCAGAAAAAAAAGGTACTTAGATACTTATAGAGGACTAAATCACACATGTTGGTATATAGGCAAGTAAAGCAACTAGAATTAGTAGGCTACACTAATTCAGACTTTGCAGGAAATTATCCAGATTCAAAGAAGTCCATATTTGGTTATGTGTTCATGCTTGCAGGAGGGGCTGTGGCATGGAAAACCATGAAACAGTCACTGGTCTCTACCTCCACTATGCAGGCTGAATTCATAGCCATTTATGAAGGAATGTGTCATGTGTGAAGGATTATGGATTAAAAACTTTTTAATGCAGACCAAAGTTTTAAGTTCAATTGTGTCAGATGCACTTAAGATTTATTGTGATAATGATGCTGCAGTATTTTTTGGCAAGAATAGTAAGAGGTCCAACAACTCCAAGCACATTGATTTGAAATACTATAGTGTAAGAGAGAGAGTGAAGCATGGTGAAGTTGTTGTTTTGAACATTGACATGGAATCCCAACTTGCAGATCCTTTTACCAAGGCTTTATCAGTTGTAAATTTTAAGAGACATACAGAGAATATGGGAGTATTGTTTGATTTGAGAGCTTGAGTTCAGTGGGAGTTTCGAGTCATTTTTTGAATTTTTATTCTTGTGTAACAATTCCAATTTAGTTTTTGAATTTTCTAATACTTGTATTTGCATCTGCAAGTTATCAATAAGATTGAGGTATTCCAGGAAGTAATTCTTTCATTGATGGTTAACTTGTGTGAAGCACTTATTTTAGTTATTTCATTTTGAATATGTGTTATCAAGTGAACTGCTATGCTTGCATAGATTTTCAGTTACAGAAAAGCAACTCCTAGTTCACTGGTGTTTAGAGGTTGTTGTCAAGATTTAAACAAGATTTTGATTTATCAAAGTCATTTTGATGGACTGTGAGCATAATGGCCTTACAGGTAGATACACTTGCCATATAGCTCCATTGTTATCACTTAAAGTTTATGTGAACACAGTAGCTGATGTGAGTGGTTTGTAACCAATGTGTTTGTTTCAAACTTAGTTGGTTCTAAATTCTACATTAGTTTCTGTGTTTGACCAAGCTGAATGAGATTTGAATTTTTACATGTTTCAAGTGCACGCTTCAGTTGTTGTTTAATACAAGTTATTGGTTCAATTGTTCTGCAAATAGACAATGTTAGTCCAAGTGGGAGAATGTTCGTATAAAGTGGACTTAACATTATCTAAAAGCATTAAGTAAATGGAACAATTGGTTTAACTAAATGAATAACAAGAAATATGTAATTGTAATTCTAATACCAGTTACGTATCGAGATGTATATCTCTTGATAGGAGTAGGACTCTTATTGTTAAAGACCTGATTAACATAAGGGATAGTGATAAAGCTTAAGTCTCCTATCTGATAAACATGAAGTAAAACTAGGACTCCTTATGGGATGAGTCTGGGAAGGAGTTTTGGCCAATATATAAGGAGAAGGAAGTCCCTATGTTCAACACTGCCTTTTGCATACATTCTCAGTCCCATTCTGAAGCATAAAGTGTTGAAGCATAGAAGACCTTCCTCCATAGTACAGTTGCTCGTTTCAGATCCTTGAAGATGTTTGCCTCGATGAATGCTCTTGGACAAGCTGTGGCTGCAGGGATTGAAAGTGTCAACCCAGGTGATTATTCCTACCGAGACTAGGAATGCTTCTGGTGTGCTGCATAATTGCTTTTGCTACTTGTGCAGGTTGTGTGTTATATGATTTGTGATATGATCTTGTGTGATTCATGTTATGCCACATGTCTTACTAAGCATCACGCCACGCACGTGGACCAAACCACTATCATGTTTTTGGGGATCACGAGATTGGATGTGGTCTGGAATATTGTTACATAACTACATAAAGCCACTATCAAAATAGTTAATACACACCACCTCTAAGGTCATCTCCAGCCGGGGGCTTTAAGTCACTTTTAGTCCTTCAAAGTCTATTTTCCATCTGCTATACTACGCCAAAAACATAATTGATAGTAGAGGAGGCAAACGGGCCACTAAGCACAAGCACGGCACGCTTAAAAGAGGCCCGGCACGACCCGAGCACGTTAGAATAACGGGCCGGGTTGGGCCTAGGAATATTGGCCCATTGGCCCGGCCCGGCCCGAGCACGACATATTGTGGGCCGGCCCATTACAAATACAAAATTTCATTTTTTTTTAATATTTAAAAACCACAATGATGAAATTTGAATATTAGATTTAAAATCTCATGACAATTCCACCAATGATATTTCTTTATATTGTCAAAATAGTGAAATAAAACATTATATCCTTGTTTTGACATAAAGTATTTTTTCTAATCTTATAATAATACAACTATAGAATGAAGGAAAGAATAATATGATACTAAATCTTCATTATATTAATAAAGATTAATCTCACAATAATATACTACAAGCAATATATTTTGAGTTATTTTTTTCTTTCTTTCTTTCTTGTAGTGGAATATAAAAAATATTAGAAAACTAATCTTAAAAAGCTAAGATTTAGAAAAATATTGTAGAACTTAATTTATTTTAATTTTCTAAATAGTTAAACAAAATTAATTTTTATTTATTCAAATTAAGATTTTAAAATCGTGCTTTATAGTGGGTATGCACTAGCACGGCCCGTTTATTGACCTGGCACGAGCACGGCCCGACACGATATGGGCTCGGGCCATGGGTCGGACCGGGCTTAAATATTTAAGTAAATGGGCTGGCACGAGCCCGACAGGATAATAAATGGGCCGGCCCAAGCACGGCACGAAGCACGACTAGGCCCGCATAAAATGGGTCGGGTCGGGCCGGGTCGGCCCGTTTGCCACCTCTAATTGATAAGTTAAAGGGTCAAGGGCTACGATACAATGCTACATTTAGCCCTTGCTTTAGCCCCCAACTAAGAGCATTTGTAGTGGGGACCTATTTTTGGGTCCAAAATCAAAATTTGGGTCTAAAAGTATAGAATTGTGTTGTGGTGGGTAGGAGAGAATTGAACTCATAACTCCCGGAGATTTAAATTTTGGAGCAGATTTGGTCCAAGGAAGGACTCAAATCCATTTGAATTCATAAATTGTAGGAATCGCCACATGGGAAACAAAATCTGAAAATCCCACTTGTTTGTGTTCTAAAGCTTATGATGTGGGGACCACTATCACACACCCTCATTCTTAACGGCTATATGATATTAAAATGGGTGGCCCAGATTTGTTGCTTCTTGAATCCAATGGTGCACAATTAATCAATTCAATCATGCCAACTCTAAACAAATAAGTCTAAAATATGGGTCCAAAAATAAATCCTGCAACACCTAATACGCTACTCAGATGGACTCAAATCAGTATTCCAGCTTATTTGGACCCAAATTTGAGTCTAAAAAATGAGTCCCCACTGCTGATGCTCTTGAGTAGAGCCCATCAACTTAAGGCCACACAAAATAGATGAGATTTTTCAAAAAATATGAAGGGCTTAGATTAATCAGCCGTTGATATCCAACGGTCAAGTATGCTTGCTGACATCATCAAGTTGATATCAGCTAGCAGTTAGTTTTTTTTTTCTTTCAAAAATTCATTTTATTAGTATCAGCTAATCTCTTGAAAGAATATAAATAACAAAACAATTCCGACAAAAGTTAAACAAGAATTTGAAAAATTGCTTATAAAGTAACACCGTGTCACAATAAAATCATATCTAAAAAAATTAGTAAGGTTCGATAAGAAGAATAGTCGTATAGTTAAATAATACTATATATATTTTAAAAGCATAATAAAAATATTTAAAAACTCAAGTCTTTATGTAATATTACATTATCAATGAAATTTAAGTTTTTTCTATTGAGATAATTTCTACGGGGGTTATGCCTTCGTCTCTGCCATTCGTGAGAGAACCTTCTCGCCTGCGTCCTCCTTTGGTTGGCGACGGCGTTGTACCTCCGATCAAGAAGGATGGGTTCAACCTCCTCTGCGATCCAAACCTTGATGGTGACGGCAGGTCTTTCTGTCAATCTCCAGAATTTGCAGTTATTGGTTTACCTTTTTCTCCTATTTTTGACGATGGTATGGATGGAACATATCTGATGGCTGACTGGATCTAGAGTGGGGGAGAATCTTGGTCCCCAATTGATCTGATTGTTGAAGTCTTGGAGGCTATTGAGTGTTGGAGGTCGTGGAAGCCAGGGATTCAGGTGCGTTGGGTTGGTGTCGATGACACTCACATGATGATCTCTTTGCCGATGGTGTAGTGACCATGGGCGAAGTTGTTGGTAGTGTCCTCCTTGCCGGAGATGAGCTGCTCGGGCTGGAAGTAGGTTCCTGTGCAAACCTCGTTGATGACGGTGGGCTCGAGGTCGAGGAAGATGTGGCGTGAGACGTGCTTGTCGGCTCCGGTCTCGGAGAAGAAGGTGTTGAAGGCATCATCGTCAAGACCGACGGTCTTGTCGCTTGGCATCTAGCCGTTCAACTGGAGAGAGAGAGAGAGAGAGAGGAGTCGAGGGAAAGAGTCTGAGAGGAGTGTAGTTTGTTAATTAAAATGAGGGTAAAACTGTCATTAATGTTTAAATTGGGTAAATGGGATTAAAAACTTCTTGGTGGAGTAAGTGGGCAATTTTTAGGCTCAAATTGTGTAAATGGTCAAGGCCCCTAATGCTAGCTCTTTGTTATCAACTTTGAAGTCGAAAAATGGTTCTTCTCTTCTTTAGTTTATTATTTTCACTTGCCAAATTACTCGTTCATCTATTAATACTCATGCTCTTCATTTTCAAAAGAACAACTTACTCCCTAAATCTCATGATTATTAGCTTTGCTCATTTTTTATTTATTTTCAAACATGTATGCTCAACCATTTACACATTTATCATTATGTTAGAGATTTGTTCATTCCCTCATGTGCACATGCAATTATTCTACGAGCTTTTACCATATTATTCTCACTCTTCGTTTAATACACGCATGCTTTAATTGCAAGTTCACTTATAGCATAGAGACACTTATTTTACTTTATAATTCATGTTGATTTTATGCATAAACTTATTTAACTAATTTCAAAATCTTCATTTCATTATGTCAATTGTTGACATTTACGTCTCCGCTAACATCCAACATCAATGATTCATTCTTTACAAAGCACAAGGCTTTTAACCTTTATTAGTAGTTCGGTCGTTTAAATTCAAGTTCACTTTTATTTTGTTCTAAATCATTATCGATTTTAGTTTTAATTAACTCATTTTTATTACCTCATGCCTACTTCTTTTCTCATCATAGTGCTAAGGACATGCACTTAACTTTCCCATATTCTTAAAGCTGATCACCCAAAAATTTCAAGTTTTCATGCAAGTACACTCTGATTTTCATGCTTACCCTGGGTTACTTTCTTATTGATTATGTAGCGTATTTCATAATCATTGCATAGCCTATGTAATCAAGCGGACTAATATCGATACTCAAAATACAATACAAAAATAAGAAAAGGAGTAATAATAAAAAAGACGAAGCATAGGCTTTGATGAATTAAATCTCATTGTGCTAGAAGGAATTCTCGCATGTAATTAATTCACTTTCAATTGTCTTACTAAGCATCATGCCACCCATGTGGATCCAAGCCACTATCATGCTTTTCTGGCTTATAAGATTGGGTGTCATGTGGAAGGTTACGAAAGTACATAAGGCCTATTCTCGATTTTCAGTTGTTGATGATTTTGGACTTAGGACCAAAATCCATGTCTGACAATCTAAATCTTTACATGGGCATCCAAAGAAGAGAGAATCCAAACTCATTGGCCTGAACATAATCATTTGCCCTAATTATAAAACCAATAGCTTTTCCAGCCACACAAACTACTTTTATCTTGGAGTAATTTCTCTTCTTCTTCGTCAAATACAGAGTCTCAACCAAATTTCTTCTTTCATTTGTTCTCAGTACTAGCTTGCTACACGCTATTCTAAAAGTATCATGCAGCTCTTCCTAATGAGATATACCTTTATCAATTTAACTGAGACTATAACCACAAAGTAGCTCTTGCCTAAAAGTTTGTCACTCCAGTTTCGTATTTCAAGCAAAAAAGTACAATACACACCACCTCTAAGTCATGTTGTTATTGCCTTGTTATTTAGATTTGGCTTACCATTGTAGTTCTCTTTTAGGTCTAGAAGCTTTATCCCATGAACTTATATCTTGGCCTCACCTCCTCCAGCCCATAAATTAAGCCTTCTAGTTGCTGCAGAGGGATCATCTCGACATACACCTCTAAGCAATAGAGCTCATAATCTCCAAACAATAGATCTCACAACCTCTAAGCAATACATCCCATAAGTAACCACAAGCAAGTAGGGGCAAGATGCTACAAAGCTTCTTCAAAAAGCTTTGGGCTCGGTTGTTGAACTCATAAGCGGTAAATAGAGGAGATCAAGCCAATCAAGCTATCCCAACAACCTATATACAAATCCACCCCAACGTACACTTTCAAATTTGTTATCCACATATCCATATTTGTCATTTTTTGAAATTTCGGTGGGTTGTCACCTAATTGCAAATCCTGTAGGAACCCCTCAAATCTTTTATATTCTTTTTGGCAACTTCCTACAAAAATTCGGTAGTTTTACCATATACAAAGTGATAAAAAAATTTTAAAAATTGAAAGTGGACCTCCCCTCCCCCTGCCTTGTGCTTTTTATGAGCTTCATACGAATGGAATTGTGGATTTTAACTTGGGGGTAGAAGGGGTTAGGGAGCTCTGATCAAAGACAAAAAGGGGCAGCAAATGAGGGCTAATGTAATGATTGGGAGCCTTTCTAATGATGACCACTTTAATGAGGACTAGTTGAGGACTTTCTAATCAACGGTTTGGAAGACCCACTTTCGATTACATACAACAAATCAACTTTTAGATGTTTATGTATGGGTAGATCATTTGAAATTTTCTTCCAAATTGCTAATCCTTAAGGTACCGAACTAAATCAAGTCAATGAACAAACCAAATCTATCAAACATGAACTGATCATGTTCATAATTGATAAGTCACAATTTTAAATGCCTTAATGATTTTCAATTTGGTTAAAAATACCTAATAATCTACACATAAATATCTAAACATCTAACGATTGGTTTGCGGAAATGTGATCAAAATGTGGGTTTTCCAGAAAAGTCCTCAACTAATCCTCATTTTAGTGGTCCTTATTAAAAACTCTCCCTGTACTGATTCTCTCTCTTGGCCACTGAATTGATGACACTAAGCGTGGGCATTGGGTTCGCACTTGATATGGGGATTCTTTGGTTGGTTGTGGGGGTGGACTACTCGAAGGCAACAAGATTGGTAAACTCACCTGAATTTTGCTAGGCGGAGGAAGGTACGACGGTAGAGGATATCAAGTCACTATTCACAAATGCATGCAGCATGCAAGAGGTGCGGCCATTGCAACATTGTAAAGGTCATGATTTTAATTCTCATTCACATATGTAAGGGTTTAGTGGGCTAAGGGTTTATTTTTTATTTTTATTTTTGTATTTTTTAAATTCAAGAGGTGCGGCCATTGTTGATTTTCAATTCCGAGAAAGCAACATGGTATCGCAAAGTTCACTTCAAACGGAAATGTAAGCCTGAACTCTATTAGATTGGAATAAACGACTTCTTTGGACTTCTTTGGACGTACCTTTCTAATAATTAACGAAGGGTTACCATCTTGAACAAAAATAAATTAATTAAACACTGTGATTGGCTTGATAAGGACATGGCCTATGACCTCCTAATATTAGCCGAAAGTACTAGACTACCAGGTGCAGTATCTCAGGACTATTGTGAGAAGCCGAACTGGGACAACTCAATTATGAGCAAGATCTTTGCACAACCGCATACCGACCGGGCATCCGTGTAGCCTTGACTTAGATCACAGACAACATGACAAACTGTTTCACATAAAAACATGTGGAAGAAGCTAGTTGCGCGCGGTGGCTTCTTTCATGTGGTCAGACCGTCAGACTTCCACCTCTTTTGCAGCAAAAGATATCAGCTTCTCTGCACTGAATCAAACTGTCACAAGCGCTTGTAGCAGGGGCTCCTTCTCCTGTATCATGTAGCGCAGGCACCCATTCAACTGCACTCGCAGGTTCTTCAACCTCAGATACTAGGGAAACTGAGTCCCGTATATAAACGCATGCACCTGCAGGCCTCAGCATTAGATCAATTTCTACAATGGAAGTTATTACACCTATGCGGAACAAACTCTGTACTCTTTGATCTGCATGAAATAATGGTTCCACGGTTCCACCTACAAATAAATCATACCTCTTTTGCCCAAATGTAAAGTCACCAACATGCTGCATTCAATAAGTCATATGTTCTCGGTTAAGTTTCAAACGAAATGATATGCATTGTCACAAATTTATTTTATTGTAGCTTTCACACTTTGCTTTTGAGTAGCCTTTAGGATGTGACTCAGCAACTATCTAAATGCGAGAAAAGAAAAAAGCAGAAGGTGCATTGCGCATACCCTGCGTAACTCCAACAAGTCCACAGCCATATATAACACGGCAGGGCTAGGTCTTACTAATTCTAGACTTGGATGAAATTATATTGAGGGAAAACAAAAAAAGTACTATCTGGGTGGATCTCGAATGCGTGCAGGCCACATAATGTACCATGCACCCAAAACTCTAGCCTCTAGGTCTGAGTTCGGGTTGGACCTCACTGAAATACATGGTTAACGAAAAGAAGGAAAGAAAAAAAAAAAAAAAAAACACACACACACACACACACACACACACAAACTATCTAATCATATATGGTTCACCCAAGTAATCAACCTATCTCACCATTTAGATGGATTTAGTTCTGTTTACCGCCAAGTTAACAATCGTATCTTTAGTTATTGGGAAAAACCAGAATGCTTCTCGCTGCAAGAAGATATAATAGTAGATTGGTGATTTGTTATACAAGATGCAGATATGTTAAATTAATGAATCCCAATTAGAATGCAAAGAGAGAAATACAAGAAGATAAGTTAAATTAATGAATCCCAATTAGAATGCAAAGAGAGAAATACAAGATGAAGGAACACTAAGATTGAATCTGTTTATTTATTTATCAACTAACACAAGAATTGAAACTAAAAACCAGAAATGAGGATTGAGGATTTAGTTCCTGTTTAACAAAATGCTGTCTCCTTGTTTTTATTTTTCTTGATAATTAAACCGTTATATCCTTAGTTGTTGGGACAAACCACCATAAATTTGTTATAGCTGATGATAGTATTCGGAGTGGTAGGTTAGTGGAGATTCTCTTGATGCTCCCATCTTTTAGAGACACACCACATAGAGACACATGACGTACCTGGCATGACCAACGTAAAGGACAAGCAATGAAATATATATGATTCTCTGCAAATGGTGAAATTTGTCCAACTGCTAAAGAAATGCATCCATCACTTCCGCAGAACAATGCTTGATCTCCCAAGCTTTGCAACTTGACTGCGTCAGCGAAACCATTAGCCATAACTAGTTTAAAGACCTCAAATCCATCTGTTCGAAGCCAGGTCTCATATTGTCTTGTTACAATCAAGAGATCTCCACGGGACTCCACCAAGTATGCCTCATCTATGCCCCTAGTAGCAATGCCACGAATGACATAAAGCTGTTCTAATACTGTGTCCAGTCGAGAAACATGAATTTCAAACCTTCCTTCCCAAATCACCAGACCATGTATTTTGCCCTTGTAAAATGCGATATCAGCAAAGGGCGGTGCTAAGTGTTGATCATAGAATTTACTGTTGATGTAGACAACCAGTCTGGCCATTGTAGTAAGCACAACTACAGTGTAATCACCAGAGGCTAACCTCGTCTCAACGACAAGGAATTTCTTAATCCTATCAGCACAGCTATAATATTGTGGGATAATTCGTATTTCAGCATTCAAGATTGGATTCACCAGGTTAAAGTAATGAGCAAAAGGTACTTGGTTGGTAAGCAGCCAGCCATTGGATGTTCCTAGAACAGCACAATCATTCGGTAGTGCATTGCCAAACCTGTAAACCCTTTCGTCCGAGAAACAATGAAACCTATGCTTGCATAAATGATGACCCTCAAGAACGTTATGACTAAGCAGCAGCCATGACTCGGGCACAGGGGGAGGACCATCAGGCTTCTGGGAGATGAGACCCAAAGAACTAAAACGAATTCGATCAGACAGGACCAACCGCTTATAGATTTCTTCCCACAGTTCTGGCGGTAGAACAAACTTTCCTGCTGAGCCTTTGCCTTGTTTATGCATATTGTGCTAGGAGTTGCAACTTTTTGGTTCTTCTAGCACACTAATATAGTCATCTTAATGAAACAGTAGCATCCCTAGGAAAGGCTATACAGGCGATTCCAAATCCAAACAGAACTAATATAATCATTAATAATGAAACTCCAACATCCCCAGGAAAGGCTAGGCTTATTCCAAATCCAAATCCAAATAGGAAGAGATGAAGTTGATAGGAAAACTAACTCTGATGCCTATTGGCGACGGCTAAAGCTCAGCAGCGATCTTGATAACGATCCCAATCTTCAACATCTGATTGATAACGATCCCAATCTTCAACATCTGATTCTTCAATCTGACTCACAACATCTCAATAGCGGGAAGCTAGACCAGGCCAGCTTCGGTGCCTCAATCTCATTCTGCAAGTGATTTGACAACATCCTCGTCATTGAATTCAGATTTCGGATCAGTCCCTAGTGAGGGACTTTGAGACTTTGACTCCAGCGCGAGAGAGAGAGAACATAACTAAAAAAGAGAGAAATGTTTTAGGGAATCAGAAATTGAGAGATAATCGCTGTGTATTCTCATTCATAATAGGGGCCTCTTTATATAGAGAATTACAATGCATAGAGTTAGAATCATACAAGGAAAGGGAATCTCTAGATTCTTCTAATTAAACCCTATTACCAGTATGTCAAGTAACCTAGAGTTTGGATTAAACACAAATAAAGATATCCTTAAACACTCCCCCTTGTGTTGTCCAAATGCGGTGCTTCTCTCGTTGCCTCCTTAAAAACCTTGCCGAGTAACAAAAACCCAGTGGGACAAAAATAACCTCGGTCGAATGGGAAAAAGAGCACAACACACCCTTCACGTTTCGAGGTGAACATGTAGACATCTCCCCCAGATGTCTGCGCCTCCCCCTGATGACTACGATCATGGGAGTTCAGATAATTTCCGCAAGTCAATTCTTGCCACATGTTTCTCGAACGTGGATTTGGGCAATGACTTAGTAAACAAGTCTGCCTCACTGTCCTCAGATCAAACCTAGTTCACTTTGATCTCGAGGAGAGTCTGTTGTTGCTGATTATGCTTGGTGTTATGTCTTTTGATGTAGCCTTGCCTCATTTGTTCAAAACAAGCAGCATTATCCTAAATGCTCGTAGGCTCATCTATGGTAGACTTCAAACCACAATTGTTCGAACATGCGTAATTATGGATCCAATCCATATATATTCATGAACCACTTCGTGAAGAGCAATGATCTCTGCATTGTTAGAAGATATAGCGACTAGGGTCTATTATGTAGACCTCCAAGATGTCACGGTCTTTTCCCATGGTGAACACTTAACCGGATTGTGAATGACCTTTGTGTGGGTCAGAGAGATACCCAACATCAGCAAAACCTTCCAAAACACATGTCGTTTTGGGATGGAGATAGTGGACGCAGGCCAGTGTTGGCGACGTTCCTGGTGTGTGATGGGTCTGAATCTATCATCTCTTTGTAGGGATAGAACAAGCCCATATCACTCATACATCTCAATTATCGAAAGATATCTTTTACACCAATCCAATGGGGTCGCGTTGGCGCAGAGCTATATCTAGCTAACAAGTTCACAACATATGAGATGTCCGGTCTTGTGCATTGGGATAAGTACAATAATGCGCCTATTGTACTAAGTAAGGCACTTCTGCCTTTAGCACATCTTCGTCATCATCCTTTCGACGGAGAGGATCCTTTTCAGGATCAAGACTATGGACGATCATGGGGGTGCTTGAAGGCTTACCTTGTCAAAATGCCTAAGCATCTATAGACACGATGCTCAAGTTCTAAACCAAGACATAATCGTGTTCTCCCAAAATCCTTCACCTCAAACTACGGAATTCAAGTGTTCAGCGGTTTCCCTTAACTCTTTAAGGGCTTCTAATGAAGATCATGTCCAACATGAACCGTGATAGAATTCGAAACTTGTCATAGAAACGCGTGGGCATATCCCTTCCCAATCAAGTAGTCACTTTAGTGAGCGTTTCAACCTTATTGTAAACGCGCTCCGTGGTCTAGAGCCACTTGACTTGGGTAAATGAAGTTCACCATGAACCTTCATGTATATTCCGTATCTAGATCCCCATAGAGATACGTAGTGACCACATTTAGGTGAATCGTTACTGATTGAGATCATTGGTGATTAGGTGCTTCTAAAGGTGAATTGGACGAGTTGTTGGTGATAGTGTTAGTTCGGTTCTGTATAGAAGACGCACGGGTTCTGAGGTGAGTAATCTCACGAAGTTCATTCACGAACGGGTTCACCATATTGTTTTGAGAGTTATTTAGTTAACTGCAAACTATAGTTGGTATTAGTAGGCATTCCTGAGCGGATCACTACGTATATATATATTTACGTGAAATATATATGTTTTGGTGGTTTGTGGATTTTGAAACAATATGCATGAAATGATGCTTTTTATTGTTTTGGGTTGTGGCTTTTGGAAAACAAATGATTGTGGAAATGTTGATTTCGATTTGTTTTGAAAAGCATTGTGATTTGTGTATTTGAGGAACATTTTAGTTCGCGGTGGTTTATTTAAATGTGGGTCTTGTACCGGGAGTAATTGATAGGGATCAATTACGGGGAATCTTTCATTTTAGATTCGTGTAACATTTTGGGTCCATTGTGACTCCTTTAATGTTTTGGTATTTATACCGCGGGTCCAAAGACTTACGAGTCGAGGATCGTGGTTCATGAAATGTGATCGTGGGTGGAAAAAATCGGGACTTCACGCCTTTGGCCGGGTTAGTGAATACGATCAGTTAGAGCTCTAGTCTGTCCGCCGTGCTTGTTTGTTGATTTAAACGTGTGAGTTTATCTCGTGATTTGTGTGGGTTTATCCCATGCTTGTTTATTGATTTAAACGTGTGAGTTTATCTCATGATTTGTTTATTGATTTAAACGTGATTTGAGTGAGTTTATCTCGTGATTTGTTTATTGATTTAAACGTGATTTGAGGGAATCTTTCATTTTAGATTCGTGTAACATTTTGGGTCCATTGTGACTCCTTTAATGTTTTGGTATTTATACCGCGGGTCCAAAGACTTACGAGTCGAGGATCGTGGGTCATGAAATGTGATCGTGGGTGGAAAAAATCGGGACTTCACGCCTTTGGCCGGGTTAGTGAATATGATCAGTTAGAGCTCTAGTCTGTCCACCGTGCTTGTTTATTGATTTAAACGTGTGAGTTTATCTCGTGATTTGTGTGGGTTTATCCCGTGCTTGTTTATTGATTTAAATGTGTGAGTTTATCTCATGATTTGTTTATTGATTTAAACGTGATTTGAGTGAGTTTATCTCGTGATTTGTTTATTGATTTAAACGTGATTTGAGTGAGTTATCTCGTGATTTGTTTATTGATTTAAACGTGATTTGAGTGAGTTTATCTCGTGATTTGTTTATTGATTTAAATGTGATTCTTGTGAGTTATTATCGTGATTTGTGTGGGTTTATCCCGTGCTTGTTTATTGATTTAAACGTGTGAGTTTATCTCATGATTTGTTTATTGATTTAAACGTGATTTGAGTGAGTTTATCTCGTGATTGTTTATTGATTTAAACGTGATTTGAGTGAGTTTATCTCGTGATTTGTTTATTGATTTAAAAGTGATTCGTGTGAGTTATTCTCTTGATTGATGTGAGTTGTGTGTGGTTTGAGTTACTCATACGGGCTTGCAAAAGCTTACCGGGTTTGTTGTGTGACAACCCGGTGCACCATTCAAACGGTGTAGGGGTTAATCCTGCAGGTCAGGATAATCGTGGCTGAAGTGGGGGTTGTATACTTGCAGCTAAATGGTAGGAAGCAAATTTTGTGACTTTACCGTTATTTGGACTTCCGTTGTAGTGAGATCTGAGGAGCATTTACGTTTTATTTTGTTGTTGACAATTTAATTCGTAAGCTTGTGTAATATATATGACTCTATGGAGCGGGTCAATATTGAGATAGTAGGTTCAGGGGATCAATATGTACTTGGGTTAAAAGGGAAAGAGTTTCCAGGTATTTTGTATTGATGACTGAACGTTCACGCATGTATAATTATGAGATTATATATATATATATATATATATCGATTTTTCATGTCTGTGAAATCAAGGGCGTGACATAACCATAATCCGGAACATTCTCATGGGACGGATTTTGAGTATCGATGATCAAAGGATTTGTTTGTGCCTCATTCGCTCTCTTTCTAGGGCAAGTATCATTAGAAACCAATCGGTTTACCGCGCTTCCTTGCAGGACCTGCTGCCACATCATTGCCATTCTGGGCAATGGCGCCATCTCCTGGTGTCACAGGAGTGGCGATATGTCCATTATTTGGGACATCAATCCTTGCAGGCACGTTTGCAGCAGGTATGTGTGATCTCATCACTTTGGCAACATCAGAAAACACATCAGCAGGCAGAGTGTCTGCTATGTTCTGGAGCTCAATTATTCTTCGCACTTCAAGTTTGGACTGTGCGGTACGGGGATCATGATGAGACATAGTGGGGACAGACCACGACAATTCCTGTCGTTCCTGTTGAACATATGTGTTCTTATCTCCCCCTAACGATGGGATGACTGTCTCATCAAAGTAACAATCTACAAATCTAGCAGTAAAGAGATCGCCTGTCAAGGGTTCGAGATAGCAGACGATGGTGGGAGATTCATATCCAACGTATATGTCCATTCGTCATTGTGGACCCATCTTAGTACGCTGTGGTGGCGTAATAGGCACATAAATGGCACACCAAAAAATGCGTAAGTGCGAGATATTAGGCTCGTACCCAGTCACTAGCTGTAATGCAGAGTAAGATTGGGTTGCAGTGGGTGGCAGACTAATTAGCATTGCTGCATGCAATATCGCATATCCCCAAGCAGAAACAGGGAGACTGGTGTGCATAACCAATATTCATGCTATCATCTGTAGTCGTTTGATAGCAGTTTCTGCGAGACCATTTTGGGTATGAACATGGGGAACTGGATGCTCTACATCAATCCCCAGTGACATGCAATAGTCATCGAAAGATTTCGATGTAAACTCCCCTGCATTATCAAGTCGAATCGACTTAATAGGATGATCAGGGTAGTGAGCCCGTAGACGGATAATATGGGTGAGGAGTTTAGTATAAGCAGCATTTCGAGTAGACAACAGAGCGACATGTGACCAGCGTGTCGACGCATCAACCAATACCATAAAGTATTTAAAAGGTTCGCATGATGGCTGAATTGGTCCACAGAAATCCCCTTGGATTCTATGTAAGAAAGGAATGAGTATTTTAGGATCCTTTGCGTAGGACGGTCTCGGTCCTAATTTCCCGAAGGAATAGACTTTGCAAAATGAGCGAAGGGCCTTAAAAGCAACCAATGAGGATTTTGGTTGGGCCTGAGAGTCCGTAGCGATATTAGAAGCAAAATGTGTGACTACATCTCCCATCATGGCATTAGAGCCATGGAAATTGGTGTGTGTGGCGTCATGGCCACTAGGAGAGGCAACCATGGCGTCATGCTCATGGTTGGTGCCATTGATGGCGTCAGCACAGGGGACTTGGGCAGCCCTATGGCGCCCCAAGATGGCTACAGCGCTAGAAGCTGCAATTGTTGCGATCTTGCTAAGTCCAGGAATCAATTTTCGATTCTTGCTTCTTATCACTATGAAGAATGGATGTCCGTGTGAAGTCTTTAGTATACGGAGCATCATATCACGACCAGGATTCCCCAGTCGGTCATGCCAAAGCCAATATGTGTCTGAATCAAAGAGATCTTCTCTTATGACATTATTGGATTCAATTAGTCGAATTGTAGTGACATAAAGTCCACTAGATTGACACATAAGCTTCTCTAAGATGCGCTTTCGTCCGCAGTCATTAGAGGTAATGCAAAGGAACTCCTTTCCGTTCTCATTATGCATTTCCGCATGGAATCCGTTGGCTCTTATATCTTTAAAACTCAATAAGGTCTAATTTTCCTTAGGAGCGTAGAGAGCTTCAGTGACTTTAATCAAGGTGCCATTTGGCAATAGGAATTGGGTCATTCCATGTCCTTGAACTAAACCTGATGGCCCAGCCATCGTAGTCATGGAGGAATATGTAGGCAACATCTCTAAGAATAATTGCCTATGTCATAGAATAGTGTGCGTGGTGTCACTATTTGCAAGACATTGTAGTTCATCCATTCCTAAAAGAAAAGCTCATAATTAAAAAGGAGTCATAAAAAAAATCACTCAACTTTTATTAATAAGCCAAACAGAATTACATCACCGTTTCTTTAACCAAAAAAAGAATCTAATCCAATAAACTAGCTAATGCAAAACAATGGTAGTCGTCTAACTCGTTTTGGTAATTTCAATGCAAATGTGACCAGGTGAGTAGAGAGATGTCGGTGGAGCAAAGCTCACTTAAATACCACTTATCTCAAAACCTTCCTAGACATCACACTTACATTAAGTACGCCTCTATGAAGAAAGACTAGTGTCATTGGCATTTACTATAATATGGCAATTGCCTACATCTCTTGGAAAATAAAAAGACTTAATCAAAATCGCCCGTTTCTGGGTCTTGATTCTTGTAGTCTTCCACCCTTAGATCGAGATCACCATCTTGATCTTCTTGTTCCATGTAATTTGCCTCCTTTGCTTCACGATACGTCTTGTATGCGTTTGCAACTTGCTGGGGTGCTTGACATGCTTTTGCCCAATGTCCAGTTGATCCACATTTGAGACAAGCATCATTATGGTCAGGTTCCCTCGATCGAGGCGCTCTAGGAGCGTTTTGAGGATGGTTATTGCCTTTGGTAGCGTTACCACCATAACCAGAGGCTTAGCCTCTCTCTCTCTTCATACGTTTACCTCCACGGTTCTGTGCACGCCTATCTTGGCGGTTTCCTTCCTCTTTAGGGCGAGAATATGGACTAGAACATCCAGAATTATCCCTACTCTTAAGGCTTTGCTCCTTGCGTCCTCCCTTGGAGGCGCGACTATAATTAGACTCCGGATTTGGCTTGGTTCCCATGGGTCTAGAGTTATAGTTCTTCACAAGTATGTTGTCGTGCTTTTCAGCTACGTTCATGGCACCAATTAGCTCATGAAATCTTGTGATGCGTCTAGCATTGACATCAATCCGATAGTTTTTGGCTATCATCAACACAGAGACGGGGAAGGTGGAGAGAGTTTTCTCGATCAACATCATATCAGTGATTTTCTATCCACAGAATTCCATCATAGACTTGATACGAAGTGGTTCAGAATTGTAGTCAAGTACAAACTTGAAATCACAGAAGCGAAGGCTATGCCATCTCACTTCTAAGTCTGGAAGCAAGGAATCACGGACGTTGCCAAAACGCTGCTCGAGTTCTACCCATAGTTTTCTTGGGTCTTCCTCATTGAGGTATTCATTTTGGAGCGCGTCATTCATGTGCCTTGTCATGAGAATGATGGCTTTACCTTCATTCGCCTCTCTCTTAGCTCTATTTGCTTCAAAAGTAGCAGCTTGTTGAGGAGTAAGCACGTCCTAACTTGGCTCTTGGATCGTACTCAAGATCCCATCAGCCTTAAGATGCTGGCGCACATCACGGACCCACTTGTGGTATCCTGCGCCTGTTGTCTCTAATGGAGCGAAGCTCAACTTGTTCAGGTTACTCATCTTGAAAAACAACAAGAAAATAGGGGTAGTTTCGGAGCGAAGAGGGCTACCATGAAAAACTATAAAATTTCTAAGCGTAGTCGCTTCCAAGAAATTAGGGATTTTCTAAGCGTAGTCGCTTCCAATAGGGGTTTTGGATTAGATCGAAACAACGATGTATGTGGTCGATCGTTTTTCTTCTCAACAAACTCTAAGTTTGGATGACTCTACAAGCTCCAAGCTTGGAGTGAGCATGAACCCCCACAGTTCGGCTTTTTGGTCTCCCCTATGAAGAAGAAAGGGGGGTAGAAGAAGGGATGTTGGAAGTCCCCGAGAAAAAGAAAAGATATTGAAATTAAGGAAGCAAAAGAAATTAAATAAAAAAAATACCTCGAATGTGGACGTGGGCTTCCTCTCCCCTTTTTTTCTTTTTTCTTTCTCTCTTTTTTTTTTTCTTTCTGGGCCCCCACTTTCTTTCTTTTTTCTTTCTTCTTTCAGGCCCACTTCTTTCTTTCCCTTTTTTTTTTTTTTCTCTGGCAGGTGCACATGGGCAGGCAGCTTGGCGGCTTGGCTGCTGCACGTGGGCTTGGGCTGCCAAGGTTTTTTTTTTTTTTTCCCTCTCTGCCGGTTCGAGTCAGGTAGACGCCGGTGGCCGGTTTGGTTGAATTTAGGCCGGTTCCGGTGGTGATTTTTCAGGTTATGGATTCTGGGGACGAGGTGCCGCTACTGACAAAAGGTGGCAGTGAAGGGTGGACGGGAAGATGGCAAACCACACAGGAGATCTTCGGATTCTTCTTGGGAGGTCGGTTTGAACACTTCCGGTGGCCAGTTCAGGTTGATTCCGGCCGGTTTTGGGGGTGGCGCAGCCGGTTCTGGGTTCCTGGGATTGAGAGCTTCAAGGTAGGCGACGGTGGTTTCTGAGATTTGAAGGTTACAAATATAGGGTTTCAGGGTTAGGGCTTCATGCTGATAACGTGTTGTAGAGAAACTGAATTTGAGAGGAATTTGCTGTGCATTCTCATTGATAATAGGGGTCTCTTTATATAGAGGATTATAATGCATAGAGTCTGAATCATACAAGGAAAGATACTCTCTAGATTCTTCTAATTAAACCCTATTACCACTAGGTCAAGTAACCTAGAGTTTGGGCCAAACACAAATAGAGATATCCTTAAACAATGACTAATTTTATTGGCCTCAAGCAGCAAATTAATTTCTTCTGCGGCTCACCCAAACACCCCATAAAATTAGTCATAATAAAAGAAACAAGGAGTAAACGTGTCAAATTAAAGTGAAGGATAAAAATAATTACAAAAATTAAAGAGAAGAATCAAAATTAAAAAAAAAAAAATAATTTTATTGGTATGAATCAAAAGGAAAAAAAAAAGAATAAAAATAATTAAAAAATAAAAGAAAAAAAAATAAAAGAGAAGAATAAAAACAATTAAAAAAATAAAAGAGAAGAATAAAAAAAATAAAGAAAGATAAAGTCAGGGCTATGATAATAATTTTATCCTTAAAATAGGAAGTTAACGGCACAATTTAACGGAATATAACGGAATGAACCTATTGGGTGTAAAACTGAAAGAATAAGGAGTAAACGTGTCAAATTAAAAGGCGAGGGATTGAAATGTTTTTTCAGCAAAAATTCAGGGACTAAACAGTATTTAGCCCTTGATTTTTTATTGCTTGATTCTAGCCTATATAAAAATATGATCTGTATCATATTTCCTTCAAGCTTTAAGATCAAATGCAAAACTGATCAAAGCTCCCTTAGTTAAAGAAAAAACTCAACTAAAGCTCCTCACACAAATCCTTCGCCCTTTTTCTCTTGAGAAGTTTCCTTTTTGTCAAAGAAGTCCAAAGCTTGATTACAAGACCAAAATCTACACTTCACTTCTGAGTTCCTTAAATAAGTACATTAATATATTTCTATACTCTTTTGTCTTTAAGATTTATCAAAATGCATAACCGATGATAAAATGGAAAAGGATCTACTTTGCTGCAAACCTATATTTTCGTATATGATAAAAGTTGCTTTTGTCAAAAGTAATCACAGTATTAAATTCCTCTTGAAAAGTGATTCAGTTTAGGCTTTTGAATCACTAAAAAAGGTTAAGAAATGAAGAAGTTATGGCTAATCAAAGTTTTCAACTAGTAAACTTGCTGGAAATCTCACACAGCTATCACAACTTCAAAAATTCATATCTCCCTCACTTCTTAACCATTTTCTACAAAATTTATATCAATTTGAAGCTTAGGATCTCTAGTTTTATTCTGAAAAGTCTGAGAAGCAATAGAAAAATATACAGCACGTAAAGACTTAGATATCAAAAGTTAATATCAAAAATATCAGTTTCTGCGCTGTTCAGGTTTTTCACCATTTCTGGACTTGGACACTGTGGGCATGTTTACATGGACTTCACTATTGAATTCCTTGTGAAAAACCCTTTAAAATGGTGTACTCACTTGATTAATTCGGACTTGCGATGGACAACATAACACATTTTGAAGTTTGATGACTCTAATCGTAGAAACATGAACATGGTTGATGTTCTTCAATGGATTTGGACATAAGGACTGAAAATACTAACTATAATTGTTCATAGTTACTCAGTTGAGGCTTGTGCTTTATTATTACATACTTTACTTGATTTCAGTTATTTACGTATAACTTATTTTAATAATGTTGTTTGCTAGTGAATTTACTTATTTGTGTTATACAATTATATATGTTACATACGTTTTCATATGAGATTATTCCTAAATATATGTCTCTCTGTGTGTGTACATATACATATATTACGATCTATAATTCATAAAGATTGTATTTGTGAATTTGATTATGTTTGAGAAGTTGTGAAGCCGGGTGATTAGTACTACCCCGTGCTTAAGTGAATTATTGGTAAAAGTGTTTTGTGATATGAGAAGTTAGCATGGACCCTAGTCCCTACAGATAGTGCACTATTATACCCATAGGAAGGAAGTGCCAACCTTGAGTATACATACTTTGGTAGTGTCCTCAGTATGTTGCGGCTTACCCGTGCTTTGGTATATATTATGGACTCTAGCACGTGGATTTATGAATTGTTACTAGTTAATCTGAAATATTCACTAAGAAGAGAAGTATACTTATATTATTTTGATCAAATATCTGTTTGTGATATATTATTAATATGTTACGATGTTAAGTGAAAAGAGAATCAAGCATACATTGTTTTGAGGTTATTTCACATATGAATGTTGTAATATTTGTCGAGTTGATAAGGAGATGTGACTATGTAATTTATTACCAGTCTCATAAACATTCACGCAGATGAATATATTTGAACATATATGTGTATGTTTTGTGTGTACATATACATATTTAAGAATTGGTATGAACATATAAATGGTTATCGGTGCATTTTTACTTGGTTGTTCAAATTTGATTTCTTATAAGACACATTAATATAAGAATGTAAGTTGTGTACTTATTGGGCTTGTGTTGTTCATGATGCTATACCTTCTTGTTTTCAGGTATTGAGTAGATGCTTGGGGGAACGAGATGAATCTACTAAATAAAAGAATATTTTTCTACTACTATTTCTAGTGAATACGTGTAATGTTTTGAACTTTGCTAAATTTTAATTTTGTAAAGATAATAATGATTTCGTTTTCTAATAAAAGTATTATAAGCAGCATCTATAGGATAACTGTCGTCTTGAAAGTTATTTGGCGTTTTTATACGATATCCATGATTCCTCTCGATTTGTAATTGAATACACAAATTAATTGGTTCTGTTAGGTTTCCTATATGCTGTGTATTATCAACGACTTCTACAGAGGGTGGTAAAATTATGTCTTGAGCAGTTACATACCCTAGACCCTTGACACAAATAGACTCATTCCGACTTCCATATAGATTACTTCTCAATACAATTTCTTTCATATTGATTAAAATTTCATGTATAGATTCTTGAATACCTACGATGGTAGAATATTCCTATGGTATTTTCTCAAATCTTGCACGTGTAATACATGTTCCTTCTATTTCTCTGAGTGAAGCTCCTCGCATCGCGATTCCTATTGTATTAGTTTGGCCTTTCATAAGTGGGGCCAAAATAAAGCGTCCATAATAAAGAAGCTTATTGTCTGCTCTTGATTCAACATACACACTTCCACTATAGTGTTCGAGTAGATACTGTTACTTTCTCTTGAACCTTAATAATATTATTTGATCAAATCATTGAATTATTTATTTCTCTTGAAATCTCTTCAATGTTTAGACACATATTTTTTTTGGGGGGCCTACAGCCATTATGTGGCACAGGGGTTACATCCCGTATGAAACTTAATAGTATGCCACTTCTACGAATAGCTCTTAATGATGTATCTCTCTCGAAACCCGAGCCCTTTATCATGACTTCTGCTTGTTCCATACCTTGATCCACCACAGTCCGAATAGCATTTCCCGCTTCGGCTTGAGCCGCCGCCAATTCAGAACACCGTCGACCCCCTGAAAGTCATGAACGCTGGAAACCTCCAATAGATCTGAACCCCAAATAGGGTTGAATCACCTGAACAACCAGACGTTGTAGAAACCACCGGAGCCTGCGTCGCACATGAAAAATGATGAAGACCGAGCATCGCAGAGGGTATGACAATGACTTAGTGCCTCAGGATTTGCACTGGAGCCCGACGCCAATCAATCCCATCAACCTTCCAGTGCAATGCTCCCTACCGAGCCACCTCCAAGCACTGGCATAAAAAACTCTCGTCTGGTACCAGACCTCACAACGTCAGGGAGGCCAGAGGTGATAAAGTAATCTGGGGTTCACATCCAAAACCAATTGGCAATGGATGAAGTGGCCTAAACCCTTATAAATTCATAGGCAAAGTCCCATTTTTCCCATGTGGGATGTATATATTCTTAACAAGCCCCCGCACGTGTGGCGAATTTTCAAGGCATACACGTGGACAACTTTGGGTGACGTGGAGCTCGTGTGGCTATGAGGCATGCGCATGTGGGTAACCCACTCTAATACCATGATAAAGTAATCTGGGGTTCACATCCAAAACTAATTGGCAATGGATAGAGTGGTCCAAACCCTTATAAACCCATAAGAAAAGTCTCATTTTTCTCATGTGGGATGTATATATTCTTAACAAGAGGTTGACCCAAACGTCGAGCCGCGGCCGAACGTGAGAAGTTTTTGCAAAAAATCAACTCCGATAGGGCGACAATAGGTCTTAAGGCAGCTAGGATTGTATTCATCCACCAAGATCAGTTGTTGGATTAGCTTAGTTGGGACATGAAAAACTGAACTGAAAGTTATGCCTATTTACTCAAATTAAGTTAAAATTAAAGGGGATAACTTAATTTGTAATTCACACTTCATTTTTCCTTATTTGGTCAAAATTCTCATAAAAAGACAAAATTGTAGTCAGTAAAGATAAAATTTAAGTTACCAAAAATGGAAAAATGAGTTTGGACTGTGAAATTGGGAGTACGGATTTCACTCTCCGAATTAAATAGAAAAAAAAATGGGCATGACATGTCTGAAGATGCTCTGTACCTTTTTTTCATTGTTAATCTAAGAGAGTTCTAGTTTCAAATGCTATTCTTGCTCTTGGCACCTAAATCGCCGTTTGAACCAAAATCTATTGACTGGTATGATCGGATGAAAAGATCCTTTGCTACCAAACAAATTATATTCAGATCTCAGAATTGAAATATCTCTAACTCATCGAATCTTTGAAACCTCGACTGCCAATTCAATTAATTTTCTTGACCCGGAAGTGGAGATTTTTTTTTTAAACCGTAAAAAGAAATCAAAAAAAAAAAAAATGGGGCGTGTAATCTCTCGTCTGTCGGGTTCCAAGAATATATGTCAATTCACTCAGCCTCTTGCTGACTTGACACGATGCGCTTCACATTTGCGCTAGTTTCACATCAGTTGGGTAGCAAAAAAAATCTAGCCATTCCTAGGAACACCTTGCACATTCAACAATGAATTGGCTACGGACATTCACCGACTTGTCAAAATGACCAACCCTATATTTAAGAAGCAAAGAACAACTATAGCTGAGGACAAGCTAATTAACTCAAAAACAAACAAAGGCAAATGATGAGAATAGTCGGAAGAAAAGCATCTTTTTACACTGTCATGCAACTGGAATGAATGAAGAAATTAAATGAAGGCGAATACCAGAGTCATTGCAATTCCTTCTCGACCAAACCTACCGTGTCAAAACATTAAAATGAATCAGAAACAGGAAGAATTGTCTTCTCGATTATTCTAGAGGAAACAAAAGTGAGATAGAAAGCACAGTTGACATTTGTGGCCACTTCTACACAGAGACATAAAGCTAGAAGGCAGTTCACCGAACATGTTATCATAGGAGCATTAGTGACAGGACCCGCCCCGAATTCCACCCTGGAATCCGAAGTGGCCCTGCGGGACCCATCTTTAAAGGAGATTTACCAAAAATTTCGGCATAACCTCCCCTAAAAATGGTTAACCCAAAAACCTGCGGCAAACAAAATTCACTTCTAAACAACCAACCACAACTCCTGGAGCCACCCTGCTCCCAAATTTAAACAATCCAACTCAAAGCTATCCACATCAAACATAAACTCCGAAAGATACAATTTACTACAATCACCAAATTTAGGTCATAGACCTCAAATATAATACATCAAGTTGGGTCACACATCCCTTAGTAATCAGAGCATTCTAGGAATGTAAATAGACAGGGAATACAATAGGTTAACCAGGTAACCTACAGAAAGTGATGATGGCGGAAGCAGATGTGGTCACTATGGCTCACTCACGTACACCGAGCAACAGTACTGCAATCTGGGCATTTAAAACCGAAGGGCCCAGGGAAAAGTATATAAAACATTAGCGTGAGTGGACAAAAATAAATAATTGAAAGAAAAAGGGTTTTATACTTTTCCACATTTATTTCCATAAAACTCCCGATGCATGCAATAAATAAGAAATGACCGACTAGCCCCGCTAGTCAAGAACAACAACCAAAGAACATAGGGGAAATGGGTTCACCATACGGGAATGGAGCCCCTCAGGCTCTACCTACCCTCGACTGCCACTCACACATAGATTGTGCGAGGAGGAGAACTAATAACCTCGACTACCATTCGCACATAGATTGTGCGAGGAGGAGAATATCACCTCGACTACCACCCACGTGAGGAGGAGAAAGCTACCTCACTGCCACCCACAAACACAAAGTAAGTGAGGAGGAGACCTAAGCACATGACCCGCGTATGGTGAAAAGATAGTCGAAAGCCAAGAAAAACTGTATAATTTCCCCACTTATTTCACAAAATAATAATCCGAATGTATAAAGACGTGGCCCCGCACGCCAAGCTCATCTCAGGTTCAAATACAAATAGGGTATAAATAAGTATAAAATCTTGCTTCATCGAAATCTCATTATAATCTCTAATCGTCGAATAAAATAAAATAAATAGTATAAATGGATCCGCATAAATCAAAATCCTCAAATCGAGCATAACGAAACTTAATTCAAAAGTTCAAACCAATAAATCATTCAATAAACCAAACCAAAATAAAATGCTCGATAATTAAGTGGATAATTCAATATCTTAAAACTTGCGGAATTTAATTTGCATGCATCAATTAAAATCAAAGGTCCACTCACAATATGCGGTCAATCCTGACGTCGCTCGTGATTCTCCTCGTATGGAGACTCCTCTCGTCCTGTATGAATAACAATCATAAATATATAATTCACAGGACGGAACTTTGACTTTACGATACTCATAATTGGAAATTCAAAATAATCCCCCCTTCCTAAAATCGACTTCTCAACACTCTACAACGTCCATCCCTAACTCCATCAATATTCATTCACCGATAAATTAATCCTCGAGTGAATTCGAAATAATTCCGGCGTTCGAATTCACGTAAACCGTTAATTAAACAATTTAAACTCAATCCGAAATTCCTCCGATGTCAACCAAACTTCACACATTACATTCTACAATCATTAACTGGTATAGGGAATTAAAACGACATCTAAAACCCTGCTATACGCGCCTCCACGCGCTACCTACAGTGGCGGCACGTGGGGACCACGCGCCGGCGGCGACTTTCTCCGATGACCACCAAATTCCGGCAACAACATCATCTCAACAGACCCAATCAACTTCTCAACTACAACATTGATCAATTTTACCTCTAAGTGGCCGGATCGAACCGGTGAAAATTTTCCAGAAAAGCTCAAGAACCCTAGAATCGGGTTCGATCGATTCCCCTCTACACTGCAAATTGAGAAGCAAGACCTTAGGCAAAATGATCTCCTGCAAAAACCGAACCTTCGACGTGAATATGGTGGCCGGAGGTGGCCGGTATGGCCGGAAATCGGCAAAATCCCCAAAACTGCAACCTTACCTTCCCGGGGTGAAATCGAGCTTTTCCGGCCAAAACTCCCCAAACCCAGGTCACTGGTATCACAAGCGGGTTGAGGCGCCCCTGTGGTGACCGGTTGCACGCCGGATGGTGGCCGGAATCGCCGGAATTGATGGAAGAGGGAGAAGGGCCGAACCGGAGGAAGAGAGATCGGGGGAGAGGAGAGAGAAAGAGTTGGGGTGGTTTCCGGAAATGGAAACCCACCCGGGTAACTTTCCACTTTTATCAAAAAGTTACCATGAACAGTAACTTTACAATTTCGGCCATAACTCTCGCATACGAAGTCCGATTTTTACTAACCACATATGCTCGCGCTCGGTTTAACGTCCCCTACAACTTTCGTGAAGAACATTTTCTCAAATTTTGACCCGAACAAAAAGTCAACTTTTAGGGCCACTAAATCATTCATAACGGTTAAAAAGAAAGTATCCAACAATTATATCCCAAATAAAGAGTAAATCGAAATTTCTAGGTTCGGGATGTAACAATCTCCCCCCCTTAAAAAAATTTCGTCCTCGAAATTAACATACCTGCTAGAAGAGGTGGGGATACTGCTGTCTCATTAAGTCTTCCGGTTCCCAAGTAGCTTCTTCCACCAAATGATTACTCCACAATACCTTAACTAAAGGTATCGTCTTGTTTCTAAGGACCTGCTCTCTTCTGTCGAGTATCTGGATCGGTTTCTCCTCATAAGTAAGGTCCTCCTTCAAACGAATGGGCTGTTCTTCTAAAACATGGGAGGGATCAGCAATATACTTGCGGAGTAGGGACACGTGGAAGACATCATGAATCTTTGATAACCTCAGAGGTAGAATCAATCTGTATGCAACTGGGCCAACTCGATCTTTAATCATAAAAGGTCCAATAAATCGGGGACTAAGCTTCCCTCGCTTTCCAAATCTTACACACCCTTCCAAGGGGACAATTTCAAGAACACCCAATCACCTTCTTGAATTCCAAGTCTTTCCTGCGGTTATCCGCATAACTCTTTTGTCTACTCTGAGCTGTCCTGAGTTTCTCCTTGATCAACTTAACTTTTTCAGTGGTAATCCGTACAATCTCTGGACCTATGAGCTTCCTTTCTCCCACTTCATTCCAACATAAGGGAGTACGACATTGTCTTCCATAGAGAGCTTCGTAAGGAGCCATGTCAATACTGGAATGATAACTATTATTGTAAGCAAACTCAATCAATGCCAGATGACTATCCCAACTTCCTTTGAATTGCATAACACAGGATCTCAACATGTCTCCAATGTTTGGATAGTCCTCTGATTGTCCATCGGTTGTGGATGAAATGCCGTGCTAAAACTCAATCCAGTACCTAAAGCCTCATGTAGACTCTTCCAAAATTTTGAGGTGAAACGAGGATCTCGATCAGAGACAATGGAAACGGGTGGTCCATGAAGTTTCACGATTTCATTAACATAAAGTTCCGCCAGCTTGTTCATGCATAAGTCTTGTTAACCGGTAAGAAATGAGCAGACTTGGTGAGTCGATCCACAATCACCCAATACTATCATGACCATTGCGAGTTCGTGGAAGACCTGAAACAAAATCCATGGTGATGTGCTCCCACTTCCACTCCGGAATAGGCAACGGCTGTAGCAATCCTGAAGGTTTCTGTCTTTCTGCTTTTACCTGTTGGCATATCAAGCACCTACTCACATACTTTGCAATCTCCCTTTTCATGTTCCGCCACCAATAATATGGTTTTAAAGTTCGATACATTTTTGTCCCGCCAGGATGCATAGCGTAAGCAGAACTATGAGCCTCATCCAAAATTTCTCGTTTAATATCAGGAAGATTAGGTACACATATTCTATTCTCAAACATTAAGGCTCCATCTCCTCTAAGAATAAAGTCTGTTCTAATGCCATCACTCACTGCTTCTCTTACTTGTCTTAAATATTCGTCTTCATCTTGTGCCTCCCGCACCTTATCAATGAGATTCGGCCTCACATGGAAGCTAGCTAACAATGCTCCAGACCCTTCTTCAATTGCCAAATTAACTCCTGTAGATCGCAATGCATAAAGTAAAGGGACTCGAACTGTCTTCAAATGGGCTAAAGAGCTAGAGGGCTTTCGGCTAAGTGCATCAGCTACCACATTAGCCCTTCCTGGATGGTACTCGATAGTGCAATCATAGTCCTTAATCAACTCTAACCACCTCCTTTGCCTCAAATTTAAGTCCCTTTGGTTAAGTAGATACTGGAGACTTTTGTGATCCGTAAAAATCTGGCATCGTGCTCCATAAAGGTAGTGTCTCCATAGCTTAAGTGACAAAACTACAGCAGCAAGCTCAAGGTCATGAGTTGGGTAGTTCATTTCATGATGTTTCAGCTGTCTAGATGCGTAAGCAATCACATTCCCATGTTGCATCAACACACAACCTAAACCTTGTCTTGAGGCATCACTGTAAATCACATACTCCCCGCTATCATCAGGCAATACTAAAACTGGGGCACAAGTTAAACGTCTTTTGAGTTCTTGGAAACTTTGCTCACACTCATCCGACCAAACAAATTTAGCACCTTTCCTGGTCAATTTAGTGAGGGGGGCTGCAAGCTTAGAGAAATCCTGCACGAACCGCCGATAATAACCGGCTAAACCCAGAAACTACGAATCTCCGTCACTGTGGTGGGTCTTCCCCAATTCAAAACCGCTTCCACCTTTTGAGGATCCACACTAATACCTTCAGCTGATACCACATGACCCAAGAATCCTATGCTGTTAAGCCAGAATTCACACTTACTCAACTTAGCATATAATCTAGCCTCCCTCAAAGTCCGAAGTACTAGCCTCAAATGCTTAATATGAAGCTCATCACTCTTGGAGTAAACCAGAATGTCATCAATGAATACGATCACAAAACGGTCCAAGTATGGACGGAATACTCGATTCATGAGATCCATAAAGGCTGCAGGTGCATTGGTTAATCCAAAAGGCATCACCACAAATTCGTAGTGACCATAACGTGATCGGAATGCTGTCTTGGGTGCATCGGACTCTCTTATCCGGAGCTGGTGATAACCTGTCCTCAAATCAATCTTAGAGAAGACTTTGGCACCCCGCAATTGATCGAATAAGTCATCAATCCGTGGTAATGGATACTTGTTTTTCACTGTGACCTTATTCAATTTTCTATAATCAATACACAACCTCAAAGTGCCATCCTTCTTCTTAACAAAAAGCACCGGAGCACCCCAAGGGGACACACTTGGCCGGATGAACCCTTTATCCAACAACTCCTGTAACTGGGTCTTCAACTCTTTTAACTCAGCTGGGGCCATTCTATAAGGTGCCTGAAATATAGGTGCAGTACCAGGGAGCAACTCAATGGTAAAATCTATTTCCCTTTCTGGAGGTAAACCAGGTAGTTCATCGGGAAACACATCCGGAAACTTCCTGACCACAGGAATATCCTCAATGCTCAACACCGCCCTCTTTGTATCCACAATGTGTGCTAAATAAGCCTGACAACCTTTATTCATAAGCTTTTCAGCCGTAATGGCCGAAATCAGGCAAGAGGAGAGAATGTTCCTCTCACCACGGAAGGTGATTTCCGGTTTTCCTGGACTTCGAAACACTACTTCTTTGCGGAAACAATCAACCAATGCACCATGTGTCTCCAAAAAGTCCATCCCCAAATTACATCAAACTCCACAAGGTCTAGAGGAATTAGATTGGCCTCTAGACAAAAACCATCAACCATTACACCACAACCATTAAAACCCACTCTATCTTAAGTGCTCTTCCCGCAGGTAAGGAAACATACCACTCACCAATAAGGAGTGATGATGGCACATTTGCAAAACATGCGAATCTACTGGACATAAAGGAGTGTGTCGCACCAGGATCAATTAAGGTTAAAGCAGGTTGATGAAAGATAAACAACGTACCAACGATAACTTTCGGTGAATCCCGCCCTCCTGCTGGGTCATGGCGTGCAGTCTAGCATGTGTCACAGGACGACCTCGCTGAGCCCTGCCCTGCTGAGAACTAGCTCGGCCTACCGAGCTGGTGCGGGCGCTGCTAGTAGAACCACCAGCAGAGGACTGACCAACAGTCTGAGTAGGGGTAGATCTAGCTCCCTGAGTCGCAAGGGGACAGTCCCTCCTGAAGTGATCCTGCTGACCACAAATAAAACATCCTGCTGTCTGATACTGTCCAAACTGGGCTGGCTGGCTAGCAGAAGCCCCACTCGAACCACCATGATAACTCCTGGACCTCTCAAACTGTCCAAACTGTCGTCCACTAGACTGGCCCCGAGAGAATCTCCTGTCACGTACCCTGAACCTAGTACGGGTCCTCGAACTGGAACCACTGCTCTTCCCACTACCAACTGAAGAACCCGAACCAGATGTGGAAGTAGCCCTCTTAGATGGACCCTGGCTAGGGCCACCAGGATCCCTAGGGTGAAATCCAGCAGGTGAGTCAGACTCAATGTCCATGGCATAAGATACTGCCTCAGCAAAGCTCCGATACGGTGTGCCTAACATCTTGTCCTTGAACTTGCCTCCAAGTCCCAAAACAAATCTACGAATCTTGCTTTGCTCGGTGCGAACCAAATCCGGCACATGGTGGGCTAAGGAGAGAAACTCCTGCTCAAACTCCAACACTGACTGATCATCTCTTCACTAAGCTCAAGAACTGGTCTTGCATCCGATTAAGGTGGGCATCACTAAAGTACCGTCCATAGAAGTGGGTCTTGAACATATCCCAGGTCATGGGGCCAACATTTGCAGGGTCATTGGTCACATCAACCCACCAATGCCATGCGGTATCCTCAAGAAACTGTACCGCCAAAGTCACTTTCCTATCCTCTGGAAGGTCCATCTGGGAGAAAACTCTCTCCATCCTGTCAATCCACCGCTGAGCCTCAACAGGTGAGGCAGCAGAAGTAAAAGTCTGAGCCCCATGCCTTCTAGCACGCTCTACAGTATAGTCAGTACGTGACCCGGGGAGTGCTGCGGCAATCTGCCGAAAGAACTGTCCAAAGGAATCCGCAAATCCCCTAGGTAACGGCTCATCTTCCCCAACCGGAGTTCTCTCACGTGCTCGGCGATTTCGAGCCATAGTACCTGAAGAAAGTATTTAAGAAGTTCAAGGATCAGTACAACAAGGTATCTACTTTACATGCATAATAACACACTAATACCGAAGAGCATACGATGGGGATCCGCCGCGGTCGGGCCATCACTCGGGAGGTACCAGGCGTCATTAAGCATATAAAGTAGCAAGGAAGTAAGGAAGTCTACAGAATCTAGAAACCTAGTGCTCTGATACCAACTGACAGGACCCGCCCCGAATTCCACCCTGGAATCCGAAGTGGCCCTGCGGGACCCATCTTTAAAGGAGATTTACCAAAAATTTCGGCATAACCTCCCCTAAAAATGGTTAACCCAAAAACCTGCGGCAAACAAAATTCACTTCTAAACAACCAACCACAACTCCTGGAGCCACCCTGCTCCCAAATTTAAACAATCCAACTCAAAGCTATCCACATCAAACATAAACTCCGAAAGATACAATTTACTACAATCACCAAATTTAGGTCATAGACCTCAATATAATACATCAAGTTGGGTCACACATCCCTTAGTAATCAGAGCATTCTAGGAATGTAAATAGACAGGAATACATAGGTTAACCAGGTAACCTACAGAAAGTGATGATGGCGGAAGCAGATGTGGTCACTATGGCTCACTCACGTACACCGAGCAACAGTACTGCAATCTGGGCATTTAAAACCGAAGGGCCCAGGGAAAAGTATATAAAACGTTAGCGTGAGTGGACAAAAATAAATAATTGAAAGAAAAAGGGTTTTATACTTTTCCACATTTATTTCCATAAAACTCCCGATGCATGCAATAAATAAGAAATGACCGACTAGCCCCGCTAGTCAAGAACAACAACCAAAGAACATAGGGGAAATGGGTTCACCATACGGGAATGGAGCCCCTCAGGCTCTACCTACCCTCGACTGCCACTCACACATAGATTGTGCGAGGAGGAGAACTAATAACCTCGACTACCATTCGCACATAGATTGTGCGAGGAGGAGAATATCACCTCGACTACCACCCACGTGAGGAGGAGAAAGCTACCTCACTGCCACCCACAAACACAAAGTAAGTGAGGAGGAGACCTAAGCACATGACCCGCGTATGGTGAAAAGATAGTCGAAAGCCAAGAAAAACTGTATAATTTCCCCACTTATTTCACAAAATAATAATCCGAATGTATAAAGACGTGGCCCCGCACGCCAAGCTCATCTCAGGTTCAAATACAAATAGGGTATAAATAAGTATAAAATCTTGCTTCATCGAAATCTCATTATAATCTCTAATCGTCGAATAAAATAAAATAAATAGTATAAATGGATCCGCATAAATCAAAATCCTCAAATCGAGCATAACGAAACTTAATTCAAAAGTTCAAACCAATAAATCATTCAATAAACCAAACCAAAATAAAATGCTCGATAATTAAGTGGATAATTCAATATCTTAAAACTTGCGGAATTTAATTTGCATGCATCAATTAAAATCAAAGGTCCACTCACAATATGCGGTCAATCCTGACGTCGCTCGTGATTCTCCTCGTATGGAGACTCCTCTCGTCCTGTACGAATAACAATCATAAATATATAATTCACAGGACGGAACTTTGACTTTACGATACTCATAATTGGAAATTCAAAATAATCCCCCCTTCCTAAAATCGACTTCTCAACACTCTACAACGTCCATCCCTAACTCCATCAATATTCATTCACCGATAAATTAATCCTCGAGTGAATTCGAAATAATTCCGGCGTTCGAATTCACGTAAACCGTTAATTAAACAATTTAAACTCAATCCGAAATTCCTCCGATGTCAACCAAACTTCACACATTACATTCTACAATCATTAACTGGTATAGGGAATTAAAACGACATCTAAAACCCTGCTATACGCGCCTCCACGCGCTACCTACAGTGGCGGCACGTGGGGACCACGCGCCGGCGGCGACTTTCTCCGATGACCACCAAATTCCGGCAACAACATCATCTCAACAGACCCAATCAACTTCTCAACTACAACATTGATCAATTTTACCTCTAAGTGGCCGGATCGAACCGGTGAAAATTTTCCAGAAAAGCTCAAGAACCCTAGAATCGGGTTCGATCGATTCCCCTCTACACTGCAAATTGAGAAGCAAGACCTTAGGCAAAATGATCTCCTGCAAAAACCGAACCTTCGATGTGAATATGGTGGCCGGAGGTGGCCGGAATGGCCGGAAATCGGCAAAATCCCCAAAACTGCAACCTTACCTTCCCGGCGTGAAATCGAGCTTTTCCGGCCAAAACTCCCCAAACCCAGGTCACTGGTATCACAAGCGGGTTGAGGCGCCCCTGTGGTGACCGGTTGCACGCCGGATGGTGGCCGGAATCGCCGGAATTGATGGAAGAGGGAGAAGGGCCGAATCGGAGGAAGAGAGATCGGGGGAGAGGAGAGAGAAAGAGTTGGGGTGGTTTCCGGAAATGGAAACCCACCCGGGTAACTTTCCACTTTTATCAAAAAGTTACCATGAACAGTAACTTTACAATTTCGGCCATAACTCTCGTATACGAAGTCCGATTTTTACTAACCACATATGCACGCGCTCGGTTTAACGTCCCCTACAACTTTCGTGAAGAACATTTTCTCAAATTTTGACCCGAACAAAAAGTCAACTTTTAAGGCCACTAAATCATTCATAACGGTTAAAAAGAAAGTATCCAATAATTATATCCCAAATAAAGAGTAAATCGAAATTTCTAGGTTCGGGATGTAACAATTAGTGGTTCCAGTTAATCAGTGATGTGAGTTCTTTTATGAGAGTTCTTTGATGAGATAGAGACTGCATTATAGCACAGTATTATTGGTTCTTTAATGAGAGTTCTCTGTTCAATCATATTCTTGCCATTAGACTTGAGAAGAACCACAAGACTTTAATCCCATATAAACAAAAGAGAAACTTATTTTTGTGTCGTTTGAACTAATTCTGAAATGAACTGATGCCATCCTCATATCTACAAACACCACCTGAGGTAAGTGAATCCTAGTATCTAGTAATCTCACATTAACCAAGGCCTCGGCTTAATCACAAAACTGCCAAGTTAATGTCAGAGTGAAGTTCTTTGCAAAATTAAGTCAAGCATTTGAAGTGCCTATTGAAAGAGAAACGGGTCAAACGAAGTCATCTATTTGTAGAGCAAATGACAAATGGAATGGTTCAGAACCATCTTGGAGTTTCCAAGGCACCCAAAACCAAGTAATCAGAAACAGTTCAAGTAGAATAAGAAAATGCATAAGAGTCCCTTTAAATAAAAATATTTTCAATGCATAATAACAGAGACAAAGTGAGGAGTAACAAACCAGTACTTGGATGCAGAGAGCGATCACTCCTCTTCATTTCTCCTTCTTCTGCTTCTTTCTAGGCATTGATTTGAGAGACGTTCGCCTTCCAATATCAATATCATTAAGCCAAAGAAGACTCTCATCATATTCTAACATGTCATCGTCTCCCATTTCAAGCCTATATCGTCCACTAGAAACTGCAACCTTGTCAAGACTCTCCTCTTTATTATCACAGTACCTAATCAACTCTTTCACCTCATCATCTAATCTCACCTCTTCGTCAAATTTGACTATAGTTGTGCCACTTTCCGCATAGAAGATTGATGGAAATCGATGCACCAGCATATTGACAGTTTCAAACTTATACAGCTTCCTCCAATATTCGCCCACACCATATTCCATCATAACCCATAACTGAGCATACTCGCGACAAGAATGTTTGTAACTTGATACACACAGACATCCTCCAAGAAGAACCCCAACATCTATGTAGAAGGAGTCATTTTCATCATCTTTGGCAAGATTAGGCAACGGCACTTCTCGAAATTCCTCCTTTGCCAAATCAAAAGCAAGGAGAGCAGGTATGAGATTTTCTGCCCCAAGCACCCTGCGGAGCCAATGGACTGCCTCATTTGAAAGTGCCCCATTCAAATGTCTCTCCAAGAGTCTGACCTCCAGATTAGCCAATACAGGATCAGCTTCAATCCTTTTCCAAATGTTGGCTCTAAATGAAAAGATCTCCACTTCCACATGGAATGTTCCATTAATAAAGAGAGAGCACACAACAACTTTGTAATCATCACTGGCTGACACATATCCAAAACCACAATACTCGAGACTTATAACCCTATTCGATGGGTCGTAAGGGAATTGGCCTATAGTTAATGTCGAAACCCCTTCCGAAGCAAAACCCGGGGCAGGTAATTTCTTGAAGAATCCAGTTGATGGGTTCCAGATATAAAAGCTTGTATCAAAGTTAACAGCTACAGACACCATACCATTGCAAGAGCCCAACATGAAGATAGAACGGCCCGGTTGGTTGAATGGGCAGGTAAGCTTTCTGACCGAAGCATTGTCTCCGAAAGATGGCGTCTCCAAGTCTACGGAAATTAGTCGTGTCCTGCTGGAAATGAGGAGTCTTCGCTTCCCAGAGACTAGTTTGAATTGGGATTTGGCGAATTTTGGGTCATAGAATATAATGTAATGCCATCTCTTTGATACACAACTGAATCGAATTAAAGATTTGATAGGCAAGCGGTTGAGAATCGAATTTGCACTATAATATCTTCTGGGAGCTGGTCGCTCTCCATTGGAACCCTATAAACACAAACAAAAATGGGTTCATGACCAAAAATACTAAAATGAGGCAAAGTTATCTCACTTACTCTAGCAAGATATTTTTATTTCCACTTACCCAATTTCAAGCGAAATGACAAATTTACTCTTCGTATAATAAAGAAATTGCATTCCTGCCACTCTACTCTCTCTCTCTCTCTCCCCCCACTCTCTCCACGCTGCCGGCCGACTCTCTCTCCCCGATTTGCAATCTCCACACCTGAAGACGACGAAGAAACTCCGGTTAGAGCTACCTCGCTGGAGTCGAACGCATTGAGAATGCAAAACTCAAACGCCGGTCGAAGCTACCTCGCCGGAGTCCTCGATGCCGTCCGATTGATCGCCGATCCCGAGGGCCTTCTCCGCCTCTGGAAGCAGCAACGAACATCTCAGTCGGTGCTCTCTCTCTCTCTCTCTCTCTCTCTCTTTCTAAGTTCGACGACGGCAAGCTTCGGGTTCCCTGCGACGTGATTTCTCTCTCCTCCTTCTCTCTCTCTCCCCTCGTCTCCGACTTCAAACTTGGTGACAGATTTCGATCCAAAAAGGATTGGTGAAGGTGAGGACCATGGAGTTGGGGCTGGCGTCGTTGTTGGATGGCTTCTTGGGTGCCCAAATATATATATATATATATTTTTTTTTTAAGTAATGGGGCTGAAGGAAAGGGGAAAAAAAATTTGAATGTCTATTGGGGGGCAATAGACGTTTTGAATTGATACAATATCTTCACTTTTTTTTCTTTAATCAAAGTTTTATTTGTCTAATTTTAGGAAGATTAGTTCTCATTTAGGTAATTGAAACGTCTATTGGGGGACAATAGAAGTCTATTGCCCTTCTATTGGGGGGCAATAGATGTTTATTAGGGTGCAATAGACTACTGGGGACAATAGACGTCTATTGTCCCTCTATTGGGCGGCAATAGAGGTTTTCGTAAAATTCCGGTGGGCGGCGGCCGGTGAAGTCTCCTATGATTTCTCTCTCATCCATTTTCTCTCTCCCTCTCTCTCTCTCTATAAATAACAAAGGGGTGAGGGGTAAAATAGTATTAAAAAAAAAATCTTAATGGGGTATTAGGGAAGACTTCTTTAGAGTGTTTTGTGTAAGAGGGAACTAAAAAAACTTAATGGGGTTAGTGGGAAAAAAATCCCTAGAAATTGGGTAAATTGACAAAAACCCAACAAAAATACTTAATTAGTTGCCCCAAGTATCTGAGAACAATGAAGAACAGATTTGATATTATTTTTATTTTTTGTGTGTCAAAATATTTTTTTAATTATACATATTGAATATATTAAATACTATAATTTTAAATATGAATGAAAAGATTATAGCTTTGGTAATTACTCTATTTGTGAAAATGATCATTCAATTTACTTTTTTACCCAATGTTTTTTTTAATAAGCCAATGTTATTTTCTTTTATGGAAAATATGCTCCACGAATTCATATTCATTTTGGATGTTGCTTTTTTATGCCTTTGATTGAGGGATGCTCTCATATAACTCTCATCTGTGATGAACTTTTTTAAAGTTTGATTTTAACCTCAACTAATTGACCAGACCTAGCGCTCTGCTGGGGTGAGAGCGGTTGCCTCCTTGGTTGTCCGTCTCTAGCACCTTCCTCCATGATAGCGGAGGAGTACGGCGATCCCGTTCTCGGTGTCGTGAATACTGCGCAGGGCTTGTGACCTTGTTTCTTGATCTCAGATCGCCCAACGCTTTCAAGATTTTTCTATGATTCAGTCTGGCGACCATGGCAAGCACATCTCACCGGTGGTCATGCGCGTTCCGTTCTTCAACCTGGTCCGTCTAGGCCAAAGAACCAGTGGGCAGCAACATGGAGGGATGTGGTGAAAGGTAAGAGGTTGCGATTGGGTGTATGGAGGGCTGCTGGAGATCGAATCTGGCTCTGGGGTCAAATTTGGGATTCGGGTCGGCGTGACTTTTGGTTTCTCGTTCGGACTTTTGGTGGCTTGGGCCTCGTTTGGTTATGGTCGCTAGCTTCCTTGGGTGGCTATTATGGAGTCAAAATGCAGCGGCGTTGCTGAGTAGCCCGGGTGGTGGAGATCTCTGTTTCCCATTCCTTGATCTGGGTCGACTAAAGAT
This sequence comes from Rosa lucieae, assembly GCA_024704745.1. NCBI lineage: Eukaryota > Viridiplantae > Streptophyta > Magnoliopsida > Rosales > Rosaceae > Rosa > Rosa lucieae. The sequence goes on along the minus strand of CM045493.1, from coordinate 19,609,339 downwards.
CCGAATTTGGGATCCATGTGGTGTTTGCAAATGGTTTCGGATTTGGAATCCGGGTGGACATTGGGCTTAGACTGCAACCCATTATTTGTGGGCTGTTTGTTTTTTACATTGGAATGGGGCTCTTATGCTTTACTGGTACTGGCTCCAGGACACTATTCTATGGTATTTGTTCGTGAAAGATCGTCTTCCAACATGGCCATGTTCTGACAACCTTGGTCGGCTTCGATCTTTAGGTGGGAGAGTACCTTCATTCCGGCGCCAAGTTGACTTTTGTCAATTTGTGCGTTGGAGTTCGATAGGTAGTCAAACCACCGACTACTCAATTCACTACACGGCTGCAATCCATAGTGTAAAATCAGCTTGGCATCTTGACGTTGCTGCTCTTGCGTTTTAAAGTTTTTATATTTCATATGTATTTTTCTTTTCGTACTGTTTTGCTTCTCTTCTTGATGTCTTTTGGCATCGTATCGTTGTAATATTTCAATTTCAATAAATGGCTGACCTCCTTCGATTCAAAAAAAAAAACTCTCATTTGTGATAATTATTCGATCTATTGATTTTTTTTATTTACATAAATTGGAGATCATCCCTTTAAAAAAAAATCGGAGATCATCAGTTTAGTTTTTCGCTCTTATAATTGTGTTACTGGTTATTGTATGATTAAAAAAAAATTGCTCACGCACATACGAGAAGTTCAAAATAGAAAAGGTTTTTTTTTTTTTTTGAGAAAAAAAAATTAGTCGTGGCACCTAATTTTTTAGTGATAAGTTCGTTTTAATATAGACTAGTTTTTTTCATACATGCTCTGCATGTGTAATAGTTTTTTATTTAAAAAATAATAATAAAATAAAACAGTTATTGTAGAGAGAAAATAGTGGGAGAGAAAAATGGGGATTGTGGGATTTTTTTATTTATTTTTCTTAATAAAAATCTACTTTATAATTGTTATATTTACCCTTGTGATTTAATTTATTCTCAAAATTTTTTAATTTTTCAGGATTAAATCTGTCAAAAATTTTAATTTTAGCTAACAAAATCTCTTCTTTTAATAATAGTATAGATAAGGGCATATAAGTCATTTAAATCTCTCAATATTTAACCAAAAAAATTAAAAATTGGTTCGAAAAACTGATCTGAATTTTTTATATAAAAGTTCAAAAATATTACCAAATTGCACCGAAGTCATTGTTTTTTTTAGGTCACACTCTTATTTTGGCCCATGCGTCTTTGGCAATCGCACACAATTGTGAGATGAACCGAATCCAATGGACCTTGCAAACCTTCCGCAACGTTTTAAAGACATGCATAGCCGAAAGAGACCTCTTCACAGGCAAAGCCCTCCATGCACTATACTTCAAGTCCCTCCTTCCTCCGTCCACCTACATTTCCAACCACTTCATCCTCCTCTACTCCAAATGCGGCCGTCTCATCTCCGCCCGGAACGCCTTTTCCGCCACCCAAGACCCCAATGTCTTCTCCTTCAACGCCATCATGGCCGCCTACGCCAAAGAATCGCAGACCCGAATTGCACACAAGTTGTTCGATGAAATTCCCCAACCGGACTTGGTCTCTTACAACACCCTCATTTCGGCTTATGCTGAAAAGGGAGAGACTGAGCAGGCATTGGGGTTGTTTAGTGGGATGAGAGAAGTGGGTCTTGATGCTGATGGGTTTACCATCTCGGCGGTGATCACGGGTTGTTGTGATGATGTTGGTTTGATTAGGGAGTTGCATTCGTTGATAGTTAAAGGTGGGTTTGATTCGTATGTTTCGGTGAACAATGCGTTATTAACTTACTATAGTAAGAATGGGCTGTTGGAGGAGGCGAAGAGGGTGTTTAATGTGATGGGAGAAATGAGAGATGAAGTGACATGGAATTCGATGATTGTGGCGTATGGGCAGCACCGACAAGGGTTGAAGGCGCTGGGGTTGTTTCAAGACATGGTGAGGAGGGGGTTTGATGTGGACATGTTTACATTGGCTAGTGTGTTGACTGCGTTTACTTGCGTGCAGGACTTGTTGGGTGGGCTTCAGTTTCATGCTAAGTTGATCAAAACCGGTTTCCACCAGAATTCTCATGTTGGGAGTGGGCTGATTGATTTGTATTCAAAGTGTGCTGGTGGCATGTCAGAGTGCTGGAAAGTATTTGAAGAGATTCCTGCTCCGGATTTGGTTCTCTGGAACACAATGATTTCTGGATACTCTCAAAATGACGAGTTCTCTGAAGATGCTATTGATTGTTTGCGGCAGATGCAACGTGTTGGTTACTACCCTGATGATTGCAGCTTCGTCTGTGTGATTAGTGCATGCTCTAATTTGTCGTCACCCTTCCAGGGGAAGCAGATACATGCCTTGGCAATCAAATCTGAGATCCCTTCGAATATAATTTCAGTGGATAATGCTCTAGTTGCAATGTACTCGAAATGTGGGAATCTTCGTGATGCAAGAAGGTTATTTGATAGGATGCCGGAGCATAATACTGTCTCTTTAAATTCGATGATTGCAGGTTATGCACAGCATGGGATTGGAATGGAATCATTGTGCCTTTTCGAACATATGCTTCAGACCGATGTTGTTCCAACAAGTATAACCTTTATCTCTGTCCTTTCTGCTTGTGCTCACTCTGGAAAAGTTGAGGAGGGTCAGAAGTACTTCAGTATGATGCAGGAGAAGTTCAGAATCGAACCAGATGTAGGACATTATTCATGCATGATTGATCTTTTAGGTCGAGCAGGCAAACTGGGTGAAGCTGAGAGGCTCATTGAGGTGATGCCATTCAGCCCTGGCACCATTGGTTGGGCTACCTTACTCAGTGCCTGTAGAACACATGGAAATATTGAACTAGCAGTTAAGGCAGCCAATCAATTGCTTCAGTTGGAACCTTCAAATGCTGTTCCATATGTTATGCTGTCGAATATGTATTCTAGAGCTGGCAAATGGGATGAGGTAGCAAAAATTAGAACGTTGATGCGAGATAGAGGAGTGAAGAAGAAACCAGGTTTAAGTTGGATTGAGGTGAATAAGAGGATACATGTTTTTGTGGCTGAAGATAGCTCCCACCCAATGATTAAAGAAATTCATGAATACTTGGAGGAGATGTCAATGAAGATTAAGCGAGCTGGGTATGTGCCTGATGTAAGATGGGCCTTGGTAAAGGATGATGAAACTGTCGAAGGAGAGAAGGAGATAATGTTAGGGCATCACAGTGAAAAGTTAGCAGTTGCATTTGGTTTGATCTCGACAAGAGAAGGGGAGCCTATACTTGTGGTGAAGAACCTGAGGATATGTGGTGATTGCCACAATGCAATCAAGTTTATCTCTGCTATTGCTGGGAGGGAAATCACTGTGAGGGACGCCCACAGGTTTCATTGCTTCAAGGAAGGGCAGTGCTCTTGTGGGGATTATTGGTGATATTTGAGTGCGTCAGCTTCAGTTATCTTTCTTCGAAAATAGAAGACTGGCTTCTGCAAGCATGAATGAATTTCAAACAAAAGCAATTAGCTTCTAAGTGGCTGCTGCAACAAGGTCATTATATTTTGTTCATCGTTCAAGTTGGTTTTTTAGTACAAAAGTTTTGTACAAAACATTCCGGTCCTTGGACAAGTTATAGAAGTTGATTCTTGATCCTGATTTTAATGTCACAAAACAGATTTTTACCAGATAATGTCTAAAGATTGAACCGGATGCTCATTTTACTTCTCGTTATCAAATATTAATTGTTGCTATAGACCAGTTGAACAGGGTTGTTCATTACAATTCTGATTAAGGAACTTTAAGAGCTAATAAGTTACTACAAAAAGAATTGCACGTAAGTGGGTAGAGTAAGAGCTGCAGAGAACGAAAGCAGCAAGTAAAATTAAATTCATGAATACAAATTACAATAACTATATCAAACAGAATACAAATGCAATCGAATCAGCATACAAATCACCCTATATTCCATCAATGACCGTTCACAACAGAAGTTGACATCCTTTAATATATCTTATACCTTAAATAACCCAGAAGACAGCTAGACAAATAACCTGCTTTCATATGACGGCTAACAAATTTTTTCTCTTTGGCAGCCTTGTTGCGGTACCAAAATTTATGAATCAACGTGTTGTGATCTTTATATTAGTGATATGAGTTAAGGTGAAACACTTGACAGCTTGGCTGGTACGACCCCTTTTTTGCTGCCTGCTCAAACTTCTTGCTCGCAGCTTCATTTTCTTCTAAGCTGGTCTGAACAAAATAGCGTACCCACCAAGAAGCACTCCTCATTTTGGCCTAATGAAATGAAATGTATGTAATTAGGTCAAAAGGCAGATACAGACTAATATTAACCCACCAACAAATAAAAATAAAAATAAAAAGCCCTTCTATAGATGAAATAATTCATAAAGAAGATTATCCCTAATCCAGATCAAAATGTTGATTGCATTAAACAACTAAAATCTAAGAGAACCCAGTTCCCATGGTGATTGCTAGATCTCCTATAATTATTTGTGAGTACAAGGACCATGACCAGCTTTATGCAGCCCATCAATTATACACTTGGTGAGATCATACCTAGAGTTTCTAAATCATGCTCAAAATCTTAAAGTCAAGTTACTGATATGCATAATGAGTATGACATCTACTAATATTATTCTCTTCCAGATCCAGATCGGTAAAAGTAGGCAATGCAAGAGAATCAAAAGTAACTTGCTGAGACAACAGAAATACTTACAGGACGTCCAAATTTTGACAATTCAGAAACTTTAGCTTTCTGTTGACCTGGGAAACCTAAACATAGAAGTAATAGCAATGATATCAGACATCCGTATTTACATATTAGAAGATCAAGAAACCTTCAATACTTTTTATGTGTACAATAATGTCAAATACAATGACAAACCGGTAAGCTTAAAAATAGTGTAATCTGTCCTAAAGGAAAGAGGAGGGAGAGAAACATCATAAGCTTAATCCTACGTGTACAATGTGCTCTAAGAGTTCTAAATTAATTATGGTGAGAAAGATTTAGAACCAGAGTACTTCTAGTCCAGTATTTTGGTAAAAGATTAAAAAGCCAAGAGCTGTAGAATCCACATAGGATCAAAAACTTTTGGCTGGGGTATGTGCATGTGTCTGCAGCAAGGGCAAAAATTGCTAACCATCTTTACATTCATTTTAATCTGATGCATAACTCAAAGAGAACTATTATAATGCAGCTACCTCATGTATACCTATTACCTAATTAGTTTTTGAAAAAAAAAAAATTATCTACAGAACATATGAAGATTTTACAACTCCATCAAAGGCTATAGAAATAAAAGGATGGTACCTGAAAAAATAACAAGACCATCAATAGACACTCTTGCAATTTCTGGAAGAGTCCTATTCAGATATTTTGGGGAGAGGTAATCCAAAGCATCTGAAACAATCACAAGGGAGAAAGACTTTGCTTTGTATGGTAGAGGGAACTTAATGTCAGCCACACGCACAATGCCTTTATGCACAAGACTCTTGCAATGGCTATCAGCATCCTCTAGCTCATATGGTTCCACTCCCCATGCTTCAGTTTCCTCTTCTTTCAACAACGCAGAGACAACTGAACAAGTATCAGGGCCAATGTGCAGAACTTTGTGCATGCTACCACTATACGCTTTCTGCAGAAAAGGTATCGCTCTCTGAACTTCTGACGTGCATGAGAAGTCCCCTATTTATAGAAGAAAATAGCAGTCTGATTTTAGTACCAAAATCTGACAAATCCAAATTGATAAACTAAAAATATGAGATTATATTGTAAAGAAAAGTGCACTTCTCACCAAGGAATATGGTCCAATATGAGAAGTGATAACATACACAAACATTTTACTAACTATTTCACTAACTACAAAAGTTAAAGGTTCAAAAAACTACCTTCAACTCTGCTAACTACTTTGCTACCCCCAAAGGCACCTGAATTTCAAGAACAAACATTTTAATCAGTAAAATTACGTTTAATAATATTACTTGTATAAACATAAAAACAAGTAATTCAAATAAGCAAAAACCTCAGCATATAAAGCAAATGCAGCAATTACTAAAAGAGCATACATGATCCTTGCAATTCTAACTGATCCACAAACAAATATCACCAAACGTAACGCGAGTAATTTCGACACAAACCTGAGCCTTTATAAACATAGCCGATTAGAAGAATAGCTCCCTACACATTTCCAACCGAAAAACAACACATCACATTACATTTCGAACACATCGATTCATACAACCAAATTCACATACGTAGCATTAAACACTGAATCCAAGCGGAAAAATTACCACAACTACAAGCCCTATGGACAACAAAGGAGATGACTTCGATTTCGAATTGAAGGCTCCGGCAAACGGAAAGTTCGCGTTCCGGCGCGTGGATCCCACCTGCCTCCTCGACATGACTGTTGTCCTCTTCGCAGGAAATGAATCCAAAAATTCCTTCAGAAACCACAAAATTACGAAATCAGCCACAAACGTAATGTAAACGAGAAACACAGATCCACATACAGTAGCGAAAATGCGAGAGCCAAAGAGCTTCTGACTCCAATTCTAATTTTCCCGCGAAACAGACAGAGAGCTACGAAAGAATTGAATCGGAAACGGAATTGGAAATTCGGAAACTCACCTTCAGATCAGCAAACGTCAGCACCGCATTGACGATTTAGTTAAGCGCAATGCTTCTGGATCTTAGATCTGCGAAACGAAAAGTGAAGAGAGAAAAAAAAAGGTTTCTCTTTTCTCTTTGGATTTGCTTTTAGCTTAGAGAGAGAGATAGAGAGAGAGAGAGAGAGAGAGAGAGTGGGGGGATATGAGAGGGGGTGGTGTCGTATATGGTGGTGGTACGTAGATATTTGGGATTTGTAATTATGAATGGTTCGGGAACGCGGCATTTAAAAGAGACTAGTGTCGGCGGTCACCTTGTGCTTTCAGATGGGTGAGGGTAGTTTGGCCATTATCATGTTCATTAATTCATTATTACAAAATTTAGTGGATTTTGATCTAAATCCACATTTCCATTTTTGCGGTGGTGTTACTAGGACATGAATTTGATGAAAATCATTAGGTTTTTGGATCTGATTTTTTATTTATGGGATTTGTACAAAATTCTCAGGTTGACTTGGACCAAATCGAATAATCATGTTGAAATTAATCAATTTCCGAGTCCGGCAAAAATACGAAAGTTAAAAAAAAATCTACTTATTTAACCTTTTTTTTTTTTTTTTTTTTGTATTTAGCTTAACCATTTGTCTCCCAAAACTTGAGCTTAGTTAATTTGTTTTTGTTTTTGAAAGGACTTGAAATTGTCATATTTTGCTACGTGTGAGGCCTTGATTGATCAATCACTCTTTTATTAGTTAGATTTTATGTACCGTTTTGTACTCTCAAAAATAGCAAGACTACAAGAAGAGATTGGAAGCATATTTCATTGGAAGTGGATTCTTCTCTCATCCTTGATTTTCTTCACTTTTTTTTATTGTTCAATGAGTGTTTCGCATCAAGTGAAACAATTGCTTACATCATATTTCTCAAGTAGATTTCCGCTCATCTCGTAGGGTAATCAACTTATTGTTGCTATTTTTACGAGCTTGGTTTGGTGGAACTGTACTTCACCTTTTACCCTTGAACATTGTAATAGAGCACCTAGGTCTGGTACTCTATATAACTTAAGTCTTCCGAACTTTTGTTTTCACTAGTTCCATGCTTTTGCCTAATCTTGTTCTTTTGAGAGATTTTGGCTTAATTCTTTGTACTTTATTCTTCTTTTTCTTATTACAAGAGAATAGGAAGGATCTCCTCCCTGCCTATCCACCTATCAAACAAAAACCAAAAAAAAAACCACAAGAGAAGAGAGGTGTGTAAACCGAGACAATCCACATTTCTTCACCCAAAATTGCTTTTATTTTCTTCTAGGTATAGAAAGCGCACAAAGGGCACCGGGAGGAACCTCCCAACGGCTAAGGCTCCATGAAATGTTCAAACTGATGTACTTGTAAGAAACTTTGATGCTAGAATATCTTCAGAGTCCTTTCTTGACATTTATTCTCCCATGAGCCACCATTTTCTTCACTCTATAGTTGTCGGTTACCCCTGTCAATAGGGCCTTCCAATAGAAGCCTGTCTTTCTTCAGAGATAGCATAACTGAACAAACATCTTCACATGCATTTATCATTGTTCAACTGCTAGACCCGCCACCTCTGTACGAGGGGGCCTCCATTTTCGATCAAATACACCCTTTTCCACAACATTTGGGACCTTCAGTTTCTCATCAATGAGCTCTAACAACTCTTGCAAGCCGACTCCCGTTATGGCAGAAGTTCTAACATGTGGACCAGATGGAGCTTGTGATTGCAATTGTTTTTCCACTGCCCAGTCCTTAGGGGACTCACTTTGTTGGTCATTCAGAGTCTTAGAGCCCATGCTGAAACCACCTTCTTCACCCCAATGATCTTGGTTATCTTCTGAATCGAGTTCTTGGTCATCCAAAGCTTCGGGATTCTCTGCTGACAGCTCAGACAAAGGATCATCAGCCTTACAGTTTGCTGCTACTGGTGACAGCTTAGAATCCACATCATCTTCTTCTGAGAGGCCGCTCACTTCACCATCATCAAGAGATTCATTAACATCCATTCCCCTATCCTCTCCCTCATTGTCAATCTGCAGAATTGAAAAAGATACAATTGCATCACTTTTTTTAGGTTTCATTATGTTTTGGAAAGTGTACAACTGGGAACAGTACTGATACCTTATTCCAAACTTCTATCATATTCTCAAGCTTCTCCTTGGATACACCGATTTGCTCAAGAACATGTAACACAGTTGATCGGTGCTCCCCAAGATTAGGAGCAGTGCAATCCAACACATGCTGCAAGGATAAAGCTACGACCATTAGACATGTCATGTGTACCACATCGACTATTAGTGAATATTCCATCTCCATGCTGTGTTCTATGTATTTCATTGTCAATTCATATCATATAATGGAGGATATCAAAACAGAAGCTCAGAGACATGTCAAAAGATTGACTTAATTTATTGCATCTTAATGTGTTGTCATAAGATCTCATTAAGATGTAAATGCATAAGCCCTGAAATAAAGGAGAAGTAATTAATCATACCACAAGCAGATCAGCCTCCACAACTTCTTCTAAAGTCGCATGAAATGCTTCCACTAACTGCACAGGCAGGAATTTACAGAAGTAACGAAGAGGATTAAAGATAAGACAGAGTAAATGCGGAAAGTAGAGAACATGGTTTCTATATACCTGCACTGGCAAATCTGAAATAAATCCTACTGTATCGCTAGCAAGCACTTTCCTCCTGAACATTAGAAACTCAGAATAAGTGGGAAAGAAGCTCTAGAAAGTCATCCAATAAAAACTCATCACTAAAATGTCAATATACATTAGCACTAGAAATAGTTGTCAGTTTCAAGTTTCAACCATATTACCCTGAAGGAAGAAGTACACTTCTCAATCTAGGGTCAACTGTTGCAAACAATCTGGAAACATCCAATACCATGAGCAATAAGATATTAAAAGTGAACATCAAGTCTCAGATAACCAAATAATTATCTATAAAAGAATACTTAATAACGTTAAATATTTTACCGAGAATCACTGTAGAGATCACTATGTGAGAGGGCACTCACCAATGTAGATTTCCCCTGTCACAAGAAGTGAAATATGTTGGGACAGTTGTGTAATAGCAACAAGAAAAGAAAAGAAAAAATAAAACCAAGTTAGACCACGTACAGCATTTGTATACCCCACAACAGCAACAGTAGCTAAGCCTTGACCAGAGCTTCCATGCCTCTTGCGAGAAGCACGTTGCACAGCTCGAGTACGACGAACATCCTTAATTTGTTGCAGCAGACTACTCCTCCTTTCTAAAATTCTGAGACGATAGTGATATTAAGTAAGTATGCAAGGGACATATGCCTTAAAGATGTCTAAATAGTAGTCATTGACACTTCACTTCTAAGAATCTGGTTTTCAATAATGTACTCAACTATGCGAGAAAAGAAAAAGAAATGTAAAAGAAAACCAACAACCAAAGAAAAAAAGAAGAATTTTCATCATCAGGACATTAAATGGCTGATACATGCAAAATGCCATTTAAATTGGTGTAAACTATCCAATGATATTTTAGAACGAAACTAGTCAAACATCTGAATTTGCTGTAGCAGAGTACTCCTTTCTATAGTTCTGAGATGACAGTGGTATTAAGTGGATGCAATTACGCAAGGATGCCTTAAAGATGTCTAAATAGTAGTCATTGACACTTCACTCCTAAGAATCTGGATTTCAATAATTTACTAAACTATGAACTTCAATCGAGAAAAGAAAAAGAACCGTAAAAGAAAACCAACGAAAAATGAGAGAATAATTTTCATCATCAGGACTTTAAGTGGCTGATTAGTGCAAAATGCCATTTAGATTGGTGTAAACTATCCAATGATATTTTAGCAGGAAACTTGTCAAACATCTGACTATATGAAGAAAAAAAATAATGATTTCTTTGACTTCATAAGCTAAGAAAGAGCCATTTGCTGTCAAGGGAACTAAAAACTAAAGAGTCCAGCATATAGATAACATAAGATATCATGTATCATGAAATGAACCTTCGTCGTTGAAGTTGAAGTTCAGTTTCTCCTGCCCCACTAATGAATCCAGCTCCAGCATTTCCTCTCCTGAAATAGCACCCATCAACAGTCAAAATCATTTCTTAGTGCTATATGTGCCACAAACTTGGTTAAATGTTTAGTCTATTTATTTTTCCAAGTTAAAGAATACATTACCCTCGGGCACTAACAACTTCAGCTTCTCCACCCATTCCAAAACCTAAGCGTCCACCTGGACCACGCATTCGTATAAGTCTTGTTTTCTTATACATTAGTGCTGCTAACTCGGCCTGAAAAAAGGGGCCAATGACCATACAAAGGTCATTCAAAAGTCCCACTAAGATACTAACTCAACCAAATATTGCAATTATACCTGAAGCTTTCCCTCCTTTGTGCAGGCATGAGCATTGAAAATCTCTATTATAAGACCCACACGGTCCAAGACTGGTTTGCCCAACACTCTCTGCCATTCAAAACAACACTACTAAAAATCAATCTCTCCATCCACCAAACGAAAGAACAAAATTGAATAAGAAGAACTACTTGCCTCCAAGTTCCTCTGCTGAATTCCAGACAGAGTTGCATTCACAAAAACAGCATCCACTTGATCCTGTTGAATTTGAAATGCACATTAACATTCCATAACGATGTGGATTAGAACTGAAGAGAAAAAAAAATTAAAAAGAAATTTTAAAAAATGTCTTTCCTTTTCTTCCGCAGCATTCAGATAACACTCAACAGCTTCCAAAGTTCCTTTTCCAAAATATGTATCTGCACAAGGTGTAATTGTGAATTTTTCCAGACACTAAACAGATGACATTATTGCAATCCACTAAATCAAAATTGAAATGAAGAATCACTGAATTGAATCACATAGGATTGTGAAAGCTGACCTGCACGAGTTTGGTGCCTCACTATTGGGTTTTGAACAACAATGTGCGGTGGTGTTTCCTTATCACACAAATTGTTTTCGAAGCATCCATTTCGCTGCTCTTCTAGAGAGTTAGCAAGGCTGAGAGCTTCGTTGAGCTTAGTGTGCAAGATAGAATCGGGACGAAGCCGGGGCTGGACCACAAAGAGCCTTGGAGGGGCAGCTGGATCTCTGTTGAAAAGCGAAACGACCTCATTTCTGTCCTCCTTCTCTTGCTTTGATGACGTCGAGTAAAGAGAATAGGAGATCAAACTGGAAGAGGTACATAGTGGTGATGGGGTTTGGTTTGGGATTGAACAATGAGGAGCTCGATTTTGGAAGAGGGACCTCAGAGGAGTCCAGGAGATAGAAATGGTCCTCAACATTCAAATAGATTGGGTGAATCTTCTTTCTTCTTCGTCGTTCTAGGCCCAGTTCGGTATTGATGTGAGAAAAATCACCTGCAAAATATCAGTGATGAAATAACTCAGCAGTGTTTTGTAAACTGTGTTTTATAAAATGCTGTGATCATAAAATGGTTCCTTTGGTAAATTTTAGTGTAGAATTGATGTGGCTGTCTACAATGACCAGCTAAATTTCCTCAAGACATTCTTTCAATATACCAACACATCCAATGTGTAGTATTTACTTCCCAAATAAAAATCTTCATACTTAGGGATGTGGCTGTATGAAATGACCAACTAAATTTCCTCAAGACATTCTTTCAATGAACCAACACATCCAGTGTGTAGTATTTACTTCCCAAACAAAAATCTTTGTACTTAGGGATTTTTTTTACTTAGATTCCCTAAGTACGAAGATTATTTAGTGTTGAACTGATGTGGCTTTCTCTTGGAATGGATATTCAAGAAAAAATTAAAGAGCCCCAGTAGACAAATCAGATGTTTTTATGTTGTATCTCCAGACAATGACATGCTACAAGTATCATGATATTCAACTCATTTCTGGAAGTTGGAATAGCTTCGACACACATTGGTCACTTCACAATGAATTCATATCTTTCAAGAGTAGTTAGTTATAAAACAAATAAGCATAGATATACACAAGAATGTCCAGCTAAGTAAGTCTTTATAAATGCCAGTCAAACCTCAAGCTCTAATTGAGATTGACAGAAGCACAATAACACCAGGCTACCAAGGAACTTGCAAGTTTACTCGGCAACGTCTGTTGTCTTTATAACAAGGTAATAGGCCACGAAAGATATGAAACCTAGAGTTTGATAGAATATATGAAAAGGGATCATGCATACAAATGAAGTTGCAGGGATGGTCTGAATACACACTCATGCACACACATCATCTTCAGTCAAAAACAAAGGATAGCCGTATAAAAGGTTTTGGTCCAATCACATAAGCGGAAGAATTTGAGAAGGATGTGATTACAAACTATAGCAAGATTGGTGAAATAGACATGTGTTAACTCTGGGCAACAAATTATTGCACACCACGTGATCTATACGACCAAAAAACAAACAATGAGGTTTTACATTATTCTAATACAAGACTAGCTTTGTTTACTGAAGTGGTGAACAATCAGAAAAAGGAAACTTTAAAAACGTGAACTAGCTAGATTACCACAAATTGTAGCTAAATTTTGAAGCAGAGAATTGCTTAAAAGAAATGCAGGGCAGAACAGGGTATATAGTTACCAATACAATACTAGCCTTGTTCCGTAAAGTAGTGGGTAACTGGAAAATGCAATTCTATAACTATAGTATAACAGGAGAAAAATTACAGGCAAACACCTTCCTCAGATGAAGGCTATGCATAATACTACGCAGCAAAACATAGTCATTAGACTAGACTATGTTCAGTATTTTAAGAATCAGTACAAGGCAGCACTCATCAATTTACTTGTAAACTAGAGCTTGTCAAGTACTTGAAAAATTCATGATACACATACACATCATCCACAAAGTCAGAACTGGCCTCAAAACATCGACTTAATAATAACAAAACCCTGATAAAAACCTCCAATAATGCACAGACAAATCCCTCAAAAATCAGATTAAACATGCACAAGAACACAATCAATGCCCAATAGAAAATCATAAAGCTTGAATCTTACAGCTCAATCGGGCAAAACCCAGAAAGCAAAAGATCGAATTGAAACAAAGTCGCATATAATCAGCTAATAAATAAAAATAAAAAAAATCCAGAATTTCTAGAGTGGCATAGCAATTCGACCAAAGAATCAAAGAAATACATGAAACAGAACTGTGAGAAATTTCTTGGAATTAGTAAAGACTGAACTGAACAGAAATGAGAGCATTTAACAACTTAAAAAGAGAATGAGAGATATACCTGAGTCTTGAACTCACAGTAATTATGCGATGAAAAGAGTATAACAGAACAGGAAGGAGGAGGGAGCGCCCGGCGGGCTACTGGAGTACATTTAGTTGGGCTGGGCCTAGATGGATTGGACCCTCTGGGTCCAGAATAAATACGATTTTGGTAATAGATTGCCTAATGCACGGTGAAAATAGACATACATATAAGACTGAAAATAGACATCCATAAAATTTTACCATCATGAACACTTGGGTAATTTTCATCACAGTGAGATTCCAATCCAGAATAAATACGATTTTGGTAACAGATTGCCTAATGGACGGTGAAAATAGACATACACATAAGACTGAAAATAGACATCTGTAAAATTTTACCATCATGAACACTTGGGTAATCTTCATCACAGTCAGATTCCAATATTGCAACCGGATCAAAACATGCTTCTTCAATAGTTTCTGCAGATGCATAACAGTTATAACTGTTAGTTCTGCAATGTTTGATAAGAGAGGAGACATGGATGATTGAGAAGTGAAACATATCTCCACATTGAAATTTCTAAAGCTCTGCAATGTATCTTGAAAGGTGCAATATATCTCTACATGGGTCTTGAGCACCTACAATTAGTTCCTCACGATCTAAACTACTCAAACCATTCCATATGGCCTAATACCAGGAATTCATCACTAAAGTTATTCAGGCAAAGCAAAAACATATCGATATTCAGATGTAGCACCTATATTTGAATAAAATGCAGAGGCAAACAGAACCCAATTCAGAAAACTCACCCAAGAAAACCCATTTCGAATTGCTAAGCAACCTACAACACAAAAGCTGAAATTTTTGCAGCAATAAAATGCAGTGGCAAACAGAACCCAATTCAGAAAACTCACCCAAGAATCCGAAAACAAAGAGAAACGACACCTCATTTACCCCAAGCTAACATCGGGTTTGCCAGAAATATCACAACAAAAACCCAGAATTCTATCTAAACTCTAAATCAGCTAACATCAACTACTTGCTCAAAATTCCAATACAAAACCCACATCGATTCAGCCCCATTACAATACCAATCAAGTGAGGCAAGTAAGTAAAGCCTGAAAGGGTCAAGAATTAGAACCCAAAATAGAAAAGAACAAACCATCGAGTTGTATTACAATATCAAATTGAGCAGTACCTGAAGACTGAAGTGGTCGAGTTGAGGTTTTCAGCAATGGCGTCGGAGTATTGAAAGAGAAATCCTTCAGGAAGCGACGACGTTTCGATAGAGGAATTGAGGAAGTGAGGTTGAGAAGAGGAATTGAGGCTTTCCTTCAAACTCGACTGAGTGACGACCGACGAGGAAGTGAGGCTTTGCTTCAAAGTCTAAGCGAGGGTCTTTTTTTTTTTTTTTTTGGTTCTTCTAACCGCTCTGTATGGGTTCCGTCGTGCAGTCCGTTTCCGTCCGTGGCAGCCCATTAACATGTTAAGTTATTGAGCGGAAATAAATGAGTTTTTAGCAGTTGGTTAATTGGTCATGGGCTAAATTGTCAGGCCTAAATACACCAACCAATTGATTTAGTAAGGAATTGAAGTCATTGTATTTCTGAATCATGCTATAGTAGACAATTAATTTAATTTGTAATCAATTGAGCATAATTGTTGTTGGATTTATATCCAATGATGGAAAATCTCGAGAGATGTTCTCTTGATGCTTATTGTATATTGGGATTTATGCACAATGTCTCCCCCATGTATTTTGCAGTTTCATTAATGATCAAGGCTTAAAGGCAACTGGTCCTATTTCCAAAAAAAAAAAAAAATCTAAATCCAACGAAAGTTGAGTCTGACTGAGAACGAAGTCACCTGATCACATGAGTAGGACTGTGTATTCTAATTAAGCTAAATTGCTTACTAAACAGTGTGGTAGCTAACATGTTGTACTATAAGCTAAGTCAACGTTCGATTAATGCTCGTTTCGAAACTTATAATAGTTCGATTGTTAAATTATTTTCAATTTCTTAAGAATTTCAAACGTATAGTTTTTAAAGTTGACTGCGCTTTAGAAGATATATGATTTTGGTCACTAAAAGTTCAATTGAAGTAAGAAGGAGAATATGTGGAATAATTTCTCAAACCATAGCTGGTAATTAGGAAAATCCCAATTGATTATATGTAGATTCTGTTGATGAACATGAGTGGCATTGTCACCTTAATGCCTTATTTTCTTCCAAAATTAGAACTGGGAGTAGATTCGACTTTATCTAATCCCAACCAAAATATCAATTTCCATTGTACTCTTATCTGTATAAGACGAACAAGTTTCATCATCTTCCTGCGTTAAACAAAAGTGTTTTGTGTCCTCATTTTTTAGACTGCAAAGCTTGTATTGAAGTTCTGTTATATATGCATGCATGGAAGCTCTTCTTATATCAGTAATTTTGTTCCTTTTCTTTTTCTTTGGTAAATTGGGTTCCTGCTATGATGAAAGGAAAGATGATGTACGTTTCACGTACCATCACGGTCAACAAGGATGGTAATGTTAGGGAATTTAATCCATCCGTCACACGCAAGTATTAGAAATAGAGATAGAAAGAAGAAATAACCAAGCTAAGAAGACAACATGATTTAACGAGATTCGGCCAATATCCTTGCCTACGTGGTTTCACCTTCACTAATGAGAGAATTACACAAGTACAAGATTATACCGCTCAAGTTTATGCCCAACCCAAGCCCTTGTATCCAATAGGATACCCCCTGTACACCCTCTCTCAACCTAGAAGATCACTCTACCCTAAGAGCTATTCATACTCCTGAACACAACACACTTTGCTTCTATACACGAAGACCCTTCTTGCTTTAGAATTTACTTTAGAATTGCTCTAGACCTCTCCTTGCTTGCCTCCACACAAGCTTCATCTATTTATACTATTGATAGAAGTCTCTATACTCACTTCATCAATGCACATACATGAATCAACCACCCTTCTCCCACATTAACTCCTTAGGAAGACTAAAAAGGTCAAAACATGAATTTAACTATGCATTTCTTCCTAATGCATTAACTTGATCATGCATTTATACCCAATGCATGCACTTGACCATGCACCAATTTTCCATGCATAACAACTCACCTTGAATACACAAACAATTAATATAGCACAGGGCGTGAAGGTCAAAATGAAGGTACTGGTTTTGTTTTCAAAGATTGTCATGTATATGGATCAGGCACTTCATTTCTTGGAAGAGCATAGTACTGTTTTCCGGGACGTATATGGAAAACGTTATTACACCCAAGGTTTTAAATATCGGTATTTTCATATCTATCGGTACTTTAAAAAAAGGAGATATCGGATATATCGGGGATACAGTGTAAGAAAATATCGTTTTTGAAAAAAGTCAATTTATTAGAAATTTAGAACTACATATATATACATATGAATGTAAACTTCATCTACATCCAAAAAGAGACTCTAGGCTGTTGAAAAGCCGCTCGCTGGTCTACAAAACTGCAATAATCAGACCAAGACATATGACTCATATAGTGCGAATTGTAGTGATGAATATGATAGTTATAGATCTCTTTAGAGCTGCCGACTGTTTCCCCTATAAGGGGATAATAAGGATGAACCCAACTAAATAACTGATCATATACTTCTCCATATTGATTATATCCATAAGGATCATAACCAAATTGATTGTTGGCTTCATGAGATTCATTTGAGATCCCACTGCGCTCTGTGCCTAAACTGATAGATTCAAAACTTAAGGCAATTGAAGAAACATCAGATGGGGTACTTTGATCATCAGTTGCACCTCTAGTCCTCCTCCCATATCGGGTCTTCTCTGGAGCACCATGACCAGCTGTTCTCACTCCGTGGTCTTCATCTTGGGTGGCATGATCAAAATTACTTTCACAGGTAAATTGGAATTCTCCATCCACAGAAGATTGTCCATATTCATATCTTTCACCTCCACCACCTATTCCGCTTCCACCCTCTCCACCATTATCAGAACTATTTGGAGTTGCTGTACCACCCCACGCATCATCACTATCTGAATTATCTTCTGGGTTTTTAACAACTTCTTCATATAAGACTCTCTCTACGTTGATTCTAGCACTAGTTGCAGTTTCTATAACTTGTGGAAGAGGTCTTCCAGCTTCATCATCGAGGTGTGCAGGCATAATCCAATCATGAAGTGGATCAATGCCATTATCAAGCGGCTCGCTTGCAACATGAAGTAGATCTATATAGTTGTTTTCATTGACCACCAAATTATTATTCAAGTCTCCCACCAATAATTTCTATGGGAAATTGGTAGGAAATTTCTTTCTCTGATCAATTTGGGGCCCTTTGTATAGTTTTATAAACATTGCACTTAATAAAATAAAATCAATAAAAAAGATGAATTACATTTAACTATTTAACCTTCTGTAGTTTGCTTCATATTATATATCACTTTCTATTTTTAATTTTGTTGATCCACTAAAACATGAGACAACTTCCAAAAAAAAAATTCAGGTTTAAGACACAGACTACACAGTAGCTTCGTTATTCCTCACTTTTTCAAGATGCATAGCCAAAATTTAATACTCCGTACCCTGCACTCTCTTCTCATCACGTCATCCATATATGGTTCCTTGACTTCCTTCTGTAATGTCATTTGACCTCATTTGAATAATTGAACCTTTATGGCTTTATCTTCTTTCTATTATTCAACTATAGAGTTACAAACTACATACAGAGCTACAGAAATAGTCACAGACTATACAGTACCAAATCTCTCCTCACACAGATTTGCATTTAGACTTTTAGAGAATTACTTCTCACCCAAAATCGCCTTGAGGGTATCTATCCAATTCTCCTCACCTAGATTTGCATTAAGCGGATTTTTTTCCTCACTTAGATTCGCCTTGAGGGGATTTTCTACTCACCTAGATTCACCTTGAGGGAATTTCTCCTCACTCAAATTTGCCTTTAGGAAATCTCTCTTCACACAGATTTTCATTTAGAGAATTACTGAGTTTTTTTTTTTACCTCAAATTTTACAGATATTTCTTCACTTTATCGGGATATATCGCAAATATCTAATATATCGGGGATATTTGACAATGTCGGAGAAATTTCACAGAAATTGTGACAGATAAGATATTTACCCCCCTAGATATATCGGTCCGTCGAAAAAATGAGATATCGAGGATATATCAGAAATATCGCAGAGATTTAAAACCTTGATTACACCGGACGGTTGGTCCCTCTGGACACCACCGCAAATTAAATATGCGCAAGTGTTTTTGAAATCATTTTGATTCGGATAATGTGGTTTAAATGTGGTACATGATGTGGTCTTGTATTATTTTGTTTTTCCTTGTCGTTGTTTGATGTTCGATTAAGAAAATATGCATACTAATATGAGTAAATTCTGGCTTGATTTGTTTGAAACTATTTAACAGGGATTTAATCACATTTTCCGAGGATAACTGCACTGGACCTGGAGCAGACATGTCTCATCGTGTTCCATGGGAGAAGAAGTTATCGAATGAGGAAGTGAGATACTTCACAGATACAACTTCTTTTATAAACCAAGAAGGGTGGTTGGAAAAGCAACCACATTAAGCCCTTAAACACTTGATTAACCTCAATAATCAATTAATCATGAACGTGCATGAAAATGGTTATCACATACATTTATGTTGCATGAAACAAGTTCTGGAAACATAAAATAAGTTGTGGAAAGATTGAAATAAAACTAACATGAGACGGACTACCACCTATTTAGGCCATTTTCATGTGACATTAGCCTATATATATCAGTTGTCATATGCTCTTAATATTCATGATCTTTTTATATATATATATATATATATTATTATTATATATGCATAGGAGATATCGGAAGTGATTAAATTCTATAATGCGAAATCATATAATGGTAGGAATTCATTACATGCATTGATACAATATGCAATTTAGTCCAGCGATAAAACTTTTTTGTTGTAAGTAGAGTACACATTCACCAAGTTATGCAAATGAGGACAAAAAATCTTTTTTTTTTTTGAAAAAAAAGTCAAATGATTTTTTCTTATGATTAGTCCAATTGGCAGTACTTTTTCTCTCAATATATTAATCCTAACAAAATTTCCCTGATCTTTGTGAATTTTAATATTGAATCATGCTAGTTTGGTTGGGGATGACATTAAAACTCACGGATAATTTTTCTTTTTGAGTATTTGTTAATGGGTAATACCCGTAGTTTATGGGTATGAGTAATTACAAAATACCCATATAAAAATGGGTGGGGTATGGGTATACCCGTGGGTACCCAAATACCCATATAAAATTGTAAACCACACCTAAATTTTTTTTTTAATTGAGAACTATTATTTTTCAACCAACATATGGGGGATTTTTATAATTTTCTTATTCTAAAAAAAAAAAAATCTATACGGGGGATTTCTCTTTCCCACCCAGAATACACCTTCAAGTCTTCAACAAGACGAGCCGCCATGATTGGAGGTGTTGTGCAGCCAAAACTCTGAGACCCAAAATGTAATGATCGAGATTTTTGGTATTAATTCTTGTTTGGCATAAATTTAATTAAGTCTCAATTGTTACGAAATGTAGTTTTGATATACTAGCGTAAATGGGTTTTGATCCGTGAGGATCATGCCATCCGATCGACTTGTAGATTTGATATATTGATCGTAGAAGTGTTCTAATGACTTTGTATGGTCTCAGATGAGGATTTGACAGTTGGATCTTAATATAATTTTGAGAGGATGATCTTAAGGGCGATCCGTAAGGATCCGACCATTGGATCATCGTATAATTGTACAAAGATGATTCAAAAAGAGATCCGTGAGGATCCGACTGTTGGATCTTCGTATAATTTTGAGAGGATGATTTTAAGGGCGATCCGTGAGGATCCGACCATTGGATCATTGTATAATTGTGAAAGACGATTCAGAAGGCGATTTGTGAGGATCCGACTGTTGGATCATAGTATAATTGTGAAAAGACGATTCAAAAGGCAATCCGTGAGGATCCGACTGTTAGATCATCGTATAATTGTGAAATGACGATTCAGAAAGCGATCCGTGAGGATCTGACTGTTGGATCATCGTATAATTGTGAAAAGACGATTCGAAAGGTAATTCGTGAGGATGGTTCATTTACGAACCGAAATTTATTATTTTACATTTAATCGCCAAGTTGTGAAAACTGGTTTACGGAAATAAATATTTGTTTTAAACGTATTGCTTCCTCGTGACTAAACTAACAATTTCTTTCTTAAACACTGTCTCAAATATTTGAAATACTCAATCGACTATTTGAAAATATCCCTAGATGGGGAATGAGGGAGCTTAAATAGTGAGTATTTAAAAAAAAAAAAAAAAAACTCATCCTTTAACAGGCTAAAGGCCTAAAATTAAAAATTAAAAAAAAAAAAAAAAACCTGCTCATATTGAAAACAGGTAAATGGGTGGGTATGAGTTTACCCGTTTAGAAATGGGTTGGGTGAATACTCATACCCGCGAATTATTTTATGGGTATTACCCACAAACTATTATTGGGTGGGTATTACCCAATGGGTATGAATGCCAACTCTAAGTTTGGCTGACTTTAAGGAGTGTCCTATACTTTTTAATAAATGATAATTCAATTAATATAACTCATGCTAAATAGGTCATTACATACCCTCTCACTGATGAGTTGAGACTAGATCAAGGATCGTGATGAAAACCACAGTGGTACATAAGGATAGACCTACCATATACGAACTTAGCGCTCACTTGAAAGTGAGCCTATAAGCTATGAGACAAAACATAGTGTGTAAACAAGCGAACTACACTCATTAGGGTTCATTAAGTAACCTAACCTAACAAGCATAGGGCCCTAAAAAATAGGGAATTATTTAGCTAAAACTAAACCTAAAATAAAGGCCACAGCTTAAGAGCCCACAGTTTGTCCTAGTCTGAGCCCAACAGCAAGCAGCTCACCCCAACCCGGTGTTGCACTGCGCCAAGCCTCTAACAGTAAAATATAGCAGCCCCACAGCCGCCACAAGGAACACCACCACCATCATCACCCGACACAGGAGAAGACCCGATCCAATCGAACCCGGATTGATCTCCATTGCATCAAGTCACCACCAGAAAACTCTGCTGCCTACGCCTCCATCAAAGCCATCACCTGTGCATTCCTTCTTGACCCACCATGTCGCTGTCGATCCTACATGTCACAGTGCCCAACAGACCAAGATCAGGCACCGATGCCATCAACCTCCAAGCCAAGAGACAAACTGAGAACCTATCAGCAAGCCTTTGAGGCCCGTTTGACAGCAGCCCTGACATCACCACCGAATGAGCGTTGTTCGAATACGCTGAAAGACGTGCCTAGGGTTCCTAGGAGAAAACTTCGAAGAGAGAAGCCTCTCTCTTCGTAGGCTAATACTTTTTTTTCCTAGACACAATTCGTTTAGGAGGTATTGGTAACCAGCAACTTGATAATATATATTGTAATAACTAGTGCATCGATTTAGTAAATGATATAAAAAAAGCTTTTGAAAAAAAAAAGGTGAATTTACTACCAAAGCCACCTACTAAATTTTTGGCCTACTAAAACTTTTTTATTTTTATTTTTATTTTTTAGAGAAAGATAAATTCATTCATTAATCTAAAAAGATTACATAGATGGTAATGACTACGTAAATTCATAACCACTCCAATTGAAGAAGATGAACTACTCATATCCATAAGATAGAACTAGAGGTTAAGGACATCATGAGCCAATAAGGCCTAACGTCTAACCACAATAATCGCCCTAAGATTGGGTTACTGATAGCAAACTAATCCCAAGAGTTATAATACATCCTCAAAGCCAACCTCAAGAGGAACTCTACTCCCTTATGCACCATGACCCAAAACCACTAGATCATATGCAGGAGCAACTCCCCAGTTTGTCAACAAGAAGATACCAAGATTAAAGCAAATAGTTCTTGGGTATAACACCATACTAATGGCTCAACACCTTCACCAGAACACCTAAATCCTAGCTCAATAAAGTAAGGACTTATCGTACCTAACTAAAATAAAAAACCAAAAGATAAAAACATAAAGAACCAATATACTACTTTTGCTTACAATTTTTGGACCAGATTAAAGGTAGTTTATTTCATTATGTAAACATACAAATATTTTTGTGATGCTTTTCTCTGACTTGATGCATAAAACTTGCATTACCTTGATGAGTTTTTCTATTGGGACCTCGGAATATACTCACTTGATCTGCTATACTTTTTACACTTCATATCAAATTTTTGAATATTAAATTTACTCACTAAACCTCACTAAAGTTCCTCAAATAACCTCACTCATATAATTTGCAAATAAATTATTATCTTTAAAATAAAAAACTTAGTCATTTGAATGATTTAATTACTCTATAAATCTTGATTGCATATCTATTCCTTAATTAGACAACATAAATCTCTTTTTCAATAAAAAAAATTAAGGATTAATTTCAGTTTACCCCCCTGAGGTTTGGGGGTGTCATCATTTCACCCCCTCTACTTTTAATTTTGAATTTTTACCCCCTAAACTTTCCAATTTCAATCAACCGTGTCCAATTTCTCCTATTCCGTCCAAAGTCAACGTTAACTTTGACTTTTGAGGGGTAAAATGGTCTTTTCAAGTAAAAAATATATAAAAAAATAATTTTTTTTCTGTTTTTTTTTTCTTCTGTTTCTTCGTTTTTTTTTTCTTTCTATTTCTTCATTTTTTTTTGTCTTCAACCTATACACCAAAAGTTATAATAGGTTTATAAAAACAAAAAAAATACTCTAGGTGGTTGAAAGCCGCTTGCTGGTCTACGATATTTGTGATATATCTCCGATAAAGTGAAGAATTTTAGGATATATCCCCAATAAAGTGAAGAAATATCTGTAAAAAATAATTTTACACTTTATCTAGAAATAAATATCTGTAAAAAATGATTTTACACACTCGCTAGTCTACGATATTTGTGATATATCTCTGATAAAGTGAAGAAATATCTGTAAAAAATAATTTTACACTATCTGTAAATAAATATCTGTAAAAAATGATTTTACACAGATATTTCTTCACTTTATTGGGGATATACAGATATTTACAGATAAATTGTAAAATCATTTTTACAGATATTGGTTCACTTTATTGGGGATATATCCTAAATTTTTTCACTTTATTGGAGATATATGACAAATATCGTAGACCAAAAATGATTTTACACAGATATTTCTTCACTTTATTGGGAATATACTGATATTTATTTACAAATAAAGTGTAAAAATAATTTTTTACAGATATTTCTTCACTTTATTAGGAAATCCTAAAATTCTTCACTTTATCAGAGATATATCACAAATATCGTAGACCAGCGAGTGTGTAAAATTATTTTTTTACAGATATTTATTTCTAGATAAAGTGTAAAATTATTTTTTACAAATATTTCTTCACTTTATTGGGGATATATCCTAAAATTCTTCGCTTTATCGGAGATATATCACAAATATCGTAGACCAGCAAGCGGCTTTCAACCACCTAGAATATTTTTTTGTTTTTATAAACCTATTATAACTTTTGGTGTATAGGTTGAAGACAAAAAAAAAAAAAAAGAAATAGAAAAGAAAAAAAAAAAAAAAGAAGAAACAGAAAAAAAAAAAAAAAAACGAAAAAAAATATTTTTTTTTTTATATATTTTTATCTTGAAAAGACCATTTTACCCTTCAAAAGTCAAAGTTAACGTTGACTTTGGACGGAATAAGAGAAATTGGACACGGTTGATTGAAATTGGAAAGTTTAGGGGGTAAAAATTCAAAATTGAAAGTAGAGGGGGTGAAATGATGACACCCCCAAACCTCAGGGGGGTAAACTGAAATTAATCCAAAAATTAAATACAAGGTTTTTTTTTTTAAGCAAAGTTTAATATCATTAGATGACCAGCCAAAAAGTCAGAGTCTAACATACACTTAAAGACATAAAAATGGTGAGATAATAACCACGCTCCTATCTAAGCAATGTAAACTCATTACAAGTCAATTTTGAGCCCGCTTTGTAAGTGAATCCATAAACAAATAACAACTCCATGTCTTCTAGGGCAACATCTTTGACTAGCATCCCCGTTAACCAGGAGCACAATTGCAGTACCAACAGAGAGCCACTTCCTAGCAAACAAATAGGAGCAATTCCTTATCCATAAGCCGCTTGAAAATGAACACCAATCTTATTTCAGATAATTACCAACTCTCATAACAGTCTTGATCCGAAACGATTGGTCCTGAACCATAAGTCGATCTGAAAGCCCAAAAAGGTCCACATCTCAGGACAGACCCACCTTTATCACTAAGTGACAAATGAGGGTGGCAAGGCATCCTCCCTACTGGCCCAAAACATAGCCCAACAACTCAAATTTGAGCCCAGGCCCAAGCCCAAATCTGAGTAAGGTGAGCAGCAGCCCGTCTTTGCTTCTGCCCAGTCATTGCGCCGTCGCATAGTTTTCCGGTGGCCAGCCACTCCAACACTGCATCCCTTTCCTGGGTTCGCTGCCTCTCTGCTCCAAGCTGGCAATTAGACCCACTGGAAGCGAATCGACCCTGCTCCCCTTTTTCTTCGCAAGAAGGACCACTGCTCGTCTCCCCCTGTTCTTGTCGGACCCGACCAGTCCAAGCAACACACGCTCAGGACCGCCGATGTGCTATGCCCAGAAACCGCTGAGCCCTACACCGGAAACCACCACGACCGATTGCTTAGATCCCGACCTACACCAACTCAGAGAACCCAATTGGAACCAAACCGCTGCTGTCGAATCAGACCAATCTCCGCACTGCCGCCACACCGTTGTAGCGCCCAAGAGTGGGCCGCATCCTTGCTTGGTCTGGGGAGCGAAGCTTCACCACCGCCAGCAACACGAAACCTAGGTTTCGTAAACCGAGGTCACTCCAAGAAATTCATACTTGTTTGCGTAAGAAAAGGTCCTAAATACAAGGTATTGAGTTTCAAAAATTAATTTATTGAGTTTCAAAAATTAATTTCTAATCAACAAGAAAATAACATGAACTATTCTGTGGTTTTTTTAAAAGAAAACTTTTTTTAATTTTTTAATTTATGTTTTAGCTGTGCAAAAAAAAAAAAAAGATTAATAAGTTTTTCTTAATGTTTATTTTATTTTCTCTATTTTCCATACCTCATGATTAATTATTTAAATATTTGTTTAGTTTTTTTAATTGCTAACTCATTTTTTTGTTTTTATTTTATTTTTTGCAAATATAATGGATAGACTTAGATTTAGGTTATTTTATTTTCCCTCACCAATATGCGTTCATCATGTATATCATACATTTTTAAGTCACATGATCTTAATCATAGTGTTAATTCTTATTAAATATACTAGCCTCTTGACATGCACTTTGTGCTTGCCAATTTACTTTTATTAAAAAATTTAAAAACTGAAAATTTTAAGGATATTAAACAGAAAGAAAATTTTTTGAAGGCAGTAAATTATCACTGACAGTTACAAACGTGGGTTTTTTTTCCTTATTTTTTGTTTGTAATTTCTTGAAAAGAAAAACTGATTTTGTTTATTTACTATTTTAGCCTTGTAATTGTTCAAGTAAATCTAGAATATGTGTCTGGCCCAAACTCTAGGTTACTTAACCTAGTTGTCATAGGGTTTAGAATTACAGATATTCTTGAAGATATTCATAAATATCCGATTAATTGTACGATTATCTTTCCTTGTACAGCTCTAATTCTACGTCTTGTAATCCTCTATATAAAGAGACCCCTATTATCAATGAAAGCACAATTCAATTCTCTCCCAATTTTAGTTTTCCTTAAACACGTTATCAGCACGAAGCCCTAATTAACCCTGAAACAAATATCCAAATCTTGATTCAAGAAGCTAAAAACCTTGAATCCGAATACAAAACCTTGAAGCCTTTTCTACCTCCACCTCACACCTTGAAGTACTCGATCCCAGGAGTCCAGAACAGGCCGGAAACCTACCGAACCGGCCACCGGAAGTTCCATACACCCC
Source organism: Rosa lucieae (assembly GCA_024704745.1). NCBI lineage: Eukaryota > Viridiplantae > Streptophyta > Magnoliopsida > Rosales > Rosaceae > Rosa > Rosa lucieae. Next base: position 19,582,440 of record CM045493.1, on the reverse strand, counting down.
GCAGCAAATATTCCACTCGTTCACCATCTTCTAGACCTCTACGTACTTTCTACCAAACTTTGCCAGCAGAAGCCCCTCAGACCAACAATTCAGGAACCGGAAGAAACAGCCCAAAAACCTGTCTCAAAGATCCTGAACTAGCAACGAGAACATCCGACAGAAGAAGGAAAAAAAGAAGAAAAAAGAAGGGGGAGGCAGCCTAAGCCGAACCCAAGCCGAGCCCAAGCTACCCACTGCCAGTAGGCCCACCAAGGTGACATGTCAGCAGCTACGTCATCAGACAGTCAGTAGCCACGTCAGAGGATTTGCCACATCAGCAAGTCAGTCAACCCCGGCAACACCAGTCAACGATTTCAGGGCAGTTTTCCGGCGACTTCCGGGCAGTTTTCCAGCCAAATTTTCCGGCAACCAATTTCAAGATATTTTTTACTGAAAGGTCTATTTTTTGTGTTGTTATTTCAATTTCTCTTCTTTTTCTCTGGGACTTGCAAACTCCCTTCTTCTATCCCCATTTCTTTATCATAGGGGAGACCTAATTAAGCAAAACTGTGGGGGTTCGTGTTCACTCCAGGCTTGGAGCTTGTTGAGATCTCCAAACTTAGAGTTTGTAGAGAATTTATGATCAATCACTTACGTCATTGTTTCGATCTAATCCAATACCTCTTGGAATTGAATTTCTTGGAAGCGATTACGCTCAGAAATTTTATATGTTTTTGTGGTAGCTTTTTCCGCTCTGAAACTAACCATTTTTCTTGTTCTCTTTCAGGATGAGTAACCTGAACAAATTGGGAACAACTGGCTCTGGATATCACAGGTGGGTTCGTGATGTGCGCCAGCATCTCAAGGCCGATGGAATCTTGGATACGATTCTCAATCCTAGCCAAGACGTGCTAACTGTTGAGCAAGCTCAAGCTTTGGAAGCAAATAGAGCAGCCTTAGAGGCAAATAAGGTGAAAGCCATCATCCTAATGACTCGTCATATGGATGATTAGCTCTAATACGAGTGTTTGAATGAAGAAGACTCCAGAAGGCTGTGGGTCTCACTCGAAGAAAGATTTGGCAACGTCCGTGACTCAATGCTTCCTGACCTAGAAGTGAGATAGCATAGCCTCCACTTATGTGATTTCAAGTCAGTTCTTGACTACAACTCGGAAGCTCTTTGCATTAAATCCTTAATGGAATTCTGTGGTAAAGAGATCACAAATGCAATGTTGACTACTAAGAAGACTATATCTACCTTCCCCGTCTATGCATTAATGGTTGCTAAGAAATATCGAATCGATGTTACTGCAGGACGGATCACAAAGTTTCATGAGCTCATTAGAGCTATGAATGTCGCTGAAAAGCATGACAACATCCTTGTGAAGAACTATAATTCGAGATCCGTGGAAACAGAGCATATTCTGGAATCCAATTATAGTCGCGCCCCTAAGAGAGGGCGCCAAGAGCGAAACCCTAATCTTAGGGATATTTTTGGACGCTCTGGTCCATATAATCGCTCTACTTGGGAAGGCAACCGCTAAAATAGGAGAACACGGAACCGAAGAGGTCAACGTGGAAAAAGAAAGGGAGGCAACGCCTCTGGCCATGTTGGTGGCACCACCAACACTAAGAGTAATCTAAATTATGCTTTCAAAGCGCCTTAATCAATGGGATCTGAGTGAAGAGATGTATGTTCTCGATGTGGAGTATCCGGTCATTGGGCACACATTTGTAGAGCTCGTGAAGAAATTGTCACCGCCAACAAAGCATGTTGTGAAGCAAGAGAAGCTCACTATGTGGAACAAGAAAATCATGAAGATGATCTAGAGTGAAGGGTTGAAGACTACAAATATGGCTGAGATCAATAGATAGCCAATTCTGTTTAAGTCTTTATTTTTCCAAGAAATGTAATAGGCAATTGCCATATACTTTGTAGTAAATGCCATTGGTTTAGTTTTTCTTCACATAGGCTCATCCAAAATGAGTATGATGTCTAAGAAGGTTTTGAGATAAATGGTACTTAAGCGAGCTTTGCTCCACCGACATCTCTCTACTCACCTGGTCATATTTATTTTGGATTTACCGAAAGAAGTCAAAATCGACTACCTTTGTTTTTCATTAGCTAGCATTTGGATTAGATTCTCCTAATGGTTAAGAGACAATGATGTACTCAGTTGGCTTATGAATAAAATTTCGAGTTCTTTTCATTATGACTCTATTTTGATTATGAGCATATTACTTTGTGACTACGATGGCTAGGCCATCAGTATTAATTCAAGGACATAGAATAGTCCAAGTTCCCCTTGCCAAATGGCACCTTGATTACTGTCACAAAAGCTCTCTACGCTCATAGGGCAAGTCGCACCTATGAATAACCAACGGATTCCATGCGAAAACGCATGTAGAGAACTGAAAAGAGTTCCTTTGCAATACCTCTAATGATTGCGAACAAAGGCGCATCTTAGAGAAGTTTATGTGTCTCTCTAGTGGACTCTATGTCACTATCCGAGCTATTAAATTCAATAAAAGTTATGAGAGAAGATCTCTTGGATTTAGACACATATTGGCTTTGCCACGACAGGATAGGTCATCCTAGTCATGAGATGATGATCCGTATACTAAAGACTTCACATGGACATCTATTTTCTCAAGCGAAACGAAACATGAATCAAAAGTTGATTCTTGGACTAACTATGACCGCTGTCTCCGTCCACCACCAGCCTAGGGCTGGCATAGTCCTTATCCATGACGCCATGGATAGCGTACATCATGGTGGTGACGCCCCAGGTGATGTTGTAACCACCAACTTTACTTCAAATAGCGTTTCAGATGCTCAAGCCCAATCAAAATCCTCATTAGTTGCTTCTATAGCTTCTCGCTTGTTTTACAAAGCCCGTTCCTTAAGGAAATTAGGACTGAGACATTCCTATGCAAATGATATGAAAATAGTCATTTTGTTCTTACATAGAACCCATGGGGATTCTCTGGACTAATTCAACTAACTTGCGGACATTTAAATATTTCATGATGTTGGTTGACACACAAACATGATGGTCACATGTTATGTCATTGTCCCCTTGTAAATACTGCTTATGCTACACTCCTAGCACATATCATATGACAACGGGCTCACCCCCCGAATCATCCTGTTCAGTTAATTGGATTTGACTATGCTGGAGAGTTTACATCGAAGACTTTCGATGGTTATTGCATTGGGACTAATGTTGGACATCATATTCCCATGAACACACCTAATTGGTATCACGGAAACGAATACGATGGTAGTCCAGACATTGGTAATACTCACCAATCTCCTTATATCTTCTTGGGGAGATGCAATATCGCATGCATCTACGCTAATTCATCTATGACTCATCGCTACTCAATCTACCTCTGCGTTACAGCTAGTGACTAGGTACAAGTATCGTATTGACGCACATCTGAGTGAGCCATGTACATGGCAATTGCGCCGCCACAACTCACTATGACAGGTCCTTACAGACGAATGGGCAACTACGTTGGATTTGAGGCTGCAACAATCGTCAGCCACTTAATGCTCTTGCAAGGCGATCTCATTACCTCTAGATTTGCTGGTTGTCACTTTGATAAGACAGTATTCCAGTCGTTAAGGGGAGATAAGAACACAGATGTTCAGTAGGAACGACATGAATTGTCATGACATGTCCCCACTATGTCTCATATCGATCCCCGTTAAAATGACGAGATCACACAAATATGCTGCAAACATGCATGCAAGGAAGAACGTTCCTACGAGAAGACGTAGCGCTACCCTACAGGGAGGTAGGCATGGCACCAACACCAAAGAGAGTGGCACTCTGGCGTTATAGGCCATGACCCCAGCTAGGATGCGTGGGAGGCCCGTGGGTTTGAAGGATACTTTGCCATATTTCAATCCTTTGATCATCGATACTCAAAATTCGTCTCATAAGTATCTTCCCGATTATGGTCATCGTTGGGGGACGCCTCAACATCAGAACCTATTCCTGAGAATATAGAGCTCTATGAAACTTACACTAGCGTACATGAGACGTGGGATAGAAACTCCATCATAATTGATGATGTAGTTGCTCATTTCGTTGCGCATGAGTTTGTTGAGTCTGATGATATCGAACCATACTCCGTTGATGAATAAATGCCAACGTAGAGAGATTTGGCCTAAATGGAAAGATGCGATCCAGGTCAAGATGAATTCTCTAACGAAGAGGAAGGTTTTGGAGCCAGTGATGCCAACACCTCCTAACATAAAAGCTATGGACTAATGGGTCTTCGGTAGAAAGCGTGATAAGAAAAAGAGATGGTAATCTTGCCTTATGGCGCATGGCTTCTCACAAAACGCCCTGGAATCGACTACGATGAGACATATTCTCTCGTAATGGATGTCATTGCACTCCACTACTGTAAGACCTCGGAAAAAAAGTTATTATTGTCTTGGAATTTCCTTGATTTATTAAAGTGTTCGTTAGTACCATTTCATGGTTCGAGGGTGGAGTGAAGTTATTTTCGGGCGAACAATTATTCGAAATGCACATTTTAGGGGGGTTACAAAGTTGACTTTTTATACGTATGTAATTTGGGAAAACTTCCTTCACGAAAGTTGTAGAGCCCGTCGATACGAGTTCGTGCATATGCGGAATGCAAGAATCAGAGTTCGTATGAAGAAGTTATCGCGTTTGGAAATGTTTCCATTTTGGGTATAAAAAGATAAAACCCTAGCTATTTTTGGAAGGTTGCCAAAAATAGCCGGGTTTCCATTTCTGGAAACCGACCTCTCTCTCTCTCTCTCTCCCGAGCCCAAAACAAGGCATTACTTTGCCTGCCGATATCTCGCAGCTCCGGCCACCAAACCACACCAAACTTCTTCCTTTGGCTTCGCCTCAACCTTGCGCAGCTGGCAGCCTTGCGCCGCCTCGTGGCCTGTAGAGGCGGCGGGAGCACGGTTTAGGTTTGAGCCTGTTTTGTGTTCAACGTCGATTTCTCCTTGTACCGGCCACCAAAACTCGAGTTTCTTGGCTTGTTGAACTCGCCTCAACCTCCTGATCAAGCTCCAAGAAGAACAACACTTGAAGTGAAGGTTTTCTCGTTCGTCGGAGCTCTCGCTGGTTTCTGGAAAATTTTCGGCCAAACCAGACTGTTTGAGGTATTTTCGATCACTTGCGTTCATTTTATGACTTCGAGCTAGTTATGAAAGTTGCTCAAAATGATTAAACGAAGAGGAAAAGCTCGGCCCCGACACCATAGGCGGCGGCTCTGCCTCTAATTCCGGCGACCATTTCCGGCCACTTCACGCCACATCAAGGGCATTTTCTGCCCATTTTTGTGTTCTACATGTCGATACGATCATTTCAACATACAACACTTAAATTTTGGATATCGTATGACTTAGTTATGAATTTTACGATTTCGATCATTCGGTTTGTGATCCGTGAGGATTAGGCCGTCCGATTGACTTGTAGTTTTGCTATGATAATCGTAGGACTGTCCCGATGACTTTGGGTGGTCACGAGTGAAGATCCGACCGTTGGATCTTCGTATAAGTGCTTTTCTTGAATTGTGCATTAAGTTAAATATCGTTTTGATTAGGTGTTTGACGGATTTGTTAGCGGACGATTGTGAATCGTATTTTGAGCTGTAAGAAGACGCAGCGGGAGTGAGAGGTGAGTAAATCTCACATGGTTCATTTAAGAACCGAATTTCCTTATTGCACAATTATTTGTTATGTGTGAGAAAATGGTTTTAAGAAAATGAGTTGTAAAGTATATAAGAAAATGAATTTCTTGGTTTTACTACGTGTGTACTATAGTTTGTATTAGTGGTCATTCCTGAGTAGATGATTACGTATATATATATTTACGTGATTTTATACAGAATGGTGTGACCGTGAAATATGTGGGTTTTGATGATTTCGTTTATATTGTGATAATTGGTATTGTTGTGAGTATGATTTGGGTGGAGACTTGATTTTGTGAATCAGGGGGGATTATGTTTATATTTTGTTCTGCGGACTGAAATGTCCAAAGTTCGATGGTTATAATAACCAGAGTGTTTTGTTCTGAGCGCAGCAATGTCCAAAGTTCGACGGTTATCATTGTAATAAACGAAGTATTTTGTTCTGCGGGTAGAAATGCCCAAAGTTTGACGGTTATAGTATTAACCGAAGTATATCGGATGCTTGCACCTGGGCCAAGGTGACAGGTAACGATTCAGATAGAGCTCTAGTCTGTTGTGGGAGTACGGTCATGGTGGTAACTAGGTTATTGCATTGTGAGTACTTTGTGCCACGTGAGTTGGGTTGGTGATTAAATTGTCTGGATTGTTGTGTGTGTTTGGATTGTTGGATTGTTTTACTTGAATTAAAAGAATTGTGATTTACTAAATCAATAGTTCATTTCTTATTTACTCACGAGCTTTGCAAAAAGCTTACCGGGTTTTGTGTTGTTGCAATCCCGGTACACTATTCAAACGGTGTAGCGGATAATCCTGCAGGTCAGGATAAGCAGAGTGGAGAGCGAGCTGAGTAGGGCAGCAGGGTTGAGACCAGCACTTGGTCTATTTTGGTGTGTCTTATAGACTCCTTTGAGCGTAACTTTTATTTATGGTGGTTTTGTAATATTTGACTCGAGAGATAGTTTGCTGCGAGGTTTGTTTTATGTTTTGTGAGACGCTGGTTAAGAATAAAATTCAGGACGTTATTTGTATTGGTTATTATTCATGTTTCGGATTTGAATTTGTTATTCAAAATTCGGGGCGTGACAACTACCCTGTCAGTTTGGTAGTTTCTGAAAAACTGAACATGTTGCTTGCAAATGTGGTCACTACGTATCTCTATGGGGATCTAGATATGGAATATACATGAAAGTTCATGGTGAACTTCATTTGCCCAAGTCAAGTCGCTCTAGACCACGGAGTGCGTTTACAATAAGGTTAAAACGCTCACTAAAGTGACTACTTGATTGAGAAGGGATATGCCCGGGCATTTCCATAACAAGTTTCGGATTCTATCGCAGTTCATGTTGGACATGATCTTCATTGGAAGCCCTTAAAGAGTTAAGGAAAACTGCTGAATACTTGAAATCCAAGTTTGAGATGAAGGATTTTAGGAGAACACGATTATGCCTCGGTTTGGAACTTGAGCACTATGTTGATAGATGCTTAGGCATTTTGACAAGGTCAAGCCTTCAAGCAGCCCCATGATCGTTCGTAGTCTTGATCATGAAAAGGATCATCTTCGTCCAAAGGATGATGACGAAGATGTGCTAGAGGCAGGAGTGCCTAACTTGAGTACAATAGGCGCATTATTGTACTTAGCTCAATGCACAAGACTGGACATCTTATTTGCAGTGAACTTGTTAGCTAAGGTATAACTCTACTCCAACGCGATGCCATTAGATTAGTGTAAAAGATATCTTTTGATACTAGAGATGTACGATTGATATGGGCATGTTTTATCCCTATATAGAGATGATGGATTCGGACCCATGTCACACCAGAAACGCCACCAACATTGGCCTGCGTCCTCTATCCCCATCCCAGAACGACATGTGTTTTGGAAGGTTTTGCTGATATTGGGTATCTCTCTGACCCATACAAAGACCATTCTCAAACTAGTTAAGTGTTCACCATGGGTAAAGACTGTGATATCTTGGAGGTCTACAGAATAGACCCTAGTCGCTATATCTTCGAACAATGTGGAGATTATTACTCTTCACAAAGTGGTTCGTGAATGTATATGGATTGGATCCATAGTTACGCATGTTCGAACAATTGTGGTTTGAAGTCTACCACAGATGAGCCTACAAGAATTTAGGATAATGTTGCTTGTTTTGAACAAATGAAGCAAGGCTACATCAAAAGTGACAACACCAAGCATAATCAGCAACAACAGACTCTCCTCAAGATTAAAGTGAACCAGGTTCAATTTGAGGACAATGCGGCAGGCTTGCTCACTAAGTCATTGCCTAAATTTCACGTTCGAGAAATATGTTGGTAGCATCGCTGACGGAAATTATCCGAACTCCCATGACTGTAGTCATCAGGGGGAGATACAGACATCAGGGGGAGATGTCTACATGTATGGTCTCGAAACATGAATTGTGTGTTGTGCTCTTTTTCCCATTTTACCGATGTTATTTTTGTCCACAGGGTTTTTGTTACTCGGCAAGGTTTTTAATGAGGCAACGAGTGGAGCACCACGTTTGGGCCACATAAGGGGGAATGTTCAAGTAAATCCAGAATATGTGTCTGGCCCAAACTGTAGGTTACTTGACCTAGTTGTAAGAGGGTTATGAGTTAGAGATATTCTTGGAGATATTCATACATATCCGATTAATTGTACGATTATCTTTCCTTGTACAACTCTAATTCTATGTCTTTTAATCCTCTATATAAACTATAAAGAGACCCCTATTATCAATGAAAGCACGACTCAATTCTCTCTAAATTTCAGTTTTCCTTAAACAGTAATATCATTTTTATCCTTTAAACAATTCAATCAATAAAGGGCATGATAGGAGTTTCAAAAATTTAACCATCATTCCCAACAATTTGCTTTATATAATAGATATAAATGCTTTAATGAGTATGAAGATAATAAAGAATGTAATCTAATATTATTGAATTGGAAAGTCTAGAAAAAATCAATGTAATATTTTTTTGGTATAATTATTGTACTTAATAGTCATTTTATAGTAGGTTATATATATCATTTTTTTTTTGAGGAAAACAAGATTTTATTCAAAGATCAAATAGGAGGATGAGTCTCTTGAATGTCCAGATACAATTTGGAATAGAACCAAACCAAGTTTCATGTTGACCTGAATAAAAAACCAAACCAAGTTCTAGGCGCAAAACAGATTTGTACCCCCTGAATGTCCATCATCTCAACTCGAATGTCGTCAATGACACTTCCAAAGTCCAAAGACTGATAATCTGCATATGCAATCTCTTAAACTGCTTGCAGGCAATCAGATTCAATGGTTGCTTGGTGCAGTTGCAGCTGTTTGGCGAGGTCAATACCAGCTCTAATGGCTAACAGTTCTACATGCTTTGCAGAAGTAACATGCTGCACCGGTTGAGTAAAAGCAGCAATGAACTGGTTGTTTGAGTCCCGCATGATTCCCCTAATTCCTCCATGTGGTATGTGCTCTAAAAAAGCACCGTCAACATTGATTTTTACTCTATTGGCAGCAGCAGGCTTCCACTTCTGTCGTATCTGTTTAACCGGCAAGACAGCAGGCTTTCTGGTCTTTTGAAACTCTTCAAGCCAGGTTACACAACTAAAGAGCATATCAGTTGCAGTTTGTGACCTATTTTCCCATAATTTTAGATTTCTATTCTTCCACAGCGCCCATATGATCATCATGAGTTTCTCGAAGGTCTCAGCCTTAAGACTCAAAGCTTGCTCCAACATCCATTCTTTGAAGTTAAGATTAGGAAGAAGAGAGCTCTGAATATTAAAGGAAGCACCAGATAATAATTCAAGAGCTACCGGACACTTACAAAAAATGTGGGCTGTGTCTTCAAGTCTATGAGTGCATAGCATGCAGTTGACTTCTCCCATGTATCCTTTAGTAAGCAGGCGGTCTCTTGTGGGCAACAGATTGCTACATGCACGCCAAACACAGATGTGAACTTTGCCAAGGACATTTGCTTTCCACAGTCTCCTCCATAATTCTCTAAATGGATTACCATTCGAAGTTGTAGTTAAGACATTACCAAGTACTTGCTCCCTAGCCACCCAATAAGCACTTTTAACCGTAAAGAAACCCCTCTTCTCCAAGCTCTACAAAAATTTATCTTGCATCGCACGTCTGCTAAGAGGGATCTTTAGAATCTGTGCAGCAACTTGAGGATGAAAATAGGTAGACACTGCCCCATAATTCCAAGAACGATCATAAGAATTTATTAAGTCTGCAACCCTATCTAGAGTTGTATTTTCAGGCCTCTGAATCATGTATTGTGGACAGTTTGGCACCTAATTATCATTCCATATATGTACCTCAGAACCATCCCCAATTCTCCATCTAATACCTGCTTTCAAATCCGGCCTGCCTCCAAGGATACTTCTCCATGAAAATGACGGTGCATCCCCTAACTCTGCTTCCCAAAAGGAATCATGTGGGAAGTATCTAGCTTTGTACAACCTAGCAATGAGGGAGTGAGGATTGGTGACAAGCCTCCATCCCTGTTTTGCTAACATAGCCAAGTTATAAGCGTAGATGTTCTTAAACCCCATTCCACCTTCCTGCTTAGTAAGACAAAGTTTTTCCCAACTCCTCCAATGGATTTTTTTTTTCTCATCAATGGCTCCCCAAAAGAAAGACGCACAAAGCTGATGTATGTCATCACATAAACCTTTAGGCAAAAGATAGCAGTTCATAGCATACAAAGGCATGGTTTGAGCTACTGCTTTAATCAAAATCTCTTTACTTGCACAACTGAGAATCTTGGCCTTCCAATTCACCAACTTCTTCTCTAATTTTTCTTTGATGTATTGAAAAATCTGAGTTTTAGATTTTCCAACTCTCAGAGGGAGACCTAAATAACGGTCATGCTCATCTACACACTTCACTTCTAAAATCAAAGCTAATTATGCTTGGAGGCTATTTGGCACGTTTCTGCTGAAAACCACACTGCTTTTCTGAAAATTAATTTTTTGGCCAGAAGCACTTGCATAGGTATTCATAATTTCTTTAATTGTAAGACATTCATTCAAGGTGGCTGCACCAAAGAGAATACTATCATCTGCAAAAATAGGTGATAATTCTTGAAGACAAACCATACATTATTTAGAGATTCATTCAAGGTGGCTACACCAAAGAGAAAACTATCATCTGCAAAAATAGGTGATATAAATGCTTTATTACTCGGCAAGGTTTTTATTCCTGAAGACAAACCATACATTATTCTTGAAGGTCACCCTAATCTCACTGCAATAGAATTTGGAGACTTTGGCAGTGTTTCAAAGAGTCCTACATTTACGTTACTTGCAGATAATTTCGTAGCTCGGAATATACTATTCAAGGTTAAAGGATAGAACTTATTTAAAATCAAGTGAGCAGATTTAGAGATCCCAATAGAAATACCCTACCTTAATCATAAAAGTAAAAAAATCCAGATTGTGTATAGACTAAACAGCTTATTTAATTTCTCCTCTAAATCACCTCGTAATAATTGAAGATTTTGTGGATGAATGGTTCCTACTTTTCACTTCAATGAAAACAACTTTCAACAAACATCAGACTAATATTGTTAGATTCTGATAGATCAGCTGAATCCTAAAAGTTGTACATGGAACTTTTAAATTCCTCATATATTCACCATCTCCTTGTGTCAAAAGTCCATTGCAATTACTAACTAATAATATGGAGTCTTTCATATCAATAATACTATTATTGGCTCTCTTCTATTTCTTCTCTAAATTGGGTACATGTTCTAATGCAATGAAATTTGATCTAAATGATGAGGTATCACGTACCATTACAGTGGATATGACGGGTCGAGGAGATTTTAGAACAGTTCAAGAAGCCATTGATTCCATACCCTCAAATAACTCTTGGTGGATTCGAATCCAACTTAACAATGGTATCTACTTGTAAGTAACACATCTCTATTTGTCTGAAGTTTAATGTAACTAATTAGGCCCCGTTTGGGATTGCTTCGCTTTAAAAAAAAAAAAGCTTTTATTCAAAATTTTAGATTTTATCGTGTTTGGTAAATAAATAAAAAACAACTTAATTGAAAGTTATAGGTCACTGACAGCAGGTTTTAGAAGCAGCCCAAAAGTTGCTTTTAGAAGCTGCTGTGGATCAAAACACGCTCTGCAATTGTTTTATGTACTGACAACACTTTTAAAAATATTATTTACCAAACACAAAACTGTTTTAATTCACAGCTGATTATTCTCACAACACGGCAGCATCAATTTTTTTTTTAAAGTCACAGCAATCCCAAACTAGCTCTTAATCCAAGCTATGTGGTAAATTGCAAGCTCATTCATGTACTTTTTCTTTTTTATCTAGTGAAAAAGTGCTGATTCCTGAAGACAAACCATACATTATTCTTGAAGGTCACCCTAAATATCTCACTGCAATAGAATTTGGAGACTTTGGCAGTGTTTCAAAGAGTCCTACATTTACGTTACTTGCAGATAATTTCGTAGCTCGGAATATACTATTCAAGGTTAAAGGATAGAACTTGCAATTGTTATACGTATAATTCTAAAACACTTTTACTTATTCTTTAGCCTCATATTCATAATTTTGGAAATTTGGTTGTAACAGAATTCATATGACCATCTTATCAAAGTAGATCCTAATAACCGGAGAACTACTTGGGCGGTTGCGGCTAAAATTGTTGGAGACAAAGCAAGTTTTTATCATTGTGGTTTCATTAGCTTGCAAGATACACTGTGGGATGCCAAAGGTCGTCACTATTTCTATGATTGCGATGTTCGTGGTGCTATAGATTTTATTTGGGGCAATGGCCAGTCAATTTATGAGGTTAAGTTTTGTTGCCATATTCCATCAATAAACCCTAGTTGAATTTTTACCTATGAGGCTTTCTCCAACGTCCTCCACAAATGATAATGAGATAAATGAAAACACGCATATGTCCAATAGCTTGAACCGTCTATCTTCTAGGTCTCCTTCAAAGGTGAACGATCTAAAAGATGACGAGTTTCCGATTATTGAATTCTATAGGCGGGTATGAGTGCAATATTTATTTCAAACTTGGCTGCTAAGTTAACTAGACACTCTAGAGAGCATATAGCTACGTTCATCATGTATTTATGCTCGATCAAATTGTTTGCAGAAATGTCAGATAATGTCTTTGAGCAAATTAATTGGCACTACTGGCTATATTACAGCACAAGGTCGTGAAGGTCCAGACGAAACTACTGGTTTTGTATTCAAAGATTGTTATGTATGTGGATCGGGCACTGCATTTCTTGGGAGAGCATACAGAGACTATTCAAGAGTCTTGTTTTCAGGGACGTATATGGAAAATGTTATAACCCCGGAAGGTTGGTCCCTTTGGACACCGCCACAAATTCAACATGCGTAAAGTTTTTCTCTTCTTCTTTTTTTTTTTTTTTTTTTTTTTGCGTGAATCTTGTTGAAAATTAACAAAGGGAAAGTACTCATGCATTATTGATTCATTGTTTCTCCGATTAGGGATGTGATCACATTCTCAGAGGCGAATTGCAGAGGACCTGGAGCAGATATGTCCCGTCGTATTTGGTGGGAGAAGAAGCTATCAGATGAGGAAGTGATTAATTTAACAAATACAGCTTCTTTCATAGACCAAGATGGCTGGTTGGGAAAGCAACCGCGCGCATTAAGTTGATCTTTAAAATCCCTTGGTCAGTAAATTTACTAGTTTTATATATACTAGATGTAAAGAAAAGATATCGTAGTACAGCTAACTAAACCATAATAAAGAATTGTAGACAAAAAACATTCCAATGTGTCCAACCTTAAACAAGTATGTTAATTCAAATAAATTTACAGATTAAACATAACCAAGTATACGGTTGTGGTAACTACTGCAAGTGGTTTAGTGGTTCTTATCTAGTTGGGTGTGCTCCATAACCTAGATTTGAATCCCGAAGCTGTCAAAGTGGCCAGACACTATGCTGCAATGCACAGTTGGAGCATTTCACATGCGCTGAAGGAGTTTTATCTTGGGCCTAGGAAGCATTTGGGTTCCCCTTAACAAAGTAAAAAAAAAAAAAAAAAGTATACGGTTGTGGCATATGCATAGAGAAGTTGGTTTTCATTTAAAATTTGTTTTATGATTTCTTCCATTAATAAAGAAACAAGTTATGATACTGTGATATTTATCGTATACTCATTTTACATTTATTTGAACAAAAATTACAATTTATATAAATCAAAATTGAGAACAAAGTTAAAATATTCATTTACACTATTTACATATAATTAAACAAAAATTATAATATTGACAACGAATTTGTTCAAAAATTTGTAACAAGATTGTTGGTGGTGAAATTACCATTAATAAAACTAAGATTACACAAAATAGGACTCAACATTATCACTTTGACAAAAATTTGTTGTCACATTTGTAAATGTGTCTATAACATACGGGTATGCATTATAAAAAATTTCATAAAGTAAAATTGATTCTTGTTTGAGTAATTGAGTTATAAAAGTGATAATTGAATGCATCTTATATGCATGCATGTATGTTAGCCAAATAGCTACCCATCAAGTATAAGGGGTACAAGTAATAATATAGGAATTTAAGAAAGGTTGTCGAACCTACGAGGATTGGATTTCTTTCACTAGCTAGGGTGTTAACCTAAGGAGAGCTAGAATATGCAAATGTACAATCACAAACCTAAATTCACAAGGAAATCTACGCTCATGGTGAGTATGTGTATTGTGGTGGTAGTGAAATTGTGTGTTGGATAGAGTGGTGAACCAAATTAAAATAAATGTTCAAATGTTAACTAAACTACTCTAAACTAAACTAGTAATATAATGGATGAAGTTAGGGGTTGGATTGTCTACCACTAACCTCCCTTGCAAGTATTGAAGTTTAAATACAAGTGATGCTATTCTAATTTCTCAATTACCCTCTTTGCATCCGGATAAGACTACGTACAAAGGCTTAAACTTCTTTAATGTTATCAATTCCAACCGGATAAGTCTAGAGTTAACTACCTAGGAACAAATCCTATTACTGGTTAAGTCTCAATTCATTGTTCCTAGATGCATAAAGTTTTGAGTTTAGATAATCATGCAAGCAAACCAATCCTAGATCTGGTTGATTTTAACTCACAACCTTCACATGCACATAGAGGATGCTATCATGCTATCAATGCTCAAAGTTAACTACGCCCTAAACATTTTTTTGTGAGATGACAAATACAGCACATTCAAAATAGTTAAGTTTGAATGAATGCATTCACTTCTTGAATTAGCATATGAAGATGAAAATCACAAATAGCATCAAATGTAAATTAAAATATCAATTCATAAAAGTTTGGCTAGGGCTTCCAACCCTAGCCCCAACAAAGTAACTACTCACTCATAATCATATAAATTAGCATCAAATCTATAAAGTACATCAAAGTAAATTAAAGAGTTAAGGAAAGAATGAACTAGTTGAAGCTTGACAAATCAATGGGTAGCTTCTCCTTTGTTTTCCTCCTTCAATGCTCCTTGAATCCTCCTTGATGGTGGAATATATAGATGGATGATGAACTTCTTGTTGATGGTAAATTGAATGGTGATGAAGATATGATGCTCCTTTGGCTAACTTTGAGTGGTAGTGATGTAGTAGTGGTGATGGTGATAGAGTAGTGGTGTTGGTGAAGGAGGTTGAGGAGTATGGATATTATGGGTTTGAATTTTGGGAGGTGGAGATGGAGGTTTTGTTGGGGAGACAGAGATAGAAAGGAGTGTAATGGGTCATTGAGTGTTAGGAAACTTGTAGGAAGATGAGATGATGATAAAAAGGGAAGAGAGAGCCTTAAAGAGAGGGAGAAGAGGAAGAGAAGCAACTAGCCTTCTCTTCGTTAGTAAGAAAACAAGGGAGAAAGAGTGAGAAGAAGTCAACAAAAGGAGGTGAAGCGTTGGGGAAGAGAAAGAATGACATAATGATGAGCTATAAGAGTGTAGAGTAAAAAAAAGATAACTTAGGAGAAGGAGGAGCAGCTAGCTCTCTTTATTGTGCATGGGAAACATGAAAATGAAGAGTGTTGGGGTAGTTTTGGGTCACCAAAGTCAATGTGACAAGCATGGTAGAGAAAGTACATAGAGGTGTCTATTATCCAAATGATAATATGATGGATTAATCTTGCCATAATCTTGCAGGATTATTCTAGGACTCTCCTTGATAATTTCAGCATCATAGACCTTCCAAAAATCCACAAGAAATCCGCCCAAAGAAGAGTTTCGGCCAAACTGCCTGTTTTGACTAGGATTCATTTTCTTTCTTTGAAGCTTCCTTCTAAGACAAGGATTGACTTGATATTGCTGTGACTCTGGATGGTTCTTGATATCCATGATCTATAACATTATATGTTGAAGAATGATCAATAACCTTCTAGAAAACTCCAAGTAAGTTGTCGGAAAAGGTCTCCCAAAAAGTTTAGTGAATAGCTGACAGTTTCTGCTTTATTGGGAAGCCTATTTTGCACATGATTTCCTGCTGCCTCATTGATGATTTTGACAAGTTATTTAGCTCATGTTGAAGTAAAACATTATATCTTTAAAGAATGGTGGCCCTTTCTGTAAAGGTGCAGTTGAAAGAATGTAAGAACCGCTCTCCAATATTGTTCCCAAAAAGCTTATTTTGAAACTGCAGTGCATCAACTATTTTGTTTAACGATTTCCGTGAACTATTCCCTTGTAATTTCCGGCCAAAGGAGTGATCAAATTTAGTCATTTGCATCAGTACTTTATGGTCCATGGCTTCATTACTCCATTTAAACTCCTATTGTTCTGGGATTGCTTCACGAAGTACTTGTGCCACCATAAGTGGTGGTGCATGGAAAATTTGCCGGAATTTTACTTTTTCTCCTCTTGTCAAGTTTTTCTACAAAACATGGAATTAGATTAGTCAATACTAGATTTGACTTTTAGAATAAGTAATTTCCATGTTTTAGGGCACAAAAATATATATGAATTATGATCCAAAAATGTACGTTTTCCCTTTTCATTAAACCTTACTTTCTTTCCTTACTTTCATTTGGTCTCATCCAAACCCTACGTGCTACAACTTTCATCTTGCATCACTAACAAAATATTGAATCAGAAGTACGTATGTTGATGAAAATTACAAAAGCAAGCGAAGGGCAACAACCTAGCTAAATATGGGATTTTGTTAGGGAAACAACTTTGATTACATATATGAGATTTTGTTAGAGCCAAATCTCCCAGGGGTTGCTTTAGCTTTTCTCCCTGGATTATGTTTCTTGACACTGCAAGTAATTATAATCAATGAGGCAGTTCGTAGGCTAGCTTGTCCAGTTTGCTTTAGCTTTTCTCTCTTAAACCCGTGCAAGTAATTATAATGAGGCAGTTCAAAGGCTTGTCCAATTTGCATCACGTTCTCTAACCAAAATAGAAAAATGTAAACAGACACACATTAGCTGGGGTTAGAGGTATCTAGAGCCAATTAGTTAAGTTGGCTCCTTTCTATACAATCCAAGTAAGCAGATGTTAGCAGCATGAATGAAATAACCTTTTGGTGCTTCCTTATCAAACAATAATAGTAAAGCATCTGTTTTGTAAGATTTCAACTTAATGTATATGGGAATATGGGATATTAAGGGGGGTGTATTCAATCCAGATTTTAAATGATTCTGATCGATTTTTTATAATCGGTGGATTTTCAGAATCCACGGATTGTTTTAATTCCACACTAATTTAAACAGATTTTAATGTATTGTATTAGTAAGATTTGTTTAGATTTGTTTGGATTTCATAAGTGCATGGATTGTCCTTATAACAATAATTGAATAAACAACATAATAGAATAGTATAATTTTTTGGACAAACATAATACAATAATTATTATGACTTGAAAAAAAAAAGTTCCATAAAATTAAATTATGTATGTCAAAATAGATTAGCAAAAATGTAAAGACTGTTGAAGGAATATCGATTTAGTGTGCCTTATCAAACTAGGAGTAGCAATAGGAGAGAAGGTTCTAGATTTCCCAATCCTACACGGATTGGTATTCCTTGTAACATTAGAACTAGCACTTTGTAATCCCTATATATAGGGCTCCTATTCTCAATAATATATACACATCTCTCTCATCAATCTCTCTCAAATACATTATACTTAAACACGTTATCAGCACGACTCTAACCACAAAACAGAAAACCAAAACTCATTCACAAAGCAGCCCCTAGCCCGAGCTAGCCGAGCCTTCGCTGCAGCCCGAGCGCCCGTGTGCTTGCAACCTTGCACAGCAGCCCCTGCTGCCCCCTTCCTGCAGCCCTGCGTTCCAGCCTGCTGCCACCGAAGCATCCCTGCTGCGCAAACAAGCCAACGCACACCCACTGCATCTTTTTCCCGTTCCTGTGCACATCCGTCTTCTTGCAAGCCTCGAAACGTCTAGTTCGGAAGCTCAGATCGAAAAACTTTCTTCATCAAAGTTGTTCGTCTCTGTCTCTTCCATCTAACCTCCGAATTTCAGCCTTATCGGAGTCATATTGAGATCTGTACACCAATCGAGGTACAAGCTGTTCAGAACAGAATCTGCTCCGAATTTTCACCAAGTAAGTATTCAAAAGAGTAAGTTTTGAAGTTCCTAAAATTTGAAATTTGAATATTTCTTCTTTTTCTCGGGGACTTAAAAACCTCCCTTCTTCTTCATCCCACCTTTCATATAACGTGGGTTCGATTCAATGCGGAATCGTGGGGATTCACGCAATAACGAACTAAGAGCGTTCGTAAGACTTCGGACTAAGAGCGTCCGTAAGCATCGATTTAACGAACTAAGAGCGTTCATATGCTACGGACTAAGAGCGTTCGTGAGCATCTATTTTGACCATTCAAACATCATTGTTTCGGTCTAATCCAATTATTCTTGGAAATCGATTTCTTGGTAGCATAGCTCGGAAATCTTATTTATATTAGTTTTCGTGGAAGCATTGACTCCGAAACTAACTTGTTCTTGTTTCATCTTTCAGGATGTCAAACATGAACAAACTCGATTTTGTTCCATTGGATTATGCAGGCAAAAGGTACTTAATTTGGGTCATTGATATCGAGATCCACCTTATTGCCCGTGATTTATTGCATACTATCCAAGAGCTTTGTCCTATAGAAACAGCTCCAGACCCTCAAACTGAGAAAGATAATTCCAAGGCACTTGCCTTCATGAAACGTCACATGGATAGTGACCTACAGTTTGAGTTCATAAATGAGGATAGCGCCATAAAGCTTTGGCATGCGCTTCGCGAACTATATGGCAATGTTCGTGACTCCATACTTCCGAATACAGAAGCAGAATGGAAAGATCTTCGCTTCTCTGAATTTGACACGGTCATGCTATTTTATTCGGAAGCCCTCCGCATCAGAGTAATGATGCGTCTCTGTGGAAAGATGATCACAGAAGACCAGTTGATTGAGAAAACCCTCAATACCTTCCCCGTCTGTGCTATGAGGTCCTCTGACTTATTCCGGACTCATGTAAATGCAAGACGGATCACAAGTTTTCAACAGCTTATTGAAGCTATGGCCACTACTGAAAGACATGGCAATGAACTTGTGAAAAGAAGATTTGATAGGCTTCAAGATAGCTATCAAGAGCATCATCCTATGGCTAGAGAAAGTCGCCATAGACGTCATGATCCATACGATCGAAATGCTCAAGAAGGTAATCGCTCAAGGCGACAATCTCACGACCGTAGGAGGCGTGATTTTGAGGGAAATAGGGTTGGAAACCATGGAGCCAACGTTGGCCATGGGCACCACTTTCCAACGCCACCAGTCCTAGGGACTATGCATATTGCGCCAATGCGCCTCAATCAAGGGAGAATCCTCTTTATGGTGTCTATTTCTGATATGGAACGTCTGATCAATGGACCTGAATTTGCAATGTACCTACGAAGGTAGTCGCATCATGGTGATCAAGACATCGAGTTCACAAAGACTTTAAATCTGGCGATGAAGACAAAATGCCGCAGATTTTTATATTTCCAAGAATTATGTAATGGCAATATGCCTTAAATCAATAAATGACTTATTGTATTAACTTTTCCCTCTAGGCGTACTCAAGAGTATTGTGATGTCTAGGCAAGGTTTGATCTGAGAGAACGGTTTTAAAAGTGAGCAACGCTCCACCAAAATCTCGCCTTACCTTACCTGGTCACAACCAAATTGAAATTACCAAACGGATTGAGTGACTACGATTTGTCTACGGTTTGATTTTTATGTTGGATTAGATTTTGGTCAAGAAACTTTGATGTAATCATTGGCTATTATTAATAAAGTATCGATTATTTTATCTCATGTCATGGACATATTTTTTTTGAGATGTAAGTGCCAATGGTTTTCATGTGGAAACACATTGTGAGAATGGACAAGAGTTCCTTTGCATCACCTCTAATGACTACGGACATAAACGAGTATTAGAGAAACTTATGTGTCGCTCTAGTGGGTTGTATGCAACCACTATTCGAGTAATTGAATCCAATCATGTATGAGAGATGATTTATGGGATTCCGACACATATAGGCTTTGGCACGACCGTTTGGGACACCCAGGTCGTGACATGATGATCCGTATATTAAAGACTTCACACGGACATCCCTTTTTCAGAACGAAAGGAAGTAAAACTCAAATTTGGATCAAGGAGGAGACCTGCGCCTCACGGCGCCTTCCCCCTTCAAGTCCGGCCACCACTAGCCGGCGCCGCCATCCCCCTGCGGCTCCAGGGTGGCTTTGACGCCACCTCTGCTCCCCTGACTCCAATTTCTGCTTCTAAAGTCAAATGTGACTTCATGGCTCAACCAAAATCCTCATTGGTTATTTCTAAAGCCCATTATTCGTTCTGCAAAGCCTGCTCTTTAGCAAAGTTAGGATCGAGACCATCCTATGCAAAGGACACCAAAGAAAATATACCATTCTTGCAAAGAATCCAAGGTGATATTTGTGGACCTATTCAACCATCATGCGGACCATTTCGATATTTTATGGTATTGGTTGATGCATCGACACGCTGGTCACATGTCATGCTATTGTCCACAAGGAACGCTGCATTTGCTAAACTCCTAGCACAAATAATTAAGTTAAGGGCTCACCACCCTGATCATCCTATTAAGTCTATAAGATTAGACAATGCTGGAGAGTTTACATCAAAGACTTTTGATGATTATTGCATGTCCATTGGGATTGATGTTGAACATCCTGTTCCTCATGTTCACACCCAAAATGGTCTCGCAGAAGCCACCATTAAACGACTACAAATGGTTGCTCGAGCATTGGTGATGCGCACCAATCTCCCTATTTCTGCTTGGGGCTATGCAATATTGCATGCAGCTGTGCTTATTCGTCTGAGGCCTACTGCCACTCAACCCTTTTCTGCGTCCCAGATGGTGACTGGGTATGAGCCCAATGTCTCACACTTACGCATATTTGGGTGCGCAGTTTATGTGCCAATTGCGCCTCCACAGCGCACCAAAATGGGTCCTCAACGACGATTAGGCGTTTACGTTGGTTATGATTCTCCAACGATTATCCGCTACATAGAACCCTTGACAGGCGATCTCTTTACCGCAAGATTTGCGGATTGTCACTTCGATGAGACAGTCTTCCCATCGTTAGGGGGAGATAAGAACATCAATGTTCAACAGGAACGACCGGAATTGTCGTGGTCTGTCCCCACTCTGTCTCATCTTGATCCCCGAACCGCACAGTCCGAAATTGAAGTGCGGAGAATTCTCGATCTTCAGAACGTAGCAGAATCGATGCCTGATGCGTTTTCTGATATCGCTAAAGTGACGAGATCACACATACCTGCTGCAAACGTGCCTGCAAGGATTGATGTCCCTAAAAGTAGAGGACATGACGCCAACTCAAGAATGCATGAGCATGGCGCCAACGTCCCATCTCTCAATGATGGTGACGTTATGGCTAGGCCCACGGCTCCTGCCAGGAAGCGCG
Organism: Rosa lucieae; assembly: GCA_024704745.1. Taxonomy (NCBI): domain Eukaryota; kingdom Viridiplantae; phylum Streptophyta; class Magnoliopsida; order Rosales; family Rosaceae; genus Rosa; species Rosa lucieae. Next base: position 19,560,786 of record CM045493.1, on the reverse strand, counting down.
GGAGGCCCATAGGTTCGATGGATTCTCGCCCAAGAAAGAAAGCGAGTTTGGCACAGAATAATCCATTAATCATCGATATAAATAATCCATCTCATGAGAATATTCCGGATTATGGTTATGTCCAAGAGACATCATTGGGGGACGCTCCAATGTCAGAACCAACTCCAGAGAATAGAGAGATCTCCATAAATTACACTAGTGTACATGAGATGATGGATAGAAATTCTATGGCGATTGATGATGCATTTGCATATCATATTGCGAAAGGGATTATAGAATATGATGATATCGAACCTCGCTCTGTTGAAGAATGTCAACGAAGAGCAGATTGGCCTAAATGGAAAGATGCGATCCAGGTTGAATTGGATTCACTAACAAAGAGACAGGTATTTGGGCCTGTAACGCAGACACCCCCAAGTGTAAAGCCTGTTGGCCATAAATGGGTCTTTGTTAGAAAGCGTAATGAGAAAAATGAGGTGGTAAGATATAAAGCCCGCCTTGTGGCGCAAGGTTTCTCACAACGCCCTGGAATCGACTACGAGGAGACATATTCTCCCGTAATGGACGTTATAACGTTCCGCTACCTTGTCAGTTTGGTAGTTTCCGAAAAACTTGACATGCAGCTTATGGATGTGGTTACAGCATATCTCTATGGGGATCTAGATTCAGAGATATATATGAAGGTTCCAGATGGACTTCAATTACCCAAATCAAGTGGCTCTAAACCACGGAGCGCGTTTTCAATAAGATTAAAACGCTCACTATATGGATTAAAACAATCTGGACGGATGTGGTATAACCGTCTAAGTGACTACTTGATTGGGAAGGGATATATTAACAATGAAATATGCCCATGCGTGTTCATTAAAAGAACAAGTTCCGGATTTGCAATCGTAGCAGTTTATGTCGATGACATGAACCTAATTGGAACTCTAGATGAGTTAAAGGAAACTGCTAAATACTTGAAATCCGAATTTGAGATGAAAGATCTTGGGAAAACACGGTTTTGTCTCGGTTTAGAACTCGAGCACCGTAGTGATGGGATTTTGATCCATCAGTCTGCATATACTCAGAAAATTCTAAGGCGCTTTAATGAAGATAAAGCAAAGCCTGTGAGTACTCCCATGATCGGTCGTAGTCTTGAGCCCGGAAAAGATCCGTTTCGTCCAAAGGATGAGGACGAAGAAGCATTAGAGGCCGAAGTGCCCTATTTAAGTGCAATAGGCGCATTATTGTACTTAGCTCAATGCACAAGACCGGATATCTCATTCGCAGTGAACTTGTTAGCTCGACATAGCTCTGCGCCAACACGCCGCCATTGGATTGGTGAAAAGACAATCTTTCGATACCAGGAGGTACGATTGATATGGGCCTATTTTATCCCTACAGAGAGAAAAGGAATGACGGAAGAATGGGATCGGACCCCATTAGGCATGAAGCCGCCGTCCACCACAACATAGTGGCCGGCCATGTTGCTGCCAACGCCGCCACCACCATCAAGGGTGGCCGGCCTCACCCTATCTCCCTCCATCAAAACGACAATGATGTCTTGATGGGTTTTGCTGATGCAGGGTACCTCTCTGACCCTCACAAAGGTCGCTCCCAAACAGGTTATGTCTTTACCATGGGAAGCACTGCGATATCTTGGAGGTCTACGAAACAGACCCTTGTTGCTACTTCCTCAAATCATGCAGAGATTATTGCTCTACATGAAGCTGTACGTGAATGTGTATGGCTAAGGTCTGTAATTCGACACATTCAAGGAAGTTGTGGTTTGAAGTCTACCACAGATGAACCTACATGCATTTATGAGGATAATGCAGCTTGTATTGAACAAATGAAGTTAGGTTTCATCAAGGGCGACAACACCAAGCATATATCGCCTAAGTTCTTTTATAATCAGCAACAACAATCACTTCTAAAGATTGAAGTGAATCAAATCCGATCAGAGGATAATGTAGCGGACTTATTCACTAAGTCGTTACCTAAATCCACCTTCGAGAAACATGTGAAGAGCATCGGATTGAGAAAGTTATCCGAACTCCCACGATTGTAGCAATCAGGGGGAGATATCGACATCAGGGGAGTTATGATGTCTACATGTTCGATCTCGAAGAGTGAAGGACGTGTTGTGCTCTTTTTGTCCTTCGACCAGGGTTATTTTTATCCCACAGGGTTTTTGTTACCTGGCAAGGTTTTTAACGAGGCAACGGATGAAGCGTCACCACCAAGTTTGAGCGGCACAAGGGGGAGTGTTGAAGGAATATCGATTTAGTGTGCCTTATCAAACTAGGAGTAGCAATAGGAGAGAAGGTTCTAGATTTCCCAATCCTACACGGATTGGTATTCCTTGTAACATTAGAACTAGCACTTTGTAATCCCTATATATAGGGCTCCTATTCTCAATAATATATACACATCTCTCTCATCAATCTCTCTCAAATACATTATACTTAAACACGTTATCAGCACGACTCTAACCACAAAACAGAAAACCAAAACTCATTCACAAAGCAGCCCCTAGCCCGAGCTAGCCGAGCCTTCGCTGCAGCCCGAGCGCCCGTGTGCTTGCAACCTTGCACAGCAGCCCCTGCTGCCCCCTTCCTGCAGCCCTGCGTTCCAGCCTGCTGCCACCGAAGCATCCCTGCTGCGCAAACAAGCCAACGCACACCCACTGCATCTTTTTCCCGTTCCTGTGCACATCCGTCTTCTTGCAAGCCTCGAAACGTCTAGTTCGGAAGCTCAGATCGAAAAACTTTCTTCATCAAAGTTGTTCGTCTCTGTCTCTTCCATCTAACCTCCGAATTTCAGCCTTATCGGAGTCATATTGAGATCTGTACACCAATCGAGGTACAAGTTGTTCAGAACAGAATCTGCTCCGAATTTTCACCAAGTAAGTATTCAAAAGAGTAAGTTTTAAAGTTCCTAAAATTTGAAATTTGAATATTTCTTCTTTTTCTCGGGGACTTAAAAACCTCCCTTCTTCTTCATCCCACCTTTCATAGAACGTGGGTTCGATTCAATGCGGAATCGTGGGGATTCGCGCTATAAACGAACTAAGAGTGTTCGTAAAAACTTCGGACTAAGAGCGTCCGCAAGCATCGATTTATGACCTTATAAACATCATTGTTTCGGTCTAATCCAATTTTCTTGGAAATCGATTTCTTGGTAGCATAGCTCGGAAATCTTATTTATATTAGTTTTCGTGGAAGCATTGACTTCGAAACTAACTTGTTCTTGTTTCATCTTTTATGATGTCAAACATGAACAAACTCGATTTTGTTCCATTGGATTATGCAGGCAAAAGGTACTTAATTTGGGTCACTGATGTCGAGATCCACCTTATTGCCCGTGATTTATTGCATACTATCCAAGAGCTTTGTCCTATAGAAACAGCTCCAGACCCTCAAACTGAGAAAGATAATTCCAAGGCACTTGCCTTCATGAAACGTCACATGGACAGTGACCTACAGTTTGAGTTCATAAATGAGGATAGCGCCATAAAGCTTTGGCATGCGCTTCGCGAACGATATGGCAATGTTCGTGACTCCATACTTCCGAATACAGAAGCAGAATGGAAAGATCTTCGCTTCTCTGAATTTGACACGGTCATGCTATTTTATTCGGAAGCTCTCAGCATCAGAGCAATGATGCGTCTCTGTGGAAAGATGATCACAGAAGACCAATTGATTGAGAAACCCCTCAATACCTTCCCCGTCTATGCTATGAGGTCCTCTGACTTATTCCGGACTCATGTAAATGCAAGACGGATCACAAGTTTTCAACAGCTTATTGAAGCTATGGCCACTACTGAAAGACATGGCAATGAACTTGTGAAAAGAAGATTTGATAGGCTTCAAGATAGCTATCAAGAGCATCATCCTATGGCTAGAGAAAGTCGCCATAGACGTCATGATCCATACGATCGAAATGCTCAAGAAGGTAATCGCTCAAGGCGACAATCTCACGACCGTAGGAGGCGTGATTTTGAGGGAAATAGGGTTGGAAACCATGGAGCCAACTTTGGCCATGGGCACCACTTTCCAACGCCACCAGTCCTAGGGACTATGCATATTGCTCCAATGCGTCTCAATCAAGGGAGAATCCTCTTTATGGTGTCTATTTCTGATATGGAACGTCTGATCAATGGACCTGAATTTGCAATGTACCTACGAAGGTAGTCGCATCATGGTGATCAAGACATCGAGTTCACAAAGACTTTAAATCTGGCGATGAAGACAAAATGCCGCAGATTTTTATATTTCCAAGAATTATGTAATGGCAAATATGCCTTAAATCAATAATATGACTTATTGTATTAACTATTTCCCTCTAGGCGTACTCAAGAGTAATTGTGATGTCTAGGCAAGGTTTGATCTGAGAGAACGGTTTTAAAAGTGAGCAACGCTCCACCAAAATCTCGCCTTACCTTACCTGGTCACAACCAAATTGAAATTACCGAACGGATTGAGTGACTACGATTTGTCTACGGTTTGATTTTTATGTTGGATTAGATTTTGGTCAAGAAACTTTGATGTAATCATTGGCTATTATTAATAAAGTATTGATTGATTTTATCTCATGTCATGGACATATTTTTTTTGAACTTTATTACTTACAAGATGTAAGTGCCAATGGTTTTTCATGTGGAAACGCATTGTGAGAATGGACAAGAGTTCCTTTGCATCACCTCTAATGACTACGGACATAAACGAGTCTTAGAGAAACTTATGTGTCGCTCTAGTGGGTTGTATGCAACCACTATTCGAGTCATTGACTCCAACCATGTCATGAGAGATGATTTATGGGATTCCGACACATATAGGCTTTGGCACGACCGTTTGGGACACCCAGGTCGTGACATGATGATCCGTATATTAAAGACTTCACACGGACATCCCTTTTTCAGAACAAAAAGAAGTAAAACTCGGTTTTTGGACACCGAAGGAGCCCCTGCGCCTCACGGCGCCGTTCACCCCCAAATCCGGCCATCCTTGGCCAGCGCCGCCTTCCCCCTGCGGCCTCAGGGTGGCATTGACGCCACCAAGGCTCCTTTGTCTCCAACTTTTACTTCTAAAGTCACTTGTGACTTCATGGCTCAACCAAAATCCTCATTGGTTGTTTCCAAAGCCCATCATTCGTTCTGCAAAGCCTGCTCTTTAGCAAAATTAGGATCGAGACCATCATATGCAAAGGACACCAAAGAAAATATACCATTCTTGCAAAGAATCCAAGGTGATATTTGTGGACCTATTCAACCATCATGCGGACCATTTCGATATTTTATGGTATTGGTTGATGCATCGACACGCAGGTCACATGTCATGTTATTGTCCACAAGGAACGCTGCATTTGCTAAACTCCTAGCACAAATAATTAAGTTAAAGGCTCACCACCCTGATCATCCTATTAAGTCTATAAGATTAGACAATGCTGGAGAGTTTACATCAAAGATTTTTGATGATTATTGCATGTCCATTGGGATTGATGTTGAACATCCTGTTCCTCATGTTCATACCCAAAATGGTCTCGCAGAAGCCACCATTAAACGACTACAAATGGTTGCTCGAGCATTGGTGATGCGCACCAATCTCCCTATTTTCTGCTTGGGGCTATGCAATATTGCATGCAGCTGTGCTTATTCGTCTGAGGCCTACTGCCACTCAACCCTTTTCTGCGTCCCAGATGGTGACTGGGTATGAGCCCAATGTCTCACACTTACGCATATTTGGGTGCGCAGTTTATGTGCCAATTGCGCCTCCACAGCGCACCAAAATGGGTCCTCAACGACGATTAGGCGTCTACGTTGGATATGATTCTCCAACGATTTTCCGCTACATAGAACCCTTGACAGGCGATCTCTTTACCGCAAGATTTGCGGATTGTCACTTCGATGAGACAGTCTTCCCATCGTTAGGGGGAGATAAGAACATCAATGTTCAACAGGAACGACCGGAATTGTCGTGGTCTGTCCCCACTCTGTCTCATCTTGATCCCCGAACCGCACAGTCCGAAATTGAAGTGCGGAGAATTCTCGATCTTCAGAACGTAGCAGAATCGATGCCTGATGCGTTTTCTGATATCGCTAAAGTGACGAGATCACACATACCTGCTGCAAACGTGCCTGCAAGGATTGATGTCCCTAAAATTAGAGGACATGACGCCAACTCAAGAATGCATGAGCATGGCGCCAATGTCCCATCTCTCAATGATGGTGACGTTATGGCTAGGCCCACGGCTCCTGCCAGGAAGCGCGGGAGGCCCATAGGTTCGATGGATTCTCGCCCAAGAAAGAAAGCGAGTTTGGCACAGAATAATCCATTAATCATCGATATAAATAATCCATCTCATGAGAATATTCCGGATTATGGTTATGTCCAAGAGACATCATTGGGGGACGCTCCAATGTCAGAACCAACTCCAGAGAATAGAGAGATCTCCATAAATTACACTAGTGTACATGAGATGATTGATAGAAATTCTATGGCGATTGATGATGCATTTGCATATCATATTGCGAAAGGGATTATAGAATATGATGATATCGAACCTCGCTCTGTTGAAGAATGTCAACGAAGAGCAGATTGGCCTAAATGGAAAGATGCGATCCAGGTTGAATTGGATTCACTAACAAAGAGACAGGTATTTGGGCCTGTAACGCAGACACCCCCAAGTGTAAAGCCTGTTGGCCATAAATGGGTCTTTGTTAGAAAGCGTAATGAGAAAAATGAGGTGGTAAGATATAAAGCCCGCCTTGTGGCGCAAGGTTTCTCACAACGCCCTGGAATCGACTACGAGGAGACATATTCTCCCGTAATGGACGTTATAACGTTCCGCTACCTTGTCAGTTTGGTAGTTTCCGAAAAATGCAAATGCAATTAAAAATGTACATTAGAAAGCTGCATACTCATCCATTCCAACCTCATTATCATCATAACCTTCTTGATCCCCATCATCCATATGTTCTTCATTATTCTTATTCTCATTGCCTTGAGTATCATTGTTATTCTCTTGACTTCCATTACACTACAAGAATAAGTTAATCACACGACACTCATCAGATGACACATGAGTTTTTGCTGTCGTCTGAGTTAGTCAGACGACAGATTTTTTAAATCGGTCGTCTCATCTCTACTCATCCAACACATAATCATTTCGTAAATTTGAGCGATTTCAGATGACACTAACAAGGATATCTGTTGTCTGAATAACAGAAAAAAAAAAAAAAAAAAACAAACAATCATTAATTTATATTTATTTTTTTCCCCTCTCAAAACACCCAAAACCTTTCCGCCAAAAAAAAAAAAACACCCAAAACCTAGCAGTAAACCCGAGTTCCCTCCCTTAGCTAAAAATTTGGGTCAACTCTCCCTCCCAAATTTCTCTCGGCCTCCCTCCAACTCACCATCGCTCTCACCCTCAATCACCATCGCTCTCACCCTTAATCCCCCTCACCTTTTCAACCTCACCGACCGTAGCTCTCCACCTCGCTCTCACTCGATCTCAGCGGGTTTTTCTTACTTCAAGCTCTGATACAACAAGGCCCAGCATATAATTTGTAGAAGTAAGGAGAGAAACGAAGAAGGAAGAGATCGGCAAACTAATTGCAGACCCACTCAGGCAACGATTAAAGCAGAAAGAAGACTCTAGGAGAAACTGGAGTTCAAGAAAGCTGTCAAAGGCGCAAATCAAGGTCCAATTTCAACGCTTTAATTATCCAATTTCTGAAATTTCCAATTGGGTTTCGCGATTTTGATTGTTATTGAAAACCTAATTGCAGTTCTGTTCATTGCTTCTGGAGACGACTATACGATTAAGTGCAATTTGGTGGGCTTAACTCTCCTCTCCATTTTGCTGCAGCTAAAGGGCACAACGAGGTCGTTTTGGGTTTTCTTTTTTTCTTTTTCTGGGTTTGCTTCCCATTTGAAATTGAAGACCGTTTGATTTTTCTGATTTTGGTTATTTTCTGGCTTTGACTCAGATTATTTCATTGCTTTTGGAGAATGGAGCTGATGTAAACTCTAGAAATTACTGTGGGCAAGTATGATACTTGGTGTTGTTCTAATCTAATTATGAGTTTGTTTATTTGATTTTGAGCATTGCAGTCTCTGTTTGAGTTAATTCTGAGATGTGGGTAGTTAGAAAGATTATAACTTTGTGTGGTTTGATGCATAAATTGGCTTTGGTGCTCTGATTTGTGGCTTTGGTTAGATTAACCAAAAGTTCCTGGTTAGATTAACCTTTGTGTTATATGCAATAGAAGGGACTGTGGTGCTCTAATTTGTGGTTTTGGTGGGTTTGGCAAGAGTGAGGATCGTAGGTTTTATTTGACCATTTTCTTCTACTTTTGTTTTTGTTAGTTGCGTTTTCAGTTGTTGTTGGTTTTGAATTGTCAGGGGTTTTTACATTTTAGGGCTTTTGGTTGTCTTCGGATTTGGGATTTAGGTGATTGATTGGAAAAGTTTCAAGCTTTGTTCCTGATGTTTGATCAAGGAGGAGAAACTTTAGGTTAAGAGTTGGTTGTGCTTTTAGTCTCATGCTTTCTGATCTGCTGAAAATGTTTTGGGACCTAGAATTTACACTTGGTCCATTGGGTGTAGTATGTTAAGGATGATGTGTGATGTATTGGTTATAAAGTTTAGTTTGGTCTTTTTTATAGCAAACTGAAACTGCAAGTTTGCTTTTAGACTGGTGTTCATATTGCAGCCAAGTAGTTTTGCCAAAAAAAAAAAACCAAAAAATTAAATAAATACCTGTTGTTGTGTCTCTGATTGTGTATATTACATTTGGCATGAGATTTTAATATTCTCATATCCCACTCATGCTAGAGTTGTTTTTTAATAGTTCATCTATTGCTCTTGATAGGGAACGTTTGTCGATATATAAAGATATTAGTGTAGAAGAAGGTCAGCTGGTGTTGGTGAGCTGAATTAAGCTTGCTTTCCTTAAGGTATGTCTCTTTGTTTCTTCTTTGAACATAACCTTATAAATTGGACTCATGCCTTGTAGTTTGCTGCTTGTGGTTGTGAGTTATGTGATGTATATATGCCTTGTGGTTTGCTGGTTGTGCTTTTGAGTTATGTGATGTATATATGCCACACATTAGTGCTTACGGATGTTAATTCTATAAATGGTTTACATTTGGACAGTGGGAGAGAATATGTTTTATTCTACTAATTAATGCAAGTTTTTTTATGTTTTTCTGGAATATGAAAACATACGTAGAAGGTATGTGTCTTAATTTCTTCTTTGAACATGAACTGTAAATAGGCTTCATGCCTTGTAGTTTGCTGTTTGTGGTTGTGAGTTATGTGATGTATATAACTATATATTCCTTGCAATAATGACCATTTATCCCAAGTATACTAATAGTTTACACTTGGACATTAAGAGAGTATGTTTTATTCTGCTAATGCAAGGTCTCTGTGTTTTTGCAGAATATGGAAACATGCTTATATGTTTTTAAATGTGAATTGAATTGGCTTCATCTGCTTTGTGGGTTTTTTCCTTCTTCTTTTAAACAAGCTATATTGTGTTGATGCATTCTGGAATGTTTTTCCATGTTGCTTGAACTTAAGTTTGTTTTTTTTGTTTTTTTTTTGGGAATATTTTCTTTGGCTCCTGATGTTGTATTGACAGGAGCATCTAGTGGCATTGGCACTGAAACTACGCGTGTTCTTGCACTGTGTGGTGCCCATGTGATCATGGGAGTGAGGAATATGGCTGCGGGTAAAGATGTGAAAGATGCGATAGTTAAGGAATTCCCCACTCCCAAAATTGATGCCATGGAGTTGGATCTTAGTTCATTGTCATCTGTGAGGAAATTTGCATCAGATTACAAATCCACTGGTCGTCCTCTAAACATCTTAATGTAAGAAATGGTGAAGTTCTTTCACATTGTGTCTTCTAATTAAGTTCCCAGGATTGTCATAGATTTCCAGAACTCTGCTTTTCTTAAGTAGGCATAGTTCAAAACATTAACCTGTGGTAGTTTTGCTTTGTTGTTATAAGTAACAATGCAGGAATTATGGCGACCCCATTCTTGCTTTCCAAAGATAAGATTGAACTTCAGTTTGCCACAAACCGTATAGGTATGCTGCATTTGGTTTGACCATAAAACTGAGTTTATGCAAGTATTTTTAGTTTTAAGCTTTCAATACACTGAGTAATCTTTTAATTTTATTGTATAGCTAATCCGGTTTCAAAACTATCAGCTGTCAGAGCGTGCATCAATAAATTTACATAAGTTCAATGGTTGATAGTTCTTTGATTGTGGAGGCATAAATTGCCTGTTCTCATTTTAGAAAGAAACAACCAAACTTTGTTACTGTAAAAGTGCAGACAACTCAGGGGGACTTGCATAAATTGTTATTTAGATGCTTACGGTAACTAGTGTTTGGGACTAATTGTTTTAAATTCTTTTTCCTCGTTTGCATGTCATTTTCTACTGACAAATCTTTTGTTGGATACTATGAAAAAGACTGCACGTTCAAGTAGCAAAGAAGGGAGAATTGTAAATGTATCCTCTGAAGCTCACCGGTTTGCATATCATGAAGGAATCCGTTTTGATAGAATCAACGACCCATCAGGGTAATGACAGAAGTCCAAAACCCTTGTTTTTGAGATTTTAATATATATGTTAGCATGTTGGATATACATTGAATTTTTATTCAAATCGGAGGAAGGAGATTGTTGAAAAAAGAAAATTGCATTTTAAATTTTGATGCCATATCAAGTACTTGTGCAAAACTTAGTTGAGTAGCATATTGATAGCATATGATGAAAGGAGAACTTTAAATAGCTTTGATATGAGTTTGTCCTGGCTATCCATAGGTACAGCAGTTGGCCTGCATATGGTCAATCAAAGCTAGCTAACATTTTGCATGCCAAAGAACTTTCAAAACAAATAAAGGTATATATATTATTTTAGGACCCAGATAAACGGAATTAGACAATGGGGGTCTTAAGATCCCAATGCAAACTTTTAGGCAACTGTATAAACTTTATACACCTTGTTCATGAGATGCTATGCTATCTTCCGTACGTTATACTGTACTTTTCGAAAAGTTGAGGTTTAGAAGCAGAAGATTTTTTTGTTACTTATCTTGAGAGGGTGATCTACAGCCCCTCAGCATAAATCATGAGTCATGCCAATACTAGCTTATGTATGTCGATACATTTTAATTCATTCGTATACATCATCAAATAGAAGCACATGTATGTTTCTCTTTCCTTTTGTTTATGGTCTCTATGATGTGCCAAGTGAAACCTGTCTATAATTGTTGCATCAACTTGAACTTAAGTTTCCATGTTGCTTGAACTTAAGTTTGTTTTTCCATGTTCCCGTGCTATAGCTAATAGATTGAGAAATGCAAAGTGTGGCCAGATTTTTTTCTTGCCATATAACTGCGGGTATGTGATCTTGATATATTGTAAATATGCTGTTTGACATTGATATGCTCCAATATCTTGTCATCTAATATTGAATGTTGCTATTTTCTTTTTTGGAAGGGCTCATTGGATGCTAACTGTGATAAACCCTCAAGAAGACATTGTTTACTTTATGGATCCTTTGAAGATAAGATTGGCTACAGGAGAGTGGAAGGACATTGTGAACAAGTAAGTCGTGGTTTTTCTTAATCAGTAAATAATTTTATATCATATTTGTAGATGCATTTATTATGTTATTTAACTTTAATTTTTTGTTAATATTAAAGTGGCATCAAAATACATAATGCTGAAGTCAAAAGGCAGGGCCGAAAACCAACTGCGTGGAAAAACCATGCGGTATGTTTATGGAACATTCTTATCCTCCACTTACTATTTCCTTCATGTATCTCATAAGTTCCCTTTTTTACTATTTATAGGGTATTCCAGTGCAACAAAGCAGCACAGACTATGGCTATTTCATAATGAGATACATGAAGGACATCGTGGAGGATAAGAACTTGGAGTTTTTTAGCAAGGTACGTAACTAAAATTGTGCATTTACTTATTGTTTTAATGGATTATGTTGGACTATTGTCATCTGGTATTGTAGACTGTCAGTGTGTCACCAACTTGGACTAGTTTGCTGGATAAGAACTCATTTCATTAGACTTGTTTAAATATATAGTCATGAATTATTGTATAGTTTTCTGAACATTAAGTGCAAATCAATTTGTTTCAGTGGGAGAAAAAAGGGAAAGCAGCATATACCCAGCAACATATTGATGAAATCAGAAACGAGTGGGCAAAATTTGTTGTTAAAACATATATGTAAGCTTGTGGTTGGTGACTTCTTTTGGTTAGTGGTGGTTGGTGACTTATTTTGGTAACCTTGATTTTACAAGATATATAGACAATATTATTATTACTTGCTAGATTGAGGTTACTTTTGGTTAGAATTGCCGGATTTGATCATACACTATGCCAAAATGTGCTTCAAACGACACACTTCAGACGACATAAGTTTGGTTTTATGTTGTCTGAATATAGACTAAAACCATACTCGTTCAATTTGAAAAAATTGTGAGCATTCAGACGACACATTTGTGTAGTTATAAAAGATGATGATTTCCTATCTCAAATGTGGAGGATATCCAAAATTTGATCAGGTACTTTTCCCTCTCAAATAGCCGAACTCTAGTTGACTAGAAAATGCTGTGACATTTAGACAACATTTAAATGTCGTCTAAGTGTGGAGCTTGTTTTAAAATTTTTGAAGTTATGTTGACTTGTGCTTTTTTGCATAGATCCCTCGCAATTAAATCATTTTCTGTCCTTCTCAGTACTCCAACCTGCGCGCTCTCTCTTGCTCACTCAGTTCGACCTAGAACCCGCGCAACTGGAAAACTCGAACACCAGCCTCTCTTTCTCACTCAGCTCTCTTAGATCTCTCAGATCTCGATTCTCACTCTCTCCTCTCTCCTTCATCTTCTCACTCTCTCAATTCTTCTTGGTCTCTCCTTCTTCTTCTTAGCCTCTACTTCATCTTTCGCGACTAGATTAGTGGACCTCCCCAGCAACAACAGAGCTGTTTTTAATTCAGATATTGGTAAGCAATTTAGGGTTTCAATCGTTTTTTAGTTTAGGGTTTTGATTGGGTTTAAACCTAGATCAATTTTAGGGTTTTATCTGCAAATTTTAGGTTTGCTTATTATCCAAAATTTCGATTTTAGTTGATTTCGATTAGGTTTTTCTTCTATTTGGGGATGGGGTGATTGAAATGGATATAGCTATATTGGGGTTTTGTCTTTGGGGTTTCTCTTCGATTTGGTGCTGTGGTTTTCCTTCGGTTGAAATCGATTTATGTGTTCGGGTTTTATTTTCCATGGATGTCTGGTGAGTGCGCTGGGCAAAGGCATAGCTGCTACGTCGTTCTTAATCGTGTGGACTTTCTGTCACCTGCATCAAAATTGGTTCTCTCTCTTTTCTTCTTTCTATTTCAATCTCTGATGACTTAATTGAAAAGGTGTACTTTTCTTCAATAAAATTTTATTAAGTTTTGTTAAAATAGATGATTTCAAAGATTAGGACTATTACATGTACTTGGATATGGGTTTTCATTCGTATTTCGTAATGGTTCCAAGATTAATGCTTTTAGTTAATGAATTATTTTTAGTTGACAACGATTTGCAGATATGTAGTTGAATACAAATGGTGGTACTATGTTTCTCTTTGAGTACGGTATGGGTTTTGTTCTTGATGGTGGTAGAGAGATACTTCGATCACCCTTTACCCTTTATATAGAAGCCGCCATTGACATGCTTCCAAGCTTTGCGTCGAGGTCCAAACGATGTTATCGTCAAGCCAAGAAGGGATTCTCCAGGCCTTATCTTCTCCAGGCCTCCACCAAGGTAGTTCCTATTCCAACTCTTCCTTGTTCTCATTGTTGTTGTTTCTGAATTTAATCTATTTTGATCTGGGTTTTTTGGTGCAAAATGGACCCAGATGGCTTTGGAATCCTATACATTTGGACCGTACAAAATCGGCAGCAGGGAAGTGTTTTACAGCGCTAATCTATCGTATGCCTTGGTTAATCTGTGCCATGTTGTTCTTGGTACCATTCTTACTCTCTTACACTTATTAGAACATAGAAATAAGTATAAAGTTGCAATTTTTTTTTTTTTTGTTTCTTTTGACCCATTTCCCTTTTTTCTGTGCACGTCATATCCTTTTGCATGGTGCTTCGAGTTGAGGCAAGGCATTGTTTTGCTTATGAAAGTTTGGTAGAATTTTTGTGTTTATTTGCTTGTGAATGTGCATTGAGGGATTTTGTTTTTGATTGAGATTGTGGCTAGGCAATACGGAGCTCTATGGGATGTAGAACATGTAGATTGCAGGTAATCTCAGCCTGGTGGATTTGGGAGTGTTCACTGATGCCAAATTCTTTCTCAATTCATATATGTTCTCCTAATGATATTATTACTCTCTTAAATCTAGAAAATGCCTTTCATGTCAACAAAAGACCTGAAGCATGAACTAATCATAACTTTGGCATATGAACTAATCATAACTTTGGCATATATTAGATCTCTGTTATAGATAACTTAATTTACTGTTATGGTGATGGTGTTGGCAATTCATGGAGCAATAACTTATGTTTTGAGGGAATAAAGCAAGCCTTGGTACTTAGAATTAATTACTAAACTGTACAGAGACATTGATGAATAAGCATGACTTAGTTTTGTAAAGTTTTAGACCATCAGTTTACCCTTCACTTCGATCTTCTCTCCCTTCCCTGTTCTTTTCTTTGGGTTTGCTGCCAGATTTCATGATTAGATTGCGAACTTTAGATTATTGTTTATGTAGAATTTATAATGCTGATACTGTGTCTAGCTCTTCTACACAATTATATCAACTTGCCACTTTCTATTGCTTCAGGTCATAAAAGATGTCTCACTTTTATCTAGGTGGATAACTATTGATCTATATATTCGAGAAGTTGATAGCATGAAATTTGAACTATCCATGAATAGGTGCAGCGATAGCTTGTCAAAACTAGAGCAAGGTATGGGATATTACAGTTCAATTTATTTTTAATAGATGATGACAATACTTGTGAATCATCTACGGTTATTTTTAATAATGACAATTTATTTTTAATCTATGCAGTTGCTTGCCCATTTTGTGGTGTTTCAGTCTATGATAGGTCACTGCTCAGGTGCTTTTGGGGGTTTGGAAGCTAATGGTAGAGTGAAATCCATACAACCAGGATGGTTCCATCATTCCCTAAACCAATCTGTATGTCTATACTCAGAGTTTTTATGTTTGGTGGTTTTTATTTATGGGGTTCAGAAGAAATTCACAAAGCATTGTCTTAGGTTAATTTCCTTTTATCTGTTTGTTGTTTGTTTATTACTATAGAAATGGCTTCTGATATATGGCTTAGTCATTCCTTAAACAGAAATATTATAGCTAGCAATTTTGTTTGCTTATAATTATAGCTAGCTTAGTCAAACACACACCTTTCTTTCTTTGTCATGACCTGAATGAATATTTTGGTACCTACTGGGGATTAGATTCCAATTAACTAAGTTCATGAACTGATTTACTTGTGGGCAGGTATTACTTGTTATTTTTCCTTTTAGTTAAGTTAATAGGATTTAAAATTTTGTATGGAATCATTTATGTGCCTCTAGCTGTAATTGGCAAACCCCAAGTTGACTTCTTTGATTGATTGTATCGTACTTATCTTGAACATTCATTACAAAACATGTATCACAATGCAGGCATTGGTACTCTTTTGGCAAACTTTAATGATCTTAAAACAAGTTAAGACCCAAAACATGTATCACAATGCAGGCATTGGTACTCTTTTGGAAAACTGTAATGATCTCAAAACAAGTCAAGACCAGGTATTGCTTAAGTTGTCAAGCAACTAGATAAAGGTTTTAAATCAGTTCTTTTATTCTATATGCCATGAAAGGATCAATATTTTAAAGTTTTGAATTAATCTACTTTATGATTGACTAGGGAGGTAATGTTATTCCTGACCTTTCGTTGAATGACTCTAAGCACCCAAGGGAATCCTAGAATCAATACTGGACTACCGGTATAATTGACACTGTAAGTTAGAATATAAGTTCTTATGGTATGCTGCTTATAACAACTTTGGTTTTGATTCTGTTTTCTTTATTGTAATTAAAAAAAGGAAAGTAATGAGAGATGAGACTCTGGCCATTGGTTACGTTATTGTCATACATATACTTTAGGCCTAATGTATGGAGATAATAAACTGTTAACTAAAAGTTTTTTTTTTTTTTTTTTAAAGAAAATGAACTGGGAATCAATATTGAAGTTCCAAAGGTTACTTTCAGTTCCTTTGTTAATAGCTCATGTTTATTCAATCCTTCATTAGCTCATAGCTTAGCTTAGCTTTCACTGCTAATGGTTTTAATTTTACTTTACTGTTTCATATTCAGTTATTCGCATCAGGACAGTCATCAGGTGTGATGTAGTAGTTGTAGTCATCTCGTTTTCAAGCATGTTGTAGATGCACATTAAATGGCTAAGACTGAAGGATTGACTGACAATGTACTTTGATAAAGGTCCACTTTGTTGATCGTACCAAAGTGGTTTCTTTCTATTGTTTTAGCTTGCACTCATGACCTAGTTACATTACAAGTGTTTTTAGAGTTAGGTGCAGTTATACTACGACCAAACTTAGTTTTATATTGTTGCATGAGCTGCAACAGTTTCTGCAGTTCTGCGGGAACATGGCACTGTTATTATGGAATTCCTTGAAGTGCTTGAAGATTTATGTTGCATAGATATGTTAGAGAAACAAAACAGTGTTTGACAAGTGAGAAGATAGGAGAATAAAAAAAAAAAAAATCTCCTTTTCAATTAGAGTGCTATTTGCTTATTGTGGAGGACATTGAGATGATTTGTCTTGCACAGATTTTATTTTGCAGTTTTGTTTTGAAGGCAGAAAAAAGAATAGTTGAGTTCTTGTTCAATGTGTGTACTTGTTAGTGTTTTACTTTCATCCATCTTCCTGTACTTGGTGAAATCAATGGTTGAAAATTATAGAGATCCCTAGTCAAAACGGGTTTCCATACTATCTTATTCCATTTATCTTAAGCATTCCCTCTTAAACTACTTTTGACTTGGCTAATAAGATAAAATCGTGAGTAGTAGTTGAGTAGGAAAAGTGTGACATATTTACTAATAGACTTCTTGGTACTAGGCAATATAAGTTTTCTAAGATAAAACTTGCTTTTGGCTAATATTCTGAGAACTTAGGGATGTGAGAAGAATGGTAAGACTAATGTTCGTTACTTGCTACATATTAGAGTATGCACCATATCGTGATCCCTTCAAAAAAGTCTCCAGAACAGTCCCAAAGTCCCTAATACATAAGCAGTTCTTATTCAATCCTGTTAGTTATATATTGTATCTTAGTTATTTAATATAATTCTATAAATCCCTGAGTCCGTGAACCCTTCAACTATGAATCCCAAAATTCAAGCAACCAGCTCTTGAATTCATGGACTTTGGAATTTGAAATGCCTTCGCAAAAAGTTAGTATCATGATACATTAAAGAGTCAACATGTCTTTGGCTTACCTTTGTTTCCCTGAATATTTTAATGTTTCTTAGGAGCACACAAAAATTGTAAAATGATAAAAGTGTTTCTGATATTCATTGTTGCATGTACGTGTGTGTGTACGCGCGCCATGTGTAAAAGAGACAGAGACTGAGAGGGAGAAAGCGAGCAATGCATTGCATATATTTTGAATCTATGAACAGTCATCCCATGTTTACATTTCGGTAGTTGATTATTTGTTTGCATAGATTGTGGACCCAAAAACTGGAGAGGAGAGGCATGTTAGAATTTATGTGGATGATGGCATCCGGCCAAATGCAAATGTGACCGATTTGGCGAAATTGAAGCCTGCATTTAAATCAGATGGGACAACAACTACAGGTATTTCATCACTCAAGTATCAAGTAGCTTGTTACTCATGATAGTATATATCTTCATTTATCAGGACTTTTGTCCTTCTTTAATGTATATGAATCAACCATTGTGAATTCAGCTCATTTATTTTTTATTCTAGGAAATGCTAGCCAGGCTTGAGTAGTACTCCTGATGAAGAGAAGTGTAGCTATTCAGAAGGGACTTCCTATTATTGGTGTTTTCAGGTATGACATTGTAGTTTTATTAAACAATTGCTGATCCATTGCTTGATTAATGAAAATATATTGGGCTCTTGAGAACTTGAGATGACTATAACTCATAGCAATGAACTCAGACCACTAAGGATCATATTAGTTTATAGTATTTTTGTTGCAAATGTTAAATGAGTTAGTTCCTTGGGATCAATGTTTTTCTTTTGCATGTTTTCTCTTTATTTTGTTGATCATAGAGGTTATGGTTAATCAAAGGGAAATTAGTTGCATAGTTGTATATAACTGCTGAACACTCCTTAGGTTAACCTTATTATTGAGGTTCTGAAAATAACAGTCATATTACCATCATAGATAGATGAATATGTAGAAAGGTTCAACAAGATACTTTGGTTGACTAAGGAAGAAGACTTCTTTGTAAGACTCATTCTTATGCTCGTAGATATATTTACATCAGCTCTTCTAGATTTTCCATCAATAAAAGACTCATTCTATCTCCCTTAGCCAGTTGAGAAAATACCTACTGCAACTAGGTGCTAAGTGGAGGCTTCTTTCGCTGTGTCTTTGGGGAGTATTCATTGTTGGTCTCTGAGATATTGTAGTTCTTCTGTTAGTCTGTTGGTTCCTTATATTTTTCCTATAATTAGTGCATTTTGTTTCTAACCAGTCCCTGTAATATGTTTGAATATAATTATACTATGAGAACTCATTAGGTTCATAACACTAGTATAATTATGAGAGCAGTCAATGGTTTAACCAATATAGCTAGATAAATTAGGGAAATTTGATCACGTATCATATCATCAATATTACTCGCATGGTCTTTTCCTGTAGTTTGCTTGATCTTGTGGATTTGTCTGATTGTATGAAAAGACCAGTACATGGATAATATCTTCCGTAAGGCTTGTTATACCCTAGTTACCAGCTTATGTGGATCTGCCTCACACACCATTATAAATTAATTTCTGCTTAGTATCCTCATAATCTTTGTGCAAATAAAGTTAGAATTCTGTTATCTGTATACTCTTTATTTAACCAAACCTCTGCTTGCGAAACCAAGGATGAGACTACTCCAAAAGATATCCTCAGAATCTAAAAGATTAAACTAATCCAATCTAATATTGATTTATTGGATTAATCCACTGTGATCTATGACTAAGATTCTGTCCTTGTTGTCTTTGCAGTGGGAAAGAAAAGCAAATCACTACACAATGGAGAATGTTGATGTTGTCCGGGCAGAGTAGGCAAAGTATGTTCTTAAGTTTAAAGATAGCTAGTGTGTAGGTTAATTAGTAGTTGGAGATATGTAGCATCAGCTTTTGGACATGCATAGTTGATATATAGGCCAGACTTTGACTTACAGTACTGCTAGCTATTTTGCTGTGTTGTTTAGTTGGTTGCCCAGATTGTGTAGTGCTTTTGGTTTATTAGCTTGCAGTACTGTGTGCATATATTTTGTTGGCTGCCCATATTAGTAGATTTGGGCTATTTTGAACTGATGTCATGATTAATTTGTGTACATGAGACAATGATGGATTAATGGAAATTGCAATGAATAATTTTGGATGTGGATTTTATGGTTTCATGAATTGGCAGTTTTATTTTCCAGAATGAATGCATACCAATTGTACAGGGGACTACTAAAATGTGTCGTCACAAACTGCAAGTTACAACAAAAGCACACCAAAATGTGTGGTGGCAGCTGCACAGACACAACACAAAAACCAATAAGAAGTCTATTGTCTTTTTGACAATGGGACAACAGAAAATTATAGTCTGAAAGGCAAAACAACAATATAAGTTAGATGAAAGTATTGGCTAAAGTGTATAACAACAACAAATAAGTGTGATTGGACGTGATTACAGACAATATAAAACACGAACTATTAGTGGCCCTTTTTATATTCAGACCACAAATATTTGTCGTCTAAATAATCTCAAACGACAATAAATTGTCGTCGTAATGAGACTGACATAACAGAAAGAATATGATATCTATTGTCTAAACCATTTCCCAACATCACATATGTATAATTTCAAAACCTTTCACACAACACTTAAATGTCATACAAACCTATCCTAGAACGACACTTAATTGTCCTCTGATACTCTTTACGACCACATATAATTGTCGTTTAAAGTAAATTAGCACAACCTTTAATTGTTGTTGTATGAGAGAAGACACTACATACATATTTCTTATTTAAGGGCATTCAGACCACACAAATAAGTCTTGCAAATATGCTTCACACAATAGCATTTAAAAAATATTGTGGTTGTTTTGTTTATCAGACAATACAAAACTGTTGTTTGAATGCTTTTAAAGATACAGATCACAATGTTTCCAAAATGCAAAACTCATCAGACAACGCAAGACTTTAATTTTTTTATGTCGTCTGATGCCCCCAAGAGACGACACCGTACTAGACAACACATTTTTGTTCGTTCAGACGACAGAACTGTTCTGTCGTCTGAAGGCCTTTTTGGCATAGTGATATCTGGATATGGATATGTACTTTTGGAAATGTTTTGGATTGACAATGTAAGAACAGATGTGGCATTGATATATGACAATGTTATATTTTGGATTTGTTCAGGATATGAATGTTCATATTTGCAACAATTGTGCAAAGTTAATTCAGATAACATATATAGGTCAAATAATTGTAGTTTCCAAAGGTATCATACAACTGAAGGGTTCACAAAACCATTGTCTGAGATCCACTCATACAACACTTCTAAAAACAGCAAATAATACATGTTGTCTGAACTTCATTTCAGACAACAGAAATAACAAATTGATGTTGTGTGATCTCCATTCCGGTAACATGTATAATAAAGTTACTGTCGTCTAATATTGAAATCAGACAACAGATATAACAATAATATGTTGACTAAGATTCATTTCAGACAACAGAAATAACAAATTGATGTTGTGTGATCGATCTCCATTCCGGTAACATGTATAATAAAGTTACTGTCGTCTGATATTGAAATCAGACAACAAATATAACGTACAATAATATGTTGACTAAGATTCATAAACCACAACTAAATATAATAAAAACTATGGTCTGAGTTCCTATTAGATGACATATCCCATCAATGAACTGTTATACCTTATGCAAATCCTACAACACAAACAGATTACTAACTGTTGTCTGAGTTCCTATCAGATGATAGATTCCTAAATCTTCTGATGTTTTATTTGCATAAGACACAACTAAAACAACAACGACGGTTGTTGGAGATTCATTTCAGACAACAGTGTCATTATAACTGTGTGGTGTGAAATTCATTTCAGACATCATGTAGTTGTGTTGCTGTTGTCTGAGATTCATCACACACAACACAGTTTTCCTAAAACTGTTGAGGTAATATAGCTTTTCTCAACAGTTAATAAACGAATTGTCGTGTGAGTTTGTAACAGACAACAGTTAAATCTAATTATTTTAATTTGGAAATATTCAGACGACACATACTTAGCTATATATGTTGTGTGAATTTTGAACAGACAATGGTTTTTAACTGTCGTCTGAATGAGGTCAATCAGACGACAGGCTACTAGACAACAACAGCTTTTTCATTCAGACGACAGTTAATGAACTGTCGTCTGTTTAACTTTGTGGTATAGTGTTATCAACCATGATGATAATACTCTATTATACATACATAGAAAAAATTTCATTAGCATTTATATATAATCTTTTGTTTTGTTTCTTATTTATAAACATGTAAAAAATTATCACAAATGAAAACAAGTCACAACAAGCATATGTCTTATTAAGGTAATTGTCATTTTCAATATCAAGTATGTACCACGATTACAAGATTTACAATCTGCATATGTTTAGTAAAATGCACAAATTGGATTACATATATGTTTAGTAAAAAAAGAAAGAAACGTTGGCTTTTAAGATTTTAGGAAAAGAGGAAAACATATGCCCCAAAAGCTGCTATATAAGACAGCATCATATATCAAAAGTCATTTTTATAATCAATCTGCCTAAACTGCATGCTGTACAACGAAATCACAGGGATCGTACCAAAACCAAGGCCATATCAAATTTGAACATGAGAAAATGTGATGAGGCAACTCTAGCTTTCCTGATTCACAACATCTTTAGTTTCTATCAAATGAAAGATGGCACATTTACCATTATCAAATTACACCAGTATTGGTTTGTAACAAATAACATGATTTGTTATTATAGAAAGAGAAAGTTTTAATTCAGAACAATACTATTTCTTAAATGCATGTGCCATTCTATATGAGTTGATCCAATATCACAGCGATTTGCAATAGAACATTCCAGCTATAATGACAGATAGAACATGCTACAGATCAGCTGAAAAAACATGACACCACAATGAAAATTAAATTACCATGACATTGAAATCAATATGGTTCGTGTGTTATCAATTTGGTTGNTCTGTTACTATTATCTCATACTTGAATGCCTTTACAGGTCATCAATTCAATTTCAAGGAAAAGCATCATAAGGTTAGAATTGCAACCTCCAGCTTCACTTGTTTCTCTGCAAAGCTTGCCCAGGAGGATGTAAGTATGTGGCACTTCTTCCTTGTTCAATTTGGTCATGTCAATTTGTTATTTTGAAACAAACAAACAAAAAATGTTATTTGGATAATGCAGAAACCGGAGTCTGTAGTAGTGAAAGAGAAAAGCATGTCAGTGATTCTTTTGGCTAGAGGAAAGGGTAAAAGGATGGGTGTAAGTCCTCTTCGACACTTTCATCAAGCGTATGTAAATCCATTTGAGGATGTTACCGGCGTTCAGGTCTTATCAGATAGATTGGTAATATGATAACCCTTTTAACCTTACTATGTTTCCTTACTACATTACATTTGTATAAACACATTATAATTTGGTTTCGGTTTTGGTCTTCTACAAACACACTTCTTATTAGTAATTAGGGATTATTTTGGTGTGTGTAGGTACATGACCTTATTTACCACGTTGAGTTGGCAAAAGGTTGTTATAAGGACAATGCAGCAACTCTAGCAAGAAACTGCATTCTTTGAGAAAGCTAGGACCTGAACCAAACCTTATTCAATTGAATATAAAAGATTGTAAGTTAATTAATCAAAAGAAAAGTATGACCAACTGTATCTTTTATTTTTTATCTGTTCAACTACTATTGGGCTTAATAGCAATTCATCATTTTCTTGAATGTTGTTGTGGTTTGATTTGCGTTTGGTACTAGTACTATTTGGACTTGTTACTCTTAGTAAGCTGCTGCTTATTGGTGGATCAAATGTGTTTATGGTTGAGAATTGTATAGACAATTTGTATATGCTGCTGCATTTTTGTTGGATCAAGTGTGTGGTGAAAAAAAGGACAGGTTTTTTATATGGGTAGATTTTGGATTTGCTTGGTTAATTGGTTTAGGTGGTTGATTTTGTGGATCTGTAGATTGTGTTCAGCAACAATGATTAGTATTGGCTTGTGGTAGTTACTAGATTGATTCTTTCAATGGTGCAGATCGACAAGTTGAGTTTGAGTTGGTAGAAGTGATCTAACTCCTCTTTGCATAGAAGTTAGTGTGTGTGTGTGTGTTAGTATATTCTTTGGGTATGGAGGAAATCTGACTGCGAAGGTGTTCATGGTATTCTTTTTATTTTACTTTTTTGCTCTGGCTTGTATAAAATTGCTGAGAAGGTGTTCATGGCATTCTTCATGTTAAATATGTTTTTCTTGATGATAATATTTTTCTTGGTTTTAGGGACTGATGAATTTATTATTTACAGGCCTACTTATCGATCTCTTCCCCGAGGGCACTGCTTCTGCGATTGGCCTAACAACAATGATGTGTGACTATTACTCTATCCTGGTGAGTATGGATTTCATCTTTGCTTTTTTGGTTGGCTAGTTGTGTGGAAGTAAGCTGATGAGGATGAGTTTTTAAGATTCACAATATCATTAGAGGTGACAATGTGCTCCCCATTCATCTCTGCGATTGGGCTGATGTAATTGTGATTGCTCCTCTGTCAGCACACACACTATCAAGGTATGATTTAATTAATAATCGATCTATTAATCTGGAAGTCTCAGTACTTTAGAAGCTTCTTTGTTTATGCAAGTATATAGAATATTATTTTTCACTCTTAAAAGGGAGTAGGATCATATATGTTATACTTTATTTACTTTGTTTACAGTTGTATTCAGTAACTTGCAAAGACTTGTGGATTATGAAACTTTGTTTATGTAAATTTAGCTTAATATCATTATTTGCATTCATAGAAGCATGTCAGCTGCCTCTTGCATCCATATGAAACTGATCATATCCTTTTCTGAGGAGCATTTAGCTACTGCCATGTGGTAAGATAACGGTGGCCGGTGATGGCGATTCATGTCAAGTTGTGTCTTATATGTAGGATTACGCTCACGCTGCAAGGATCTGATATCTATGTGCATATATATAAGTATACGTACTTCTGTGAGTTCTATCCTACATGAAGAATCTGCTATCTAGTTGTGTCTTATATGTAGGATTACGCTCACGCTGCAAGGACTGTTGTTGTTCATCAATTTTGTCACGTTGGTTCTTTCGCTTTCATTGGCAGTGGCTCTGTATGAGTCTAGCCATAACATATATTTTAGCATTCCCACAGTCAATTTGAATCTTATATTCTTGTTTTATATACATAAAGATTGCACAGGACGTTCCAAAGTACATAATGGTTGCAGGAAAAGAGCTCAACTCCGTGTTTTAAATCTAGAGGGTCTACAACGTCATGGATTCACAGTGGCAGAGATTTGTCAATCAACTAAAACAGTCAACTATTACATCAAAATATCTTCTCATCTAAGCACATGAGTACCCCAAGTATGTGTGGTCATCTTATTAGTTCAATTCTACAAGACTGGCATCTTAATTGAGATTTCCTTTTAACATGTTATGTTTGTTTCTCCCCTATTTTGGTGTTAATCATGCATGCTTCTGTGTAGGAAGCTGTCAAGGGACAATTTGTGAAGACCCGAAATTCTCAGTTAAATATTTTGTAATTCGATATTTGTTCAATTATATGAAATATGAATTGTGGGCATGATTCGTATGTCGTTGTATGAGAAATTCGGTTTCTAATGAGTTTATTTTCAAAACAAACGTTATTTAGGGGGGTCACTAAAATCGACTTTTTGTACTTACCGAATTTGGGAAAACTTCCTTCACGAAAGTTGCAGAGCTCGTCGATACGAGTTTGTGCATATGCGGAATGCAAGAATCGGAGTTCGTACGAAGAAGTTATCGCGTTTGGAAAAGTTTCCATTTTGGGTATATATACCTAGCTATTTTTGGGAATTTCCAAAAATAGCTAGGGCTTCCATTTTTGGCAGCCGCACAGTTTTTTTTTTTCTCTCTCTCTCTCTCTCTCTTTCCCGAGCCCTAGCCCGAGCCGAAAACAGAGCAAGGAGTCTCCGGCTCCGTTCTCCCCCCTCCAGGCACCAAACCACACCAAAACACCTCCCACGGCTTCATCTTGACCTTGCGCAGCTTCCAGTGGCAGCCTTGCGCCGTGGCACTGCTTGTAGCGGCGGCAGGAAGCATGTTTCCATTTTTGGCCGTTTTGAGTGCGAAGTGAATATCTCAAGCTACAGGCCACCAAAACTCGATGTTCTTGGCTTTTTGAACTCACCTTGAGTTGTTAGACAAGAACCAAGAAGGAAAGCACCTGAAGTGATCGATTTCACGCTCGTCGGACGCCTTACCCTTTTCTGCAGATTTTCAGGCCAAACCGGACTGTTTTGGTAATTTTCGACCACTTCCACTCGTTTTCTGACTTCATGATAGTTATGAAAGTTGCTCAAAATGATTAAACGAAGAGGAGAAGCCCGGCCCCGACACCATTGGAGGTGGTCGGCGGCGGATCTGTCCCTAACTCCGGCGGCCTTTTCCGGCCACCTCCGGGGGTCCCAAGGGTAGTTTCTGCTCATTTTTATGTTCTACGTGTTCATACAATAATTTTGATATATAGCATGTGAATTTTGGAGATCGTATGATTAAGTTATGAATTTTAAATTGATCGATTTCGATCGTTCGATTTGTGATTTGTGAAGATCGGACCGTCCGTTGGACTTGTAGTTTGATATGATGATCGTACGACTGTTCCAATGACTTTGTGTGGTCACGGGTGAAGATCGACCGTTGGATCTTCATATAAGTGCGTTCTTGAAATGTACGCTAAGTTAATTATCGTATTTGGTTAGGTGATTGACGGTTTGAGTTGGTGGATGATTGTGAACGTATTTTAAGTTGTTAGAAGACGCAGCGGGATTGGAGGTGAGTAAATCTCACATGGTTCATTTACGAACCGAATTTCCTTATTGCACAATTAATTGTTATGTGTGAGAAAATGGTTTTAAGAAAATGAAATTTAAAGTATATAAGAAAATGAATTTATTGGTTTTACTACGTGTGAACTATAGTTGGTATTAGTGGTCATTCCTGAGTGGATGATTACGTATATACATATTTACGTGATTTTATACGGAATGGTGTGACATTGAAATATGTGGTTTTTTGATGATTTCGTTTTTATACTTGAGTGAAGGATTTATTTGCCATGATTATTATGATAATTGGTATTGTTGTGAGTATGATTTGGGTGGAGATGTGATATTGTGAATCGGGTGGGATTCTGTTTATATTTTGTTCTGCGGACTAAATGTCCAAAGTTCGATGGTTATAATAACAGAGTGTTTTGTTCTGAAGGCAGAAATGTCCAAAGTTCGACAGTTATCATTGTGATAAACGAAGTATTTTTGTTATGGGGTCATAAATGCCCAAAGTTTGAAAGTTATAGTAGTAACCGAAGTATATCGAATGCTTGCACCTGGGCCAAGGTGACAGGTAACGATTCAGATACAGCTCTAGTCTGTTGTGGGAGTACGGTCATGGTGGTAACTAGGTTATTGCATTGTGAGTACTTTGTGCCACGTGAGTTGGGTTGATGATTAAATTGTTGGGGTTGTTGTATGTGTTCAGATAGTTGGATTGTTTTACTTGATTAAAAGAATTGTGATTTAATAAATCAATCGTTCATTTCTTATTTACTCACACGAGCTTTCAGAAAGCTTACCGGGTTTGGTGTTGTTGCAATCCCGGTACACTATTCAAACGTGTAGCGGATAATCCTGCAGGTCAGGATAATCAGGGTGGAGAGCGAGCTGAGTAGGGCAGCGGGGTTGACGTCAGTACTTGGTCTATTTTGGTGTGTTTTATAGACTCTTTTGAGCGTAACTTTTATTTATGGTGGTATTGTAATATTTGACTAGAGATAGTTTGCTACGAGGTTTGTTTTATGTTTTGTGAGACGTTGGTTAAGAAAAAAATTCAAGACGTTATTTGCATTGGTTATTATTCATGTTTCGGATTTGAATTTGTTATTCAAAATTCGGGGCATGACACAATTATGGCACTTACGTGATCCCCAAGGGAAGCCACCAGGTGTAATGGGATGGTGGCCTTCAAGAGCTGTGATCAACATTTTTAATATGGTAGACTTAGCAGGAAAAGATGGCATTGCCAAGGTTGCGGGCCAGGGTGTATACATGCAATAAAGCAAGGCTTTGTTCCAATGAGGCCATGAGAGCGGCAGAGCTTGCAAAGCTAGACTCACTAAATAAATTTCTGGATGTATATTGCTAGGAGAGAGCAAACTTGACATGAGAGAGCAAACGGTATACAAATTTATAGATAAAAGATTACCTTTGCACAATCCATTTTGGTGCGTGATGTGGATTATAACAATTTCTTCTATATATTACTGTTAATTTAGTATTTTTGATTCCACTTCCAGCATATATAATGCATTGAATCAATCTATTAGGACAACAATAACCGTACAAAAAACTATCATATGTACACATATGTTCACAACAGTCTTACAATAAAAACTGTCGTCTGAGATTAATACAGATCATGGATGCTATCAATGTTTTAGTTGTGTGAATAATAGTCACACAACAGTTATAAAAAAAAAAAAAAAAAGACTTCTGAATCACAATCACACAACGGGTTCTTAAGTTGCCCGTCATCTGAGTAACTTTCACACAACAGTTAATGCTGTCGACAGCCTGTAGACATGGATGCCGAGTTCTTCAGATGACGGTTCTCTAAATCATTTTCATCAGACGGCAGCAAGATATACGACAGTCAGCTCCATATCAGACGATAGTTTTTAGCCGTCGTCTGATTCAATTTTTGTACTAGTGATTGTTTGTATTAATATGGTTGGTCTCAAGGACTTTAACCCAAGAAGATGCCTTTGCATTTATAATTTTTGTCACTTTCTTTTATCAATTCACTAGTTTTGATATTTCTCGAAGTCAAAATGAGAAGGTGGATAAATATCTCACACCAATTCATATCGTTCTTCAGGAACAATCTTTCTCCCCCTCATGGCAGGAGGATTGTCTCATTAAAGTGACAACTCGCAAATATTGGGTAAATAAATAATTTGCTTGTGTGTAAGGTTAGCAGTCATCAAAACTTGTAAGTGATTCCACGAAACATGGTAGACAAAAGATGACGCAACTTCACATGCCAAAATAGTGCATTTGATTCAATGAACTTCTGGTTCATGACATTATATGCCTCAATTTACTATACAAATTTGACATGAGAGAGCAAACGGTATTCTCTAACCACATTGGAGGCACTTAGTGCGACAATACTTCAAATTAGGTAACATGATAGTAGTTCATTCGAAGCCACAAAACAAGATCTACAACTCCTGATATGAGTGTTGCCTTAACTTTAGTAAACATCAATTGTGAAATATCAACAATTGCAATGGACCAAATTTATTTTGAACTGCTGGCCAAAATGATATACTCAAAATTTCTAGTTGAAGACTACAATCCATAAAACTTTATCACGTGGAGAACCTCACACATATAAATGTGTAGTCATAAAGAGGAGGGACTTTAGGCCCTCATATAATTAGATATCCAAGAAACTTGAGGTTTCAATTTTTCAATTTATAAAAACCTCTTAAGGAACATCAGGTTCCTAGATAATCGGATTAAGAAACATTTAGTTTCAGTGGAAAATCAAGAGGTTACAATAAATCAGTGAAGAAACACAATAGTGCTTTCAACTTTGCTTATTGTAAGCAAAAGACATCAGAGATGTCTGATGATCTCAATGTTCTTATTAGTCAATGCAATTTAATTTGACTAGTGCCATTTTGAAAATGGCTTGATAAACATCCACCAAATAGTGTACCATAGGCGACACAAGCCCAATTTTTAATTTCCTCACATGTGTGGATGTTAAGGCAATATTTACTTTGACTTTGAATTTCTCTCTTGCCATGATCCACTTCTGGCGGCATTTCATGGTATAGCCATGTCGATTGGCCTTCTTACTATACAATGAGATCCATGAGAGGGAGAGGTGACACATCTCTGGTAATGTTGGAGGCACATGATGCAAAGAGACAATAATATATGCTCTTCTGGAGCCATCAATCAGATATATAAGATCTGAGATGTTGTTATATTAGCCTAATAAGCATAAGTCTTAATAATGTTTTCTGGCCACCCTAGATAAAATTGCATTGTTTGAAAATCACTCAAAACATAAGTTTGAAGATGACACAAATCAAATTTGTAAGAATTGAACATGGATCTCATAGGATATACACGAAGCTTCTGGTCCGTGTTATTCATGTAAAATTTGATGTTAAATTACTGTATTGTTATTTGTTGTAGATATTAACATCAAATGCATTTTGAACTTTTGGCCAAAATGACATACTCGAAATGTCGAGTTTAAACTTGATGACCATAACTTATAAGTACTTTAGATGGTCATCTAATTAGTATGATCATTAAGGAACTTCAGGTCCTCATGTAATTAAGGATCAAGGAACTACAGGTTCTGATCTCTTTTAATTATAAAACTCACGATCACAAATTTAGGGTATACTCATACTCATTCATCATAAATCAATGATTGAATATCTGCTTACATATAAATTGGTGTCAATATAATCCCCTCAAAACTTCAGGTTTGGGGTTGACCGAGATTAAAACTCTTCGATAAATTGTCCATATACTCGAAACTTACGGCCGGAGTCTGTACAATTAGAACATTAGGTTCTGAGGCGGAATGCTTCAAGCAAGCATAAAGAAGAATGTATCAATCGACATATGAAAATTACTCGAAACTTCTAGTTCGAGTTGACATAAAGTCAAATAAACTATGAATGAATTATATGTGTAATCGAAGCTTCAGGTTCGAATATTTTTCCATGAACTGCAAGTTCTAAAATTTCGTAATTTGAACTTGGGTTCACATAAATTTGGTGCTCGAAACTTCAGGCTCGAGGTGACTAAAGTGAATATTCAAGTTCACTTTTAACTAATTTATATTTTATACTCAAAGCTTCGGGTTTGAGTTTTACTGTTAGAACTTCAGGTTCAAAAATATTACACTCAAAATTCATATGTTCGAGGTATAGGACTGCTGGTCCGTATGAGTAACAAAAAAAAATGACTGTAGAGAAGATATACAATAAAATAGAAAAATTACGGGGAAGAAAAATAAATAGATAAACTATGCAATAAAATTAACTGTGGAAACTTCTAGTTCCATTAATGAAGAAATTACACAGAACTTCTGGTCTGCTTCACTTCACAAAAAGATAATTTTTTCTCTCCTCTAATCACACAAGAACATAATTTTATCTTGTGGAGAACATAGCTTCTAGCTTTACATTCAAAATTGAACTTCAAATTCACATTGTCGTGCGGAGGAGGGAACCCCAATACCCAAACATTTTGAGGAAATTCCGGCCCTCTTATAATTATTGGGGATAAAAAAAAATATGTGAGTTCATATACTCGATTATATAACTCTAAGGATATTCTGGCCCTCGTAATTGTATTAAATCTAAGAAACGTCATATTGCAACGTTATCACTATGCAAGTCTAGAGGAACTTCATGTCCTCTGTAATTGGATCAAGAAACTTCAGGTCTCGATCAATTTTTGATCCACAACTAGAAAAATGGGAGTTTATTATATCAATCTCTCAAACGAATGAAATCCAAATAGTAGATTAATAAAAAATACCTGGATTTCAAAAGAATTACACGTGGTAATTGAGATACCCAATTTATGCTTGCGATAAACATATATCTGCTACTGTGCATATCTCAATTTTTTCTTCACCCGTATATACGTATATATATACGAGGCCAATTACCAGGAATCAGGAATGGGTGTAATTAAACAACCCAAGGTAGAAGGCAAAAAAAAAATATTGGAATATCAAATTGAAACCATAAACTTACGAGCAGTAAATTATCTCTTGCATACCAATTAAATCAAGGATCAGATTGCTCATTTCACGACACTCTTGCTATCATATCGTCAAATCGATCTATCATGATCAGATCAATAATGAATGTCACAATTTGCGATGATGTATATATAAATATATGTAGATCACGAGAAGGCAACAAATGCATTAGCACATATAACATGAATGGGATATAATCAGATATATTACGAATAAGAATAGTAGCCCGTCATAGCACAGATGCATAGCTAGCAGTTGTATGTGCAGTACCTTACTTTGATCATTCTTTTCAAACGTGCTGATTAAAAACTCACTGGTATATATACAACATGTACATATAATGAAAGTCAAAAGCATAATCAATTTACCAGTTTGGCATAGACATCTTGTCTACTGAATTAAATTAACGAACCCAGTACTATATATAGCTAATAAAACAAGCAGACTGCACAATTAATGGAAATATTATAGAAGCGTGCATATCAAATAATCAAATCGAAAGACAATTTAAACTCATAGATCAAAGTTAAGGTCAAAGGCAACAAAGTTGCATAAAAAAACTCTAAGATCACCATGGAGTCTATTAGAAAAAGAAGAAAAAATAATACATAGAGCAAAACATGCTGATAACGTGTTATAAAGTAGAGAAACTATGAAGAGAGAATAGTTTGGGGAGAAAGTAGAAGTAGAAGTGTTATCATTCAGTTTCATTAGCCTCCTTTATATAGAGGTAAGGTTTACATCAAAGTACATAACTAATGAGTATTTACATGGACATCCACATAGATAATAATATTTACAACAATTACCAAATTTTAAATATATATCTTGGACCATTAGATATATTACTAATCCAATGGTCCAAAATATTTAACAAAATGGATGTATGACAAACACCCGGGTACCTACGAAAATTTCGAGAAATATTATGCCCGATACGCTCTGAGAAAAGAAATAATAAGCTCCTCATTAAGAATTAGAGACATCAGTTCAATGTGGGACTGAATGCTGCTGAAAGTTCAGCTTTCACTTTGAAACGTATGGTACTTGCTAGGAGCTAACCAAATGGTTTTACATTCTATAGAATGATTGTGAAAACAATGAGATGAAGGTAAATTAAGGGGCAGAGAAACCCACCCAAAATAATTTTGCTCCAACCCACATGCGTTTCGGTGAATGAAATGGTAGGAGCAAACTGCCAACACCATATATCGCTACAGAAAAAAAAAATGGAAGAGAAAACTCAGCGGGCCAGGATTTAGACCAGAGAGCAAAGCCACTGGTCCGGTTGAAAAGACACCTCCAAGGCATAGATAGTCAAAACATGCTTGGCGCATCTCCTTCCTTGCTTGATCAGGAGAGTCGGTGTTGTACAGGGCTTCTGCATGCCAAGGTATTTATTGTACAAGCAATTGGCTGCAAAAGTAATTAACATCACATATCAGCTAACGAATGGCTAGTATGTAACGTGGAAAGAGCACCCCCAATACTGGAAATTATTTTATGCACCGACGGTGCAAATGACCC